>OU974007.1:1234853-2469707 GCA_918843925.1 Eulithis prunata
TTAAAATTAGCTGCCGTCCTGGTGTGAATTGAGCCTTATAGTTTGTTTTTTTTCTATTAGTCTACACTAATAATAATAATTTTAATCATCATTAATGTTATAAATATATAAAAACTCTTTTGAAGCTGACTTAGAATCAACGCACAGCCTATACCATAAGTCCTACAGCTATGAAATTTGCGGGGCGGGCGCTACAGCTAGTTTCTAATAAACTAACACTTTTGTACATTCTACCTAATTATTTTGTAATTTCAACTTTAAGTTTTGTAACGGATAAAGCGCCTCGCTGCGGTGAGAATAGGAACTTTTCTACTAAAGTGAACTCGTAAATACAACAATAATCTCCTGTCAATTCAACGTAAATAAATTGTGAAATGTACAACAGGTATATGATTGTTTCTATTAAACTAACACTTTTGTACATTCTACCTAATTATTTTGTAATTTCAACTTTAAGTTTTGTAACGGATAAAGCGCCTCGCTGCGGTGAAAGTGGGAACTTTTCTACTAAAGTGAACTCGTAAATACAACAATAATCTCCTGTCAATTCAACGTAAATAAATTGTGAAATGTACAACAGGAATATGATTGTTTCTATTAAACTAACACTTTTGTACATTCTACCTAATTATTTGGTAATTTCAACTTTAAGTTTTGTAACGGATAAAGCGCCTCGCTGCGGTGAAAGTGGGAACTTTTCTACCAAAGTGAACTCGTAAATACAACAATAATCTCCTGTCCATTCAACGTAAGTTAATTGTGAAATATACAACAGGAATATGATTGTTTCTATTAAACTAACACTTTTGTACATTCTACCTAATTATTTTGTAATTTCAACTTTAAGTTTTGTAACGGATAAAGCGCCTCGCTGCGGTGAAGGTGGGAACTTTTCTACCAAAGTGAACTCGTAAATACAACAATAATCTCCTGTCAATTCAACGTAAATAAATTGTGAAATGTACAACAGGTATATGATTGTTTCTATTAAACTAACACTTTTGTACATTCTACCTAATTATTTGGTAATTTCAACTTTAAGTTTTGTAACGGATAAAGCGCCTCGCTGCGGTGAAAGTGGGAACTTTTCTACCAAAGTGAACTCGTAAATACAACAATAATCTCCTGTCAATTCAACGTAAATAAATTGTGAAATGTACAACAGGAATATGATAGTTTCTATTAAACTAACACTTTTGTACATTCTACCTAATTATTTTGTAATTTCAACTTTAAGTTTTGTAACGGATAAAGCGCCTCGCTGCGGTGAAAGTAGGAACTTTTCTACCAAAGTGAACTCGTAAATACAACAATAATCTCCTGTCCATTCAACGTAAGTTAATTGTGAAATGTACAACAGGAATATGATTGTTTCTATTAAACTAACACTTTTGTACATTCTACCTAATTATTTGGTAATTTCAACTTTAAGTTTTGTAACGGATAAAGCGCCTCGCTGCGGTGAAAGTGGGAACTTTTCTACCAAAGTGAACTCGTAAATACAACAATAATCTCCTGTCAATTCAACGTAAATAAATTGTGAAATGTACAACAGGAATATTGTAATTTCTATTAAACTAACACTTTTGTATAATCTACTTAATTCTTTTGTTATTTTTTTGTTACAACGTCATTTACTAATAAATTTTAGAAAATGTATCAAACTGAAATGGTTAAATCAATAATAAAAATGTGGTTAACTTTTGTTTTTTCATCAACCTTTAATGTTTTATAAATTTAACTGCTAACATTTAGTAACTTTTACTGCTACTCTTGAAAAGTTTAATAGCCGTCGGGACTTATGTAAATTCAACCATAGAAATTGTTAAATCCACGTAGAAAACTTAGTAAACTTTTGTTTCGTCATCAACCTTTATTGTTTTGTAAATTGAACAGTTAAGATTTAGTAATTTTTATCATTAATCTTGTAAATTTTGTCAACCGTTGGGACTTTGGTAAATTTAACCATAGCATTCTTTCAGTGTATGAATCACTACGAGTAATGGCTGCAATATCACGTAGTGCACTTTGTCAACTGCTTGTAGTCGCACTAGCATAGATAATACTGAGATAGCAGCCATTAGAGATACTGGTGTAAGCAATCGATTGAGTTATACGGCTGCAAGTTAGCTGCAAAGCGACTTATCTGTGACCGTTTACGCTTGAACGATCGTGCACCGATTAGTTGGACTCAAAATGGACCAAAACCGACAAAAACTGGTAGTGGTTCCTTCCTTGGAAGTGAAAATATTTGCAGCCATTTTGCAAACAGTTAAGGCAAGCTGGTAACTCAAAGTGGTAAAATAAAAAATAATCATTCACAAAATGTTATTTTATAAGTTCTTAACTAAATTGTAAGCAATAATTTTGATTTGCCATAAATCCTCCAGTAATAATGTGCTAATAATAAATAAATAATAAAATAAAATAAATGTGCTCGGAAAAACCCCCTACTGTTTTAGCTCGTAATATATATTTATTATATACGGTGCCGCCTTTTTAAAATTTTATTTTGGGCCTGCTGTTTTCACTATTTTGATATAATAAAGCTTGATTTGCATTTATATTGGCCAAATTTATATGCAAAATTTTTAAATCATAAAACTGCAGTAAATTCTTTTTATATTATAAATTGACACAACACTACCTAATTTATCAGCAAAATGTAAATTATTGTCGTAACCGGGACTTTCTATAAAAAAAAAATTGGCACGTTCTGCTGCCATTATAGAACTTAATTTATGTATTGCCAGGACACCTTTAATCTTTTTAGTAGGTAACATTACATAAATAATGACATACCTATAGATAAGTTAGTTATTACTTAGTGATATTTAGAAATAGAAATAGCAAATATTTATTTTGTTATTTTTTAAATTGACAATATTACCTATAAAATTAAAACTTAAAATTAAATTAAAATAACAAAAATGGCCACCACTCAGCATGGTGCCAGCTGGGCAGGATATGTGAGTACCCTACCCAGGCGCTGGTTTTTAGTGGCGCCAGTATTTACAGTAGAGTTCACGAAAGCAGGTAAAATCCTAAAACTATAACATGTATTTTTATTTATAACCATTTTCATAAGTAAAACACCCCAAAAATTAATAATCGAGCGGGATTTAAACTTATAACCTTCCCCTATCCTACTCCTACTACATATATGTATATAATATTATAAACGCGAAAGTTTGTAAGTATGGATGGATAGATGGATGGATGGATGGATGTTTGTTAATCTTTCACGTAAAAACTACTGATCCGATTTGGATGAAACTTGGGATATATATTGTCCGTGACCTGGATTAACACATAGGCTACTTTTAATCCCAAAAAATTTACGGGAACCAACGAGACGCGAACGAAGTCGCGGGCGGAACCTAGTTTTATCTAGAGCTAATATTGTTTAAAATAACTTCAAAGCCGAGCTGAGCAAACTCCAAAAAAGGGCTCTTCCACTTGCGATCAGAATCCAGAATCCTTCTAATTGTCGAATGGCCTCTTCTGATCGGCTCGCGAAAGCAGATTGGCCGCGCCCGGCCTCTCAGCACAGTGGAATGATGCTTCACTGATGCTATCAGATGCCTTTCCACGCCACCACTGCCCTTCACGAGGTTATTGATACGGAGCTAAGTGGAACAAATCTTAAAGGGATTTTTCGCTGGTGAATGACTTTTGGTATGAAATGGCTGCTATTTTTCAACGTTGCGAAAACTTTTTTAAATGTATTATTTTATCATTGCTTTTGTAGGTACCTACTTAGTTATACAGCAAACTGATATTTTTAGATTGTAAAGTGTTGCCACGGATCAAAACTTTAATTAAAAAAAAGGCCGAAACTTGCTCTATTTTTAAGTTTGCAGTGAGTAAAAGATCCTTTTCCAAGTACCTACGTATCTAGGTAGTTTAAGTAAAAAAAATATTCTATTACACAGTATTTTTTAAAAAAAACCTATTTATACTGATCATTTTTATCAAAACCAAGAAGGTCGAAACCAGGAATAAAAATAAAACTTTCAACAAAATATGGAGTTCTATTTTCAAAAAATCTGCTATTTCTCCGACATTTATAAAGGAGGTTGAAAACACAGATTGTTAGCAGGATCGACCGATTACATCTGACTTGCGCAAGATTCAGATACCTAAGTAAATGCTAGTTTGCTCTCACGCTGCCATTTCGATAACCGATGGTTAAAGCCATTGAAATCTGAACACTTTTGTACACAATCTTTGAGTTCATAATGATCCAGCCTAAAAAGTGATTCCGTACAATTAAGTTTATAATTAATATACCTGGATGCTACTGTGTATTTTATCTTCTATGTATATTTATTTACATATATAAAAAAGCTATGTTTAGTTTGGGACTAGAGGGCGTTGTGTGAAATGTCCATAAATATTTCTTTATTTATTTATCATATAAACTAGTACTGGTCTTAAGTCATATAAAATTCAAGTTTTTATTGAAATAAAAATAAATAATCCAGTAAAAAAATATTAAATAACGGGCTGTGCTCAACAAAATGTCAGCTATGAATATAAAGAGTTAATTGACTAATATTTACGACCAGTAACATTTATTATAACGGGTCGGACGATTTTTACACAGGCAACTAGAAATTTCTATTTAGAAAAAAAAGACTAAATGGAATGACTTAACATGTAAAAAACCAGATGAAATCAATAAAATTAAGTCCACCATTTGTTTTATGTCCAACGAAAATATATTAAAATGTTCATAAATCACTAGCGAATAGATAAAACGAATTAAAATATTTGATTGAATAGAGCTTGCCTATTTGCTCGAAAGTTTTTTTTATATTTAGTATACCATATTTTGGCTCATTCCAGCTTTCCCTTGCGTGAGTCTCTTGCGTAGGGGATTTCTGAAACTTTTGGTTAATTATCCCCTTAGCGACCCTAGCGACTGCCGGCAGGGGAAAACTGGAATAAAATTCCAGAAATCCCCTTAGGGGTCCATCTACACCGTTTTCTTTGACTTCAATCTCACTTGATGGTAAGCGATGATGAAGGCGACAATGGAGCAAAACGGTCTAGAAGACACCTATTCACTCTTGCCTGGAAGACATTCAAATTATAGTATAAAAAAAAAAATATTCTAACAAATTACGTACATATAGGAAGTTTTTATTATTTTTAAGAAAAAAGCGTTTATGTATATTTCAATAAATAAATACCAACAACGAACCAAAATCATTCGAACTCTTCAGCGGGCTTGTATCGAATCATGGTTATAAATAAAGATTAGAAATAAGGAAAGAAAAACATATTTTTCTATTTATGTAAATAGGCAAGTATACACTTAGGTATGTATTAAAAATTATAGGTAAATATACTTAAACAAAAAGAAATGGCAAACGAAGAATAACAATCGGTCGGATAGTACCTAGGTTTTGATTAAACCTCATTTCGTAAGTACTTTATGTACTACCGGCGACATCCGGATTTATGATCTGTGGACATCATGTTCCCGTGATGCAAAGTGGAATACGATTCACAGCGTATAGGAACACTAGCCGTCACCCGCGGTGTTGCTCTTGTTCTACCCTTTAGAGTGTGAGGTTTCAAAATTCCTTTCTTAGTGCACTCCTACACTATATAAGGATTCTACCTTCCAAATTTCATACCTCTAGGACTTATAGTTTAGGCTGTGCGTTGATTCTCAGTTTGCTAAAAGAGTTTTATATATTTAGAAGATGTCTCCCTCCCGTGAGACCACACAAGGGTCAAGTGGATAATCTATCATCAGGTAAGAGCAGTCTTTATCGTGCATTTTTCCTCTGCAAGTTTCGAGTGGAATCTGAGACTATAGGGCGTGGCTAGAGTGACCAAGGAAGCACACGCGCGCCAATGAAACTCAACCTTTTTGGACATCGTTTAGTGAGGTCATGGGTAAGGTTATTTCAAAGTAGTTTTGACGAATCGGCTATAAGATTATAACATTAGATAATCTTCTATTCTATAATATATACTATCCTACTGATATTATAAATATGAATGTAAGTTTGTTTGTTACGCTTTCACGCGAAAACTACTTACTAACCAATCATCATGAAACTTTGTACACATATTCTTGGAGGTATTAGAAGTAACATGGGATACTTTTTATCCCGGAAAAATAACGGGATCCAATGAGTCGCGAACAAAGTCGCGGGCGGAAGCTAGTGATATTATATAGAGGATGGATTTCATTGTTTTTTTTGTTTGTTTGCATTAAATAGGCTCCGAAACTAGGTACTGGACCGATTTGAAAAATTCTTTCACAGTTGGGAAGCTACACTATCCCCGGGTGACATAGGCTATATTATAACTTAAAAAAAATTAGGATCCCTACTAAAATTCCAATAATGTAACCCAAGATGTAAAAGTATGACCTAAAAAATTGTTTTCGTTTTGTTAAAAACACGTGCGAAGCCGGGACGGGCCGCTAGTAATGTAGAAATGTAGAAGTAGAGGTTGTTCTTCTTACCAAACTGTTACACGAATATTAGACTTGCAGACTTACCTGGAAATGAAAAAAAAACAATACATAAGTTTTTTTTTTTTTGACTTTATGTTTAACATTTTGACAGTTATGTCTATGATGAAAAATGCAACGAGGAACTGAAGATTACGGCCGAATACTCAAACGCTACTTCATAAGTTCATGCTTAAATTATTGCCATCTCTTACCAATGGGTAATGTCAAACAGAGGCAGAGCAATTTTAAGTGGTATTTAAATTTGAGTGACGTTTCAGTATATATTCGGCCAAAAGTCTCTAATAAATCTTTAAAAAAGTTCTATGTCTTTTTTATTTAAATAGCCGGTGTTGCCTAAATAAAACTGATTGGTTTAAACATAAATGAAATGAAATGAAATGAAATGAAATGAAATTTATTGAAATAATAACAGACATTAATAATACATTTCCAATATTGTTAGTTGGTTTACAGTGTTGAGTTTCCTGGTTGGACAACATTGATACCCAAACTAGGATTAACCTGTGTTATGGCATATCAATGCCCTCCGCCAAACAAATTTGGTTTTTAAATAAATGATAGTATTTTAACTTAAATTAAGAAGTTAAATAGATACAATAATACATTTCCTAATATTAGTTTATAAAAGTAGGTGGGTATTAAATATATTAACATAGTAGGTGGGTATTAAGTTTCTAGGTTCGTGTTCCAAGTTTATTACTTTAATTAACAAACATAGAACTAAAGTTGTACGAAGCGCAATGATAAATGTACAACAGGCAAATATCCGATCTAGCCAAGAAACGTTATAAATACGAAGTTTATGACTACCCACCAAGTGCAATGAATCAAAAACAAAACAATGTGATTATCCTCTCGCATTCTAGTGTTATGTACTGGAGCAATTCATAAGCAGAAGCGAGAAGTATATAAATGCTCTTTTTCAAACCTCTACGTGTAATTCTGCATGAAAACTAACCAGAGGGCCTAGTACGAGTTTTGGTCTGTAAATCTGGTGTGAAACGTCTGACGCCCAGCACACCAGTTGGCGCTGATTTGTATGGAGACACTGAGCGGATTTTTTGAGAAGCTTGGTCTACACTAAGCCCGTACTCGCATGTCGAGCTTCTCAAATAATTCGCTCAATGTCTCCATACAAATCAGCGCCCACTGGTGTGCTGGGCGTCAGACGTTTCACACCCACACTATACACTGAAAACTCGTACTAGGCCCTCTGGCATAATTTTGAATTCTTTAGATTGAGTAAAAATATACAATAGTTCTGTTTGTCAATTAGGTATTCTAAGCGTAGGCGTAGTAAGCACAAAACTCCTATGGCTAAAATTGCCAACATCAACAAGCCAAATTTAAAGAAATCGATTCCTTGAAGCTTTGTTGCCAGGAGGATTAACATATGCCGGTTTGCTATTCTTTCTTATACCACACGAACTCGTATAATTATGATGCAAATCAAAACTATGAAAATGTATTTACATGTAAAATTTAAATGTATTTCATCTTTATTTGTTTAGTTATAGAAAATAATCTGTTTTAGACATAACGTTCCTATACGTAAAACCGACGTTAACAGAAAAAATATGACGTAAGATCTTAAGCCCGCTACTGCTTGTAAGGTTGGCCATTCCCCAAGTTCGACAAGAGTCGAGCGCAGGAAATGAAGCGGCTCCTCGGCCGATAAATCCAGCCGCGTTCAGACAAAGAACTTGCCACTTCTAGTCGCTTTATTAACTTGGCGCGTGTGACAAATTGACAACATGGCCGCCTCCAACCACTTACTTATACCAGTTATTTTTATAAAATATATCATCAATATACATGTATATAAAACTCTTTTGAAGCAGTCAGAGAATCAACGCACAGCCTAAACCATAAGTCCTACCTAATGTCTAAATTGCCTTTGGCTACCTTTCTTTTTAAAAAAAAATCATAATATAGTCCCCCCTATCTCCCTAATCGAGTATAAGTACCTACATTGTAGTCCCTAAAGAAAATGAAAAGCTGTGAAAGTGTATGGAAAATATTTTAAATATTTCTGTGACCAATAAGTAGGTCTCTGTACTTATGGTTCGAGGTTAGCCAAAATTTTTACAAAACCTAAAATTATTATACTCATAAATTTACGAGTTCAAATTATGTAGTAACTGTTTCAAAATAATATAGAACAAAAAAAAAATTTGATTAAATACATAAATAACACAATGATTATTAATATAACTGCCGACTTTTAAGTTACATAAATTAATAAATAAGTAGTTTTTGATTAAAAGACAAATTAACAAGATGGAGGCTAATGACAGTAGGTACCTACTTTATTTGTATCTATAGTCTTATGAGGCAATAATTGAGAGAAATCGATCTGAATTAATTTTCTAGTTTGACTTTTAATTTAAAGATAACATAAAAAATGATGGGTTTCATATTTTAATATCTAACGTGGTGTTTTTAATAAATACCTTGTAAACTGTTTTAAGACTATTATTTTAAATCAAAAGATTGATAAGATTAATATTATTCTAAAAGTATTATCAATTTGATTCATTTTGTCAGATTTCTTCTTAGTAAATAAGTTTTTTCTATGCCATCGCTGGCAGACGAGCAAGCCACCTGATGTAAAATAGTCACCGCCACATGAGACACCAGAGGTGATTCTTAATTCTTTATTGTATACACACAATAAACTTAATAGATAAAAACAGTAAAAGCGGAAATGTACAAAGACGAGCTTAACCCTAAAAGAGTTTTCTTCCAGTAAACCTTTGACGCTAGAGAGAGGGTACTATAGAGGCAAAAAACCATAAAAAGACAGGTACCTATTGGATAAGGTTTGAAACTTTGTGCGTCAGGAAAGCACCGAATTCGAGAAAAGCTAACTTTAATCTCTGATTGAACGAAACAAATGGGTTAACTTCCCGTTTTATATTTACAAAACAATCGTTTTACGTAAACAGAAGTTTAAAATAGAGACATTGAGCATCGTGTTCAATCTGACACAGGAAATTAGCATTGCTTTGCTTCCCGCCCGGATTATAGCAAAATAAGATATTGTTCACTCAATCTATTCGTTGACTCGTTCGTTTCGTTCATTTGAATGATGCTCCTTTGTTTCGATATTCGAATTACGTCGAGCGAAAGGGTTGATTCTATTAATTTGCTGTGTGTTTAATACATTTTTGATTTGTGTTTTTTCTTGTTCTACTTTTGACGAAAATTTGGTTGAACTGCAGGGTATTAATATGGTAGGTGGTATTTTGTTCAATACCATAAACGGTCATAACTTTCCACATACTTAACAATTAAGATAATGGGGAAGAGGTTGTCTGAAACAGGTTGCTTTTAGCGATAAGGCCACCCATTGTACTTTCCGTTTTATATTATTTACTGTACTTATGTAATTTCTCTTTTGTGTTTTCTAAGTTCATATCTATCGATTTAAGTAGATCTAACAACCTAAATCTAGAAAAATCTTCTTCTCTAAATATATAAAACTCTTTTGAAGCTGACTGACAATCAACGCACAGCCTAAACTATAAGTCCTAGAGGTATGAAATTTGGAGGGTAGTATCCTTAGATAGTGTAGGGGTGCACTAAGAAAGAAATTTTGTAAAGATACCCTCTAAAGGGTGTCTTTACCGTTCTAAATAAAATGACTTAATTCACATAAAAATATCCCCAATGAAGTTATGCAGTTTTTATTTAATTACTTAACAGATTTTTTAACGTGAAACACTACAAAATAATATATGACGTCGATAAAGATCTTTGAAAGTGTAAATCACGGTGTGAATATTAGAATACTACCATGTGACACACTGACGGACTGACGGCATAGGAAATTGCGGCCACGAGCGCTGTCAACGTCGACTGGTTAATAATATGTTTTGAAAATGTTTTATCTTTCAGCGCCGAAACATTTATATTATATTTACCTTATTATTTATTTTTTATGCCCGTATATTGATAAAGAAATCGTTAATCAAGCATAGATTTGAGTAGAGATTTTTGTTTCATACAAAAATGTATGCTCGAGTCTGGATGAGTGTTTGAGCAGTATATCAGCATACGGGCCCAGATAGGAGAATGCCTTTGGTTAGTAGATTTTTGACATCTAAGTAAGTATGTTTTTTTTTTTTTTTTTTTTTTTTTTTTCCCTAACCTATTTCGTCCCACTGCTGGGCAAAGGTCTCCCCCAACATCTTCCACTTTTCTCTCTCCTGGGCCTGCTCCCACCAACTTCTATCAAAGGCGTCGAGGTCGTCCCGCCAACGCTTTTTAGGGCGACCGCGAGACCGAACGAGGCTCTGACGAAACCACCCGCCAACACGCAATGGACCAGCGTGGCGGGTTATGGTCCAAACCCCCCCAAACATGGATAGTACAATACAAAGAAGGCCCCAAGTGCTCGGCGACACCAGCGGCTGTGCTGACGTTGACGGGCGTCAGGCCGGCCCTGGGGTCCGGGGTGCGAAGAATCACCGAGTGAGGTTCGACCGTCTAAGTAAGTATGTACCACTTTTTTATTGCATAAAAAAAACTACATTAGTATCCTTTCATTTTCATCCTTAAATAATTTGTAGGAAAGTGTACAAAATATATCCTTAAAAAATTATTAAGGTTATTAAATAAAAAACTAAGTTGTACTTATTTATTGAAATATAATTCAAAAGCACATCCTATTAAGTATACTACAATTATCACTTCTAGCATTATGTCTACTTATACAAGTTAAATCATGCGAACTGTTTTTACATACCTAATACAACCTATCTAGACCACCTACCTGTAATATTTTTTTTAATTTTTAATTTTATTTAGTTTTTTCGACTGTTTGTTATTTTTCCTTTCCTAGCAACTCACCTTCCTACCTACCAACCGTTTACGTACCTATCTTACAATATAACACCCCTACCAAATCGGACGATGATCTACCTAACCTACCTACTCAGATTTGTTTTACTTTTATTATACTTACTATGAATATTTACGCTAAATAACTATTCGCATGTAAGTGACTATTGTCTTTTTGTGAATAAATTTCTTTAAACCTAAACCTAATACCAATACCTAGTAAGTAATAGGAACTGTCTTCGATCTAGTCATCTATTTACTTATTACTATGATAGTCCTCACTAGCACTCGATCAAATCTATGACATTTACACATTCATATCATATCCCCCCGATTCCTTAGGAAACGTGCGCAGCAGGGGCGCACTCAGTCGTATTTTAGGGGCTGAAAGAAAGGTTTAAATTATTGACCTAATAAATGCCATATCCGGAACTGACAATCAAATTCAACATCGATTTCAATAGCTTCGGTTTACTTAATTTATAACGTTGTTTCACTACCAAAATGTCCTCAATATACTATGTAGCTGAACAGCATTTAGTCAATTGGAAATAGACGATCTTATGCAATGCATAATTAATTAGCCCTAATTTTGTTTTCATTTTTAAGGCAACGTTTAATAATTATTATTATGCATATAAATATTATTAGTAATAAATAGGTACAATAAACTAATACTTTTATTATGAAACTCCGTTATCCGCTCGCGACACCTGACACCTGTCACGTGACTTTTTTGTCTTTTTTTACCCAGCAGTATAAAATCCACCATTTTCTTTTCAAAACAAACGACAGCCGACTTGACAAATGACCTTGACTTGACTTATATTATTACAATTATATCACTTGACATTGGCAAAATTGTCTGTCGAAATGACGGACAGAGGCCATTATTGAAGAGAAGAAGAAGAAGTTTATTTATTAAAGCCACTTTGTTATAAATCAGACTATAGAATTTGACTCTACTTGTGTATGTTTATCCTATTCGACAATAATAGCACCCATCTTATGCCCCAGTTTCCTAGCTACGTGTCTGTCGTGCTCCGTCCCAACAGGGGATAGGTCAGATATTTCAATTCTCGGTCGGATATTGGCGGCGGCGTGACGACGCATACATCTCAGATCGGCCTCGTCCACACGCTATCGATATATTAGAATCTTGTGTGCATTGAGTTATGCGGGTCGCTTTTATGGACGGATGTTTGTGATGCAAAAATGAGATTTCGCGCTCGTTCTCAGATTGATTCTTATCTTAATACGGGTTATTTGATAGTACGAACAAAGTCAAAGTCAAAAAGTTTTTATTCAATAAAATCTCACTGATCACTTTGAATTGACATTACGTTTTGTATGATTAAGTATGAATACAATTTTTTGGCTGTAGGTAGGTAGCAAGTAGCTGGCAAGTAGGTAGGTAGGTACTTAACAAAAATCTTTAAATAAAATAAAAAAGATTTTAATTATCTTGCAATGTTTGTGAATGTCTATGTCTATGTCTATGTTTGTTTGTGTATTTAGGTTAATTTTTGTAAGTTTAATTTAATCCACTTCTCGATGTCCGATTTACCTAAAGTTTGACATATCTTAATGTCTTTGGTGACAAGATATCCAGGAGCTGATGAAGAAGTTGTAAGGCGAGTATGGTAACTTTTTAATTAACGGACGCAAAAAAAAAAGTTTGTTTAAAAAAAATCTTTTAATAAAAATTTATTTTTTTGATAATAACTATCAATTTCAAGTATCAATCTGAATAGCATTAGAAATTAAATTATGTTTTTAGGTAAATTTAGCTTGGTAACTAAAAATCTAAACTAGTTTCGCGAGAAATACTACTTGATACATTAGTTTTGTTTAATTTCACAATAATGACTCATCTCCCAGATTCTGTTTCGAGGAGCGTGTCATCAAAAACAAAAATATTAAACAGTTATCTTCCGCCGTTATCAAACACGCATATAAATTATTCAATGCACAATGTTCAGATAAGTTTGTTTGCAATGCGTGTAGGAAGTGTTATCTGGCAATCGCCAATCGGTGAGTCAGTTCATGAATCATGTGAACTTGCTATCGTGTACGTGGTCATAGTTCAGCAGGTCATTGTTTAACACTTGTGTTGTGACCTATTAAGTACGAGGACGGATAAGTGTTTTGATAATAGAGAAGAATATGTTATTGAAAATTTTATATATTTTTGGATAACGGTTTTTATCTATTTTTAACCAAATACCTTACTTAAAAGGAGGGTAATGTTTTTTTATTTAAAAGTTTTCTATTGATATTTTCGAATGTATTGATAACTTCGAATGGTCATTTTGAAAAATTTCTATTTTTCTAAAATAAAATTATAGCTGGAGGTAAACATCATTTCCAATGGTTTACTGATGCCGTTTATGATAGTCCAAAACTAGAATAACCCATTTAAGGTTAAGTTTTTCTCTAGCTAACTAAAAATACAATAAAACATTGTACATTTCCCAACCTACATTGAATTAAAATAAATAATTGTTCCTTGATTAGCCAGTCATAAATCCAAAGACACAATACGCCTTGTTTTATCTGTTAACTGAAATCCTATGCATCATTTCCCTGCATTTCTCTCACGACTCTCCAATTAAACCTTCGGGTTTGCTCGCACGCTGCTCACGCGCTGTTCCGGGCTTGTTACTTTACGTATGTAATATTAGGCAGCTAGGTATGCTATAAAAATAAAAAAATGCGAAAACTTAAAAAAAATATTAAAAAACAGTGTGTGAAATTCATGTCTGTGAACTTAGCAGAGCATCTTCCAGCAGATCAAAATTAGATTTACTAAAAAATGATCTGCTACCGGAAGTTAGTAGAACATTTTTTCAAATAACTTTTTTTCAGGTAAAAACGCCAGAACTATTTCTAAAAAGTATCAGGAACTATAGAACTCCTCTGCATGCGAATAGAACTCTCATTTAATTTTGATCTGCTGGAAGATGCTCTGCTAAGTTCAAAAAAATGTCTTGGAAAACATTTTTTTTTATGATAAAAGTAATGGAACAAGCTGATAGCTCACCTGATGTTAAGTACCGTTATACATACAGTCAGAATTGAGTTGCCAAAAAAACATGCGTCCATAGCGTGACAACTAAGAAAATTTTGAGAACGATGAATAAAATAGAAATAAATACTGCTTGCACACCCAAAGGTATCGTTCAACAAATTAGCAACTACAAATTTTTTGCTCATAAAACTATTAATCTACTCATTATAAGTTTTATGTGACTTCTTAAAAGAAGCAGTAACTCTATAAAATTAAATCGCCCCGTGAGAATTCCGCAGATAATCCTCGTATGCAAATGAGACGCGGTGAAAAATAAGATTATCTCTCTATTAGGTATAAATTAAGGTGCGAGGAATGAGGCACGCGGCACAATTATATTGTCACGAAGGTAAAGACAGAGGTAGGACGTAGTTAGGACTAGTGGTGAAGGGGGCGGGGGTGGAATAGTCATTTGTTTTAAAACTAAATCCAATGTATCTTAAGTATGTATTTTACATTTATTGTAACAGAAATCTCGTTTCTATAAGTAAGCTTTGCTTAGTTGGGCACTTTAAAGCGTTGTGTGATCAAAGAATATTTATTTATTTTATTTAAGGCTCGAGCAGACCGGATGCGTATACGTGTAGGTATACGTCGTAGTCACGTCGCAGTCACGCGCGTAGTTACTGAGTTGTAATGTATGTTGTAGTAGTAGTAGAGCTCTTTGTGAGAGCTCGTCCGGGGAAGTACTACCACCGTACCTATTTCTGCCGCCAAGCAGCGATGCTCGCATTGCTGTGTTCCGGTTTGAAGGGTAAGGGCGCCGGTGTAATTACAGGCACATGAGACTTTAAGATCTTTACGTCTCAGAGTGATGGACGCAGTGCATTGCCTTACAGGGCACGTCCTCATTGGACTTGCTCTGTGAGGTAATGCATTGTTATAGGCAGAAGGTACCACTTAACATCAGGTGTGCTATCAGCTTGTTCCATTACTTTTATCATAAAAAAAAAACTCTACGAGACAGGACACACTGCTTGCGTAATGACGCGCACGTCTACGTTACGCAAGCAGTGTGTCCTGTCTCGTAGAGTTTCATACATTACAACTCAGTAACTACGCGCGTGACTGCGACGTGACTACGACGTATACACGTATACGCATCCGGTCTGCTCGAGCCTTTAATGACACGTTATAAACAAGCTAGGATAGTAGACATATTAATAAAGATAACAGTTATTGGAAACTGTTACCTACTGCTATTTATAATAGGATATTGTTTAAGCAATTAGGTACGCCACATAATTTTTAAGCACTTAAGAGGCATATCAATTGATAAAAATAACAGTTATTATAATATAACAGTTAACTCTGTGAAAGAAGATATGAGTAAGAAAGGAGTGAACACCGAGATGACGGCTTATAGAGGAGAGTAGAAGACGAAGACATGTTGTATCGACCCCACTTAGCGTGGGACAAGAGTAGGAAGATGATAATGAAAAATAACAGTTATTGTTTCTATTATATTATTAGGTTATTTTTTAACAGTAGGTACAAACTTTGACCGAGCTAACTCCATGCAGTGTTTAAATATAAAATAATTCATAAAAATAGATGTGTGATCATCTCATGGATGTTTATATAAAATATATCTAATCATATCAATTAACTGGTTTACCTGGTTGATGGAAAACTCACAGAAGTTTCCACAACGTGTAAAGTGATTCTTGTGACTTTACTAAACCCATTTTTAACAAAATTTTGAATTTTTCTAGTGATATTTTTGCCCCCATGACCTCTGACTCCGGCCCTGCGTAAAACTGCGAAGCGATCGTGGTCGCACCTGCACGTGCAATCTGCCATCTGCGCCTGCGCACGCCACATGACAAAACCATTACTTTTTTGGTTAAATCTCTGTTGAACTATCTAAGTTATTGGTAATTATCTGATTTTAATATAACATTTCACTTGTAATGTTGTGTAATCACATTAAAAGTTGTTTTTACACGTTATACTTATTTTATGTGCAAATTGAATAAGTAATCCTAGTAATATTATAAATGCGAAAGTTTGTAAGGATGTATTTATTTTTATTTTATTTTATGCATGCATGCATGGATGTATGTTTGTTCCTCTTTCACGTTAAAACTACTTATCCGATTTGAATGAAACTTGGAATATATATTGTCGGTGACCTGGATTAACACATACGTTACTTTTTATCCCGGAAAATCAACGGGACGCGGACTAAGTCGCGGGCGGAAACGTACTATTAAAGTACGTATTTCAATTAGATTAATTTCAACAGTAATACAGACACCATGGGACTCATCCTCTTCACAGCAGTGCAATGTCTCAGTTGGCGTCTTCGTGGACGTGCTCTGTGAGAACTAGGAAGTGGTCACAGCTTAACATCTTGTGGCTTAAAAATTTGGTTATTTTTACAGAACACATAAAAAGAGGATTTAGATTTAATCAATTATTTCACTTTATCTCTTACTAAATATCTAAATTCTAATGTGAATATATAAAAAATATCTCAGGTAGGTAAGTTGTTTAAGCAGCGATAAATATATTAGTTTTACTTAATCTATGTGCGTAATCTGAGTTATAACGATTTAAAGGAGATCATTGAATGTTTGACCGAGGTGATTCCGGTCGCCTGCACTTTTTTTTTTTGTTTTTTTTTTTTTTAATGATACAAGTAATGGTACAAGCTGATAGCTTACCTTGTTACGGTCAATACACATTCTGCACCGTAATTATAATATAATTAATGATTTTCTTAATTGATTTTGCGCGTTTAATAATAGCACAAAGATTATCTGAGACTATCAGATATCTAGTCCATAGTACAAGGTCTGCTTGGTTTGGGATTATAGAAGGCATTGTGTGAAATGTCCTATAATATATATTTACTAGTCGTCGCCCGCGGCGTTGCTCGCGTTCTACCCTTTACAGTGTGACGTTTCAAAATTCCTTTCTTAGTGCACCCCTACACTATACAGGGTGTTACCAGACCACTTCCGAAAACTTGGAGGTTCCAATCAGACCATGATACTGAAAACATTAAGTGAAAAAAATCGCGAAAAAAAAAATTGACCTGACTATCTCTTTTTAATTTTTTTTCTAGTTACATACACACAGTAC
Source organism: Eulithis prunata (assembly GCA_918843925.1). Lineage (NCBI taxonomy): Eukaryota > Metazoa > Arthropoda > Insecta > Lepidoptera > Geometridae > Eulithis > Eulithis prunata. Next base: position 1,252,361 of record OU974007.1, read on the forward strand.
AACATAATAAGACATATCTACCTAATTATCTCATTTAAAAAAGCAAAAAAACAAATAAAATAAATAAAGCAGCAATGTACACGCAGCACGCAGATTACGTCTACTACAGCATGAACAGCTGAGAGTTCATCGCGGGTCATTCAAGTACGCGACGTGCGAGCGACCTACGTTAGTACCTACCTACGTTAGTAGGCACTTACGACACAGAATAAATAATAGTACTACGCCTCGACCTTACCTACGTGAATGCGTACATTGCGGGCTGGCGAAATAAATACAAATCTTTAAACATTGTTTTCTCCGGCTATAATTATTTTTCAGGATAACTGATTTTTTTTTGGTTGGGTTTTGGTGTGCTGTAGCTCCCCCTTTCGTTTTCGGAAGTGGTCTGGTAACACCCTAAGGATACTACCCTCCAAATTTCATAACTCTAGGACTTATAGTTTAGGCTGTGCGTTTATTCTCTGTCAGCTTCAAAAGTTTTATATAATATTAAAAAAAAAAAAATAATATGAATATTGATTGATATTGATTACTAGCACTCGCCCGCGGTTTTGCTCGCGTGGTACATAGCAGCATACAAACAATTTTTTAATACTCCTGAATCACGTGTCGAGTCAATTTATTTGAAGAATCTATGTACCAATTACCAAGGGTCTTCGGGTGCAACTTTTCAAAATTTCTTTTTTTAGTGCACCCTTACACTATATAAGGATACTACCCTCCAAATTTCGTACCTCTAGGGCTTTGATTGTCAGTCAGCTTCAAAAGAGTCTTATATTTTGTTTATTTTTAAAGCACGTCCCTATTGAATCGACTCATTCCCAACCCTAGCTGTAATCGATACGGCGCGCACGGACGGACAAACAATATTTTATTGTATGCCAATTAAAATTACCCTCTTCCTTATTGTGAGAAGTTGTTTGAGTTTAGTTTCGCGATCCACGATGTCGACGGCTTTATTATCGCACTCGTGTAGTCCGGCCTTTATTATCGTTTGACTTTGAATAAGTAAACATTTTAGAAAATATGTAAGTTTTTTTTACTTTTCTTTATAATAAAATTAAGAGATGAAATTATTAAGCATTTGTTTAGATTCAAAAGTAATTATGTTTTTCTGCTGAATTTTATATTATGGAGAGCCACACGCTTGTTATCCAATTAGGCTAATATTTTTATGTTATCTCTCATATTTTATTAGTTTTTTAATTTAATTCTACTCGTAAACAAACTATAAAAAAATCGTCTCATAAGTTCATTTTACGAAAAAAATATTTTTATTAAAATGATATAAATATTATAATTATACAACGTTACTTTACATAATATATCCATATTATTTGAAGAGGTTATAGATGAAATGAAACCTACATGCAATATAATTTTACGGTTGTTTTATTGTTTTTTGTCATAGGAATTCACTTAAAAAGCTCTCCAGACAAGTTAGTCTGAATTCCTCTGAATCAGCCTTCACACAGTCGCCGCACACGCACCAGCTCCGTTACCGATCGATCCAATCGCAATCCAATTGCAATTCTACACACGTGTGTATCCTTACATATATCACCATCAAAAAACATGCAAAAACCTACCATAACTCAAAGAGCTTGAACTCAATATCCTGTAAAGGACGATTCTGCAAGTAAAAGACATCAACGCGCACCATTCGAAAATCAAACGTCTGGACGTTTGCATTGTCATTTGTTTTGTAATTAAAAAGTGATCTCTAATTTGAGGAAGATAGAGTCGTTATTTCAATATAATGTATCCTGGAACTACGTATCGTCAGTAATCGTATAGACTAGACGACGCTCAGACGATGCAACGTGCTACAATTTGATTATCAAAACCTAAGAAGAAAAATTTCGCGTGTGAAAGCCTTTTTTACACACTTTTGAACAAATTACTTAAAGCGTGTAAGAAGCTACTGGCTCTAAGCATTTTTTTAAAAAGAAAAAAAAGGGTTTTATAGGTACATACATATCTTTATCATTTATGACAGGCTCAGTCGGTAGTACCTCTGCCTTCCGTGCTGTGGGTCGTGGGTTCGATCCCCACCGAGAACAAACATTTGTGTGTTGTAAACATAGATGTTTGTTCTGTGTCTGGGTGTTTCTATGTATTATAAGTATGTATTTACAAAAAAAATGTATGTATGTATTCTATCAGCCATCTAGTTTCCATCGTACAAGCTTTGCTTAGTTTAGGACTAGAAGGCGTTGTGTTAAGTGTCCGTGAATATTTATTTGTTATTAGTCAAGTTATTTTAGCTACTTAGGACTAGGTCACAATCACCACTATCACTATCACTACAAGCCCATACTGTCCCATTGTTGAGCAATTGCCTCCCCCCACTTCCGCCAGTCTCCACGCTCTTGAGCCCTACCTAATTTAGAGAAATTAGGAATTATACTAGTTACAGTTTTAGTTGGCAAAACCTATTTGTTATCGTTATTTTATTAATATTTATCAAGCCAGAATTATTATGGACATAAAAATAACAAACGGTATCGCACGGAAACGGCAGATATTATCGCAAATATTATCGCTTCCTCGTGGAAAACTAAGTCTTAATCGCAACTCTACTTAGTAGTTACTTACCTACTTTAGGTTGGATGAATTCAATAACTAGTTATACAACAAAAATTTTTCATTATCAAGATAGATAGATAGATATATTCTTTATTGCACACCAAGAAAAAAAGAAAAACAATAAAAGAGAAATAAGTTATAAGTATGAGGTACAATGGGCGGTCTTATCGCTATAAGCGATCTCTTCCAGACAACCTTAGCCACATTTTTCGAATACAAATAGTCATAACTTACTATGTATCACTCCTCATGAACTGAATAAACCTATGTGAATTACTATGTAATCTGTGGTAAACGGTGTTGGTGCCAAAATTTATAAACTAGCATAAGAAACCACTTTACTTATATTAGATAGATAGATAAAATATTCTTTATTGTACACCACTTATAAGTAAAGAAAAATATTATGTATATTATGTATTGAGGTACTAATTTGTTTACCCAAATAAATAATATAATAAAAAGTGTACTAAAAATGGCAAACGCACGAGACGTGCGACGCCAACAAAAAAAAGGCATGACTCGATTTGAATCCACGACTTCAGAATCGGAAAGCGGCGTTCCTACCACTAGACCACCTTACTTACTAAAAATCCACGGTGGCATCGTATTCAGTGCTTTTGCATGTACAAACCTATATTATGGATTTTGGATTATTTTATAGTTTTGACCCATGAATTTTCCCATAGTGAAAGTGTCCATAAAGTAAATGAAGACGAAAGTCATTTACTTTCAACTCATTGTACTAAAGTAATAGTTGTTAAAAGTTACGTGAAATGATTTCTTGCGAAATGAAATCCTCAGCAAACCAAACTAACTCGTAAGAAACCCACCACTTTCCTTCAACGACAAACCAAGAATAGTTTAGTGGGTACCCAACTGTCCACTAAACAAATCGTGGGTGTACTCACGCGCGACACGACACGACACGACAGCGCGACGTAAAATCGCTTGATCGCGCGACACGTTAACAAGCCGCGCGGCGCAGACAAGCGTTGTCGTGATCGCATCGCGCCAATTTGTACGCGCGTCCTATGCGATTTATTAGGCACGCGAGCTAGGAGAGCCGGACGCATAGGTGGGCCCGTTTTAACCACTCTATGCAATGCATTTTACTATCACTAAAGAAAACCACAGTGTATGAAAATTCTAGAGACACGTAAATTATTTCTTTATATTTTAATGTCATTTTCTATTCTCTAAATGTCAGATTGGCTTGACAGGCAGGTATACAATAAAGAGTGACAAAAAAAACCATTCCTTAGTCCATTCCCTACTGGCATGAAACATCAAGTTTTTAAAAACTGTATTAAAAAAAAACATTTTTATACGTGGGGTATTTTTACAAAAGAATACTATTTCTAGCCCACACTATTGATTTTCGTTAAAAAAACAAGCTAAGGTTTTTTTAAAGCTATAAGTACATCTAGTTTGATTCCCAATGCGTGTCCAGTTTTATATACAGTTTTTATTTTTATCAAAATCGGTGACGTATTTTTTGATATCTCTTAACCGTTTAGAACTTCCCCGAACCCTGTATAATTATGAATTCGATATCGTTCAGTCGCGCTCACAACAAGACTTTACAAAAACCGTTATTTTATTAGACAAAACATCCCGTTACCAAAGTTACCACCCATAAATTCTAGAAGTCATAGATATGGATAAGCTACATAGCTCCTAGGTCAACAAGCTTTTAGTCTTTATTTATTATTATAAGAAAGATCATTTACTAATTTAGTATAATTAAAATTCACTATAAATGTATCTTAATCCATTAAATTAATGAAGTTTCATCCGTTTATCGTAAATCTAAGAAATTTAAATATCACCGAACTTTCTGCCTTTTAATTTTTTCATTAACGTTGGTCCTTTAATAATAAAAAAACTGTTTTTAAGGTAAAAATTCGTTTTAATTTTATAGCGGCATTGGCGCTTGGAATGTTTCATTAGCCAATATAATGAGATTACATAAAAAACTGCAGTTTTTCGAAATTTTCGGCTTCACTGCGGTTGTAAGCGCCAAAGTGGGGCGCGTACTGTTTTGAACTATAACTCAACGATGTTTAGTGCCAATTTTGAAATAGCAGTGAAGCGTCGCTTAATATTATAGCAGAGTTGATTACACAGTACAGTCGCTTAAACTTGTGTGATAGAATGACATTGCTGAAATGACGACGATATGAAATACCACGTGACGACTCAAGTTCTGTCATTTTTGGAAACAACATAAGCACTTTTATTTTAATCGATTTTCTCGTGTTCTGTCGGAATGACGGACTGAAGCCATAAATAAAAGAATAATTCTTCTTCTTCTCTTCAATAATGGCCTGTGTCCGTCATTTCGACAGACAATTTTGCCAATGTCAAGTGATATAATTGTAATAATATAAGTCAAGTCAAGTCATTTGTCAAGTCGGCTGTCGTTTGTTTTGAAAAGAAAATGATGGATTTTCTCTTCAAAACGTAACACGAATTTTCACATTCAGAAAAACCACTTTACACACATTTATTCCAATGGCTCACACTTTATGTTACGACCTAAGTATTATTGGTTAAAATTCCACCAAAATTAAACAACAATACGCACAATAACACAAGAAAAACTATTAAAATAAAAGTGCTATGTGTCGTTTCAAAAAATGTCAAAACTCGTGTCCTTTTATTTTAATCGTTTTTCTCGTGTTCTGTCGGAATGACGGACTGAAGCCATAAATAAAAGAATAAGAAGAAATACCACGTGAGACGGTCACGTGTCAAAGTCACGGCAAAAGCTGGTATGTTTAGGTATCCCGGGAGTTAATTACATATCGTATCATGACACAGCGATACGATAAAACCCGCATGTAATTTCCAGATAAAAATACAATTATTTCGTATGTAGGTTAGCTGAAAACTGAAATGTTATCAGCTGTTATCGGAAAAAAAAGAATTTATGAGAGTTTTGCACCAAAACGTTGCTGATAACTAGAGAAAGTTCTATCATTGTAATTCTATGTTTTGTAGCTAGTAGAACCCCCTGACTTTGTTCAAATTTATTTTTTAATGACAGTAAATACCTGTTATAATTCGATAAAATATGGATGTAATTATCTACCTATGTAGCAAGCACGGGTCGTCAGTGGGTTATCAATTCTACGAATTCTATATTTCCATATTCATTTAATTTGACCGCTCTAAGAAAAGAACTAAAAACCGAAATTGTCGTACTGTCAAACCCTACCTAATTTTCTTATTCTTCATATGGCCACCCACTGTTAGGTATAGGCCTCCTCTTTGTCACGCCATTCTTTCCGATCATGCCCCACCGGAACCGAAGCCGCTACCTAATTTTAGAGTATAAAAATAAAAAGCTAAAATACTTAACCCAAATGAGGGCTAATCTTTAGTCTTCCAAGGCTTAAAATGTCAGTCAGTCAGCATGTAACAAGATATTTTAATTTGTTAAAAATACTAGACAAGTTATGGTATCAAGCTCGTGTTTTATTTATTTAAATTAAGACTTAGAACTGAACTAATTAGTTTATCGTTCGTTGACTGTATTTATCAATATTTAAAAAAGACATTTTGTTTTATCTAATATAAATTAACAATGTAGACAAGATAAGTTCTGTTATTCTATTTTAACACGATGTTATTCCTATTTTATCATGAGTTATTAATAATGGCGTCGATTCTGCTGTTATTTAAAACGTTAGTTTGAATTTCTAAGAAAAAGATGGCAACCCGATAAAATTAGCGTTAGTAATAACACAGATCACACAATACTATACGTAATAAATATACTTTTCAACACACTTGCTCATAAAGTGGCTCTATGGTCACCGCAATTAGGCACATAATGATACCCATAATCAAACTGTGACTTTTTCATTGCTATAACTCACTAGTGAGTTATAGATTTTTTTTAAAAATTTTATTGGTCGAGTAGCTTTGTTACTAAAAAAGTTTTTATTCAAAAAAAAGATCGTGTTCAATAGAACCAATAAATGAATGTTCCTATTGCTTGCTCATTTCATGCAACTTGTTATTTAAATAGATAATTTTAACTCGTACGTGTTTAATAAATAAAACTTTCACTCAAATATAACTTTTGTTTTCTCTGTAATAAAAGAAAACTTTAAATTCCCCATTTTTTACGTGGCAGAATAGGCGCAAACCCTAAGCGCGGAAAATAAATAAAAAAAAAACCTCATCCCTTTAGTCTGTGGCCGATCGCAATGCGCGCGCATAGGAAAACTGATTATTTTTTCCCGCCATAGCGAAACATTTTTCACAACGCGTTTTTACTGTTGAAATTATAGTTATTTTATTGTTATTTTATTCACAAGTGTGTTGAAAAACGTCGTATGATACACGTGTGTATTGGTGATTACCGTTCTCGGCTTTCTTAAGACCCTCGCCTACGGCTCGGGTCTCAATGGCACCTCGGCGGTAACCACCAATGTACCACACTTGTACCATAATGTACTATTACTGTGGGTAAAATAAAGTAATTCTTCAAATAACTTAAATTTACAAGTAAAAAAAAGTTATAAACTGAAATAGACATAAGAGTTATTTTGAAATTACTAACATTTATTGGTGCAAGAACCATGACGCTAGAGTCAATCGTTTCTGAGAACTAAGAATATGCGATTTTTCCGAAATGCTAAGATTGAGGGATCCTGTTTTACTCCCGTATTTTAGGTTTTACAAATTTTTGGATTAGTGTTATCAATTCTAACAAATTTTTCACATTTTCCTGCCTTATTTTGATCTTCCTCTTCTTTTAAACCTATATGGCCTGTGTCCGTCATTTCGACAGACAATTTTGACAGTATTGAATTTTATATAATAATTATAAGTCAAGTCAAGTCATTGTCATGTCGGTCAGAGTGTCAATATTTAAACTACTTATGTATTTTTTATTCCTCTCTGAATGAGTTAAAAACACAATTGAACAAACCTAAAAACAATAAACATTTAATGAATCCCCAACAATATTCCAATCACGTAAAACTATTAAAAAAACTCATTAAAACGAGATTCGTCTGCGATACGGCATAAAGCTTTTTCAAAAGATACAGCCGTGCAGGAGCTTTATCGCGGAGGCATCGTGCGATATCGCGGGGGCGAATCTCACGGTGTGAGCGGACCTTATCTTACACCATAGTATTTAAAAAACAGTGCTCCACGAAAACAAGCTGAATTATAAAAAGGTGAAATGAATTACCAAATGCATTGGAAAACAAGTGTTGTTCGAAACACTGAAACTACTCTATTTATTTGCAATCTTGATTTTAATACTTTAATCGAACTGTTCTTCTTTTCTTAATTAATGGCCTCTGTCATTTCGACAGACAATTCTGCCAGTGTCAAGTGTTAATCGAACTCTTTTCTTTGGTGTAGTGACTCACCAGATGACATGTTATGTAGGTTGTTAAATGTCAGAATGACAGATGATGTTTTAGTGCACGCATCGACTGTAATCTGAAGCGTCTGACTGAGGATAGTCTAAGGCCTCATCTAAAGACTATTATTTATCCTCAGGCCTCATCTGAGGGTGCAACATCGTTTTATGCGAATAATTTTGGTATTTTTTCATAATTTGGATCATTGATTCAGTTTTTGATACGATATACAATAACTTAAAGTGTCGTAACCATATGACAAAAGAAATCAGAGATATTCATCGCAGTTGAGCTACTCGTTCCCTACACTACGCCTCAGTGTGAAAGGCGGTCTTATCTTAGGGGGCGATCGCACGGGATCGCAATCGCTCGCCGCGATCTCAGTATTTCGGCGATAAAAACCCCCCTTACCACCCGCTTTTGAACAGTTTTAGAACCTCACGTAGAACGTTATATTTCACGGCGATTTTTTTATGATAAAACACTATAGTGTTTTGGTACCTACAAGTGCAACCATTTCTCGAATCACAAATAATTATAAAAAAAATTGAATTGAATGAATATCATTATTAATTCATTAAATTCACAAGGATCCATTAGAATCCTCATAAATGGTATAGGTACTAAAGCTGGTTCTATGCTGATAAACCAAGACGTTTGTCTGAGATTATAAGTGTTAGTTTCTCGCGGCCAAACACTAGGGATACGAGTCAAAATAGTTTTGAACGATATGTTAGAAGACATCTTATACATTTTTGACGTTCTAATCTTTAGCGGCCATACGGCCGAATCTCAAACGCCACTTAAATTAAGTACACGCTTAAATTATTGCCATCTCTTAGAAATGAGTAATGTCAAACAGAGGCAGAGCAACTTTAAGTGGTGCTTAAATTTGAGTGACGTTTCAGTATTTCGGCCATAGAATATCAGACTAGGGTTTGTTGTTTACCGCTGCTTGACTGTTAGCAGTCTAAGGTGTGCATAGTCGCGTAGACTTGGAATGGCTTAGATTCATCTAATTATATCATCAAACAATATATATAAAACTCTTTTGAAGCTGACTTAGAATCAACGCACAGATTAAACTATAAGTCCCAGAGGTATGAAATTTGGAGGGTAGTAGGTATCCTTATATAGTGTAAGAGTGCACTAAGAAAGGAATTTTGAAAAGTCGCATCCTAAAGGGTGAACGCGAGCAACGCCGTGGGCGACGGCTAGTCGTACTATAGTGATCATTGTGATTTTATTGCGTAAAACACTTTGACTTTGATCGTTGATTTCTAATAAAATCTGTTTCTTATCAATTTATGTTTATTTGTAAATAAATTTTGTATTTTATTTGAACAAAATAGACGGTGCATTTTATTAAAGTTCCAAAATATCCTCGTAAATAATCTAAACTGTCTGTTTCTATTAGTTAAATGATAAGTAAATGTAGTGTTGCTCTCAGAGTGAAGACATCAGCAGTTTTCATCTAGGATACTAATTAAATGAATGTTTTTTATATATTTTTTATTGCGTCCATAGTATCTAATCGATTTGTTGGTTTTCATCTAACATGATACTAAAAGTTGAACCGAATACCTACTTGACATGATTTCTGAATAATTTAGCTGATCATTATTAACTTGATACAAAAAAAAATTATAAAAAAAGACTTTACTGATTTGGTCCAGTTTGAAAGGTTTTCTAGAGAACAAACGCAGGTTTTTTATATTAATTTCACATTTTATTTTAAAACATCCGCCATAACCGAATCTACACGACACGACAGATACAGTGTTACCAACACCGCATCACACTAAACTTCTATTCTAACCATAGCTTAGGGTTTCCACATACATGCCATAGATTAAATACTAACACCTTCTCCTATTTTTTAAAAAATAACCTTTTAACATACAATTTTTTAAACAAATATTATAACATTATTATTTCTAAGAATTTTAAATTCAATTACACATTTTAAAATTATTTGGCATGTATTAAAAGTTATACAAACTTGTACCTAAGTATTATTTATTTGTTCAATAACTTCTCGCAATGAAGTTCAAATTTGTTCTTTAACAATGGCTTTGTTAATATATCAGCTACTTGCTGATCTGTTGAACAATATTTTACATTAATATTTCCTTTTACAAACTGTTCATGAATGAAATGATATCGAACATCAATATGTTTTGACATAACAGATAAACAAGGTTCAGTATTATTTACTGGAAACAAAGTAGAAATATATAAAAATAAAGAGCTCGAACAAAGAAAAATTGAAATAGCAAGAGATGTTACAATAGTTAAGAATGATGATGATAAAATTGATAATGACGAAGAAAGAGTAAGAATAACAACAGATGATATAGTAATAAATGAACGAGAAAACAATGAAATAATAACAGAATACAATGAAATAACAACAGAAGACAATGAAATAATACCAGAAGACAGTGAAGAAGATGAAATGTATTTTAGTCAAGAAGAACAAGAAAGTACTGATACTGGTCGAGATGAACTAAGAGAAAGTCCTGTTGACGATTTAGTCGTACAACAAGAAATTGAAGAACCAAGAACGTCAAAAAGAGTCAGAAAACTACCAGTTAGGTTTAATGATTATGCTTTATTAACCTATAATGATGCTATTTCAGGTACAGAAAAAGACAATTGGAAGAAGGCAATTGATTCGGAGAAGGAATCTCTGTTAGCTAATAACACATGGGAAGTAGTTGATGTGCAAGAAGCACGTGGTAAGAAAATTTTATCTAATAAATGGGTATTTCGTATAAAAGATGATGGAACCTATAAAGCAAGGTTAGTAGTTAGAGGCTTTGAGCAACATGGATTAGAGATGGATGAGATTTACAGTCCAGTAGTAAGTCAATCAGCTTTAAAATCTCTGTTTGCTATAGCTGCTCATAATAATTCTGAAATAATGATTTTTGATGTAAAAACAGCATTTTTATATGGAGAATTGTCTGATAAAAATATTTATATGAATATACCAGAAGGTTATCAAAAAGAATCTAATAAGATTATAAAACTAAATAAAGCTTTGTATGGGCTTAAACAAGCTCCTATTACATGGAATAAAACATTCACAAATGTAATGTTAAAATTAGGTTTAGTACCAACTAAGACTGATCGTTGTGTGTTCACAAATAATAATAAAACTGTAATCATTGCGATTTATGTAGATGATGGTTTAGCTATTGCGAAAGATAAGCAAACATTGATAAATATATTAAAATGTCTTAGAGAAAGTTTCGAAATTAAAATTTATGAAAATCCTGAGAATTATATCGGCTTAGAAATAAGTAAAGATACGGAGGGTATAACATTAACACAAAAGATGTATACGGAAATGCTTTTAAATAAGTTTAACATGAATGAATGTAAACCATGTCGAGTCCCAGGAAATACTGATAAGAAAACCGAGACAGACATGATGTTAGATACAGAATTTCCATATAGAGAACTAGTTGGAGGATTATTGTACTTGTCAACTCGAACTAGACCAGATATAGCTCATGCTGTACATGAAGCAAGTAAGAAAATAGAAAAGCCAGATAGGTTAGATGTAATAGCGGTAAAGAAAATATTAAGATATTTAGCTGGCACAAAAGATAAAGGTATTAGTTTTAAAAAAGGATGTAATGATCTTATGTTAAATGCATACTGTGATGCAGATTATGCAAATGATACTGTAACAAGGCGTAGCACATCGGGATATGTTTTATTGTTATCCAATGGACCAATATCTTGGTGTTCAAGGAGACAGCCAATTGTGGCATTATCTTCTACTGAAGCAGAATTTATTGCAGCAGCAGAATGTTGTAAAGAAATTCTTTATGTAAAATCTCTTCTAAATGAATTGATATCAAGTAAAATAAATATAATAATGAATATCGATAATCAGAGTGCTATTCAACTCATTAAAACAGGTTCATTTAATAAGCGTTCAAAACATATTGATGTTCGATATCATTTCATTCATGAACAGTTTGTAAAAGGAAATATTAATGTAAAATATTGTTCAACAGATCAGCAAGTAGCTGATATATTAACAAAGCCATTGTTAAAGAACAAATTTGAACTTCATTGCGAGAAGTTATTGAACAAATAAATAATACTTAGGTACAAGTTTGTATAACTTTTAATACATGCCAAATAATTTTAAAATGTGTAATTGAATTTAAAATTCTTAGAAATAATAATGTTATAATATTTGTTTAAAAAATTGTATGTTAAAAGGTTATTTTTTAAAAAAATAGGAGAAGGTGTTAGTATTTAATCTATGGGATGTATGTGGAAACCCTAAGCTATGGTTAGAATAGAAGTTTAGTGTGATGCGGTGTTGGTAACACTGTGTCTGTCGTGTCGTGTAGATTCGGTTATGGCGGATGTTTTAAAATAAAATGTGAAATTAATATAAAAAACCTGCGTTTGTTCTCTAGAAAACCTTTCATTTTATCATATCCATAATTTACACAAATCTATGAAGATGTTAATAAGATTCTATTTTTTGTATAAAAAAAAGTTATGATTCTTCTAAAACTAATTTTCAGGTGATTTGTTCGTCGGTCGCCAAGTTCAGAACAACACCTTAACAAAGTTTCATCAAGATTACGTTCCATCTATTAAAGGTGCGTTTCGGTACGTGCGACATTTTTACCACGACTCATGAGTCACGTGTATCAACTTGCAAAGTTAAGTCATTTGAGAGACTTTTATTTTATTTTGGTTTAACTACTAACTCAACAAGTAACCATAATATTGTTTTAGTGGGTATTTATTTATAAATATGTCCCATGAAGTCTAAAGCTTCCGCCAGTGTTAATCTAAAGAATGACAGGTTTTGAGCATGTAAGCAACAGTCAAAATTCAATACCGGCCTAAAGCAAACGAACTTTGGCTTGACTCTGAAGTCGCTAAGCTAGAAACAGCACCTTTACTGTTATCGTGATGGTGGCAGCGTTCCTTATCGGGCTCCGCTCTCCATCTCAGATAAAAATCCTGAAATAAATGGAAGGCGCTTTGAGCGTGACGTAGATAGCGCCGAACGGTCTGAACTTCGAAGCGTGTGTTTTCATAAATATAAAAAAAACTAAGCTGAGAGGCATAAAAAAACGCTAAGAACCAGGCTATAGTTTCTTGCGCGTTGTTCTAGGCTCTGGGCGCGAGAAACTGACACCTAAAATCCGGGCGGTATACTTAATTCACCGGGGGTAAATCACCCGGGTGCACTAAGTACACTTTTAGTAGACTTGATTCACCGAGATTATTTCCGGGTGCATTAAGTACACTATTTAGTAGACTATTCACTCAGGTGATACCTAGGTGAATTAAGTCCATTGCATGGTAGACTTAATTCACCCATGCACAGTGGGTTAAAATGAATCATCATGAATCATCTAGTTAATAAAATATGACGATTCTAAGTTATCCTTGTGATTTTATTGAATCATAATCATCATCAATATATATAAAACTCTTTTGAAGCCGAATTAGAATCAACGCACAGCGTAAACCATAAATGAAATTTGGAGAATAGTATCCTTTTATAGTGTAAGGGTGCACTAAGAAAGGAATTTTGAAAAGTCGCATCCCAAAAACGCCGCGGGCGACGGCTAGTAAAAGATATTTGACTTTGACTAAAAGCTTTGGCTATAATGGGCAAGCCAACTCCATCGAATTCGAATACGCTAGCGTTACGATACGTTTACGATTGTCACATTTATTCGTGTTCAAGCACAGGTTGCCCAATATTAGTGGGATGGTCGGATCACGTTAATTGATTCGGCTCGGGGGCGTGGCCGTCAAAGGTCGCAGTTCGATGCCGGCCCCAGACCTACATGTTGATTGTATAAGAGAAAGGTTTATGGAACAAGCCGCTGTATTTTTTATTATTAATTTTTTTTGATGAATCTTAATAACATCGTTCTAATCCGTTTATTTTCTTAGGCACTACCGCTTTGCACGACGAGTAGAGAGAAGGGAAATTTTAGTTTTCCGTGACACTACTGGTAGTGCTACGGGTAAAAATAAATTTTTAGTGATACTACACTTGTTTTGTTGCCAGACGAGAATAAATTCATAGACATTTTCTTTGGTTTTAATAAATTGTGAAGATACAAGGTGTCCCGAAACTAGTATATATCAAACCTGAACAAGGTGATTCAGACCGTGAAGATGAACAACTAGAGGAGTGACATTAATAATTCTTTTTTTTTTGGGAAATTTAAATAAATAAATAAATATTCACGGACACTTAACACAACGCCTTCTAGTACCAAACTAAGCAAAGCTTGTACTATGGAAACTAGATGGCTGATAGAATACATACATACATTTTTTTTGTAAATACATACTTATAATACATAGAAACACCCAGACACAGAACAAACATCTATGTTTACAACACACAAATGTTTGTTCTCGGTGGGGATCGATCCCACGACTCTTCTCGGGTTAAGATACTAGTTTCGGGACATCCTGTATAACTAAGAATATTAAAATCAATATTCAATGAAAACACGTTCCAAAAATATTATCAATAAGTTAATTATTACTATTTTATTCTAAATACATAAAACTCTTAAAGCTGACTGACAATCAACGCAAAGTCTTAAGTCTTAGAGGTATGAAATTTGGAGGGTAGTATCCTTATAGTGTATAGGGGTGCACTAAGAAAGGAATTTTGAAAGTCGCACCCGACAGGGGCTAAATTCACTGTTTTAGTTATTTTTATTAGGTATTATTGTTTCATTTGTACCTATCTATATGTTTTGTATGTTGTGTGCCATGTAGTAAATAAATGAATGTCTATGTCTATGTTTATGTCTAAAAGGATCAAAGATTTTAACCAAATAATGTGTATGCTGTTATCACGCGAGCAAAGCCGCGGGCGAGAGCTAGTTCTTTATATTAACATTTTGTTTATTCAGATTATTTAATAAAATGTCATGAACATTTTAAAAAAACGACCCTGAAATTGAAAAAAACGCTATGAATAATATCTATTAAATGTTTATTTATGTAAAAATTCATTCATAAGAAAAACAGCTTTTAAGTCTAAACTAGGTATCTTCATTATAGTATATCAATATATATAAAACTCTTTTGAAGCTGACAAGAATCAACGCACAGCCTAAACTATAAGTCCTAGAGGTATGAAATTTGGAGGGTAGAATCCTTATATAGTGTAGGGGTGCACTAAGAAAGGAATTTTGAAACGTCACGCTCTAGAGGGTAGAACGCGAGCAACGCCGCGGGCGAGTGCTAGTTCTGAATAATATTATTATTTTGCTTACATAAATGCGCGTCTGAATTATATTTACCTACTTTAATTTAGTAGATAGATTGATGAGTCTGCGTTTTATTCGAGACGTCAGTGATATATTATTAATAATAGATAAAATAGAGCTAGAGTACTATTTACTAAAACAAAAAAAAACAATACATAGTTACAATAGGTATTTACTGGATAGGTTTTTTTTTAAATATTAAAAAAAAAGAAATACTAATCGAGTTATAATTTCAAAATTATTTGAATTATATGCTTGGGCGTATATTTATGTAGTACACGGCGATCTCTTTACTAAGGCCAAATAACATTTTGTCTACTAAAAATAAAATATTTTGCCTCCCATCCTTCCATCATCCTTGAAAGCCTACAAAAACGAGATTTAGTTGATAACTCTACGCCGCGATATAAACTACAGATAAGGCGTTCGATTCCCGGCCTGTGCTGATGTTTTTGTAAGATAACTTCTGGTTTTTTTTGGTAAAAGCTGATGTTATCTTGAGACTGATTTTACTGTCTGATTATTTAAAATAAATATTCATATTACATAGGTTAAAAAACTTCTAAATTTTCTCAACTGTAATTGCTCAATATCATCTTTTTAGTATGACATTTCATTACTACTACCTATGTACCTATTTTATTTTAGCTAAATAACATCTAAGCTATTTATATGTATAAAAAATGTATGCAATCTGTAAACGATATGAAAATATTTGATATAAAAATGTATTTGGTTACTAGTGATATCTAAATGAAAACAATAATAATGGATTTTCCAATAACTTAATCAATGTGTTCAACGAAGTATCCTTAAACTGATCGTTATAGAATCCGAAAATACCCCGAAACTGTTTTGAAGGAAAATATAGTTATTTTTCTTAATTAAAATGCTGAATAACACAATCGGAACAGTTATCTCAGAGAGGAAATGAATACTTCCATGATGATAAGGTTCTACCTAATTTGATATGCGAAAATAACACAATTTATATGAGATCGTGCGATAATACTTCCTTTGGTATAATTTAACTAGGTAAGTGCTTACGCAATAAGTTTGAGTTAATAATAAAACACTAAAGTAGAGTTTACTGCAGAGTTACATATTTTAAAAATTATTATAAAGCGAAAATATGACGTGTTTACCTAAAAACATCGGTTTATAATGTACTAGCCGTCTCCCGCGGCGTTGCTCGCGTTCTAGTGTGACTTTTCAAAATTCCTTTCTTAGTGCGCCCCTACACTATATAAGGAACCTACCCTCCAAATTTCATACCTTATAGTTTAGGCTGTGCGTTGATTCTATGTCAGCTTCAAAAGAGTTTTATATATATTGATGATGTACCAGCCGTCGCCCGCGGCGTTTCTCGCGTTTTACCCTTTAGAGTGTGACGTTTCAAAATTCCTTTCGTAGTGCACCCCTACACTACTGTAATTTCATACCTCTAGGACTTATAGTTTAGGCTGTGCGTTGATTCTAAGTCAGCTTCAAAAGAGTTTTATATACTGATGTATTACCTACACGACGACGAAGGCCTCTAAAAACTCCGTCACCACAGTTGGCCACTATTTCATGCCAACTTTTATGTACGTTTGTTGGAGCATAACTTTCGAACCGCTTACCCGTTCTGCATAGAATTTAGTAAGTCTTCACATAATACTACCATTGTTTACTAGTAAGGTTATGAACTAAATCGGCTGAGGGGTTGTAAAGTTATAAGGGTCCGAAAGGGAGTAAAAGAAGGTTATACAAAAAATAAAGTGGGGTACTAGTTACGTATATTGAACCACAAAAAGCTTTGTAAGATAAATAAAGTTCAGTTAACAATAGAAGTGGTCAATTAAAACTAAGCAACTGTATTCAAGGTAAACTGGGATAAGGTATTTTTTTGTAATCAGTCCTATTTTCCGACTTATGTAAAGTTTCAGACGAAACTAAGGTAAGGTTTGAACTTAAGTCAAGTCAAGTCTAAGACTGCTCAAGAAATCAAATTTTGATGAGAATAACGTTTGAACTGACCCAATCTTATCGTAAGCTTGAAAATTATTGACGATGCAGTTTCAAATTAATTTTGAAAACCGGACTTTAACCTTTGAAACACCGACGTCAGATAGACTAAAAACGATTGCGTCCGAAATCCCGGTTTTTTTTTTAATTAATGTCAAAGTTAAGTTAAAGCTGGCGCCACAAAAAAAAATTGTTTATCATAAATTTTAGGTAAATTATACCGAATTGCTTAATATTTATGTCTCCTTGACCTTTCTTCATTAGATACCTATAAATTACAAACTTAAGCAAAAAACGGCATCGCACTAAAGAACATTGCCAAAACTCGGAACGCAGAAACCAACAAACAACCTTTAAACTTACATGTTTTAAAAAAAAACTAACATTCAAAGTCCAAGCTTATCAAACATCATAAATTGATCTTGAGCTCCCTCCGAAATGCACCCCTACGCACACAGACAAACACATGATAATGAACGGCGCGATAAGCCCCCCGCCTTATCATCCAATCGGTACGGTTGGTCCCATTCAGTGCGCACACGTCATCCTTATCGTGACTGGCTTTAAGATAGTGCCGAAGCTTTTGGGAAGAAAATTTTGAAAAACGAATGCTCCGTAAAAACATGGCGGTGACTTTTCAGACGATGAAGCTTTTCAAAATTTTCATAAGCAAACGTATAAAAACTTAATGTGTCATAAAATATTTTTAAAAACTCATTAGTATGCCAAAAAAGATTTCTAACTAAAACTTTTCTCTGTATATTAACAATTATGTAGCTAGAACAATGAAAGTATTATGATTCTAATCGGCATTGTATCTATTTAAAGTTCAACTGATGTAAAGTGTGCTATCCTATTTTCACTCTTATGCGATTCTATTTTATATCAAGCAAGCTAACAATCTGAAATGAAATGAAAAAATGAAATGAAATACATTTATTCAACACATTGGGTACAAACACGCAGATACAATAGAGAGAAATGAAAGTAAGTCAGACAGGAAGGAGCAGAACAGAGCAAGTGGTAGGACAAGTAGGTACAAAAGTATAGCGAATAATAAGTATCAGAAAACAAAATAAAAATGATGCTAGTTAGTCCTGTCCTGTTCTATAAGTACTCTTGTGCGGTTGAAAAGGTTGTTCTCAGCATGTGCTGCCTCACATGCATGAACCATGACATGGAGCAGCGCTGGTTTTCAATCTGATAGCTATGAATCAGTTAGTAATACATCAAACATTTTTATCACAACTAAGATTATCAAACATACATATTTGTTTACAGTTTGATACAGTATCAGAACTATATTGATTTTTGATAGCAATGCACTCAATATTTTCCATAATATTGAACACTACATTACCAACTCATTTTCATGTATTTTTATTTGAATGATATCGTTTCAAAATAAGTGTGGTCACGATAAAATCAAAACTTGAATTTGAATAGCGAACGTGTGTGGCGTGTCTGTATTTTGACAGCGGCTGTCAATGTCAAAATGTCTAACTCATGCGTGCCTTTGTTTTGTGGTTTCTTCGTAACTTGAAGAGGCGGGCCATGTGTCAATCATTTAGTTAAGCCATGGCAATTATTTCTTACACGACAGCACTGAGCCCTGAGTCTATCTCGGTGTTGTGTTTTCTTGCTATTTTTGGCATTCGGAAACGGATTCGCAAAGTGAAAAATTTTGTATGAAAACCGGATAAGCGCCTCTACTGTTTCTGCGAGACTATAGACGTCAGATAGACTCGCAGAAACAGTTCCCAAACCTCCTGCTAGAGGCGCTTATCCGGTTTTCATACAAAAATTTTCACTTTGCGAATCCGTTTCCGAATGCCAAAAATAGCAAGAAAACACAACACCGAGATAGACTCAGGGCTCTGGTAATATTATGCATGTGTTAGAATATTAAAGACTGTTTGGTACTTTTAGATTATAGTTTAACTTAATAAGCTCCAGAAATATATTAATTTACTTTAGAGTACCTACTAAGCCTGAAAACTATTATTAACATTGAAGTTAAAGAACTACTTAAATAGGTGCCTACCTAACTTTCTGGAATGAAATGAAACATAGTCATACAAATATGTTTTGTTTACTGGATAATCACAACTCATAAAAACTATTTAACATTTGGACATAAATCTAGACATTACTTAACTTTTAAAGATACTATATAAATACATAAGTGTATCTACAACTACAAGACAAAAACGTTTAACAAAAACAAGGACACCATACCTGTATATCGTTTGGTAGTTCCCCAAGGAATGGTGAGGCCGGCCGGCAGCTTGTCTGCTGTCAGTCCGTCCCGACCTCCCTTTGTCGGATCAAACCACTAAAACACTATCCGACCGTTTGACACAACACCAATATCATAGATTTTGGTTCGAGTCCAACCAATCCGACCGTGTCGTAGCTGGTTGGCCGGTCTGTTCAACATCATGAGTTTAAAGGTATGAAGTTGGAATTCTATTTAAGTTAACCAAGTACCTATTTCCTATAAATCCACACAATCATTTTGAACAATATTATTTTACTAAAATCTACCTCTATATTAAGGTCTAATTTTATTGTAATTTCATATTCTAATACATGCATCCCTGGGTTCTGAAAGAAGCGAAGATCGAACCGGAAGCTGATCTTAACTCGAAGGACCAAAACATGATGAATTACTGCAGTGTAAACACAACCGAAAGTATAACATTACTTAAACCATATTGAAGATTTATTGTTGTAATATTCGAACGACTTAAGTACCTACCTAATACCCAGCTACCACTTTGGATGTGTATAAAAATACCGTTGATTTATCGTCATTACAAGCAAAGATAAAATATCTACAGGGCAATAAAAATCCAGTATTTACATTAGTACCACTGTTACGGCTATCAGACACACACAAACAAGATAAAAAGGCAATCTTAACGACATTTTTATCGCTATTTCGAAGAAAATCCTGCCTCAGATAGGTACTTAGCGAATCTCCCTTTAATGTTAGCTGGATGAGTCACTATCACTTGCAAATGCTTTAGGTATAATTGTAATTAAATCAGAATTGAACTTTGTCCTTTTGAAAGTAAAAGCGGTGTGTAAACAAAGATAAGGGGGATGTAAACAAGAAAATTCTTACACATTGTTTTGTCGGCGGCGCTGGCCGCGGCCTGCGCGGCGCACGCCATTTCCAGTTCCTTCAGGTACTTCAGCCACAACAACATCACAGAATCGTCCATCACAGAGTATATATTCCAGATGTTAGAGCACAAGTTTCATTTTCAAGCCGTCATTCTTTTGCCGCGTAAAGTGAGTGACTGGCGGTCGGTCGGTCGGGCGCCCCTCTCCGCACACAGGCGCGCGTGTGAGCACAGCGACGCACACACACACAGCCGATCCCTTATCAGGTTGGTTTAACTAGCAATGGCCCCAGATGGTATCAGCTTCGAGCTCGCGGTAACGTTGCATTGAAAGATAACGTCTGCGATGTTATCGGTACTGTTTGAATAAACTTGTATAAAATGTCAAATAAAAAAAGCTGCACGCCGGAGCGTATCTCGGCGCGCAATTGTGGCTGGGGCGGTGTCTAAGCGGCATGTGTCAAAAGTGACAGTTTTGACAAGATCTGTCATTCGATTTAAAAAGTAAAAATCTACGCTTTTCTCATTAGAATATTCACCGGTTTTTAGATTTAGAATTTTTAAGTACCTTTGCGAAACCAGAAATTTCCGATTTCATTAGAAATCGCTTACAGTTTAAATTTCGATGAATTATTTTTAAAGTTATTTCGTCACGTTAATCCATTTTATTTTTCATGAAAATAAATGTTTGCATATTGGTTCAGGATAACTTACCTGAAAATGAAAAAAAAAATCATTAAAACCAAGTTTACATAATTTATACTCATATCACTCTACATACTAGTGTAAACTATTACAAAAATATCTGTCTATCTTCTTCTCTAAATATATAAAACTCTTTTGAAGCTGACTGACAATCAACGCACAGCCTAAACTATATGTCCTATCCTTATGTAGTATCCTTGTAAAGTGTAGGGGTGCACTAAGAAAGGAATTTTGAAAAGTCACACTCTAAAGGGTCTAGAACGCGAGCAACGCCGCGGGCGACGGCTAGTTTTCTATAATTTTATCACCTGCAGGAAAATGCAGGTGCTTAGCAAGACTGATGAAGATTTTAATCAAATATCATTTTAAATACAGTCGAGACCAAAAATTGCTATTCGTCTATAAAAATTTTAATATCATAGAAACCTTGAATGCTAGCTTAGTGAAATAAATGGTGTTTGATAGACATTTATTCTATTCCCGTGTCATCTAAAATTAACTTAGATTAAGAAGACCTACGCGAATATTAGCTGTTTTTTTATTTTATTTATTTTTAAAGAAATGTTAAGATTTCGGAAGTAATAGTTAACACTCTGTATAACATAACATCTGTACACCCTGAATAAGAGACCATGTATTGTAAAAAAAGTCTAGTAATAGTATTATTATGATCTGTGGTCTAGTTCTAGTCTACTCGTAGAAGACGTAGATATTAAAATTCTATTTATCCAGGATAATGTTCTACACAAAGTATCTAAACCTTGGAAACTAGTACATGAGATACCAAAAGCTGTACTTACGAAAAACTATCCTAAAAATGAACCTTAGGTCTATGAAGATAGGAGCTTCACTATCGCTAAGTTATACTTATCAAGATTACAAAAAATATGCGAAAATGGACTTTGTTGCGTAGGTCGTAAGGTCGGAAAAGCTTGTCCGGTACAATGTAAGTACGCACTTAGTCAAGATTCGTCGGCGATGGTATGATTAAGCCAAGGTTAAGTCACAGAGGAGGTTAAAACCGCTTATTCAACAGGTGTACAAACTACACTGAAGTCTGTGCTTAGGCGTAGCTGTTACGTAGCACTGCGTAGAAGCTACGTAGCAATTATGTAGCGCTGCGTAGCAGTTACGTAGAGGTCGCACAAGAGTTTGTAGATTCAGTAAGTAAATGAAATAGACGAATATCTTTGTATACAGAACACCTAGTTTTAGAAGCCATTATCCAGGTGGTTGGTGAGATAATGAACAAAGAGTTACAAGTTTAAAATTTTTTAAAACCGACTTTAATTTGATACAGCTTCAACATCAGATGATGATGATGATGACGGCAGTTCATTAAGATTGTGCTATTTATCGTAAGCACCACAGAAAAGTCACAGGAAAGTGGATGACGTGTTATTCCTGTTATTTTTACTTAATTGCCAAACTACTGAACCAATTTTGATAAAAAAAATTAGACTAATCTAGAAGAATCTTTCAGATTAATAAAGAATTTCTCCAATTGTGTCATAAACGACGGAGTTTTGAAGTAACAGTGCCGTCGACTTAATTTACCAGTGCTAAGTCACCTAGGTGAATTAAGTATACTATTTAGTAGACTTAAATACTCTTAGGTGGCTTGCGGAGAATTAAGTACCTATAAAAACACGCCACACCACCTTTTGCACGCCCAGGAAGACTGGTAGACAATGCTCTTAGCATTAAGTCCTCCTAGCACTACTTGTTTGTGTGAAATTTTTAAATAAATAAATAAATTAAAAAAAATACTACCGAATTGAGAACCTCCTCTTATTTGGACCAGCTGTTCTACAAGAACTGTGGCCATGATGCGAGATAGCACGATGGCTGTGATTGCTTATCGCCCCGTAGCGTATGCAACACTCATTTACATAAAAACTATTATTTCGGTATCTACCATCGATTAACTTTTCCATTCTACTCGGATCGTTATCACTGTGGTTATTATATTGCCTCAAAGGTTTTGTTTATCTAACAAACAGTTACATTATAAACTAAAGAGTAAACCTTCTCTATAGTATACGCTGTCAACTTGCTTATTGGTAAATTGCTTATTTTTAAACGACTTTGAAAATAGAAGAGGTTTTGAACTCGGTTGTATTTTTTTAATGTTTTTTTTTTTTTTTTTTTTTTTTATTCTTATATTTTTAAGGACTTTGAGTCGCTTAGCGACTATGTCAGCCCTGTTATAGCTTACAATAAAATTACTATCTACCTACTACTTAACAATATCATACACTAGTGTAAAAAGAGCCCTAGCTGCTTCGCACAGTGGGACCGAAAGTACACTTATAAATGCACCAACATCGCTATAATTTAATGTTTGTTACTTCAGAACTCCGTCATTTAATAACCGATTTCAAAAATCTTTTTTTATCTGAAATAGATACATAAATTGTTACTAGCTGTTACCCGCGACTTCGTACGCGTGTATCGATTTTTTTCAGAATATATTGAGTTCGATTAAAATATTTTTTGGCAACAAATTGGGCCGCCTCTCCCTGCGTTCTTCTTCTTCTTCTCTTCAATAATGGCCTGTGTCCGTCATTTCGACAGACAATTTTGCCAATGTCAAGTGTTAAAATTGTAATAAATAAGTCAAGTCAAGTCATTTGTCAAGTCAGCAGTCGTTTGTTTTGAAAAGAAAATGGTGGATTTTCTCTTCAAAACCTAACACGAATTTTCACATTCAGAAAAACCACTTTACACACATTTATTCCAATGGCTCACACTTTATGTTACGACCTAAGTATTATTGGTTAAAATTCCACCAAAATTAAACAACAATACTCACAATAACACAAGAAAAACTATTAAAATAAAAGTGCTATGTGTCGTTTCAAAAAATGTCAAAACTCGTGTCCCCCTGCGTTCTTCTTCTATTACTTATATGGCCTCTGTCCGTCATTTCGACAGACAATTTTGCCAATGTCAAGTGATGAATTTGAAATAATATAAGTCAAGTCAAGTTTTCGTCAAGTCGGCTGTCGTTTGTTTTGAAGAGAAAATGGTGGATTTTCTTTTCAAAACCTGAAACGAATTTTTACATTCAAAAAAACCACTTTACACACATTTATTCCAATGGCTCACACTTTATGTCACGACCTAAGTTTAATTCTTTAAAATCTTTTTTTGACAAATTAGTTTCCACCTGAAGCAACTGACATAACGTCGCCCTCTCGTATCGGAAAATGTGGTTTTAGCTTTTAGGTATTGACCTTGTACCAAACACCGGAAGTCGTTTTTTAGTTTTATAATAAGTTGTTATTATTATAGTACCCGGCATGGAACTGTCACACAAGGTGTCACAGACACAGAAATGCGCCAATCACACGAATTTTACCGATCTTTTTACGGAGATGGCTGTCAGTATAATTACGGACTGTCTAATCGTAACTTGACCTCTATAAAAACCTAATGCACGTAACACAAGCCCTCAAAATGAACCCACATTCCTTCACACACGTCATAGTACAGTCAGCGACAGTAAGATATCAAAGTCAAAGTCAAAGTCAAAAAGCTTTTATTCAATAAAATCTCACTGATCACTTTGAAACGTCATTACGTTTTGTATGATTAGGATGTAGTATACATATCAAAATTTAAAAAATATGTTTTGAATTTACAGATTATATATTGTATAAAAAAAAAAGATGAGCCCGACAGAAATATAATTATTACAAACCTATGGTGTTGCAGGCCTCCATAGACTACTGTAACCGTTTATCATTAGGTTCGCCATACGCTTATTTATCTACTTAGATAGATAGATTATTCCTTATTGAACACCACTTTTGTGCTGAGATGTGTAATTTTTTTTTTTACTTTCACGCAGCATGTTTACTAATTACTTTATAGCTCTCATCCTGAATACAGTTTTATGTAATCTTGTATCGTAACATATATTTGAAAATTATGACTTGTATACATGTTACTGTCGCTGAGTGTACCTACTTACCATCAAAACAGGAGCGCCACTATCTCACTCACCACTTCGGAACATACTTCAGAATTCATAAAAGAAAGCCAGTGTTCTAAATGTTACCTAATCTGTGGCTCAGATATGATGCTGGCGCCATCTACATCTCACAGATAACTGGTATAAATCAACTTGGGCTTTCACATGGATATGTGACGTGGAATGCCGCATGACAGTTTCCTGGATTTTTACTACTTTTGGTGCTATTTAGGTCAATTAACTTTAGATGCATTATGCCTTACAGGGCACGTCTTCATTGGACTGGCTCTGTGAGGTAATGCATTGTTATAGGCAGATGTTACTACTTAACATCAGGTGAGCTATCAGCTTGTTCCATTACTTTTATCATAAAAAATAATAAAAAATTATGATTTGAAGCTGTTGTTTGTTCAAGACTCTTTTTTTTACAAAACTTGGATATTTTTTGTTTGAATCTTATGATGACATTTCATGGTTTACTTTCCTACTATCTGCCTACTATTACATTGAGGTATAACTCGACGGTAAACTGTTGTTTTATCTCGAGTAAGTTGAAGGCGTAGAGTCGAAACTAGGACATTTTTCGTATAACTTGTTTTTACATAGTAATCTCAACGGCACGCCACGCGTAACCCGTCATGTGCAAGACCGCACTCTGCCCTTGATACAGTCCTACACGAGATAAAACAAATTAATCAGTATTTTGTGGCCCGCTAATGGATTCTTAATGCGGCCATTGCGTCCTCATGTCTTCAGTTCGCGATAACAATGTTTTAATGTTATCCTTTGAGATCTGTTCACGTCGAAAATAAGTGTTTTTTTGACATTTTTACCAACACGAGTGTTCTTATTTGTATAATGTAAACAAATTAAAAAGCGGGACTATTCTATTTAGCTCTATAGATTGATTAGGTTAGTCCCGCCGTCGCGCCGCCACAAATTATGTTATATCTAATAGATACAATTACCTTTATGCCGCTGTGATACGGTCTATTATTCTATGACAAAACTTACTCGGATGCCTCAGAATACATTTTACGTTGAATTCAACTGAAATCTATTTTTCACACGAATTCTGAAATCTCAGAGCATTGATTAGCTTTCATAAAATATATTAACAAAATATGAACTCTATCACGAAGGCTCAAAAGCCATTGAATATGTCAAACGTAAAATATAAAGTTCATAATGACCTTTTAGTTAAATCATTTTTTAAACCAGCCCATTAATTAACACTTGTTTGGCTACCAAGGCGAAAATGGCGCCTGTTATTGAAAAGATGAGGAGTGGTAGATTAGCATGGTATGGACACGTAATGAGGAGGGATGAAAGTCATATAACGAAGAGAGTTATGAATATGAGTGTGGTTGGGTATGTAAGTAGAGGAAGACCGAAGAAGAAGTGGTTTGATTGTGTGAAAGAGGATATGAATGTGAGAGGAGTAGATTCAGAGTTGACGAATGATAGGAGTGAGTGGAAGAAGAAAACATGTTGTGCCGACCCCACCTAGCGTGGGATAAGGGCAGGGAAATGATGATGGCTACCAAGAGTATTTTCATTAAAACTCCACATAACTCGACTGCTGAAAAAGAGGATCTTACCATCTCATGACGTCACAATTATTTAGGCACAGCGTCAAAAACCTCATATAAAGCAAGCTTGTGGTATAACGATAGGGTTTTTGATCGGACGATAGGAGGTCAATCGATACGTTATCAGTGACCCCCTCCCGCGGGCATCCATTCTACCCCATGTACTGGTGAACTAACAGGTTACGAAAATGAAGGTTCGCGACAGTCCTTTGATCTTAAAAATGCTCCTTGTGTCTCTTGGAACCTACTCAAGATTATCTTCGTTTTTTTTCACTCACTTTCTGCTTACTGTAGAGATGAGTGAGTCACGTCGTTTACCACTCATTTTTTGTAAATTCTGAATTGTCAAACGACCACGTTCTAGAAGGTTTTTACCATCAGATGAGATTGTGCCCAAAAGAAAATCTATCTCATATAAAAAAACAAGAACCCAAAAACCCTAGTCTAAAGAAACCATTCATGAGGTTTTTAATGGAATCTGAAAAATAGGCTTACTTAGGTCACAAAATAACGTACCATCAATATCTTTCTTTTCTTGGGTAAGTACCTATTTCATTTTTCTATTACAAATATTATTTTTAATGTTTTTAGAAGCCTGCTCTGCCACCAGTACTTTGCATTTGGGCGATGCGATGGTAAGATCGTGGCGCTGATAATCAACCGATCAAATTACCTTCGGCACTGGCCCGGTTACCACCTACCCACCAGCTCCGATATCATGGTAAGTGGTATGATTGCATATGACGCGTATTACGTTACTTGCGGACAGAAGAACAGAAGCTGGTGCTATGAACCGTTTGTGACGTTTGTGACGTTTGAACGTCACCTTAAAGTAGAGGTCACATCAAAGTAGACGACACTTCAAAGCAGATGTCACCGCAAATCAGAAGTCATTATAAACTAGACGCTAGAGTGTGTCATACTCTCTGGCTTCATTTTCAAAATGTACAAAGTGCCAAATGTTTCAGAAAATTTTCTAGCAAAATGCTCTTGGCACAACCCCTCTAGGTACCTACTATAAATCCTCAAAGACATTGTCAAACTAGTTAAACAATCATTGTGTTTCACCAGGGACTTGCAAACGTCTAGACTGGCTGCTAAAGTCTAGCCCGATGACTTGTACAAGCCGTCATATCTGAGGGGCGGCCATATTGCATTGTAAGCCTAATTGGATAGAGATGGGTATCGCTGTTGCCGATAAAATGGAATAGATAACATTCTGTAGTGACTTATTAAGGCCGTTCCCAGAATAATATTAGATCGGACGATACGCGCGTGTGGGTAGCGTTGGCATAACATGCCTTTACTAACTTTAACTATAAAAAAAACTATTAAACTAAGTCTGGATTCTTTCTTTTAATATTGTTATAAAAGTTATATGCCTAAACATCTGGATTTGTAAACATTACAAAAAAGTTGCATCATCATCACTGCAGTGAAGTGTTTTTTTAGGTTAAGTTTTTTATAATCTCTGATGATGTAACAAAGTATGTGTGGAATGATTATTATTGATCATAAATATTGCATTACCTTGATTATACCCACTGCACTCTTAATACCTGTGTAGTATAATAATATAATGTGTTTATCATTCGGAGATATTCTTTGCAATCTAAATGTTTTATGCCGCGTCAGGGGTCAGTCACCCTTTACTCATGCCCATTGTACGGGACACTGAGTAGTGCCTAGGACATTCTTGGTAGAGTAGACTTGAATACGTTAGATTTACGTAACGTAGTGACTACCACATTTTTATGATCACCCCCTGGTCTTATTAAACTGGTTACGCGTTCCTGTCTGGTTTTATTTCCTCTGCTGACCCTCCCCAACCCTATCAGCGATCTGAACAACGGATCGCGTTGTGTAGTTTTTGCGAAATTGGACCCGATCAGGCTTTATTCACTCCAGGTTCGCTGAAATATTGCCAGGGTCTAATCAATCTGGCAACTGGCAACACTGAAGAATGCAGGTTACACGTAGCACCAGTTTTTGACACCTTCAACTCAACGCTCGTTGCAAAGTCGCGCATGTCCTCGTACGGATTTCTTGGTTTAACCGATTTTATTTTTCCATGATGATGTCCTTCACCAGAGTCTTCTACATCGAAGAATAAGTATAAAAAGAACACCTTAGTGATATATAAATTACACGATTCTTATTAAAATAACTTGGTCTAGCCAAAAGTTGCATAAAGTAGCACGTGTATGTAGGTCATTGTAGATACCCCTACTCCAGACCATACATATCATACAATGTTACCGTGAGGAAGAAACCACGTCATCACCGTCATCTGAATCAGAGTTTGTAGGTACCCTGACGGGCAGTGTTTCCGACGGCCACGTGACGGGCTTGTCATCATTTCACCACGTTACAAACTTCTGCTAAGAGTTCAGGTAAATCGTGACTCTTGTGTTTTAGCTTTTTTCGAACGTGTTTTTGGGGTCATTACGTTTCTTGAAGGGCAAAGTCGACGATCGAACGACAGATTAATATACCAATATTATCTCCACGGTGTTAGATGGTTAGAACTGATAATTTTATAGTAGGACATAGGAAAAGTCAAGTAGCAAGTAGGTAGACATTTTGAAGTCGTTATGGCAGTAAAAAACTCGGATACATTTTAATTAAATCTGTAAAATCTAAGAGTGTCGACTCACACTTGACCATTGATTCGAATACTTTATCAGAGTAATGGACGCGGTATTTTCTTCAGTGGGCGGGCTTTGAGAGGTATTGCATATCTGCTTAATCCGTCACTCAAATAACCCTTGAGAATACGAACTAGATACAGTCGTGTAAAAAATATGTAATAACAAAAAAACTTGTTCAACGCCCGGGTAATGAACTTATAGGTACTATTATAAAAACTTCAAAAATAATTCCAATTCATGTTCTAAATGTAATTATGATATGAATTTAATTAATTACACAAGATACTAGGATTAATATGAAGTAGTGGCGTCGTGACTGGACAAAGTAAGATAAGATCTTCGTAAAAAGGTGTAGGTTGCTAATTAAAGAATTATTAGATGAAACCGCAAGATACGCTGATGTCATATCAATGTTTTAAAGTTTTTCAAGGTACTTTATTTCAACACTAGCTGCCGCCCGGGGCTTTGCTCGCGTGGTAGCAGCATACGCACTATTTAGTTAAAATCTTTGATTCTTACTAATTTTAGAGTGCGACTTTTCAAAATTCCTTTCTTAGAAAAAAATCGGTAAGACATGTTGTGTCACCAAATTATGTACCTAAAACATCCTTATTTACACATGTTTTTGCAAATAAATTATCTTTATTTAGTGTAGCCCTACACTATCTAAGGATACTTTTAAAAATATTATAAGCTCTAGGACTTATAGTTTAGGCTGTGCGTTGATTGTCAGTCAGCTTCAAAAGAGTTTTATATATTTAGAAGATAGAAGAAGATAAAAAACAGAACCCGTCGGTCTATCAAGGTTTCTTTTAGGAACGGTTAAAGTGGTAAACATTAATTTATTTCTAAAGTATTGAACATCAAAATAACCTTAAGTAGTATTATATGATCTGCCTTAAGTAAGTAGCTCATATAATCTTTTGAGAAAATAAAAAATATGATAAAATCCTCATTACAATTTGAAATGCGTGACAAAAATAAAGGGAAAATATATTTGGTTTCGGTTAACACCAAAATGGCATAGTGCAAGCTTATAAAAAATTATAAAGGAAAAATAACTAAAATAATAAGCTATAAAAGATCCGTACTGGAAGGCGAACGCTGACCGTTAGACTAATGCTGACGGCATGCGGAAACCAGTCGATAGAGAATGCCTCAGAATAGCTCTTTCTGCAAATCTTTGGGATATGAGTATGTCCAGATGTAGACATCTATAGGCTGATATGATGATGAATGATTACTAGTTATTACAGTATAGGACACTTCAAAAAGAGTGTTTTATAATCCTTCAAGGTAACCGCTTCCAATCAGGCGGGCCGTACGCTTGTTTGTCTACTTAGTTGTATAAAAAAATAAAAATAAAATGTAAGTAGGTATAGGCAAATCCTAAAGCCCGCATGTGAATGACCTCTTTTCCTGGTGATGATTAGTAATAACTAGTACCCAACCTACTTTGAGCGTATGATACCATTTATAATTTTTCTACTCAATGGGCGTTTGTACAATGCCCGACACCGACATGATACCGACGACACGACACGACACATAATGATCAGGGTCTTTACTCGAACAAAAATATCGTTGTCAGTTCAAACGGTGTAAAAGCGTCTACCTAGTACTAAATGGACATAACCCCCCGATTATGTTGTTTAATTTTCCTAAACTAACCTAATTTAACAGCACTATAGTTGTCATCTCTTTCTCATGAACTTAAACGACAGAGACAGTAATTATTCTGAGGAGAACACGGTAGGATATGTGTTCTCCTACAAAAAGGGAAGATCTTCCACGCTGAGCGACCTTTGGCTCGGGGTCCGAGGACCAATGGATGGTATTCGGTAGTATTACTTATGTTCAAACTCCGTGATAACTTCGTTTGCGCGATCTAGGATAGTTCTCATGTAGCGAGATAGATGGCGCTACAATTATGTTGCTGTCTTTGTTTAGTTTATGAAAATGAAATGAAAATGCACCAACAGTATCAGGCCCGAGCTCTCCGACGATATCCTCTAGGTATCGTGTCGGTAACGTTGTCTACGAATGGCTTTTATCTAAGTACCTAATGCATAGTATGGTATAGGTGCTGAGCAAGCCTACATCATCTAAATATTGTCCCAGGCACTACAGTGTCCCGTTAAGTGTAGGCACAGGTTGCCTCCTGACGCTGTAGAAATCATCTTCAATAGATGTAAAAACCTTTGTAAATGGACAGTATTTTTCCGTCACACGCACAATAAATCAATTGACTACTCATGACGCAAATTGGATTACGGAGTAGTTTGAACACCATTTTGTACATTTTCCTCGAGATTTGAGGTAAAATCTGCTAAAATCGGGGAGGAAAAGGACTCGTAAAACGTATGTGTGCATCATAAATTTAAGGGAAAAGTTGGACACAATTTTTACTAAACCGTGATAATATATTTACCTACCATGATTGCAAAAACTATAATTTTAGAGCAGTTTTCCCCGAACCAAGCTGTTATGTCGTAGCTCGTAGCTATGCTATAACTTCATAACTAGAGCAAGTATAAAGTAAATGAAAAGTCTACATGATACTATAAGGTTTTATCTTAAAAATTTTCATTTCAAATGTTTATTAAACGTCGTTATTACTAGATAAAAAAATCAAAGAAAACATCACTAAAATAAAAATAAGTTCTTCTTCTAAAGTTGATGTTATGAATTTTTTTGGTCAGCGTAACGCTTAGAACAGCGCTCTCTATATAGGTACCATCATCATTTCCACGCTAGATGGGGTCGGCACAACATGTCGCATACTAAAAAGTTCACGTAAACTATATTTTGTAGAGATTGAGCAAAACCTTTATTGGGAGAGAAGCTTACATACCTACCTGATAACTCTTTTCAAATGTAGTTTGTAGCAAACGTAAAACGTACACGCTAGGGGGGCCGGATTGAAACGTATGGCTGCCAGTGTAATTACAGGCACCTCTTACGTCTCAGCGTGATAGACGCAGTGATTTGCTTCAGAGCCCGTTCTCAATAGACTGGCTCTGTAAGGTAATGTTGTTATATGCAGAGGTAACCGAGTGCGGGGCATCAGTTTGGACCATTAATTTGAAATAAATAAATGGTTGTTTTTATAGAATTTATATTTACCGCAAGAATTAGGATGATTCACTAACCGCTAGAAAAGGTGTCACAATATCGATGACCAAACAAAGTAAATACCAAAACCACACGAAGTTATTATGCGTAAAATAAAAGATACGACAATGTGATGTACCTACCCAACAGACATTAAGTTGTTTGAAGAAACAAGATATTGCAACAAAGCTCTGGGATGGATGACCTGACTCTTCTGATCCAAATGGATCTTGTGTGAAAAACAGATCTTAAAAATCCTATAAACAATTCTCGGTCGGCACCACAATGAAGGTTGTAGAGGCGGTACTTTTTAAAATAAAGTTTTATAACTTTAAGCTGATAACTTGCACCATACGCTGGTAACACATTCGGCCGATTGCATCCTTTGTTAGAAGAAAAATGGCAACACTATCGGAGAGATAGCTCGGACCGGCGGAGATTCGTGCGCAATAGAGTTGTGGTATAAAAACTTATATAACTCCATTCAAATAGTGAGAGAAAACATCGTGACAATACCAATTCCTACAACTCAAAATTTTACAGGACGCTAGAAGCTGAAATGTTTAAGAATTCACGTGACTTGACCGTTCATTCGATTACTATTTTTGAATTTTTTTTTTCTCTCTATCATAGAATTTTATGTGGCTAGAAAAGCTTAAAAGAAACTGGCATATTGGATGTGCTTTTATGACGTCAGTACCTACTTTACTTACCCCATATTAGGTGGAAGTCGTAGCATGGCAAATTACCAGTTTTTTTGTAAAATTAAATTGAATAACAAGCCTATAAGGTCCATAATTGAGAGGTGTGCAAAACAATTACTTTTTTTTTTTAACCTCCACACAGCCAAATAAAAACATACTGTTTTTTATTTGGATCACTTGAGCTATCTAAAGATTGTTTGCAACGGTCTATATAGATACTCTTAAGTACTAGCGTAGTTTTCTTTGTGAATAAAAAAAAGTTACTAATATCATATTTATGTTTCAAACTAAGCCACAGTTGGACCCAAGGGCTGGGTGGGCCACGATTTGTCACCTGGGCCAGGACACTGTTATTAATCTGTGGCGATGTCCTTTGTGTAACGATAGCCATCGGGACAACAATGGCTCCTACTGTTTGTGTTTTAAGGAGCTTCACACATTCATCAGATGATGTGGATGGATGAAGAGATGGAGTTACCTACGATTACGGAGTGGATTGGGTGTAGGGTTACGCAGATTCTAGAATGCCTATAAGCTATCTTGATTTTGGGTGGCGTAGTGAACAGTAAGAGAAAAATTCTGGTTTTTTAAAATGAGAGTATTTATGTACCTACATAAATCGGTGGGTAACGTCAAAAACCTTCGCACTTTTCAACATTTTTCAAGATATAAAATCACTGAGTTTAATTACACAAAATTTGATCTAAAGAATAACAATGCTAATTTGTTCCAAACAAGTTTTCCGACCAAAAAATTTGCAACAATGCGACCGATTTTGATGTGCACATTTTATAAACAGTCAAAGGTACAAATCATCAATGTTCGTCTACCTTACGATTTGTAGAAATACCTATTCATATATCGAACTAAAAGTATTTATAGCTACTTTGAATACATTTAACAAAATAATTGGTGAAGTCCAACCGATTCAATTCAACGCCCAGCACCGTTTAGTGTATCAAACTGTGAACAATACCCTATTTGTTACACGAAAACCACACAGCACGAATATCGATATTGACACTCATTACTCGCCTAGAACACAAGCTCGAGAAAGCTCTCGAATGAAAACATCGATGTGTTCGATTCTTATCGATAATGTAGCGTGACCGACGCTCGCGCCGGGAGTCGCATCATTGTTTTTTATCTCCCTCGCACTCTATTGTTGGGATTGTGTAGCAGTCAGTGCTCTTTTTATTGTTGATCGATTATATTGTTTTGGATTTTATTCGATTACGATCGAGTTGTGTTACTGCTGTCACGCTATTACTTTTGTTGTGGGTTTCAAATTGTTGTCTTTTGTTGGTTATATCTTTTAAGAATGTAACCTAATGTTTTTTTTTTTATCGATGTTAAAGTTTGACATTCGGTTTTATTTTTTTACTAAAGAAATTAAAATTAAAATCAGAAAGTTTGAGATCTACTATTTATTTACAGCTTAACAGTACTTACCTACATAATCTTGCGTTTCAATCCCCTGCAGAGATACCTACCTACTTTAGCTATTAATATATGATTTACTATGCAAATAATTCGTCTCATTAGGCCCCGGTAGCTTTATTAAGCAGTTATGAAACCCCCGTGAAGTTTCCCAGCACCTGAACGGTTAACGGAAGCGAAAACTATAAAAATAACTTTCAAACAGTTAAATAGCTTTTCGGCTCCACGGATGAAACCACATAGTTTTTGATAACTATACTACTTACAAGAAACCGAGCTACATTTTTTTGCAAATATTATCAAGGAATAAAATCCTAAATTGTATTTAGAATTAAAATATTTTTGATTATTATTAGGTACCTATATGTTTATCAATAAGCAATGGATCTTACAAATTGTTTTTTTTTTTTTCTATTTTGATCTG
The DNA here is from genome assembly GCA_918843925.1 of Eulithis prunata. Taxonomy (NCBI): domain Eukaryota; kingdom Metazoa; phylum Arthropoda; class Insecta; order Lepidoptera; family Geometridae; genus Eulithis; species Eulithis prunata. The sequence continues at coordinate 1,287,391 of OU974007.1, forward strand.
CGATCAGTCTTCAGACTATGAGCAGGTTTGGTGTAAGCAGTCAGGCATGCAGGATGGGAGCTCCAGCGAGCACTTCTCCTTTTCTTGTGAACAAATTTAATTTAAACATAATATTATTTAAGAAAAAATAAGACTAAACATTTTTATATTGTTAAAAGTTATCGAGTTTTGATGATGCTTAGAGGGTTCTGCTAATCTAACTTTTATATAATTTGTAGATTGTCCAAATACATAATTTTCTCATCTGAAATTATCAAACTGGTGGTCAATCCACCACCTAAAGGTGTTGGTTCGATTTAGGTCGTAAAATAAGAACGTAACGCTCAAAAACCAATTTTGTCACAGCTCAGTTGGTACAGCTCTGCCTTGCGTACTTTGGGTCGTGGGTTCGATTCCTTACAACAACAAACATTTGTATGATATAAACGTAGATGATCTTTTTACGGTGGATAATATATTTTTACAAAAAAATAAGTATTTTAGCATTCTATTAGCAATCCAGAGCCTGTAGTCTGAATTTTGTTATGCAAGAAACTCGTAGTTTTTGTATGGAGAAAAATAGTTTGCAAATCTCCCGCTAGAGGCGCTTATCGGTTTTTCATACTAAATATCTCGCAAGTCGCTTCTCGATATGCGTTTCGATCAACAAAACTAAACTCGGACGACGGGCACAGTTCCCACAGTAAGCTTTGCTTAGTTTGGGACTAGAAAGCGTTGTGTAAAATATCCAAAAATATTTCTTTATATCAAGGCTCTAAAGATGACCCAGTACTTACCAAAAAGTTTGATAAAAAGCCCCCAAACTCTTTGATAAGATGCTCTTAACTTTGATAGCCTGATAGAGGTGGCGCCGGGGGTTTTAACGAAGGTATGAGAACAATCAGACTGTTATCAAGCAGATATCGAGGCGCCACTTATATCTGCTTATCGAAAGGGCTTTTAGCTAGACTACATGTGGGTTCCATTCATCTGGACCAAGCGACCATGGCTTTTCTAGATTACTCTGTCTTCAATGGGCAAAACCTGCACATGCTGAGTTGGCTCCATTTTGCAACTTCATTTACCTATGTTCGTTTTAATTTTATTTCTACTTTATTTTTTCTGTTTATATTTACCTAATTAAGTTGCAAATAAACCATTTGATTTGATTTATTTACAAAGCTGGACTGAAACCTAAAACTATGATTGTTCTAGCCTATCAAGTCCCACCGTTGGACTAAAAACATCCCTAACTTCACTTTATCCCGGTCTATTGCAGCGTTTGTGACGGATTGGTGGGACTACAGGTGGAACCAACCCGTTCCATAGAAAAAAACATGGTTCACACAACGCAGCTGATAAAGTTGTGCTTTTTTTTTGTCCTGAGTACCTAAGGCTTTTTTTTTTACCGCTTTTTTTCATCATAGCCCAGATCTACCTATAAATTGTTCGCAACGGTTTGTACATGGCTCAACTGTTTCACTGTAAATATAAAAATGTTTATTTTCTAGATGTTGTAAATACTGTAAGTTGTAGGTAATTTTCTTTGAGAATAATTAGGGCAATTACTTACTAGCACAAACAGTAATTCTAGGGTTGAGTCGGTAAGTACGTGCTATAAATGTGACGATTTCAAGTTAGATTACAGAATAATATACTTAAGTAACAGTTAAGTCCGAACTTATTTAAGTACGTGTTGTAAATATTTTGTTGACAATCTCAACTCGAGAGATGTTCGTTGTTCATGTTTTTAACTCGATATGAATCGTTTCAATATCGATTAGCCGTAGGTAGATAAAAGTTTTTTGGTGCGACATTTTTGGCACAAATAAAATGTTTGTCCATACGTTTCGGCTTATACGTTTTGGCAACGTTCTCTTCGATACAGATACAGTTTATAGTGGAGCCTCAAAACTGTACTTTATTACTAGGCTATCAGATATTTACATATTTTTACAGTCGAGATAAAACTGATAAATGTATGTCTGTCTATGTTTGAAAACTTGGGGGACGAATAAGGGTAGTTACATACCTAAAGTATGGATTAAAAACAAACGAAACATTCATGGATATTTCACACCCTATTTTGTATTTTTTTATAAAAAAAAATTTTCTTGTACGTATGTGTTTATTTTTACCTTACCTTAATGTTTGTATATATTCTGTGTGTATGTCATATAAACACTCTATCTATTTTATCTATACATCTATCTATCTGCTATGGGAACTAGATTGCTGATAGTATACTTATATACTTTTTTGTTATACTTATAATACATAGTCGGTAACCCTAATTGACTAAATAAGAACGTTAAAAAAAACTATCTCAGGCTGAAAAGAAAGTTAGTTTGTTTTCCCAAAAAAATATAGAAACTATACAAAAGCTTTCAAATATCATAACTCATTGTTTTTAACATATTTTGGCAAGTTGTAACTAATTATTTTTTATGAGTCTGCATAAGAATTATTGTTATTACATTGACTCGAAAATCTACAAAAGTAAATCAATGTTACGAGCACAACTAACTGTCCTTGGCTGCTGATAGCATCTTGCGTTATCTGTCACATCATAGATAAAAAGCAGTCAAACATCTTCTGATTACAAGCATATGCTATAAAATATGCTATTTCCGGCGCAATACGACGATCCAAAACTCGAAATTGAGATCAGCGTCGCAACACAAATAAATCAAAAAATTTCCTGCCAAATTCCAATGAAAAATAATAATAAAAATGTAAAAAACCACGCGATGCGAAAGATAAGATATCTGCGTCGCCAAAAACCACTTACACAGACATGTTTTCATCTAATCTAAATACTAGGTTAAATTTCACTTTTCAAATATATTTATTAATAGTATAATTTGTCATTGATAATGAAAGTTTAGTTATATTTTTGGAAAGAAAGATTTGATTTCATAACTTTTGGTGCCATTAGGCCTGAATGCTGATAAAAAATCTCAAAATTACTCAAGCATAGATTTGAGTAAAGATTTTATACAAAATTCTATTGAGCACTAAATTAGCATTAATATCTTAGATTAATATCAGGTTATCGACCTGATAATAGTGTAATTCATGCCAAAATTAACTTTAAAACATAGATCTTACCTTCATAATAGCTAATTAGTATTTGTTGAGTGATACCTACTCGTATTAACAAGCAAGCAAGCTCGTAAGAGTTAGTGACCAACTCTGTTGACGGAGTTTTTAGGCCGCCTTAAGGCCTCCGTCATGGCTTAACGACTGCTAGAGCCCGGACACTTTAACATGCTCTCCGAAGCACGGAAGCGCTCAGATGTAAATGCCACTAACGGTCACCCATCCAAATAGTGACCGCGCAGAAAGTCGCCTAACATAGACAATCGGTAAAGATTGCCTAAGCAAGCCTACCCACGAGCGCTTCTGTACGTAGAGTATTAACTATCCTACTTATCTTACTAATATTATAAATGTGAATGTAAGATTGTTTGTTACGCTTTCACGCGAAAACTACTTAACCGATTATCATGAAACTTTATACACATATTTTTGGAGGTATTAGAAGTAACATAGGATACTTTTTATCCCGGAAAATTAACAGGATCAAATGGGACGCGAACGAAGTCGCGGGCGGAAGTTAGTTATTAAAGTGTGAAAAATGTTCTAAAATCATCATCATCATCAATATATATAAAGCTCTTTTGAAGCTGACTTAGAATCAACGCACAGCCTAAACTATAAGTCTTAGATGTATGAAATTGGAGGGTAGTATCCTTTTATAGTGTAGGGGTGCAATAAGAAAGGAATTTTGAAACGTCACACTCTAAAGGGTAGAACGCGAGCAACGCCGCGGGCGACGGCTAGTTAAGTTATAAATAAATCAAAACTATTTTTGATCACAAACGAAATACACATTAAAGGAGATCATTCAGGCGCTAGACATTAAATTGAGATTCTTCTTAACATAACTTCCTCTCACATGATGGCTGGATCTAAAAATACGCTGCATATAGCTTTATAGTGTTATAATATCGTCATTATAGACTTCTAAAAATAGATAGAAAGCTATACACTGACCTACATTCTTATACTAAGTACACTCGAGAGCAAAAATTCTGGATCATTTATCAAAACTTGAATAGAAAATTACAATTTAAGTATAGAATATTAAAGTCTCTATTAAACACAATTTATTTTAGTAGCATTCATGATTTTCACAAAGTCAAAAGTCAAAAATCTTTTATTCAATAAAATCTCAGTGATTACGTTTTGTATGATTACAATTTTTTTTTATTGGATGAGTTGGAGCTAGTTCGTTGCAAGCTTGTTTGTCTTCTAAATAATCAGATATTTCATAGTTTTCGTATACACGATTTTCAAGTTTAGAGGCGACTCGAATTTTTGCTCTCGACTGTACCTAAATAAACAAATAAAAAAAAATATAGCATCTAAATGGAATTCTAGCAATTTATCTTAGCGGTTTCATTTTTAATGTCATTATTGTGATAATTATGTAGATATTTTTCTATTTTTGAAATGTGAATGGACAAAAAATTTATGCCATAAATTTTAGACCTAAAACAGTATGGGCTAAGACTAGTTTTCTGATAAAGAACTCAGACTTAAGTGTAGATTACGCAAGCATAGATTTGAATAGAGATTCTTATACAATAATTTATGCTTGAGTCCGGATCAGTGCATACCAATATGGACCTAAGAAGCTCACATAGAAACTTAAAGATTTACCTATTTTTCACATATAACATAACCCTGCCATAACTTAGATTAGCCGTAAATTAGATTACTTAGATTAGGCATAACTTATATTACTTAGATTAGCCATAACTTTAGATTACTTAGATTAGGCATAACTTAGATTACTTAGATTAGCCATAACTTATATTACTCAGATTAGCCATAACTTAGATTAATTAGATTAGCCAAAACTTAGATTACTTAGATTAGCCATAAATTAACCCTTGGATTGGCAGCGTACTCCCCAAAAGACACTCACTTTATAAAATTTAGTAGGAATCGAGAATCACAACAGATCAAGAAAAAAACGAATCTATTTAATTAATAAAATGTAATATTTCTATTCCTAAAAAAACTCAATAGCTACAATATCTCTCAGAGGATCTTAGAGTTTTAATTAATAAATTAAATAAGTATTAAAAATTATACACGCAAATTAAATATTATATATAGTTAAAATTATGCTTAGTTATGTTAATTTCTTAGATATCTCTAAGTATGCTCAAATTTTATCTCAGATTTCCGAATATTATTTGATTATTATTTAATACAGTCTGGAATTGTCTGGTAGCAACAAAAAACGATAATGTGGTTATTAATTTATGAAGACTGATTAAATTCTTTTTATTTTAAAAGCCGATTAAGTCATTTCTCAAATTAGTAAAGTCACCGGTTAGAATGACTTGACTAATATTCTTCTTCTTCTTTTATTTATGGCCTCTGTCCGTCATTTCGACAGACAATTTTATTTCAAATAATTCACTTGACACTGGCAAAGTTGTCTGTCAAAATCACGGACAGAGGCCATAAATAAAAGAAGAAGAAACACTTCAAGATGGCCAAGGAGTTCGAGGTAAATATATATCCTTAGGTACAACGCTCAATACCTAGGACATAATAGTTTTAAATATATATATTTTTTAGCCAATATGTATTTCGTTTTGGCTCAACCCAGTTTTCCCCTGCGTGAGTCTCCTGCGTAGGGGATTTCTGGAACGTTTGTCCAATAATCCCCTTAGCGACCCCTGCGACTGCCGGCCGGGGAAAATTGGATCAAATTACAGAAATCCCCCCTAAGGGTTCATTTACACCGTTTTCTTTGACGTAAAGTACGCGAAGGAAGACCTCACAAGATGGTATTAATGGTAAATGGTTCAGTCTCTTTAGCGACATCTAGTTCCGAAAGGTGTAAACTCAAACCCCCTTAATTTGTACCGTATGCGGCATGCCCAAAATCCGGCTAATCGTTGAACGTATTCCAAAGAAAGATACATTAAATTCACATTTGCGCCACCCATCAATTGCTGGGAACACTTAAACGAAATATATTGGCCATAAAAATGTTAATACTGTAATGCAACTGCACATTTCTTATGTGTGTAATTTGCCATGTTGCTAACTAAAAATATTATGTTGGCCGGGACGAGTCATAGGCGGTGGCGGTGCGGAATATAACCTAAAAAAAATGTTCTTATATATCTGTTAGTATTTTGTTTACAACTATATGATGGGACAAGTCGATGGGTTACCTGAAGCTGAACAATTTGAATATCTTTCCTAGTAAAGCCTTGCATGTTTAAATATAAAAAAAAGTAGAGGTTACTTTTTTCGCACGCACATTTTTAAATCTTATTAAAAAAAACTAGCTATAAAGCTCTATTAATAACTTTCACTCTTTGTTTTATAGTTTGCGCAGTCTTTTTACAGAATACCTAAGCATTATTTTGACAGCCAATTTTAAAAAGGTATAAATACTTGTACCTACTAAACGAAAAATCGCTATATCTTATAACTTAAAAAACGTGTCCAGTGAGTGCAGTATTCTCGAAAATGGCCGTTAAGGAAATGGGACATGTAAATGAAGCTATTGGTTGTACACGAACGACACGATCGCGATACGATTTTTTAATATATTGCGCCAACTTTTCTACAACCCCTAACATAATGTATTACAGTTATTTCAAAAATAGATGATAATAAGATCTTAATAAAATACTTTTTGAAACCGTTCCTCTTAGTAAGTAGTTCTTCAAATCAATATAAGGTAAAACTGATTTGAAGCTGACTTAGAATCAACGCACAGCCGAAACTATAAGTCCTAGAGGTATGAAATTTGGAGGGTAGTATCCCTATATAGTGTAGGGGTGCACTAAGAAAGGAATTTTGAAACGTCACACTCTAAAGGGTAGAACGCGAGCAACGCCGCGGGCGACGGCTAATAGTAAATCTATATTAAAAGAGAAATCCTTCAGAATATCGGCTATTTGATTTCCAATCTTAACCTGCGATTATAGAAAATAATCTGTAACTAGTAAATAAACATCATAAATATAAGTCTAACATTGGTTTAAAAAAAATCGTAGATAAGATAGTCAGAGTCACGGCTAATTATTGCATTTGCACATTTTTTTTTAAATCAAGTAGGAAATGACAAACCCCATTGCCACATAATATATTAAGTGGCTCTAAAAACGGTAAGTACAGGAAAATACACCATATCAGCTAAATAAATAGGTATCGTGTTGAATGCACTTTCTGTGTACACACTGGTAATTAAGCTAGCAATCATTGCTTGACAATATTATTTGAATACTTTAAAAACCTTCCATTTTATTTCACTGCAGCGAAGAGTACATAATAATAAAAATAAATTAAATTATTCAAAATAAAGTTTTCTCGGTAACTTATTGATGTTTTAAAAATAAAAAGTATTGAATACGCTCGAAATATTATTGATTTTACAAGTAAGTAAGTAATTCTCACAGCTATTTTTCTTGTAACAAGCAAGGCTCTTTTATTGTAATTTACGGTAGCCACTTACCATCAGGTGAGTGAAAATATGAAAGGTTTGAGTGCGGACTTTAACCTCTTCGCAACTTGATGTCACAATGCTGCCAGTGTCTGTTTACTCTAGTGTCATAAACGAGAATTGTCTGTCGAAATGACGGATAGAGGCTATAAATAGAAGAAGAAGCAGACATGGAGGGATGACGTTTGTTTTAAACGACGCGGTCTCTCTCTTGCAAAGTGACATATATGCAGTTTAAATTAGTATTATTATATAGTGCGTATATTCACTAACAAACACGTCCAACACGCTCCCCAAACTACCACCCCGTGTGTCACACGTGCAAACTTTATAAACAATGGCGTCGATAAGCTCGGTTTATAAATAATTGGTGTACTTAGGTACGATAAGTTTAATTAGCGCCCGATGTTATCGGCCGTATCTCAGACGGCCAACAGGATGTGCCTGATATGCGACAAACTATTAATTCGTATTAAAAGTTCGCTAAGCGCGGGGTTCGTGTGTCACGCTATTAGAATGTTTTTTTATGGCTAAATTGATGGAACATGCTCTCATCTAGCCAAGTTGGCATTCTTAAAATGCAGTAGGAAAACCACGTAAGCTAACTTCAACTTCTAGTCAATCCACTCCCTCCAGCCGACTTGACGAATTACTTTTTCTTATTCTTTTATTTATTGCCTCTGTCCGTCATATCGACAGGCTTGAGTGATATTATTTCAAATATCTCACTTGACACTGGCAAAATTGTCTATCGAAATGATGGACAGAGGCCGTAAATAAAAGAAGAAGAATAACAGAGGTGAATGATCACGCAAGCGGGCAGCAAGTGCATTTTTGACACCCATTCAGTCAGCTTGTCAAACAAAATTTGACAGTTCGTCAAACCAAACCACTCGCCCGTGCCCCTATTTATTAATTTTCGTTGGGAATATTTTACCTATTTACAGAAGAAGGCTCAGAAGAATTAAGGAAGAGCCTATATGTTTGCGTTTATAAGTTGATTTGATCACTACAACTTCTTCTTCTTCTTCTCTTAAATAATGGCCTCAGTCCTCATGATCACTACAACTTATAATTTTTTGTAAAAATGAAAGTTCGCATGTAGATAAACGCAACACAAAATGTGCATAGCACTTATACAGTGGTGGTTTCATTTTGACATTTTAAATTAGCTTAATGGCCTAATAAGTGTCTGCTAGTGTTTCTTTATGTCTATTTTTTATACCATTTAAAGCATACACTAAAATTAGATCGTTATCTTGTCTACAGATGTCTATCTTTATCTTGTAATAATGTAAAACTTGGGTCCGATAACTATCGTAGATATGAGAAGTTAGTCTATAGATAAGCGTATGGTAATGCGAGTTCAACGTAATGTTACACTAGGTTTTTTGTTTTTTATTGCTTTATTTATTACTTTTTTATCTTTATTTATCTTTAAACGATTTATGACTGATATTTAGCAATCTAAGAATCTTTAATAATCAAGTTTTATGAAAGTCTCAATCTTGCTGCTTTTCGCTATTTGCAACTTTTTATTTCTTACTACTAAGAATTTGGCCATATGCTCCCGTTTATAAAATAATCACTGGACCATCTTTTACCGTTAAATACATGAAGGTACTGATATTATACATAATTATAAGAATTTTAGAAACATGTTTTCCTTCACCGTATCTCACACAATAAAATTAATAGAAGCGCAAACACCGCCCTTGCGGATAAGAGTGTGATAGCAGGGCGGGCGGCCTATCTCCCGCCCGCCTTGAAGATAACCTGATGAATGTGCTTAATTTTAAGAGGTGTAGCGGTAATGTGAAGTTTTTAACGAAGAACTTGATATAAAAGTACCTAGGTATATTTTTCACGCATTCTCACTTTCTTTGGACATGTGTTGCGTCGAGGGGAAGTCTCCATTGAACGTCTGGTGGTGCAGGGAAAGTTCGAGGGCAGAAGAGCGCGCGGCCGCTCACCGATGAGATGGACGGACCAAGTCAAGGCTGCAATTGATGTTCCTCTGAACGAATGTGCCAGAAAAGCAGCGGTTCGGGAAGAATGGCGGAAGATTGTGAGACGGGCCACTGCTCCAATATGACGACCACGACCACTCTGACAAGAGTGATACGACAAAGAAGAAGAGGTATATTTTTATTTCAAAATTTTGATGTCAAATCTTTTAAAACTTATTTTGTAAGTTTGAATGGCAAAAAGTTTGTAAGTTAAAATTAAAGTTTTGAATCCAGAAGAAATAGGTAAATTAAGGAGTGTGTTATGCCATGAACAGGGCTCCAAAGCCAGGATGTCTTGCCTACAATACAGACCTTAGAGGGATGGATACAAAATTGCATTATGTATCCATCACTCTAAGGCCCGTATGCTGATTCACTGCTCAAGCAATAATCCGGACTCAAGCATAGATTTTTTTATGAAAATGACTACTCAAATCTATGCTTAAGTAACGATTTCTTCATCAGCATACGGCCCTAAGACGTAGAGGTCGACACCCATACCCTTCAAACCGAAACACAGCAATGCGAGAATCACTAAGTCACGGTATAAATACGCACTGTTTTAGTACTTCCCCGGATGCCTCTTTCACCAAGAATCAGAACCTTCTAGAAGTTACTGTCGAATGAATGAATGAAAACGCTTTATTGTACATAAATAACACCAAAACATATTCTAATAATATAAAACAAAACAGGTGGCTTTAAATGTACAAGGGGCGGCCTTATCGCTCAATAGCGATCTCTTCCAGGCAACCGAATTTTTTTCAAAAGTTTTTTACGAGACCAAGGTACATTCCCGTTGTAAATCCTCTATCAGTACAGAAGCAACATGAATAAACGTGTTTGATAACAGCCGCCCTAGATAAGGGGATACGGGGCGATAGCGTAGGGCGGCGATAAGCCTCGGGCGGGGCTGCGATGCTATCTGTGATTAAATAGCGGCGCTATCTACGCTCTTGGGCGGCAGAGTAGTGGTAGAACAGAGGCTGCTGAAAATACCTATGCTATTAATAAAATTAAGTAGGCATACATAATAATGATGATGTAAAATTATGCAAAATCATCATCATCATCAATATATATAAAACTCTTTTGAAGCTGACAGAGAATCAACGCACAGCTTAAACTATAAGTCCTAGAGGTATGAAATTTGGAGGGTAGGTTCCTTATATAGTGTAGGGGCGCACTAAGAAAGGAATTTTGAAAAGTCACACTCTAAAGGGTCTAGAACGCGAGCAACGCCGCGGGCGACGGCTAGTGTATTATAAAGGATGCTAATTAATCTCCTAAAAACTCAACTCTAGTAGTTAAAAGTTGGTTAGAAGCTCAGATTTCAAGTACCAGAGCGGTTTAGCTGTGAAAAGAAATAAATAGAATAAGGTTTACTCTCTAACACAGATTCAAACACTACCTACTTCGAACACACATCCACTCCATTTTATCTAACCGACAATAAGGTCACCTAATATAACTTCAACGCACCTAGCATTAATTCTAATCTAGATAAGCCTCTGTACCCGCACTAATCTACATAAAATATGAATACTCCGTTGTCTGTGAATCCGTCAAACAGATGAGATAACACGAAGTTAACTTTTGCTGTTTCTACCCCCCAATCTCCCCTTTAACCCCCTTTCCCCCATATAGCCATACATTACCCCCCCTGAGAGTTATGTGAGGTGGATCTGCGAATCTTTGTAGAGATAAAATAATAATTGTTTAGATTAAGATACTGCGGATGTAAACTTAATTTTATATCACGTTTTATTAGATTTTAATTTCGGTTTATTTTTAGGAGAGTCGTTATTATCATCCTTCTAATATAAGGGTACGTGCGCACTAGGCGGCTAGATAAACGGTCAGTGTAGATGGTCTCTTAATAAAAAATATTTAGTCTAAGTTCTGCAGCCATGTTGACATTCCATGAGTATTCCTTGGAAGAATGATAAATATTTTTATCCTAATTCCTTGGTACAATCGCTAGAAAATAGAAAACAAATCAAAATGTATGGAAATGACATAACTAAGTCACGTGCTTTACGTAATTTTTTTGAATGACATACCAAAACGTGACATTTCCATATTTTTTTTTCTTCTATAAGTATGTATTGCTGTGTTTCGGTTCGAAAGGTATGAGTGCAGATGCAATTACAGGCACATGAGACTTAACAACTTTATGCCTCAGAGTGGTGGGTGCAGTGCACGTTCTCAGTGGATGTGCTCAGTGAGGCAACACATCGTTATAGGCAGTGGCTACCACATAATATCAGGTGAAACATCGGCTTGGTCCATCATTAAGTTGCATACAAAAAATATTTTTCTTCTTTTTCTAACGATTTTATAATTTGGCTAAAGAGACACTGTTACTTTGTCCACTTCATTTCTTACTTACATCGTGTATTATCAATTGTATTGCAGTCAGGGAGCCCATCGTAAGTTTTTTTGTAAAAAGCATCTAGAAACATCGGCATCCAAGTGCAGCCTACTTACCTGTAAAAGACGAAATAATTATCATTACAATCGTAAAGTTAGGTCGTGACCTGCAATTGACCTAAAGAGGCACAAGATACAAGTGGTAGCGATTTGAAAATGGCTTAAGTGTTTTCAAGTTTGTATTGACCCACTCATCATAGGAATAAAATTACTAACTAATAATGTCACTAAACTTAAGATTTAGTTAATGTGGGATGAAAAAATTTATCTTTAAAGCTATGTTTTACCAAAACCATCCTTTCAATCCATCATGCAAGTGACAATGATAGAGCATTGTATAGAGCCGCTACAAAATGACGGGTGATCATCATCATCATCATCATCATCAATATCAAACTATAAGTCATAGAGGTATGAAATTTGGAGGGTAGTATTCTTATAATATAGTGTAGGGGTGCACTAAGAAAGGAATTTTGAAACGTCACACTCTAAAGGGTAGAACGCGAGCAACGCCGCGGGCGATGGCTATTAGTTATGAATAAAGTCATTCAAATTTAAATTATTTATTGCACTTTTAGGTTATTTTTACAATGATTAATGTTTTATTGTTAATTGAGCAGAGATTTATACTAATCTACACTGAATAACTCGCTATAGCTCTTACATCTTGTACCACCACCCTCACATTAGCGCATTACCAGGTTTGTACGTATGTATTGTTGAAAAAATCTGCAGTATTATGCAAAGTGGCGGTCTTATCGCTGGATCTCTGCAAGTTGCACACGCGTCGTGGCATGTTCTGCTTATTGGAGTGTTCAAGGAAAAATATGCCTAGCATATTTAATAGTTATATCTACAAGTTAACGGGTAGATCGTAAACACGAAGTTTTCAAATACCTAGTAACTTAGTTGCCTTTAACCGACTGTTAAATGAATGTGTTATGAATAAAAAGGTTCTTAATTTCATTTATCTATTTATTTGTATAGGAAAACATCGTGAGGAAACACTTGGCTTAGTCAGCTCCGCACGTATTGACCTTGTCTTTCCTGTGGATATGGCTGACTAGGCTGAGAGGATGGTATAGGTGCTGGACAAGCTTACTCCATCTAAACAATCTTGATGAAGTAATGTGCTAATTTGCTCCACCGTTTGGCATTGCGCTTATAATATTATAAACGCGAAAGTTTTTAAGGATGTATGTATGGAGGTTTGTTACTCTTTCACGCAATAGCTACAGATCCGAATTGGATGAAACTTGGAATATATATTGTCCGTGATCTGGATTAACACATAAACTACTTTTTATCCCAGAAAATCAATGGGATTCCACGGGACGCGAACGAAGTCGTGGGCGGACGCTTATAGCTAGGGATTTAGCTACTGCTAGTAGCTTTAAGGCCTCGTATCTCTCAGAGATCAATGACATCACCTCCATTGATAAAAAAGATAGGAGTTTCATCTGTTCATAAAGATCTGATTACATGAATAAATAAAAAATATTCAACGAAAATGTTGGTCCACTCACAAAAACGCAGCGGGGTAGTTATCTTTGGGTATTGGGCATGAAGAACAAAGAGCTGAAGGCTGCTGCCTACTAAAGCGTCTCTCAGACAAAAACTCAAGTAACGCGAGACTCGAGCATAGGTTTTTTGACAGATTTAAAAGCTTTACTTTAATTAATAATGCTTGATTCATTTTGTGTAAAATATTAGATTTTTGTAAGAGGAAATTACGAATAACTATTTGTTTAATTTTTACAATATTAGTTGGTACCTACAACTTATTTTTCTACAATTCGATACGATAGCCAACTTGTTTCAATAATCTTATCAAAGTTGGTATAATTATTTTTTGTTGATTTGTTGTTTTTCGGTTCTATCGAATACTAATATTAAATGTTAATTAGCTATGTCCTTTAGGTTTTTTTTACTTTTAGAATTACATTTTATTCTTTTGCAGAAATGACATTTACTAAACCTAACGCTTTGGTAGACATTAAGCTTTAGTATGTAGATATAAAAATAAGTATCAAGAAGAATATAAGATTATTTTAGACATAAACTGTATTATTTACAGTTTTTAAGACAGTTTAAAACAAACAGTTAATAGAATATAAATTATTATAAAACTAAAAGTCTATTTTACATTTGAATTGGATAAAATATTCAACTTCTCAGTTTATTACTGATCAATGATCACATGAGCGAAGCGAGCGAGATCAACAGATTAGATGTACTTCCTGTCGTGTTGAATGAATCGAAGTTTCAATTTGAAAATAGCTGGTTACGAGATACCTATTCGTAAAATATTATTTTGTTTGGAAACTTTATAGAATCACTAAGTAATTTACTTAGCTCAACTGTTTCATGTGTATTTTGTAAATATTGTAAATACTGTATTAGTTGTAATTTTCTTTGTAAATAAATGCTTGTGTGGAATTTACTTAGTGAGTCTACTAATTATACTAAAGTAATCTTATTACTTTAGTACTAAAGGAGATTACTAAAGTAATCTCCTTTTTTAAGTAATTAGTAGACCAACAGACGTAGCCCACCTGATGGTAAGCGGTCCTATTTTTGTCTCTCATTCGTTCGCAAGGTGTCAACCCTAGCTACTAATTTTGTTTATTCATAGCAAAGGTAGCAACCTTAGCTACGATCTCTACTTTATTCATGACAGCCCTAGCCACTGAGCCACCAAACATAAAAGAAGGTATAATTTATTGTAACACTGATTACACACGGCTATCTGTTTACAGTGTTGTTAAGAAAATCATTGTAATTTTGTGTACTTATGTAAAACGATCTCCCGTGTTCTAACTTTATGAAATAGAGGCACAACGGGAGATCTAATGCCTAATCCGAAACATGCTCTATAAAATATCAATTCACTGTTTTATTTTTATTACGTCCGGCTGTGGGCCTAGTATTTAAAGGCGTTGGGGCATTTCAGGTCCCGATTTGCATACATTTAGTTATTTTTTAGATTAATTTTGTTATTTATTACTTTTGTTGGTTTTATCATAATCTATTATGTAGTAGCAGTCACGAAAACGCATTTATTTTGACGTAAACATCTGGAAATACGATAAAAAACATTGAAAAAGACGCATTTTTCAAAGTGAAATGTCGAATAACTAATGATTCCCGCTGCTTTATAATAACATACATACATTGTAAAAACTGCATTGTAAATTTATTAAAACAAGCCAAGTTTCATCATTGCAATTTTTAAATAAATGTGAGACCTGGGCTCCATCCAATTTGCCCCAGACCCTTTTCTTGAGACGTAGCTTAGATGAGACGCAATAAATACTTAGGTCACCAACAAAATTATGTTAAGTATGTAAAATTAGAATCTTTTGGTTACATATTAAGCCGTTATTAAGAAAGCCACATAAAAATAGTATAAATTACGAAGTCTCATACTTTTCGAAGTAAAAAATTATATACGTTTATTTTTCTTATTATTCTAAAAAAATGTTTGTAATCGTCGATTCTCATGCGCTACTAAATATTAATCCCATAAAGTGACTGTTGTCTGGCTTTACATCTTTTGAAATTTTTCAGTAAAAAAACTCTCAAAATATTCTAGTTCTGACTTAGGCAATTTTACAGCAACACGACCGATTAACACGCTCATAAATATTAGGTAAACTAGGTATATGTAACATCTCGACTGCGCGCTGCGGATCATCAAGCAGCAGTGTTAAACTACACACTTATGTCATTTTTGTTCTAAATAGTAATTTGTTGCTTTAGTCAATATTTCTTTTATCCATCAGTGTGTAAATCGGGTATTATGTATGAGAGATGTAGCTGTTTTGAAGGTAAAAGTAAAGTAAAAAAGTATAAATTCTTTATTTGCGAAAAACTGTTGCTATGGTACACTTGGTTAAGATATAATGCTAACAAGTAAGTAGTACCGTTTAGTGGCTCTGTTCCCCACACTAGGACAAAAAGCCTGTAATGCGGGGTCATAGAGGTAAAACAGGAAAACGTACAAATATCGTAATCTGGCTCACTCTAACAGTAATTTGTATACGAAACAAGACCAGCGGGTATCTCCTGGCCGCGCCAAAACCCTTATCGCGAACACTTTTCACGTTTTTCACCGATTCCCCCTTCACCCCTAACCTCCCCCTTCCGCGGCGGACGAGAGATCGCCTGCCTACGAACACATTATGAAGCTGAAACTTCACGTAAACACAACAGACACATAATATGCATAGGTTTTAAAGATTAAATAAAGGTAATAAAGGTTGTCTGGAAAAGATTGCTGATTAACGATAAGACCGCCCATTGTACAATTAATTTAAGTTTTGTTTTTCATTTTATTGTAATCCAATAAAGTATTTTCTATCTTCTATCTATCTGTCTAAATATAAATATTCATGGATATTTGTTGAAGTGGATAGTTTAGCAGTGAGCTAGGTATTTCATTCAAAGTAGGTAGGTTAAGTAAAATTTTAATACAGTTATTGCGGTGTAGTTTAGTCCAAAAACAAATTTTCTGATAAAAGTAACAAGTTAGGTCTAAGGTAGGGTATCCCCTTGAAAGTGGTTTTGAGACTAACCCATTTCACACAACGCCCTCTAGTCCCAAACTAAGAAAAGCTTAGATGGACTTTAATGTGCATGCACCTTTAGTTTTCAGGACTGATCTAGTTATATATACCCTTAGGTAGGTAGGCACTTTAGGTAGACAGGAACCTATTTTGTAATTTGTTCTTCGATTCACTAAACTAAATTAGGTATAAGAGTTTAACTCCACTATCTTGTAAGTACACATATATCAACTTCAACACGTTATAAAGCCTTAAGTTACCAAGGCCACGGTCTCTGTAAAACGGTGACCGACATTTTGCGGCCGTGTTATTGATGATATTCAACACTTTTATAGCGTCCGTCCAATCAGTCTTTTTAGCCTCAGAAGCTACTTTATTATATTACTAGCCGTCTCCCGCGGCGTTGCTCGCGTTAGAGTGTGACTTTTCAAAATTCCTTTCTTAGTGCACCCCTACACTATATAAGGATACTACCCTCCAAATTTCATACCTCTAGGACTTATAGTTTAGGCTGTGCGTTGATTCTCTGTCAGCTTCAAAAGAGTTTTATATATATTGATGATGATGATGATGATGATAATGATGATGATTATGGGTTCCAGTCTCTGGAGATAAAAAGTGTATCACTACCTAGTATTCATAGACATTTTCACACAACTCCCTCTAGTCCCAAACTAAGGAAATCTTGTATTACGGGAACTATGTAGATTTCTGATAGAATACTTACCTGTATACATATTTTTTACATTGTAACACTCAAACATAGAACAAACAAACATCTATGTTTGCCACACAAAAATTTTTGTTCACAATATAGGGATCGAACCCGCGACCCACAGCACCGAAGGCAGAGCTATAACCAACTGAGCCATGACGCCCGTCTCCCGACGCTATATCGAACGGTTGCCGCTTTATCAGAAACACGCAAGGTCCCGACAGGTGATACTGTGTATCGTTTGCTTATCAGTTGGCGCAGGTTCGATTCCGTGCCTGGCTCATTAGCTGATACGTATTCGTGAAATGTAGACTGATAACCGGGTTGCGATAACACTTTTAATTTGTATTGCAATGGTGTTAACTGTTGTCTATACTTTTGTATTTTTTTTTTATCAAGCGAAGTAATTATGAAGATAAGGAGTTTTTATATATTTTACAAAAAACTATTAAATTGACTTTTATAAGAACCTTCTTGAAGCCTGAAAAACCTATTTGACTCTGTTCTTCGAATTTCGAAACTGCATATAAACAAGCAAGCCGTATGAGTTAGTGGCCAACTTTGGTGACGGAGTTTTTAGGCCGCCTAAAGGCCTCCGTCTTGTCTAAACGACTGCTAGAGTCGGGACCGACAGTTTAATGTGCCCTCCGAAGCACGGATGCGCTCACATGTAAATGCCACTAGCGGTCACCCATCCAAATAGTGACCGCGCAGAATGTCACTCAAGTTAGATAATCGGTGAAGATTATTGAACGCTTTTCTTATTATTTAGGAAGCTACTTCGTCAAAATAAAGCTCCATATCTCGCCTAGATAAAATATCAATCTGCATGATGATTGTATCGAAACTTGAGCTAAACTAAATTGGTGCCTAGGTATTCTCATAATTAGGAAGAATTGACACTCAAGGCCTTCTAAAAAGGTCTTAAATAAAAAAAATTATTTTAAAGTTAGAAAATAGATAGTAAGAAAATTTTGATTTACTTAAAAACTTTGTTTGGGACTAGAGAGCGTTGTGTGATATGTCCAAGAATATACATTAATTCACTCATTCATTTAATTACAAAAAATGCACATCATAAAAAAAATACCTACCAAGAAAGCGATCTTATTGCTAGATAGCATTATCTACCAGCTAACTTCTCTAAGTATAAAATATCCAATTGCCGCGTCTCGTATTAAGTCACACATGAAATATATTCAATCTGCGCTTCTGAGATAAGCCCCCCCCTTCCCCCCCCCTTGCCCCTGCCCCCCGCCCCTACCCCCTTGCCCCTGGGGGAGCCAGGCTAAGCCGGATAGAAGTCGTTGATGGTCACTCAGTGTTTTTATATTTTACTTTATGTAAAAACAGTTATCATTCTTCCAGTAATGGGTAAAAACTTGTGTACTAGAAATTATAATAAAAAACTGTTGTATGATTGTTGTTGCCCATAGAACACGTTCTCAATGACGTGCCCTATTAGGTAGTGCATGGTTATGCAGAGGTAACTGCTTAACAGCTACTTGTTTCATTACTATATTTCATACCAAAAACCAGGCATGTTAGACATAGGTACTCTTCGATCAAAGATTTTGTAGAACAACCACAGAATAAATAATAGTACCATAGCTGTAGGTACATACTATTTATTCTGTGATTCCAATAAGGTTCTAATAAGCATTGAATACGAAACATCTATATAGCATGGAGTCTAATTCAGTCATACAACTTACGCACGAAACAATATATTATACGCGCTCTGAAACGGTGAAAGAAAAAAACCATGAGGAGCAACAACGGTGGGCTTGCTGCCTGTCCCGTGTGCTAGGCTGAACAGATGTTCCAAATATTTGCCAAATTGGTTTTGGACGCGTCTCTCCTCGACGAGGTTCTCTGAAGTGCCTTGGATCTGAAGAACTTGGATAACGGACGTATAACTTTTACTAGAAACGGGATATTTTAAATTTTATTATCAAAAGTTTTGGTGAGAATTAGGTATGATAGTTTCAATAATGATTATGAAGGTATAATTTGAAAAGAACAATTTGAAAACACTATAAGTAGGGTCAAAAACCTATTGGAGTAAATACCTACATATCAATGTCTGAAATCTCCCGAAAACTGCACAACAACATGACACTATTCACAACAATGAGGTGGCAGCCCTGGATCGCGATAATAAAATTATTATTATTCGTACTATCAGGGCTGCCACCCGGCGATGGTATCGCGCTATCTCGCAGCGCCAAGCGACGCTCACCCCCTTCTAGGGGTGGGACACAGTCGATAGTTTGGTTGTCGATGGTACGACACTGAAAGAATATTAGTTTATATTATAATTTTCGTTTCGTGGAGTCTTAAACACGTAAAGGAATAAAAAACCAAATAGCTATATAGCTCCAACCAGAAATGTCGATTCAACGTTACATTTCTTAGAGCTTGACACCTTTTTATTGTGCAAAAAATACCTAATGATTGAATTTGTCCACAAACAGTCCTTAATACTTTCAAATGAACCTCATTCACGTGCGTTGAACTGTTCAAAACAAAAAAAAACACTTTAAAAAACCCCCTACGAGAAGTAGAAAACAAAATAATAGAACCATTTGTTTTCTATTCCTTATCATCTTTTATCGACGTTGAATTCAACACTAGTAAATAAACAAGCGGTACATCGATATCAGCGGCCGTCACTAGGGGTGTAACCTGCCTTAGCCCGGATAAGAATGAATACAGTGGCTCTCGAGCGGAATGTGCTAATACATCCTTATCGTCGACGCCCGTCCGCGCACACACACATGTATTTTAAACACACAACGAAGGGTGTTGATTTTTCATTGCGCGTTTGATTTTAAACTGTGGTAGAGGTGTATAGGTTTGAATTTCGCATGTGTTTTGTTTAATGTTTGGTTTATGAAAGTCGATCCAGAAAGGATACTACATTCCTACAAATACGTATCTAATTCGTTATCATTGATCTATACTAGATTACTATTCGTAAAGTTAAATTCAAAAACAAGCAAGCTCGTATGAGTTAGTGGCCAAATCTGGTGACGGAGTTTTTAGGCCGGCTTAAGGCCTCCGTCGTGGCTTAACGACTGCTAGAGCCGAGTCCGATAGTTTATCGTGCCCTCCGAATCACGGAAGCGCTCAAATATAAATGCCACTAACGGTCACCATCCAAATAGCCGTATAGAATATCGCTTAACTTAGATAATCGGTGAAAATTGACTAAGCCAGCCTAGCCACGAGCAGCGCTTCGAAATTAATTGAAAGTGAAATTAATTGCGGTTAAACTCCTCAATCAATAAAAGTAATTGTTGAATTGCATTATTTGTTAGCATTCACTAAACTAGCATTCATGGTTTCTAAGATATTCAAGTTTTTATAGATGACCAGGAACTTTTGCTCTCGAGTGTACCTATCCAAAAAGATTGAAAAAAGTTTTATTTCTACCAGCAGCCCCTGTATCGTTAGCTCTGAACTGCTTTCGCTGCCCAGCATAATGTCAAGCTATGTGGCTAATATACGAAAAGAAGAAGCTTATGACGGCAAAAAACGCGCTGAAACGCGCTAATGTCACTATTTAGTCACAGAATACCTATGATTTAGTATGAAAACCCTGCCAGGCTTAAACGATTGCCTTCCAGCATACCGTGGGAGTTAAAGTTACTCAAACAAAATGGACCAAAATAAATAAATAATCTTTAATTGACATTCGTCACGTGGTAATCGCTAAAAGGACTCTTTAAACAAATTACACATGCAGGTAGGTAAGTGATAGAGGCACGGAAGCGATACCAAAGGCTGCATTTACAAGGTTACTGGTGTTTCCTGATGATAAGGTGTCCTCGGGAACTATTGTTGTTTCATAAAAACCTGCCAGGTTTAAGCCTGACAGGTTTTCTGAACTGTTTTCATATAAATCATAGGTACTCTGTGACTAAATAGTGACATTAGCGCGTTTTAGCGCGTTTTTTGCCGTCAAAAGCTTCTTGTTTTCGTATATCTGTTGCCACGTTACTTGACATTATGCTGGGCAGCGATAGCAGTTCAGAGCTTACGATAAGGGGGCTGGTAGGTTATGAAAATGAGTAGGTGGTGTAATTCTCTAGCAAAAAAATCAATTGCTTAATATCAGGTGGGCCACCTGCAATTCAATTAATAAGGTAAGTCAATACTAGTACATCAAAGTATTCGCTGAGCAAAAAATGTATACCTAAAAAATGTGCTCACGTCTTAGTCTGAGCACATTTTTTCCGTTCCCTTTTTAGAACGAAAAAGAAAAGTCCATTGTGAAAAATGTCATTGCCTTTGGCACACTTTTGGTAGTACAAGCTCGCGTGCGACTGCACAGACTAATATCTATCAAAGGTTGGATAAGTAATTTTTAATTTCACTTTGTCAAAGTTTGAAGATCAGATTTTGATTATGATAGAGTGTCACGTAAGAAAGTCATTAACAAGTTTTACCCACGGCTCATTAAAAGGAGGGGGTTTATTCCCGTTTGTCCCACAGAACATGCTGGGGGGACGCAGCGTGTTCAGTGGGACAAACGGGAGTGAACGGTTGCTTCAACGGTATTTATAATCAGTCCTTTTTATTTGGATAATAAATAAATCACTTCGCGCAACGTTATTACCTGCCAAAACAGTTTTTTTTTTTTTTATTGCACTGTTTGTGCATTTTCTACCCAATTACCTACAAAAGTTAATTAAACAACGAATCAATAAATTTAAATACTTCTACGTTTCTTGAGAAAACAAAAATAGTTTGTTGTTCTTAAGATAAATAGTAAAACGTTTGCAAAATAAGTATTTAAAAAAAAAATCACCATCAGAAGGTACTTTTTAAAACACGAAATCTAAAATAAGAGTTCGTAGTATCACTTCCAATACTTATTTAGGTGATAACTTTCAGAGATTCTGTGATAATAAGAATTTCAAACTACAAATTTACATATTACACATTCTTAAATTCATAGCCTGAAAGAGATCGCTCATAGCGATAAGGCCGCGAATTATACTTCACGTAAGATTAATAAACTCTGTGTATATTCTGTAATTTCCTTATTTGGTGTACACTAAAGAGTTTTCTATTTATCTTAAAATAGGTACATTTAATTAATTATTGGCGATACGGGCGTGTCTTGATGTGGGTGTTATGAAAAGCACACAGTTTTTACGACACCGTTATTTGTTTGTGAAAATTAATTAAAAAGATAATCATCTAAAGGTGTGCCTGGAAGGCTCTGATAAGGGATTTTAGACTGGACTTAGAATTTTGAGTTGGTGATTCCACTTTCCACACCAAATTTTTGCGCACCAAATTTTTTAGCATCGCTATTCCATTTTTGAGCACCAATCGATTTTAAAAGCATATTGCTAAAAAGGGTAATGGTAAACTAAACATGAGTTTAAGAAGTGAGTTCAAAATCTAGATCAAGATTAGCCCGATTCAGTTTTTACACGTCTTACAATCCAAGAAAGTATTTAATTAGGTACCCGAAGAGCTGGTAATTTGGGGAATTACAGGGTAATTCCCGGCAGGGGGCGCGAGTGATAGACCGGGTAATATCCGGGAGCAACAGGCTACACCTCACAACATAGCAAAATGCACCTTATTACGTGAGTATAGAGCTGAGTTTTGTTGGCAAAAGACACTTTATTACACGACTGTAAAGCTGAATTTTGTTGAAAATGTACCTTGTAGCGTAAGCCTAAAGCTGAATTTTGTTTATTAGTCGCAAGACTCGCAAGTGTTACATAGACTTTGAGACAGGCACAGTTTGGATAAAAATGCACCTTGTGCTCTCGAGATTTAAGTTAATTTTGATTTAACAGCGGATACAAAGAGTTACTGAAAATAGAGTATTGTAGAACTACTTATTCATAGATACGAATAGTTCGGATTCTAAGACAAAGCAAACAATGAAATGTTTTAATAAATAATATCTTTTCACTGAAAAATCTATCGAAATTTCGAACATTGAGTGACACCGCTGTAATAGTTATTTGTTATACAAGAGTGCAAAGTTGCTTTTTAACCGCGTGTTCAATTTTGATGACCGAGCAATCGAAGGATTCTAAAATTGAATCACGAGCGCAGCGAGTGATTCAAAATTAGAATCCTGAGTGTTAGCGAGGGAATCAAAAGAACACGAGGTGAAAAATCTTTGCACTCGAGTGCAACACGTAACTTTTCATTCCACCTCAGCGAGGAAATGACTAAATGCAAAAAAAGCAAATTGAAAAAAGAACACCAAGAAGGTTCCGAGTCTGAGTTTTTAACAAATTAAAAAAAAGTTGTATGATATATTCGGCACCATAGAGGTAGCAGTAAATAGGTTTAATGTTTTTTTTAATTCACAAACTTAGTGCACACGATGTTCTAAATTCAATTTACTTTATCCTCTAGAGAATAAAAACGGCTTTTCCACTCAGATATTGAAGATTAAAAATACTCTTTCCGAGATGGTGGGATGAAAAATTACTTAAGTAGGTACTTATGTTGTTGTAATGTCTTTGAGTACAGCACACTACTTCATGGTACTACTATAAATTATTTTTTTATTCTAGTTTAGAAGATTTTTAGGCTCAGACCCTGCTATTAATAAGCTCGTCTAAGTAAGCTTGGAGGAACATAATTTATTTTATACTGTGCTAGATCTTTAGATTCAAATTCGATTGGAAGAGATAACAGGCAGAGAGTTGTGACATTCTAAGCTTTACAGACAATCGTTTGACCACAGGCAAGACCACGATATCTAAGTACTACTTAAAACTTTATCTAAATTGTTTAAGCCATTTCGGAGCCACACATCCGAACATTCACGTCACAACAGATTTTTATCTACACGATTAGAAACAACCAACTTTGAAGCAGATTCCTCTAAACACAATAAACGAGTGTGTAGGTACATCGGCGTGTTATCGCGCAGACGATCGGGCGAGGGGGCCTGCACCGAGCTGATAACGAGGCCAATGATATGTTTCAACTGAGGGCGTTTATAAAGTGACAATTGAATTTACGTGTGGAGTGGGGAGCGGAAGTCAAGTTAGTAGCTGTGCTATTGACTTTTTTTCAAAAATGATTGACTTCCAAAGGGTCTAAATTCGAAGATTTTATATTACAAAAATTTTAGTTATTTGCACCCACCCACCAATAGTAAAAGAGGACATAAAAAAAAATAACAAAGAGGGTGTTTGCTTTCAAAATAGTACAAATTTAAAGTGAGCGATCATTGCTAAATCCACACAGCTACTAGAGGCATTGCACTTTGCGCACCAAAATTATGGGCACCAAGAATTTCCGCGCCTACGCTTATTAGCTTTCACGTATCCAAGTTTTTATAGATGACCTGGATTTTTTTCTCTCGACTGTACGCAGCTATTATTTTTAAAGTAGATAGATATACTTTAGGAAACCATTGTGTAGCGATAAATAAAACATAACAGCGTGGGTAAAGCTATCAAAATATAAAGTAACGCATTACTTGTTTTAGACATACTTACCTCAAGGATACCTTATCCGTCTCACGCTCAATTGAGCTAATGAAACACCTCGGGACATCGCTCTTACCCTTGTATCCTAAGTCAGTGAAACTTACTCAGAACTTGTGTGAAGAAAATCAAATAGTGAAATTCTGATTGAGTGGTGTTCTTAACTGAATGCAGGTTTTTATGTAATTAAACTAAATCAGGTAGTTATTCGATTATTACTTATTATATATCAAACTTACTCGCAAAATTTGGTTCTTAGAGAAAATAAACCATTAAAATTCCGATTGAGTGATTTTCCTAACTGAATACCTACCTACAGGGTCTTTTTAATATAAAAAATATAAAAAAACCGTTTATTGCAGTGTACTTTAAATGCTTTTTAAAAAAAAATATGCTATAAAAAGTACAGTCGGTTAATGAAATTAAGTTTAAATTCCATATGCAAGCCGGAACCAATCATCAGGCAGAGACTTCTCTATAATTCTCCATTCAAAACTATGGTTTAGTTTAGTCTAAAAGCTACGCGCAAAAGAGTAAAAGCAAGCTCGTATGAGTTAGTAGCCAACTCTGGTGACGGAGTTTGTAGGCCGCCTTAAGGCCTCCAACGACTTAACGACTGCTAGAGCCGGAACCAACAGTTTAACGTGCACTCAGAAGCACGAAAGCGTTCAGGTGGGTTCCAATCCGAAGCCATAGATTTTGACAGAAGTCCTGTCATTTTTCAGTACAAAATGACACGAAATCTGTCAAAATCCGGATCCAATTTGGAACGGCGATGGTCAAGAGTAGCTCCACAGATGTAAATGCTACTACAGCCGTCAACCATCGAAATAATGACAGCGTAGAACGTAGCTTAACTTACATAATCGGTGAAGACTGACTAAGCAAGCTACGCCGAGCGCGAGATGAGTGAACGACTTAAGATACAGGTACCTAAGCTCACTCGGCTTGCTCGTTTACGGTTTTATGAACGAATTGAACGAACATAATTGAGGACTATTTCGTTGTTCAGCGGTTTCCACGCTCGAGTGCCTACAGCGACATCTGGTGGGATGCGAAGTGTTCTGTACCTACGTAAATTCTTAATAAACATGGTTGATTGGTAGGCAATATGAAGATGGCTTATTAAGTATCAGTGGGCTTAGTATGAGTTTTGGTGTATAATAGTGCCTGGTGCCTAGCGCAGCAGTGTGGCTTTAGTGTTGATTCCCGAGGAATGTATTTTTTTTTAATCTTCATTATTATGCAGCTTTTAATTATTATAAACATCGGTGACGCAACTCTTTTCCGCATTTATTTATCTCTTAGTTACAAAAATGCGTTCCTCCGTTTAGAAGTTCCCTCATTTACCCATCTCAATGAAATGTAAAATTACGGGGTCGTTACAAAAATAATTATAAAAAATATAAGTAAATTGAGAGTTACAAGTTGATTTGCCTAAAAAATAATGATTTTTGTAGAATCACACCTTCTTCTTCTCTTCATTACTTATTATATTCTTTGTTCTCTTCATTAATGGCCTCTGTTCGACAGACAATTTTGCCAATGTCAAGTGATATAATTGTACTAATCTGTATTTTGTTACATTTTTGACACACACAGTTTGACAGTTTGACGTCTTACAATAAATCTAGTACAGAGTATCTATCTAGATAAATCTAGTACATATATCTTATCATGTTCAACACAAGTAAATAAAAATGTCATTATCACAGAGCAGCTCGACCGGGCAGGGCATAGAGCAGCCACAAAGCATCGGTATCAGTGATGTAGATGCGGCTGTTAGTTCCAACGAGCGAGGCTCGCCAAATTGCGCGTGACGCGATAACGATACGCCTTCCGAATACGTTTTTTAAACTTTGTTGTTGCTTTGATGGACTTTGGACTGAAAACTGTGGTTTTAAAGCTATATTTATTACAAATTTTAATGCTGTCGATGTAAGGTTCGAATAGTTATATACACCGTGATAACTAACCAGTTACGTATACACCATTAATGGGGCAAATCAATGGTGCAAACGCAACCGCGGGGTTTTGTTTTGCATTGAAAGAAAGAAAGAAAGAAAGAAAATAAATTTATTTGCAAACACTTACAATAAAGTATAATACATTAACAGTACAATAAAGCATAGTGTTGCAAACCGGGCCATGACTCAGCATGAAGTTAGTAGCTAGTGAGCGACTAACGCTGGTCTTCCGTCATGGCCGTCCGGTGATGCCACGGGCAACCCAACCCACATGTTAGATGTAACAAATAATAAATAAAAAATAAAAAAATGAAAATAAATAAATGTAAAAGTGACAAAACATAAAGCAAAAGTAACAAAAAAGGAAATATGTATAATGATAAAAAAACAAAACAGATAGATATTATGCAGTAAAGTAACCGACAAGAAAAATATGCAACAAAACAAAAAACAGATAGATATTATGCAGTAAAGTGACCAAGAAGAAAAATATGCAAAGGGTATACATTTGTGCTACAAATAAGTAAGTATATTGGTAGGTACACCATAGTTTACCTGTACGTGCCTATACCTAGATTAGATGATGCTTGATTCGTGTCTATGACCTTCTTGCTTTTTCTGACTTTCAAACAGGAAATGCTTAAGTTTGATTCTGAAACTTTGTGCACTTTGCAGGTTCCGAATTGGTGGTGGGATATTATTCCAGCACTTCGAAGCAGCGTAGCGGAAACATCCCCGGAAAGAAGCCGAGCTGTGTCGCTGTATCGAGAGCTGCTTCGAGTGCTGGCGAGAGCCACAGGATCTGGAGCTTGATATCCACGTTAATTTCTCGTGGAGGTAGGCAGGTGCCTTATGCTTCAGCACGCCAAACAATAGACACGCAAGATGTAATTTTTGACGATGCTTCATTTTCAGAACAAGATGTTCGTTCAGAAACGGTGTGACATGGCCTCTAAATGGTATATCGAAGCAGAACCGGGCACAGGCGTTCTGAACTCTCTGCACCAGTCTTTGTGTTCTGGCTAAAAGTCGAGGACTAAAAACAACATCAGTGTAATTAAGTTTTGACAGAACAAGAGACTCTACAAGCTGGATACGTAGATCAGTCCTGATGTGAGGTCTCATTCTATACAAAACCTTCAGTCTATAAAAGCAGTTCCTAACTGATTCTACAACATGCTTCTCGAATCGTAAGTCGCAGTCCATGAGCAGACCTAGGTTGCGCGCCTCGTACACACGTTCCACGGGTTCACCTCTGATCACAACATTGAGCGTAGGTTTAAGACCCGTTAATTGATGTTTGGTACCGAAAATCAAATATTTTGTTTTATTTGGGTTTAGTAGTAAGCTGTTCTGTTTAGACCACAGGGATATATTGGACAAATCTTCATTTAGTTTTCCTATAGCTGCATCGATTTCGGAGGGTTTGCACGTAATATAAACCTGTATGTCATCTGCATATATATGGAACTTGCAATATTTAATGTGAGTTTGTACATCAGCAGTATACAAAATAAAAAGAAGTGGCCCCAAAATAGAACCCTGAGGAACTCCTCGATTTACGGACACAACATCCGAAATCAAAACAGAGCCGTCAGTACGTGTTAACTTGGTATACTGGTGACGACCGCTGAGATAACTATTGAACCATTGTAGGGTGTTATGCTCAAAACCATAATAACTTAATTTAGACAACATGAGGTTGACGTTTATACAATCAAAAGCCCTAGAGAAATCCAGCAGCACAGCTAAGGTACACAGACCCTTATCTTGTGCACAAAGAATGTTATCGGTTACATCGAGTAACGCAGTTGCAGTGCTTCGCCCCTTTCTAAAACCTGATTGTGCGTCAGGTAGGATGTGATTTTTTTCGAGAAAGTCTGTTACCTGGGAGCTTACAACCTTTTCCAGTACCTTAGAAAGACATGGTAATATGCTTATTGGCCGAAGGTCTTTTAGTTCAGCCGGATTAGATATCTTAGGCAGGGGGAGCACGATGGCTAACTTCCAACTGTCAGGAAAAGTAGAAGAGTTTATTGACATATTTATTAACGAAGTTATGGTATCCAGCGTGTCCGGTAAAGTCATGATAACCATATCTAGACTAATGAGATCACAGCCTACCGCTTTGGATTTCAGGGATCTCATTATTTTGATTATGCTGTCAAAGCTAACTGGCTCTAACTGAAAAATGGAGTCACTAAATTTGTGATATTCAAAGTAGGTAAGGAGTGACAGACTAACATCTGAATCTCCTGGAATGTTTAGAAAATGGTTATTTATAATATTTGCATCTTGAAAATGTATAGGCAATTCATTGTTTTTTTTGGGGAGAATGTTACTTTTTAAATTTTTCCAAAGCTGTTTAGGGTTATGTATTTTATTGTTTATATTTTGATTAAAATACGCAGTTTTTTCATGAAAAAGGGCTACATTTACAATGGATTTTAGACTCTTATAATAAACTTTTTTAGTTTCTAGTTTTGTTTTGTGGTACTCCACTGCCGCCGCATCGCGTAGTCTCATCATTAGTTTAACTGTATCAGTAATCCAAGGGTATGAGCGTGTTTTGATGACTACCGAGGTTTCAGGCGCATGCAGGTCCAGCAAAGTCAAGGCACTCTGGTTAAAACCGTTAACCATATCGTTAACGTTACCAAGAGTCGATATAAGATCCCATCTTACAGACTTTAGGTCAGAGTTAAAAAGATCCATGCAAATGTTTTTTATAGGTCGATACGTGATAGTGTATGGTATAGATTTAGTTCGTTTAATATTAAACTCACAGGTAACAAAGCAATGACCATACAGAGATCCTACTGGTTCAACTGTTATCTTTTTGGTGCGTAGATCAGAGCATATCACGTCTATTAACGTTTCAGAGGTTTCAGTGAAGTGTGTTGGTGATGCGACCAATTGAGTAAGGTTTAGACAAGATAGGAAGGTGTAAAATTTTGTAGTTTTAATTTGCACAAGCAGATTCAAATTGAATACAAAGAGACAAAACACGGTGTAATTATTCTAAGCTTGCATCGAGTTTACTAAACAGGGTAAAGGATTTGCACTGCTATAATGATTCATCGAGAATTTGTCAATGCCAAAGAAACTTAGACAAAGTTTGTGACAAATACGTGATGGTTTACACAGTTATGATATGCATGCTTTGTACTCGCACTCGTACTCATAGCTGGTTGCAAATGCCTCTGTTTCTGTATACTTAGAACCATTCCATCATGTCTATCGTGCGGCTATCTAATACATTGTACCACATTTTCATAAGGATTCATTTAGCAACGTTTTGCTCACACCCAGCCGAGTGCGTTTCCATGGAACCCACGGTAAACTATTGATAATCGGATTGATTAATTAACTGCTGTACATAAATAAACAACATGCTTTTGTTTTTTACTAAAAACTTTCAATTGGCTATAATCGAGCTTTCAAATAACCTACACCTATATTTTCTAGACTGCAAAGATTCCGCGGTACAATACTAGGAATTTTTACTATGATAAGGATTAAAAGGATAAAAGAATTAACCCCTATCTTATAAAAAAGTTAGAGTAGACATTATGTCCTGATGACGTATGTTAAACAAGACATAATACTTTTTATATTTTAGGGCAATTATTTTATTGGAAACTTATTTATAAGCGAATGAACGATACTTAAATGTAGAGTTCACATTTTTTGACATCTAGATGTGGTGTGACATTGCGACAAGAACGGAATTTTGACTACTTTTCTTGACTTATTTATTACAATTTTAACACTTGACATTGGCAAAATTGTCTGTCGAAATGACGGACAGAGGCCATTACTGAAGAGAAGAAGAAGAAGACTACTTTTATCGTGAGAATCAACAGTGGAAACGGCGTCAGGGCGGGCGGGCGTCAGTGCGCAGGGCTGCCTCTCTGCGATAACCGCACGTACCTTTGTTCTGAGATCGGATATCATCGGATCATACTAAATTATTTATCCTTTTCCCGAGCGAGGTGAGACCTGATACGGGATCACGGATACTCTTGTAACAGAGATGAAATAACGTTAGAAAAATGCGTTTTTATTGTAATTTGATTGTGACAAACAGTTTTTAGGCAACAATTGGTATATAGACCGGTAAGTATTATGTAATTTTTGGACATGCCTGTGACAAGCTCTTCCTGACATCTAAAACCTACAAGATCTGCTATTGTAGGTACTGGAAGTGGCTATTTACTTTACCATCATATTTTCACAAAAACCTTTAAAATATTTGAAGTAACAGGAGTTATACCTAAACCTTCGTTCCTCCGAGTTTTTAACGTATAAATATCAAAGCTTACCCACTCCGGTGAATGAGCATCAAAATATTACCCCCAAGTCCGCCACTGGCTATCTCCCAGTACCAGGTGAGTAGCGAAATATATTATGCGAGATTACTCGTGAAAAGGGCCTACAGATTGATCATGTGACTGACGTTATCAGCCCCCTTCACACGACGCGAACGCGTGGTTTTTCCGAGCGATCGACGCACTATCGAGTTGCGATCGAGAATTGATTGGTTGTCGATTGGAATAAAACCCGCTGGGTAAAATTTATTTTTTAGTAAAATTGGTTTTGTCGCTAGAAATAATAGTACATTATGGTACTAGTGTGGTACATTGGTGCTTACCGCCGAGGTGCCATTGAGACCCGAGCCGTAGGCGAGGGTCTTAAGAGCGCCCAGGACGGTAATCACCAATACACACGTGTATCATACGACGTTTTTCAACACACTTGTGAATAAAATAACTATAATTTCAACAGTGAAAACGAGTTTTGAAAAATGTTTCGCTATGGCGGGAAAAAATTCCTATGCGCGCGCATTGCGATCGGCCACAGACTAAAGAATGGAATGAGGTTTTTTTTTTATTTTCCGCACATAGGGTTTGCGTATATTCTGCCACGTACAAAATGGGGAATTTAAAGTTTTCTTTTATTACAGAGAAAACAAAAGTTATATTTGAGTGAAAGTTTTATTTATTAAACACGTACGAGTTAAAATTATCTATTTAAATAAGAAGTTGCATGAAATGAGCAAGCAATAGGAACATTCATTTATTTGTTCTATTGAACACGATCTTTTTTAGAATAAAAACTTTTTTAAGAACAAAGCAACTCAACCAAAAAAATTCTAAAAAAAAATCTATAACTCACTAGTGAGTTATAGCAATGAAAAAGTCACAGTTTGATTATGGGTGTCATTATGTGCCTAATTGCAGTGACCATAGAGCCACTTTATGAGCAAGTGTGTTGAAAAGATTTTTAAACAAAAAAATTGTTGCCGCCTCCTTGGAAATTATTTATTTCTTCCAGTGAAGAGTTTTAAATAGGTACCAAGGTACAATTGCATTTTGTACTTTACAGAGTCAAAACTTTATCGTTCTGTCAAACATCAACAAAGGCTGTAACACTATCAGCGTAAGGTTCAAAATCGAACCCAAATACCACCTCGCAAACGTCCACAAAGCTCTATTTTTACCACACGATCAAACTTTCACACTAATCTATTACCAGACAATTGCCCAATCTCAGATCTGGCTTTCGCTGATACTCCGAGGGTGGGGGCAGAGGGGTGTAGGGGGTAGGGGGGAGTTATCAGCGATTCTCGCACCATTAACCTCCGCGATACAATCCGCACTTCATGTAGAGTACGTAACTTTGATATAATTGATAATACAGGTGGAATGAGCAAGGGCTTTTTGGGATTTCTTCAATGTTTGGGGATTTTTCGTACAACCGTTCTATACTAATAGTTCGCCCCGAACTGAGATCTTGTGATCAAAATCGTTTGAAAAATTATTCTTTATTGTACACCGAGAAACTTAACTTAAAACTTAAACTTAAAACATGTACGCGAGCTTAACCCTAAAAAGAGTTATTATTTACAAATATGCTCGACCCTGCGTCTACACTTCGAACACTTGTCTTCAGACTTGCATGGTACACACGTTTCGTACTTGCTCGAGATCGACCAATATCAAGCATGTACGTACGTGGGTACCAACCATTATATTTTGTGTGGTGTATATAAACATTTGACGATCGCACGCAGATTACCTTCCTACTATAAAACGTGATATGTTATTGAAATGCGTTACATCGCGCAGCAAGTGCAGCGGTATCAGCGATGACTCGAAGATAAAGCACGATCTGCACTTCCCACTTACAGTTACCGATAGCAGCTCGCAATACTGATAACACGATGGAGTAAGCTTAACTTTGTAGTCTGCGATATACAAATACATAGTCTATACTATTATAAAACTGTAAAAAAGCCAAAAACTAAAATTAAAGATATGAGAAAACTATATATGCAGTTCTACTAAATAAACGATTCTGATTTCAAAAACCGAATTAGTCTGTTTTTTTGTCTGAGCCTTTGTTCGCGGATCACGCCTAAACTACTGGACCAATTTCAATGAAACTTATACCATTCGTAAGCCCTTTTTCCGGATTGAAACATAGGCTATATTTTATTGAAATTAAAGACGTGGATTCTTAGATACAGCTTGACCTCTCTAAGCCACAAGCCGCCTTTGGCACGAGGTTCATCGTATGCTGGTTGACAGATATTTTAGTCGAAAGTTTCGCACGCGTACGAAGTCCCGGGTATCAGCTAGTTATTCATATTTTCATACACACACTGTTGAAATATCTATTGTACTCTGATTGGAGGTCAAGAGTGACGTAATGATAGGTAGTAAAAAGGTCGTGTAACGTCAAAGCAATAGATGCATTGCAATGCCCGAATGGACGTGCTTCAGCAGACGGCATGCTGATAATGATGACTAAATTATGTCATTTAAAAAAATACTTGAAATTATAAAAAAAAATTATCAGTATTTTGTTTTTTTGTTTTTATGAGGTAGGTATAGTATTATATGATCTGTGGAATAGCTAAACATTAGGCTGCCAACACACCCCATGGTAAGTGTAGCTGCAGCCTAAGGTGGAGCACGCTTAGCTGTAATCCACCTATTCTGTCATTTCTTGAAAATTCCTAAGTTACAAGAACCAAGCTGTAGTTTCTTGCCTATTCTTCTAGGCTTTGATCGCGAGACACTAGCACCTAGAATCGTCTAGTTTACAGACCATTCTAAATACTATAATAATATACCGAGGCCCTCCGGGTTTTCAAAATTCTTTCAGGGCGTCTAGTCGAAGCGACGCATGACCCGAGGGCTGGTGATTATCTTGGCCAGCGTATCAGCATTGCTATTCAGCGCGGCAATGCAGCCAGTGTCTTGGGCACGCTTCCGATTGGTACTGATTTGGACCAGTTGAGCTATCTATAAATCGTTTGCAACGGTTTGTAGATAGCTCAACTGTTTCATGTGTATTTTGTAAATATTGTAAATATTGTAAATACTGTATTAGTTGTAATTTTCTTTGTGAATAAATTATTTACTTCTAAATGATCTGTATGATTTTTCTGAATAAAAGATTGTGACTTTGACAGCCCTTAATCTCTTGGCTCGTAGCATAAGTATTTTACTAAATAAATACACGAAGCAACATTGTGGAGGTTCCTATCTGTATTTTACCATTAAAATCGATAAAATATTCATTTACATAGCAGATAAGCCTAAGAGCTCACAATTGCAATACAACTTACACCATAGAGTAAGTTAATTATCAGAAGGGACAAACATTTTAAATCACAATCATCAAAATTGAAATACCTAAGTCCTTATGCAAGCTTGATTACGTTGCAAAAAAGTTAGAAGCAGAATTTTTTTAATAATATGTTGACTAAGGGCCTGTTTCATCATCTTTCACCATTCATCAGA
Source organism: Eulithis prunata (assembly GCA_918843925.1). NCBI lineage: Eukaryota > Metazoa > Arthropoda > Insecta > Lepidoptera > Geometridae > Eulithis > Eulithis prunata. The sequence continues at coordinate 1,321,906 of OU974007.1, forward strand.
AAAAAAAATTAGACTTGTCAAATACAAAGATTAAAGAAATATTTTAAACGTTACTTGGAGATAGTGAAATAGGCCCTAAAATTGCAAATAAAATTATGTCTACAGCATTGATTACACCATAAAGTTTATTTCTTTAATTTTTTTCTTCTTCAAAAATATAATTAAGTTTTTATGACAAGCTCTTGTTACCCTTAAATATGACAGCACCAAGAATTTTTCATGATATTGATGACTCTTAAATAAACCTTAAATGAACTTTACCCAGCAGCGAAAAATATGCAGGCATATTTTCTGTTATCCATGTCCTATCTGATATCAATTCTATGATCGCAAATCTCTCCATAACAATATCCGTCGACTTCAGTTACTGCCATGACATTAGTCGAACACGGCATTTGCATGGTAGGTACACCTGTTTGCGATATCTTCAGATTAGGACCTGTTGGTGCGAGGACCTGCCTGGTATCTAATACCGCGTTCACACTATGCCATTGCCACTGCCGGCATTCATGCCGCGGACTTATTGCCACAGCAACATCGCCTTTATTCTCACCAAGGAGCTAGGCATGAACAAAAAAAAAAGTCTAATCATACTTGGAAACCGAAAAAAATCTACGATTCAGGCATAAAAATTGTTGCCTGTATCCACCTAGCACCACAAAATCATAGATTTATTAATACCTAAATAAATTTAGTACCAATAGATCTCTCCAACTCCAAATCGCATAATCCGTTAACTTTCTTATTAGCATAAAAATCGAATGTTATTAACACCTTGTTAGCACGGAGCGGGTCCAACAAAAGGCACCTCTGCCCTTATATTTATTGCAAATTATGGCCCTTATCCGTCCATCTCCATCTCGCGATAATGGACTTCATACGCCGACAGATAATTGTGGATATACTGTGCCACAAATGTCAGAACACAGCTTCTTAATATCACAAGTCACTGTTCAGTAACAGGCGCCATCTTTGAAATAAAAGAAGGTTGCAACAGTTGACAGTTCTACTCTTTAGAGAATTTGACATTTTACAATCCCTAGAAAAGGGAAAGTGAATTTGAGGGGGAAAATCAGCACTTTTATTTTAATTATTTTTCTTGTGTTATAGTGAGTAGGTACTTATTGCTGTGTAATTTTGGTGGTTGTTTAAGCAATATTACTTGTGTTAGTAGCATATAGTGTGAACCTTTATTAAAACAGAATTAAATGATAGAATTCGTTTCGAAGCTTTGAAGGGAATAAAACCCACCATTTTGTTTTCGAAGCAAAGACACACAATAGTCAGTTAGACTTTTCATTACCTTTTTTGGTTCTTTAGTTTTCGTTCAGAAACGTCAATCCCATTAATTTTGTGATCGTAGCCAAGTTGGTATGCTAATAGCAACTAGATTAAAGAGGCAGCAATGGTTAGAGACCCTATAAGATCTATTGGCAATCGAGATCTTTATACATGTCATTAACGAACGACATAATGACAAAACTGTGGAATCTCCATTATAAAGATAATCTTATCCACTCATTCCTCACGGCTCGGCTATTGACAGCGGCGGTAACATTGATACGCCTGATTTATGCACCATTACACCACCTTAACTGATCCTGCCGATATTACAATTTTAAAACACCCTAACGACCCCCCCAAATCTGGGATGGAGATAATTTATTGTGTCAATTTTGATTTAATTCTGAGTAAAGGTGATCATTGAGTTCGACAGCTTTCATTACTAGTTTAGAAGGGTTAGTTCCGCTATGCACGAGTCCCGCTTTGCTCGGATTCTAAAATACCTAAATAAAAGTGCCGCTATGCTACGAATTTCTCAGTTCTACCTCAATCAATGGAAGGTACAGTTCGTTAGAAAAGTGTTTCTAAAGCAAACTTAATTACTGTCAAGGATAGTGGTAGAGGATTAGTCATTCCATCAGAAATTGACAGGACTGCGAAAGCACTTTGGTACTTTAGGGTTGGCATTCTTGCACTCTAATATGTATGGATTAAAAGTACGACCACCGACAGTCACAGTCATTTTCAGGCCCGGCGATTACTTTGGCCGTCTGATTTTGGGTTAGTCACAAACTCTCCTTTAGCCGTCCGGTTGCGGCGACCGACAAAAGACTATCGCCTCGGCTACTTTGTCGCCAAGTGCGTTTGATGTAAGCTAAGTACTTAGGTATCAGCTGTAGTGAGTACATAATAGGTATACGTAGAAAACCGGGTATTCAACTTATAATAATAAATTTTTACTTAATTCATTCCTAAACTTGCTCTACAATATTTTGGCACCAACAAATACAAATGTAACAAATATTACATCTTACTGGGCCCATAACCTAAAACACTAGTGGTCTTATTCATAGTTATAAACACCTATGACTATGAATAAGATTATTAGAATATACCCTCTAAACTATAAAAAAAAAATGTATGTATGTATTCTATCAGCCATCTAGTTTCCATCGTACCAGCTTTGCTTAGTTTGGGGCTAGAAGGCGTTGTGTTAAGTGTCCGTGAATATTTATTTATTTATTTTTTTTATTTATAAAGCATGGTCCTATTAGTACCAAGGGCTGCCCAGTGACCAGTTCTGTGTAATTATTACGTGGCAAGAAAAAGGTACACAGATAGGGCCCGGTCACCTTTGCTAATTAACGGTATTCATATTTACAAATACGGTGATAGGCACTTTCTCCTTATCGCGAATAACAAGTTTATCAGGGACAATGCACTATCGGACGGCACTGCATCGGAGACTGCATCTTTTAGGGCTACCCTAAAGCTTTTCGGTGAATTGTTTCTACCACTTTGAATTCATTTAGTGTAGTCTTTTGACGGCGAGCGCTAAAATAAGCACCACAATCAGAATCAGAATGAGAACCATTTTTTATTGAAAAAGATGTGCACAAATAACAATCAAAACAGCAAGTGGGCTTTCGTGTTGGATTCTGTTGGCCCGCCGTCAAAAGACTACTGAATTTTAGCGTATAGTCTTTTGACGGCGGGTGCTTTAATATCGTCACTAGACTAAACGTCAAAATAGCAAGTCGTAGTGAGCTTTGATAATGAAGTGAGCCGCAAAATGATGAGCTATTTTATCTCAGTCAACCTCATTCTAAGTGTTCCTTCGATTGATGAACAACATTAAAAAGACGCAAAATCTTATAGTTTTTAAGCTATTTCAAATTTCTATACCAATTAAGAGTTTACATCTACTAAATAGGCCCAGGTGAATCAAGTAACAAATTTTCTAATAAGTTTTGTATTGGGCTCTGGCTTTGTATATCCTTACGCTTGTTATATTATTTAGAGTACTCCTTATAAGTTTACCAAGGACAGGCGTCATGGCTCAGTCGGTAGTAGCTCTGCCTTCCGTGCTGTGGGTCGTGGGTTCGATCCCCACCGACAACAAACATTTTTGTGTTGTAAACATAGATGTATGTTCTGTGTCTGGGTGTTTCTATGTATTATAAGTATGTATTTACAAAAAAAAATGTATGTATGTATACTATCAGCCATCTAGTTTCCGTAGTACAAGCTTTGCTTAATTTGGGACCGGAAGGCGTTGTGTTAAGTGTCCGTGAATATTTATTTACTTATTTATTTAGAATCACAACGCAAATATTGCAGATTTCTTTAGATAATCAAATGTTCTGTGAAAAATATTAACTGTGCGTTTGGTATGCAGTTAATTAATATTCGCGACAGCCCTGCGTATATCGGGCGAAAGTGCACTTCTCGATATCTAACAATGTGACACGGCGATAGAGTTAACGTGATCGCGACCGACACGCATTGTCTCCTACTTAGGTTGGTATACTGCATTTCTTAGTAACAACACACAACCCATTTATAAGTTTAAAAACTTGAAAAAACTGACTTCAATTTGATACAGCTTTATCATCAGAAGATGATGATGATGATGATGATGGTAGTTTATTGGGTTTGTTCTATTGACCATAAACACCATTGAAAGGTCACAGGAACGGAGAATACGTAATGACGTAAATGAGGTGTTTTTTTTAATGATAAAAGTAATGGAACCAGTTGATAGCTCACCTGATGTTAAGTGGTAACTTCTGCCTATAACAATGCATTACCTCACAGAGCAAGTCCAATGAGGACGTGCCCTGTAAGGCAATGCACTGCGTCTATCACTCTGAGACGTAAAGATCCTGAAGTTTCATGTGCCTGTAATTACACCGGCGCCCTTCTAGTTTTTTTTTCCAGTTATTCCTATTTAACTCCCAAACTACTGAACAGATTTTGATAAAAAAAATATGGGACGGAGTTATGAGGTAACAAACATAAAAAAAACCGACTTGAGGACCTCCTCCTATTTTAGAGTTTGTGTACAACTTGCGCACAGGATCCGCTTCAATTTAGAGTGAGGATAGGAATCTGATATCAAAAATACCGAGGCACAATACTAAAAGATTTATTGCCCAGAGACTGTGTAATGGTACATATACAGTTCGGTTTAAAGTTCAGTTAAAACTAATTATCTCTATTTGTACCCATCGTAGACCGCGCGTTTTCGTCAGCGCGATCTACAATCGGTACAACTTTTGGGGCGCCATCTAGTTGTGTTTCCGGAACCTTTTTATAGTTGAACAGTTTGTTAATAAAACTGGTGAGCTAAGCATAAAACGAAAACCAAAAAAGCTTTTTCAAAATTCTTTTAAAGTATTTTATAAGATGTCATCGTGTACCACCATCCATCTGCAGGGCGTCCGAGCGCGCTGGCCGGCTACAGTCGGGAAATGAAACGCACGTGACGCACCTGCCAAGTGTGGACGTGCCCTTAGATTACGTCGTGTGATTTGATATTTCGGGAATATTCAAACATGACTACGAAAAATATTATTTGAAAATGGAATCACTGTATACTTTGATAATAATAGATGGATAAGGATGCACACCAAAAAAAAATGACTAGTTTGTTGACCAACTCTTTTGACAAAAGCTGTCATGTGACCTAATACATTAGCGATTTCACTAGTTTTATTCCCCAAAACCCTTCCAATTCCCCAATGACTTATATTCTTCCTCTAAGTACCTACTTTAATTTATTTCGATACCATTTCTACGACTATTATTACAACGCGTTGTTGCACGCAATAGTTTTTTATAAAAAAAATTGTCGTAACGCAACTGTGTATAGGTAATAGATAACCTTCAATAATCCAACCTCATTACAAAACTATTTTTTACAGCAAAAAAAAAATACAAGTGCATAGGTAATAATACCTTGTCTGTGTAGTGTAGGTAATAGATACACTTTCAATAATCCGACCTCATTACAAAACACATTTTTGCAGCAAAAAAAAAAACAACTAAGTGCATAGGTAAGTGCACCTTCAATAATCCAACCTCATTACAAAACAAATTTTTGCAGCAAAAAAAAAAAATCCCTTCCTGAAACTTTGCTGCCTTTACTGCACACGAGTAACAATAGCTACAGATACCCCACTTGCCTGTTTAAGCCCGCGCTGAACCGGCTTACTATTGTTCAAAGTTGCCTCAACACATTATGGGCGCATTTGAATTGTCTCGACAGATTAAAAAGTTTCCAACGTGTGGTACATTGAGTCCGCTGAGGCTTCATTTGTGTGGTTTTCAATGATTGTGTTGGTAGACTGGGTTTGTTACACAGAGTGTTCTTCATCATCAGCCTGTAGAAGTCCACTGCTTCCTCTTATAGATTTTCGAAATTTGACCATCACCGTTCCAAACTGAGGGCCTAGTACTAGTTTTGGTGTGTAAATCTGGTGTGAAACGTCTGACGCCCTGCACACCAGTGGGTGCTGATTTGTATGGAGACACTGAGCGGATTCTTTGAGAAGCTTGATCTACACCAAGCCCGTACTCGCATGTCGAGCTTCTCAAAGAATCCGCTCAGTGTCTCCATACAAATCAGCGCCCACTGGTGTGCTAGGCGTCAGACGTTTCACACCCACACTATACACTAAAAACTCGTACTAGGCCCTGTGAATCCATATTTTAACAAAAATCGTGTCATTTTGTACTGAAAAATGACACGATCTCTTTCAATATCTATGGACCATCGTCATATCACATGTCTCTCTTACAACAGTGGAATGAGCTACCATTTGAGATATTCCGCCATCGTTAAGATGATGATGATCATTTCTTTCCACCCCGCGCCTATCTTAGTGATTATATTAAAAAAACTTACTTAATACTTTATTGTTGCAGCCACAGACACAGTGGACCAGATACGTCCAAAATTTGAGCCAGTTAGTTTGAGTTTACTTACCTGAAAATAATAATAAATAGTTACTTACCTAGTGAAAAATAAAAAAATATATTCCAGATATGGCATAGTAAGCCGCAAGTTATTCCAAGTACCAACAATTCACATTAATTAAATCCTACATGTTTCTTTTTCAGGTCATTAGCAAAGATTTGTTTTTAATTGTACATTTTTAAAGTTATTTATTTATTCGGATGTAAGAACATTAGCGACGAGCATTAGCTATGAAATATTTTGTAGATATTTTTTTCAATTAGCTTTATTACACTATAATATTTATTTTCCTCGGGTCATTTTCCTTTGTCGTTTTGGATAAGAACTGCCCTTTCTATCTAGAAACCAATTTCAGGTAGAGAGATACAGACAAAACATTTTTTATTTAAATGCTTATACCAAATTATATTTTGAAAAAGTTCATTTGTCTAACCAATACTTTCATTCAGACCGATACTTCTAAAAACTAAATGGCAACCCTAATTTCTTTTGTCAAAAACTGACAAAACTTCCATCTGTCAAACCAATACTTTCGTTTAGACCGATACTTCAAAAAATTAAATGGCAACCCTAATTTCATTTGCCAAGAAACTAACAAAACTTCTTTTGCTGTCGACTAAAACCAATTGAAGGTTTAGTGGTGAACATTTAGACGATATGCTCATTGACCTTTGCGGAAGTAGTCTTTACTCCCATCCAAGTCACAGATGAGGGCACATGGACAAATATTTTCTAAATGATCCACGAAATCATACTTAAATTAATTTTCACCATGATTCCACGAAATCAAATACTTAAACCCTTAAACGTATTCCCAAAAATGTAATAACACCTTCATAAGTTGTTGTTCTCAGATCCCCCCTCCCTAAAGGAGGTCGAATTTCCGGCGCGGCCTCGCCGGAAGTGTCGTCATGTTTACAAATCGCGCGGGAAACGTCATCGCGAATTTCAAGTAGATGGCGTGACGAAAAGAAGGATATTACGTATCATGATACAAGTGATTAATGGATTGAAGGACTTTATTATGTAGAAGTAGGTTCACATGGTAAAGTAAATTAAACAAGCATTTTTGTTGCGGAAGTGATAAATCAACTGACATCTTATAAAGCCTTTATAAGTGAGTTTCGAAATATTTTTTTCTAGCGTTGTCATCCCAAAATATATTTTTCCTAAAAATATTTTTTAAACTTTCAGATGTTTCATTTGCAGCGTCAAAAGTATCTTTCGTTATTGGATTTTATTTTTTCTTGTAATTTAGTAGGTATTTTGTGTTATTGAAAGAAAGAAAGAAGAAAGAAAAATCGTTTATTGCCATAAACATAAATTAGTAAGCTACTTAGACAGCTAGGTATAGGTACATAATGTGCATGCGAAACATAAATGTACCCAGCTAGAATGAATAACATTTCAATTTAGGTGCACTCGTAGCGCACCCTAATCAATTCGTTAGGGCAAAGGGGGTATGCTCAGCATAAATGCTATGCGGACATCATGTCCGTATAGCGCTGATTTTCAGTATTTTCAGATTATTTGGTCTTTAGCCTTTACGCACACACAAAAGGCTTCATGCTTGGGTAAGTACAAGCTGATTACAGAACTAGACATTTATAATTGGTCAATCAGATTAATTTTTTTTTCGCCTAGCGTCATAATTTGTTAATCGAGTGCAAACCATTTTTTTCACCCTGGATTTCCGAATGAATCAGAATACTCCCATTCTGATTCATTTGGAAATTCTTGTCGGAGCGATATCGGAAGCTTTCAAAAGAGATTTCGAATCCGATATTGGAAATGTTTTTTTAAAGTTTCTGCGATATTCCGTATGAATCAGAATAGCCTACCAGATCACAAGTGTTACCACCAGAGCCCGTAGTCTGTGCATTTGTTTTACTTTCGACTCGATTATAGCACACGCAAACGCATTCGCAAAGCGAGAAATTTTGTATGAAACCCGGATAAGCGCCTCTAGCGGAAGATTTTGGAATTATGCAATTCCCAACAAAATTTCTCGCTTTGCGAATGCGTTTGCGTGTGCTATAATCGAGTCGAAAGTAAAACAAATGCACAGACTACGGGCTCAGGCATCGTCTCAGCGTCATTTTTCAAACCCGTTCGATTTCCCGATTGGTACCGACATTGAATCTATCAGCTCATTACCCGTCAATAAACCTCTTTGGAGACTGAAAAATGAAACATTATATATAAATCTGTAATTTATATGCGTGGCCGCGGGCGAGCCACCGACCCCTCTCTTCACATTTTTAGGGCTGTCACACCTTTCATTTATCATCATCATTATCAACCTGTAGAAGTCCACTGCTTGCTGCACTTAAACCCCAAAAGGGTAGCCCAGGACTTGTTAGCGAAATCCCTGGGTTGGGTTAAGTCTCTCTTCTTCTTCTTTCTGCTCTTATACCACTAAGTGGGGTCGGTACAGCAGTTCTTTTAATGTTCCCCTATCATCCGTCATCCGTGTTCAGTTCTTTCCCATATTTCACACAATCTCTTCCAAGAAATCCTGAATCCGCCACTGTCCTTCATATTTTTCCAGAAATAACTATTTTGGGTGACGTCATTTATCTATATCCCGCTATGTTTACTATCAATATTCTTTTCCATTGAGAAGTGCAAGATTTTGATGAGTGTTTATTATTTTTAACAATAGAGGCTTTAATTTAGATGTAATATGTAAAAGATAAGAAGTATCTAAGTATAGAAATATAGTAAGTACTGGTTATGACATCACCTTTCATGGCAGTCAAAATAATAATATATTTGATAAATAATGCAATCATCAACCAATTGCAACTTGTTTTGTACCTATAATTACATAGGTATAAAAATTATTATAATTGTGTTTATCCTTAAAAATACGATTATTGGTTGATTTAAATGTGTTATGTATAATAAGCACAAAACTATAAAGTATAAATGCCTAAAATATTAGTTTTTCGACTTATCAATTTTAGCTCAATTGGCAGCTCGATAAAACAATTTTTTTAAAAAAAAATACAGTTGCTTTCCTCTTAGCGACAGCCCTGAAACTCCATCACCCAATTTATTTCTTAATAACATCTCGTCAGCGTCTCCGTCGGCTAATTTGTTTATTCTATAAATCGAAGGACACGGATCCTATTAACAGAGGTTTTATTAAAAAGTTATCGTTTATACTTGCCCTAACAAGCTATCGTTTGAGAAAGCCTGTTTATGTCAATGTTTGAATATTGTGTTCTTCTTCTTCTTTTAACCCTCTATGGCCTGTGTCCGTCATTTCGACAGACAATTTTGCCAGTGTCAAGTGGTGAATTTTAAATAATATAAGTCAAGTCAAGTCATTGTCAAGTCGGCTGTCGTTTGTTTTGAAGAGAAAATGGTGGATTTTCTCTTCAAAACCTAAAACGATTTTTCACATTCAGAAAAACCACTTTACACACATTTATTCCAATGGCTCACACTTTATGTTACGACCTAAGTATTATTGGTTAAAATTTCACCAAAATTAAACAACAATACTCACACAAGAAAAACTATTCAAATAAAAGTGCTGTGTCGTTTCAAAAAATGTCAAAACTCGTGTCCGAATATTGTGTTATCAACAAGCATTCGTGTTAGGTTTTGGAGAGAAAATCCACCATTTTCTTTTCAAAACAAACGACAGCCGACTTGACAACTGACTTGACTTGACTTATTTATTACAATTTTAACACTTGACATTGGCAAAATTGTCTGTCGAAATGACGGACACAGGCCATTATTGAAGAGAAGAAGAAGAAGAACAAGCATAATTTTTTTGACAGTTCTCAGTGATTAACTAGATCAGTGAGTCTCGGACTCGGTTCAGGAGATGTGGGGTTTGATAATGTGCGTCTGGACTGGGTGACTAAAGAGGAAGTCTATTCCCAGCAGTGGGTGCATACATGCTAAACAGATAGATAGAAACTGAGGAGAACATTGTAGGATATGTGCGTCCTCCTACGAAAAGGGAAGATCTTCCACGCCGAGCGACCTTTGGCTCGGGGTCTGAGGAGCCATGGTTTTTTTTTTTTTTTTTTTCGAACGGACTAAAATGCTGTTGTAATCGTCTGACGATTGCTGACAGCGTTACCGGACTACTGGTGAGTGCTGAAATGGTATTCGGTAGTATTACTTATGTTCAAACTCCGTGATAACCTATTCGTTTGCGCGATCTAGGATAGTTCTCATGTAGCGAGATAGATGGCGCTACAAAACAATTCATCACTAGACGTTACTTTAAATAGTAGTTATAATAATATTTAAAACTATTCCACTTTTGCGCACCAAGCTTAAAATCGATAGGTCCGAATAACTGGAATAACTTATTAATTAAAAAAATAAACCAAACGAGAAAATAATAATGCGAGTAAAAACTAAACACCTAATTGGGTGTTTATAATGTATATAAGTATGTATTTACAAAAAAAAAAAGTATGTATGTATTCTATCAGCCATCTAGTTTCCATCGTACAAGCTTTGCTTAGTTTGGGACACTAGAAGGCGTTGTGTTAAATGTCCGTGAATATTTATATTTATATTTTTTTTTATTAATTAAAAACTCTGTTTTAACATCAAAAAGAAGCTGACATTTTGGTTCAATTCCTTATGACGCTAATTAATTATGCAACTTATTAACTGGAATGAGGTATATCCTTACCCGTAACGTCCGATGCAGTGTATATATTATAGAGTGTAACCTTATTAAAGAAATAAAATAAGAAAAGACACAGAAAGCAGAAACACTTTCACATATCAAAGAATCCCTGTCGAAATGACGGATGTAATTTTTTTATGATGTATAGCGTGCGTTTGGCTGCCAATACACCTGTGCCTTGATCACGAATAAATGTGACAATCGCAAACGTATCGTAATGCGAGCGTATCCGAGATACACTGCGCGGTGACACTACAACGGTTGGCAGTCGAGCTGGCATTGACGCGCAATATAACTCGAATACGTTAACGCGGCGACTGTCAGATTGATTCGTGATCAAGGCACTGTACCTATATCTCGAACAAATCTGACAGTCGCCGCGTTAACGTATTCGAGTTATATTGCGCGTCAATGCCAGCTCGACTGCCAACCGTTGTAGTGTCACCGCGCAGTGTATCTCGGATACGCTCGCGTTACGATATGTTTGCGATTGTCACATTTATTCAAGGCACTGATGGTAAGTCTAGCTGCAGCCGAAGGTGGAGCACGCTTAGCCAAAATCCACCTATTCACTCCTTTCATGAAAATTCTTAGACGTAAAGTTATTGAATAGATACTTATAACTATTTACGGCGGCAGACTAATCTTCAAACTGCTCTTTCACATAGTAGGAAAGGAGTATAAAATTAGGTGTAATAAAAAAGAATTAAAAAAAAAATAGGGTCTTGATTACCTATGACACAGATCATTATATATTATACCCTATGATTAAAATCATCATCATCAATCAATCATCAATATATATAAAACTCTTTTGAAGCTGACAGAGAATCAACGCACAGCCTAAACTATAAGTCCTAGAGGTATGAAATTTGGAGGGTAGGTTCCTTATATAGTGTAGGGGCGCACTAAGAAAGGAATTTTGAAAAGTCACACTCTAACGCGGGCAACGCCGCGGGAGACAGCTAGTACTCTTATAAAATCTGACGAACGCGAAATAAAAACAGGAATCTGACGAAAGCGGAATCTGGTGGACGCGTGAACTAATATATTTAAGGGCAACTGAGGGTTATTAAATGTAAAAAAAAACACATATACTTACAGCATGATGAATATAATACATACCTACTCCAATAAAATCTGACGAACGTGAAATAAAAACAAAAATCTGATGAAAGTGGAATCTGGCAGATGTAAACTAATAATTTAGGAATCACTGAAGATTATTAAATGTAAGAAAACCACTCTTCAATACTTCAAGCAAGCAAATACCGCTTCGTTCCAGCACCCGCCGAAAAGCCTCTAATCCACCTGCACTCTGTGTAAATGCAGTCCAGGTTCTATAACTTGCAGAACCAGTATCTTTGTGGGGGGGAGTGGCCTCCATCGCCGCGCCCTTTGATACCAGAGCCCTGAGTCTGTGTCGGTGTTGTGTTTTCTTGCTATTTTTGGCATTCGGAAACGGATTCGCAAAGTGAAAAATTTTGTATGAAAACCGGATAAGCGCCTCTAGCAGGAGATTTGGGAACTGTTTCTGCGAGTCTGTCTGAATCCGAATGTTACTTTGCGGTGCTCCCCGTCGAGTGCGGTCACGTAATCAACGGTTTTGCAAAAATACGCGAGTCTGTGTGCTAGTGTTTGCTATTTCCGAAGGCAATTTTTCGACTTGCGATGCGTTGCTACTCTCACTTGGGTCTAAGGTAGTGAAATAGCAAGGATTCGATAGAACACTACTCGCGCATCAGTTTTTGTAACACATTTTGGATTGTTTATATAAGTTTTTGTGATAAATAGTAAGTGTTTCTGCAAGATAATAAAGTGCATGGAGGATGGTGAAAGACGAATGGGCTCGTAAACTACATGAAATGCGAGCCAGTCTCCGTGAAGTGATTTTTTTTATCAAAAGAAGACTTCCCGGAAACCCGCTGACCAAGGATATCTTCTCATTCCTATGAGAAGAGTTGGCCATCAATGCCCAAGCTTGTTGTGCCTTCTAAGACCTCCCACACAACCCTACGTACCTAATAAATGGATAGCCATTGATGAAGAAATGAACTCATAAACAATGAAGGTATTTTTATAATTAGGTATACCTAGTCTTATTCAATAGAATCACAAGAATCATATTTTAGAATCGACTTAAATACTAGCAAATAGGTACCTACCTACTAGATGATTCTAGATGCTATGACTTATACCTACCTTACCGATTCCTATTGTCTAGTAGTATTTTGTAGGTGCCCAACATTAGTTCATACCTTCAAGCATAATGCCCATCTTCACACAGTAGTGTAAAAACTATTAGAAAAGCAAAGACATCACAGGACCTACTTTAGTAATGTCTCTTATGACTGGATGCAATAGGAAACAACAGCGTCTAATCTTTCTGTATTTTACAGGTTACTGCAATATTTGTGTCTAAGAAAAATAAAAGGACAAAATATTGGATATTTATCAGAATCTTCCCACACAACACTGCATAGATAGATAGCCATTTTTGGGAAAAGGAAACACAACCATATAACAATTAAAGAAAGGTAAGCATTTATGTATCAAATTGGTTGTCAAAGTCATAAATATTTTATTCAATAAAACCACAAGAATCATTGGTACTTTTGCACACTAAAAGGTTCTAGGTGCCACGACTTACCTATACTAATTCCTATTGTCTAGTCTTTGTGTGTAGGTATCTACCCTACTGTGTGTAGCTGTGGATTATGGTTGAAAGTTTATAGGTACCTTCAATCACAGCTTCACACAGTACAGAAAGCAAATAAGACCTCACAAGACCTATATATTAGCAACAGCATCTAATGTTTCTGTATTTTACAGATTAATGCAACATTTGTGCCTAAGAAGAGAAAAAATACAAATAGGTACTGGATATATACCTACACAACCAAGCAGCATTCCCCTTGATCAGTCATACCTACATGAAACTTGACCAGAATTGAATAGCAACAACGGTAAACTCTATGTAAACATGATTTAAGAACTATCTAGGATCTAGATTGATTAGTAAAGGTCCTTTTACAATAACCCATTTACAGCGGGGATGTTTTTAAACTTTTTGTAAAATAATTAACTAAGCTTTTGTTTTGAACCTACCTACTTTTTGAGATAAATGGTACCCTAGTTATAGAAAGTCAATAAAGAATTATGTAGTAAAATCTTAATATTTTCTTTTTACAGAACAATGAACTGCAGTCACAGGACAGAGCAGCAAAAGTTTCAAATGCTTGTGCATCCAACTCATCACCATCAAGAAGTCTAAAAGTTGGTGAATGATGATGGTCAAAGTTGTCAGCTGTACCTATGCTTAGCTACAAGAATGAAACTTCTGAAGAAAGAACTTGTATTTCTATCTATCTTGGCATTTTACTGTAGCATTTTCTATGATATATGTTTCTTTAGGTACCTACCTACTAACCTTATATACTCAGTGATTTGTGTTTTTTTTTACCTATAATAAAACTTGTTATGAAATGCAATTAATTTATTTTATTTTAATAGGTAGGTAGGTAATAAAATCTCATCGGAGAACAAGACACATTTTGGATCACTAGGGCAGCGGAGCAAGACCTTTTGAAAGTGACTGTGGTAGGTACATTATTATGGAGCATCAAGCAACATAATATCCAGCTTCTATCCTTGCATCCATCATTTAACCTTCACAATAGTAAGCCGCTTACCTATAACAAAACAATAAAGTTTAGGTCAGTGAGTACCTATAAATAACAAAAGCAAATAATTTTGTAGGTAGTCTTGTACAACAATTGTGTTCAATGAATGCACATGAATTCTATAACCATGTACGTACCTAGGTTGAGGCTTGATTTTACTTATTGTTTTTTACAGTAAATACAAGCACATTGGGTCGGTCGCTATAACCTATACATACAACCAAAACATACTGAATGGCACTTACGTGTATATTAGGGAATTGTAATTGAATAAGGTAGTACATCCAAAGCAATAATAACATCGGCTACTTGGGCGGTACAAAACTACATTTAGTTTTGTATTGAGACGGGCTTGTTGATTTGCTGAATTCACAATTGAGAAATAGATACCACTAGATGTAACTTCTTAATTATTCATCTCATAATACAGCTTTTGAATCTATCAATTTACTTGAGTAACTTGTGAACTTGAGTTTGCACTTCCAGAACACGACACAACACCACAACAAACTAGTGATTGAATGATCGATATTTATAAAATCTTTGTATCGATTTAAATTTTTCAATTTCAATTTACAGGGCAAATATCACAGTAGATTGGTGTTTTTTAATTATCATAATACTTTCGAAGGATCCTTATTTATTTGTTTAAGAAATAGTTAGGGTAACAATACGGACAATTGCACTACTAGTCAAGCCAAAGTAAGAATCTCGGAATTTGAGATACCCAGCTATAAACTTGTATCTTGACATCCTAAAAGTTGTCTCAAAACCTACTTAAATGGTAGGGCGGCCGCGTCCATTAAAATCTCAATGTGAAAGGTCACTAAATCGACCTTTGCAAATATCTCGTTTCCTATGAGTTTTTGGCTACTTCAAGGCTACTTGTATGTATGGTCAATATTGTAGAGGATTAACTTGCCTACAACTTTTGTTTCAATAAAAATTTCATACGTTGTATCGTTTTCGAGATATATGGCGGAGAGCGCGTTTTATTATATTTGACTGGGCTATTCAGATATATCCTTACGTAGGATAAGTTGAAATGAGTGACAGAATCGACACAGAGCACCCCGACTCCGCTTAGTACCCAAGAGTCAAAATAATGTACACATCATATATGAGTAGCGTAACTAGCTATGTAAGTGAGAATTTCTGTAATCGCCTTCTGCCTAATCACGTATATTAAAGTAAACAAATGTCCAAGGGTGATTTTAATCAAATACCTTGATTCAATAAAACAAAATTATTTACAGAGATTATTAATTATTTTTTTATTATAAATTCGATATTTGAAAAAATATCGATGTTTTTGTCGTCAACATCGACCATCCCTACAAAAAAAATAAAAATAACAAAACAATGGAACCAACCAATCAGAGATCAAACAATAGTTCGTCAACCAATAGGAGAGTGGGCGGAGCGAACTCACAGTGACTTTGACAAGCTAACGTGGGATTTGACTGACACTGACAGATTCAAAAGCCGATTCCATAGACAAATGAATGAACAATACATGATAAAAATGATAGAATAAGATGGAAGATACGCGAAAGATAGAGATAGACGATGTTTTTAAAAACCAAGTCGGCAATCATACAAAACTGTCTAGCGACTTCCGTTCGATACGTAGTTACGAGCATTCGATTTTTAGTTGTATTGGAATTAGACTCCGGTGACTTATACGAACCTTCGAGCACGTTCTTTAGCACACGACTGCTCGCTAGGCATTGCTCGCTAGGCAAACTGTTTTCTTGCAATTACAGAGACTCAGGGCTCAGTTCCGATAACGTGAGACAAATCAAACATTCTAGTACCGGTACTATAGATAACGTGATAGCCATTTTTGGACAAGACTACATTAGGGCATAATCTTTCATTTTGGAAATCGATGCGGAAAGAACTCCAGCAGTTCCGACTCCTATTTTGCTATTACTCTCTGTTCTTAGAGTATTTTTATTCGCATGCCAAAAACCATACTAAAAATCCTATAATTCTAATAAATAAATAAATATCCTTGGACACTTCTCAAACGGTCTACAGTCCCAAATATGATAATAATACAATTTAGATGCTTTTTCTAACCTACATAAAAAAAGGCAGATTAAAAACTATTTTTATTTCCTTACCCGACATACGGTGAAGCAAAAAGAAGGGTACCTACATAAATGATTTTTATGGTTGTATACCTACTACTCAATTATTTAGGGTTGGTATATAGGAATCGTAGGAAGTAAACAAGGTTTATAATTATAGCGACTGTATAGCATTAGGTTTGGTCATATTTTTATGAGTCATGCTAATGAGTAAAACATCTAGTGTCACTGGGTGCAGTCCCATACCCTCAAGGAAAACCTGGTTATGCTACAATGTTGACAAGATCTAGTGAACTTCTGAAACTGTTTCAGGAAACTGGCTAAGATAATGAAAAAGCCCTGAATTTTAAAGTTCTGTCTATTCTTAGGGCTGATCTAGACGCGCCACAATTACACTGATCCTCACAGATCTGTGGCGTGGGCGAGCGTATAATTCCAGAAATGTCTTCTAAGAAATCCCTACTGGGGGGAATTTTTATCAGTTATCCTTACTGGAAAACAATGTGCAAGAATTGTTATATTTAGTACACTGCAGAAGTCTCTACAATACTCCAGTGTTAGCAGAGATATTGAATAATGGTGACGGCAAAACGCGTCTAGCCCTAAATTAAGCACAGCTGTAAAATGCGAGAACTTGCAAGAGGACCCAGTCTCTCATTTGAAAACATTAAAAAAAAAACTTATACTAAGTACGTTACAGTCTGTGACGAGCGTTTGCACACTTACTGATACCGACATTACTGACACCCACATGATAGTGACTTGTCAGTGGCTAGAAAAAAAAATATCAGTGTCGACGCCAACATAGTGTGAAAGAGTCTACCTAAATGTGTGAGATTAGCCCTTCGTCTATGTTATGAAGGTGTCGGTGGCAGTGTCGGTGGCATAAGCAGATCACATTTCTTGTGGCGTGTGATACGTGTGAATAGGTCCTTAGTTATAAAGTAGCTGCACCACGCGTCAGAAACGTGTTTTTCCTTTATTTCCAGTTCAAAATAATTTCTGTGAATCAAAAGCTGTAATCTAAAACGTGGAACAAACAACTCGATAAAAACAGGAAAATCAATAACCACCATTATAATTAGAATAAATGATAAATATACCAATTTAACGGAAAATAATTGTATTTAATATCGATATGGAGCATTATTTCCTTATACGTCTGTAAGGGCTTTAATAAATGCCTATTATTGGTGAGGTATTGCTCCTTTGTTTCCATCATCATCA
The DNA here is from genome assembly GCA_918843925.1 of Eulithis prunata. Lineage (NCBI taxonomy): Eukaryota > Metazoa > Arthropoda > Insecta > Lepidoptera > Geometridae > Eulithis > Eulithis prunata. The sequence continues at coordinate 1,339,846 of OU974007.1, forward strand.
TCATCATAATAAGCCTGTAGAAGTCCACCGCTGAAAAAAAACACTCTTTCGGAAATACTATGGAGAACCCTTATAATTATAGAATAAGCGATTTTGGCTCTCCTCTATCCATCGACTTCTTGCGATCTGAGTTTTGTCATGTTGGTTTGCGACAAGTGAGAATCGAGAAACTCGCAGTTTTTGTATGGAGAAAAATAGTTTGCGAATCTCCCGCTAGAAGCGCTTATCGGATTTTCATACAAAATATCTCGCAAGTCGCTTCTCGATATGCGTTTCGATCAACAAAACAAAAGTCAGACATAAAATGACGGAGCTGGCTTATTCCACAAAGAGCACTACATTTTTAGTTTTAATCGCTTCCCTTTGCGGTAAAAATCCCGCAATGTGTGACGCCGCCCTTACTGTTATTTATCTAATAAATGTCAACTGACTAGGCTTACCATATTTGTGTTAAACCATAGTGATGATTTAATGATTTAAAAATAAATCTGACATTATAGACGACTGATTTCTCTGAATCATCTAAACTTGACGTTTAGTCATGACATGACAGAAACGTAGGTATAACCAACAGCTGCCAGTTTTGACATTTTTTGAAACGACACATAGCACTTTTATTGTAATAGTTTTTCTTGTGTTATTGTGAGTATTGTTGTTTAATTTTGGTGGAATTTTAACCAATAATACTTAGGTCGTAACATAAAGTGTGAGCCATTGGAATAAATGTGTGTAAAGTGGTTTTTCTGAATGTGAAAATTCGTGTTAGGTTTTTAAGGGAAAATCCACCATTTTCTTCTCTTCTTCTTCTTCTTCTTCTTCTCTTCAATAATGGCCTGTGTCCGTCATTTCGACAGACAATTTTGCCAATGTCAAGTGTTTAAATTGTAATAAATAAGTCAAGTCAAGTCATTTGTCAAGTCGGCTGTCGTTTGTTTTGAAAAGAAAATGGTGGATTTTCTCTTCAAAACCTAACACGAATTTTCACATTCAGACAAACCACTTTACACACATTTATTCCAATGGCTCACACTTTATGTTACGACCTAAGTATTATTGGTTAAAATTCCACCAAAATTAAACAACAATACTCACAATAACACAAGAAAAACTATTAAAATAAAAGTGCTATGTGTCGTTTCTAAAAATGTCAAAACTCGTGTCTTCTCTTCTTCTTCTCTTCAGCAATGGCCTGTGTCCGTCATTTCGACAGACAATTTTGCCAATGTCAAGTGTCAAAATTGTAATAAATAAGAAAACAAACGACAGCCGACTTGACAAATGACTTGACTTGACTTATATTATTACAATTATATCACTTGACATCGGCAAAATTGTCTGTCGAAATGACGGACAGAGACCATTAATGAAGAGAAGAAGAAGAAGATTATTTGCATAAATATATAAGTATTACAATTTGGGAAAGCACTGCAAAACTTATTCATCCAATTGGTTGTAATTATGTATTCATAGTATTAAAGAGGAGAATGAATCTTCTAGGCAAATGTGCTACACCACATGTGAGAGTGTGGTCAGACGTTTGCCTATAATATGTAAAAAAAAAAACATCCAAACCGACAACCTCCTCTTTTTGAAGTTGGTTAAAAAGAGTCTTATGCAATAATAACGTAACCAATTTCAGCTTAAAAAGATAGCTTTAAGCACAATCAAGATATTTTTACAAACTTCCCCAATCAGTCAGGTAACATGACGAAATAAACGGTTTACCAACATGAAGAAATAAAACGAACATTGTTCTCGTTATTTAGTTAGCAGATCGACCATTGTTGTGAGAATCACGAAAAAAGCAAGGGCGGGGCTGCAGTATCAGCCACATCGAGACGATGCAACTGCTATCCGATACATGCCTTCCAACACTGAACCACACACCACAACCCATCATTCAACACAAAACTCTAACCCCAATCAATAAAGCACATTTTCGTAAACAAAACCCTGAGAAGCTTATTAAAGAAAATTAAATTTGCAGCCTCGCGAAATCAAGCCGCGTTTACTCTCACGCTATTATAACCCTTTACAGTTTTGATAAAGTCTTCCAATTCGGAATTGCATCTGAAATCTTGAAAGGCGATATTCCCGTGGAGGTAACAGCTCGTTGGATGGAGTAGGCTTTTGTAAATGTTTATATAGTGAGGGATGTTTATGTAGAGCGGATTACAGATAAGAGGGGAACGTATTTTCATTTTATTACCAAATTACCGATGGTGAGATTACGGCTGCGTCGATTGTCGGCCGTATCGGGGCTCGCCAACAGGTAAATTGTATTACAAGTTTGTATTTTGCAGATCTTGGCTTGTAGTTTCACTACAAAGTGTGTAATAAGGAGTCTTTATCAATTATCAAAAAAAGTGTAATTATACACCACAAAAGTTGAGTTATAACTTTCTGAATTTTCTCTCAAACGTTTTTCTTTTAATCTTAACGCAAATTCATACTGATTTATCAATTCCTAATAGCCTATTTAGCTAAGTAGACATAGTAAAAAAAACTAAACATTTTGATTGGAATTACAATAATATAAAGGTTTTTTTTGTTAATGACCTTTGAGTACACGTACCCACCATCATAATTCTCCTCTCTATCGTGGAAGGTTTGCTGGTAGAGAACTCTCATTAGCGTTAAGCTCACCTTGGCACATAACTTATATCTAAGTTCCCTTATATTTCGTTATTTTGTGTACAATCTTCTAAATAAATAAAACTCTTTTGAAGCTGACTGAAAATCAACGCACAGCCTAAACTATAAATCCTAGAGGTATGAAATTTGGAGGGTAGTATCCTTATATAGTGTAGGGGTAGAAATTAATTTTGAAAAGTCACACTCTATAGGGTCTAGAACGGCGCGGACGACGGCTAGTAAGGAATAAAGAAATATATCAGTAAAAATATTATTCAAAATTCAAATAAATTAAATAGTATAAATTTATATGCATATCGATAGAAATACAAACAATGAGAGAACGTTAATAAAAACAAAATAATAATTATTGGCCAGTCCTATCCGCGATCGACACGACCTCTCGCCAGCCCTTAAATCATTGCAACGCTTTCGCAATTGATCGATCAACCAATAAACTGTGAAGTGTTGAACCAATCACATAACTCTATTTCTATGAATTCTGACTGAGATTGTGGGTAGCTGTAATTCCGTAGATGGTTTTGTTCTGATATTGAATACAAACGAGCCTAAGTACTTATATATTATTTTACACTCCACGAATATCTAGAGCAAGACAAGTGTCTTGACAAGTTAAAGGTTAAGGATTCAGCTCCCATATCGCAAGTTCTGAACTGCTTTCGCTGCCCAGCATAATGTCAAACGACGTGGCTACAGATATACGAAAACAAGAAGCTTTTGACGGCAAAAAACGCGCTGAAACGCGCTAACGTCACTATTTTGTCACAGAATACCTATGATTTAGTATGAAAACAGTTCAGAAAACCTGCCAGGCTTAAACTTAAATAACGATTGCCTCCCATAGTAAAAATATCTAAATCCAAACGATTTTAGGGGTAAAACATTAATATCAAAACCATCAAATTTTTGGGAAACAAATATAATTTCTACCTACGTGTATACAAGGAGCGTTATGAGTCATAGGAGCAACTGAAGAACTAATAGACAAACTACAAGTATAAATGTATATTTTTTTACTATTTATTTAAATAAAAAAACCTCTTTCTATCAAACCATCGCTTTAATGGTCTGATTTAATCTTTTAAAATGTCACACTATGACAGCTAACTGTTATTATGACAAACAAATTATTTCTAACAATATTCAAACTAAAATTCACCGTAAATCTACTTACATAAGAGTCAGATTGACTTTGGTGGTCACTAGTGACGTTTGGTTTGACATCCGGCGCGCGCGCACCCGTAACGTCGATTACTCGATAATTTCAAAAGATTAAAATCTGATTTTGACAACACAACTTATTTTAAAGTACATTGTAGAACGTTTGATGGATAAATAATAACGCACAATATACGCAAGTAAAATAAAATGGGGATATTCCAGAAATCCCCATTGAAAAATCCCCATCAGAGGGGTTTTAGTTTTAATACTAATACCTATTTGAAAATTAGGACTCCATAGAGGCATAAAAGGATACTTGTTTTTACCGAAGAATGACCAAAATGGGCAGTCAAAGATAGGCGTCACAGCTCAGTTGGTAGTAGGTAGTAGTGATAGCTCTGCCTTCCGTGATGTGGGTTGTGGTTTCGATCCCCACTAAGAATAAACATTTGTATATGGCAAACAAAGGGAGGCCTATACCCAGCAGAGGGTGAAGTCGGGCTGTAGATGATGATGATGAAACAAAGATAAGTATGTATTTACAAAAAAAAATTATATACTTAGGTATCCTTTCAGTAATCTACCTAGTTCCCATTGTACAAACTTAGTCTAGTTTGAGACTAGAGGGCGTTGCATGAAATGTCCATGAATATTTTATTTATTTTCCCCTAAGATATAGGAACCTCAAATTTTTTTGAATATCACTCAGTCGATCTCGATCTTTCACAACACTAACATGGCTACCCGACAAAACAAGACCTGTGTTCCACACTGTTTCTATAATAAATCGCTCCAGACAAATTCTATATCCACCATATACAGCGGTATCGGTTCGATGATATCAGCTGTACGTTCAAACAATGCTGCGTGGGCGCGGATTAGAAACTATCTCAATCCGATCTCACTCGGACCATATTCGAGTTCGTCAGGCTTGTTAGCTCGGAAGTGTTCGTTTTATTCGTAATTAGAATGGAATTTGAATCAAAGTTTGAAACTTTTTAATGTGTATTTTTTTTTATTTGAAAATAGAACTGTACTAATGAAGCTGCCATATAAAACCTGCATGGTTAAAATTAAATGATGAAATAAAAAGAATTTTAGGAATTTTAATATCTTGAACGCATTTTTAGGCTACCTCGTATCAGTATATAGCTGAGTAACAACCCATTCTACAGTCTAGAGCTGTCTAAAGCCTCATCATCATCAACGTATATCAATCCACGTCTACTCTTGACGTAGGTCTCTATGACAAGACGTAACTAGGCAGTCTTTTCCTGCCTACTACTACTACAACTCACATAAACAGTGTGGTTTGAACTAAAACCAATGTGTGCTATATTTTTCAGATCACTGTCCTCGCTGGAGAGCGTTCTTTACCACTTTACACGATCTCTTCTAATAAAAAAATTAAAAACAAAAAAAAACACATTTTTTTTATAAAGAATTGGTTTGTACCTGACATGACACTTATCCTTCTTAGTTCTGTGGTTCAACCATAGTTTTTTTTTTGTATTTTTTTTATGATAAAAGTAATGGAACAATCTGATAGCTCACCTGATGTTAAGTGGTAACTTCTGCCTATAACAATGCAAAAATAATAGATAAAAAATCTTGCTTCATACGACTCTAGGTAGAGCCTAAAGCCTAATAAACCCTAAAATAAGTTATTGAATCCCATTACTAATGTACTCGGTAGCGACATACCATCGATAACCAATAATAGTTTGTAATATACAACACGTATATAATTAAACTAAAACATTGTGTTTATCTTATCTCCGATCAGCCATTAACGGACCTCAAAAAAACTATAACCCACAGCAGAACAATGTGTAATGTAAAACCTTCTGGACACACTGCTGCGAAGGATGAACAACACCATTGTCGAGATCCGCTGACTGTACTATAAATTCGCTGACTGTACAGAGGCGTTAGGCCGTGCTCACTTTGGACACGAATTTGGTCGTACGTAAACGGACGAGTACTGTTCGTACGAATTGAGTGCTCACACTGAGTACGTTTTTGTCCGTCAAATAGGCAGTGCACCGGTGATATCGCGTAACTGAACGTACGACTGCGTGATAAATCCCAACAAGTTCGGATTGTATTCGGACGTCGTAAGTAAACGTACGTGTACGTACGACTGATCGCATGAAGTGTGAGCGCTCCCATAGGCCTTGGAAGGTCGGGATCATTCGTGCGCAGACGTACGTTTACGCGCGAATCAAATTCGGATGAAATCGTATCCAAAGTGAGCACGGCCTAATTTGACAGAGATTATATTCCAATAGGGATGGCATCGAAAGCTCGTTTCATCCACGGAAGAAACTAGTTTTCGGCCGAGATGAGACACCATCCTTATTAAAATCTCTACCGAACTGAGCATAAGGCCCCCAGCATAGTAGGATCTCGCAAAACTTTGCGCGAAGAAGGCTTATTGCGAATCGAAAACCGCTAACTTCACCATTACCAAAATCCTATAGAATTTTTACTATTGGTCCAAACCTCTAGGGTCATTGTCTAAAAAGATACGGAACAGATCAAAAATCGACGTCAAATTGGTTGTTTTGTTACGTGTCTCAGAGAAAAATTATAGTAGATTTCTGAAAACTTCACTTGATAAGTAAAAACATCTTGATAAGTATAAGAAACTAATTCCATTCCAGCAGAACGAATGCAAACAAGTGTAGCCTGGCATGTTGTCTTTGAGATGTGGAGCTATTATCAACTCTAATGACATAGCGAGTCGACCATATTGCGAAGGCATTCTAGTAGGTAAGTAAAACTGGCTGGCACGGTAGACACCTTTTTGTTCCTACCATAGTATGCAGGACTAGCTGTCGCCCGCGGCTTTGCTCGCGTGGTAGCAACATACGCATTATTTGGTTAAAATCTTTGATCCTAATTTTAGACCCATTGGGGTGCGACTTTTCAAAATTCCTTTCTTAGTGCTCCCCTCCACTATATAAGGATACTATCCTCCAGATTTCATACCTCTAGGACTTATAGTTTAGGCTGTGCGTTGATTGTCAGTCAGCTTCAAAAAAGTGTTATATATTTAAGAAAGATGTAGGGTACTTTCATGTCCTTTCCAGCATATCTAGAAGTAGTCAAAGATATTCTACGTCAAACCAACAACTCCAGGTTTTGCACGAGCCGACCTTTTACGGTAATAACATTAACACTTTGTTTGTACCAATTGAGTTTTGTTATGAGGAAGTTCACCTACATACATGTAGTCCAGTCAATACGTCTGTGTGTCCACGTCTCTTATCTGTTGATCTAAAACGCTCTACACAATCGCACAATCTTAGTCACCCGTAACCGTACACTGCCTGTCAAAACAAACGTACTGTCCTTTATAAAGCACAAAGAACAACACATACGATATAACAACCTATGCTTATGAGAATACAGTATAAAATACAATTAGAATCGATTTTGACAGTCGTATCCGTCATCCGATTTATCGATATGCAAGTGTCAAAGTCATAACCTCAAAATCTCGAAGCCTCAAAATACATCAGAGATTAATCTGTTGCTCTATGTTTTCTAATGTTCGTTGCTACTTAATGGAGGTGAGTTTTTTTTTTTTACCTCTGCGTTTGTGTTAGTTTGTCACTTCCTCCACCTCTTTTTAGAATATGATTAATCATTACGTATATTGAAAAGTAAAAGTTCCGATTAAACGATCTAAATCTACTTATTTTAAGTTAAGTAGCTTTTATTTGAGTAAAAACGTTCACCAAATATTCGTTGGGTCTAACATTAATTTCTCCAAGCATATGAATCTAAAGAATCATCATCAATATATATAAAACTCTTTTGAAGCTGACAGAGAATCAACGCACAGCCTAAACCATAAGTCCTAGAGGTATGAAATTTGGAGGGTAGGTTCCTTATATAGTGTAGGGGCGCACTAAGAAAGGAAGTTTGAAAAGTCGCACTCTAAAGGGTCTAGAACGCGAGCAACGCCGCGGGCGACGGCTAGTTCATTATAAAAATGGCACTAATGTAGGTAAGTAAGTAAGTAACAATCTTTCGACAAAGGCTCTCAATCTCTTCGTGTCGGATTGAATTTGACTAACGGGCGATCTGCGCCCGCGGCAATCGAATAAAACAATCGAGACTAGTAGAAAATAAACGACATAATCGGTTGTATCGATCACGAGAATCGAGAGGTTGTTAACAATTGACGCCTTTAGTATTTATGCTTGAGATGAAATGGATCGCGGGCCGTAGGTCGAAACTCTGAAACTACAAAACTCAACTTTAGTTGGGTAAGAATAGAGTTGAAGTTCTGTGTGCAGGAATAAATGAACAATAGTGTAGTAGAGATGAGACAGGTGATTAGGTTACAAAATGTTCTACACCTAGTCTAGGATGGGTTGAAATACGTTCTCTCTGTTGCTCTCTCAATGAATTACGAACATGTCCTTTCGTGGAATTGCACTTATTTCTATTCTATTTTTTATCTGTGCTATTTTAAATATCTTATTTTTTATCTTCTTTATTAAGAAATGCATTTGGTATAAAGTTTTGTCGTCATTTTGGAAGCTATGACCATTTGTTTTGTAACTTTTTCGAGTTTAGGTAGATATTTTATAACTTTACACTACTATACGAAAATTACAAAATATCTACACATGAAACAGTTGAGCTATCTGCAAACCGTTGCAAACGATTTACTTACTTTATACTACAGTGATGGGCTGCTATAACAAAATTTATGATAAAATCTATGTAAACCTTATAGAAGATTTTATTCACAAAAAAAATTACAACTAATACAGTATTTACAATATTTACAAAATACACATGAAACAGTTGAGCTATCCACAAACCGTTGCATCTATAGAAGATTATTTTGCAACTGGATGTACTTGGATTTGAAAAACTTAATTTGTGTTCAATAAAGCGTTTTCATTCATTCATTCATTCATTTGTTGATCGACTTATTTTGCTGACTTGTCAACTTAACACGTGTTTCGAATGATCATGCATTTCTCACTCAATCGTAAGGTCTCTTCGTAAGGCCACCCGCGAGGCCGCACCTGTTGGGTATCGCAATCTCATCGGCATCCAATTACTTGTTATTGTTCTGATATTAAACATTCATATTAGCATGCAAAGATCTGAGTACAAAGTTGGAGAAATTCGAGAAGATGAAGCTTATTTCTATCTGATTACGATTCGCAGAATGGATTTTTAGAATTGCGAAAACTGGAATCATGAGAACCTCTTAAGAAATTTTGATTTAAAAATCATCTACTATCATACTTATAGATACTTAACTTAGTCTGTTTTTAAAATATTGTTATCACAACACCGAAATCCTCATCAAAATTACACTAGTTGTCGTGAACAAGTAAAAACAGTAAGTATCCAAATGAAACTTTCCCTCTATGGGGCCAGCCAGAGTTTAATCTGCTTGAAGTTAGGAGTTTTTTTCAAAAAACTATTTGTCGGTGAGCTAGCATCCTCCAACCACAAAAAAATAATTGAAAACAATTAATTTACGAAGCAAACGGCCAATTTCTTCAGAATCTCAACATCGGCCGCTTAATCGAATTAAAAATTCAAGCTTTCCCCATTGTTCCGAATCAAGATAACCCTTCTAAAACAAATAGCTCTAATTACGCCTGAAATTCGGTCAGAGCGGAGTCATTTCTACTTGGTAAATTAATTCGTGCATCAATCAGAGTGGCTGGACAAATTGAGGGAGTTATTTTTTCGATTAGAAGTGTATTGTTTAATCACGGTTGGTTGATAGAGGAGATAGGATCAGAAAGTTGGCGGGTTTTGACCAAGGCTGCTTGCGGTGTGACGGGTGGCTGTTTTTTGAAAAAGTTGAGTGGTTTGATGAGCTTAGTAGTAGGTAGGTATTATCGGTCATATCAAAATGTTGCGTAGGTATGTGAGCCGTCTTAGGGCCGTTTCCAACAGATGCAGTATCTAATGCATTCAATCAGTCATATTATTGTTATTTTACAACAACTCAAAAACTATTTAACCTAGAATAAAAATGGGACCGGTTTTGGAATGTCTAAGCAAAGCCCTATCATATGACACCCCACTTAATATTTAGATACGACTTTATTTTTTTTTTACTCTCTTTGGAACCTCATAACTTTCCAAACCCTTCACCGATTTACTTTATTTAGCAAACCAGTAAAAATTAAGAGTACTATCCGTATACCTACCAAATTTTATGAAGATCAGATGAGCGGTTTAAAAGATCTCGTCAAACAAACATACAAAGCATTTTTGTTCAAGTTGTCACTAGCTAATCACACAAGTTGTCAAAAAACTATATTGAGGACAAAAACAATCACATTGCACAAGTTACAGTTACGTAAAAACATAGGCAATTTCGTGCAAACGGCGGTCTTATCGCATGATTTCATCCAGACAACCTTTAGGTACTTACTCGTAGCTAATCTAAGACCAAAGAAACTAAAAACAATTTGAGAATATTAGCACTAATTTTGTTTAACTATAGCAGAATTTTTTTTTGTTTTTGGTCATAAACCATTGTCCGTGACTTCTTTGTCAACCAATACGTACCTATTACCTACATTACAATTACTTTTACAAACAGACCTTTGTCTAATTTTATTATCATTTTAAAGATGTTGGCTGTAACAATCCACAAAAAAACCCGATTACAGATAAATATTATCAACTCTACAGCCAGTAAAACAAAGCTCATTTTTAATTGCAAATTAGAAATGACACACTGTAGGTAGGTAAGAATGTTTTTACATCACAGTGCGATAACATCGCGTTGATAAGCCACGGTGGTGCCATCTAGATCGCTTTGTTGGAACTTTGTTGGGTCTAAAGTGCATAGTATTACAGTTTAGATAAAACAAAGGTATAATATATTGACGAGCTTAACGGTGAAGGAAAACTTTGTGAGGAAACCCTTGGCTTAGTCAGCTCCGCACGTATTGACCTTGTCTTTCCTGTGGATATGGCTGACTAGGCTGAGAGGATGGTATAGGTGCTGGGCAAGCCTACTCCCTAAACATTGTCCCAGGCACTACAGTGTCCTGTTAAGTTTAGGCATAGATTGCCTCCTGACGCTGTAAAAATCATCTTCAATAGATGTAAAGGCCTATTATTATTACCATATTTAAAAAAATATAGTAAGGAACTAATACCTATACTACTACTAAAATTACATAGGTTTGATATCGTCTTGAATCGCTACGTTGACACATCTCAACACGACATAAGTGTGGGTAATTTGCATGTTTATGTCTTGGTGATTTTCTCACAAGCATAGACATGAACGGCACAAAAACCAGAGGCAATTGCCGCCGGGCTATGTGGATGCAACATTAGGGTTACATGACGCAGAAAAGCCAGAACGCTCAACAATCAAGGTGGTCGACGCTGTGTTAGGTAACTGTAAACGCGACTTATCTAACTTGGCTCTAAGAGTATTTGTAAATTATAGGTAAACCATGTAAGTCAGTCCAGTCCACTCCCTGTAAATGTAGAGAGGTGAGGGAAGTGTACGAAGATTCAGTCTGCTTGTGAAATATTTTTGATAGTTTGGTCAAACAAAATCACCCACCCGCGCCCCTGTAGACTTCCTAGGGAATGGTCTCGTTTGAGTGGTCATATTTGTTACGACACGAACGTGAAAATTATATTAAATGGGTTAATGCTATCACTTGGTATAAACAAAAATCATCATCATTATCAACCTATAGAAGTCCACTACTGGACATAGGCCTCTCTGATTATCATCATCATTCCCCTGCCCTTATCCCACGCTAGGTGGGGTAGGCACAACATGTACCTATTTTTCTTCCACTCACTCCTACATTCGTCAATTCTGAATCTACTCCTCTCACATTCATATCCTCTTTCACACAATCCAACCACTTCTTCTTCGGCCTTTCTCTACTTACAATTTCCAAAAAGAACAATTCTGAGCCTTTTCCAATTCTCCATCCACTGGTTAACCGCGATCTTAACAATGTCGTCTGAATGAAAAATAAAGTTAATGATCAAGTTCTAAGAATAAAAACACATCTCCTATCATGTACAAGTTCCGTGGAACATCTGATAATCATGGGGCTATCAGGGGTCAGCCGATAACGGGCAGATTAGGTGCTTGACGATTGTGAAGTCCATTTTGTTGATCGAGCTGTCGATTAACTCAACTGTTTTTATCATACGTTGAGGAAAAACTGTTGTAAATACTCTTGCAGGATGCAGTGAGCCTATAAATTAATAAATAATGTATTTCTTGGACATATCACATCGCCCTCCAGTCCCAAACTAAGCAGAGCTTATACCTACTACATATATAAGAACCGTAACCGTTTCATTGGTTTCAAAAACTATGAAAACCATCCGCTGTCACCAAAATGCGTAAAAATCTTCTTCTTATTCTTCTATTTATGGCCTCTGTCCGTCATTTTGACAGACAATTGTTTTCACGCGATATGACACCTGTCACAATGACACTTTTGTCGAATGTTTTTCAGCAAGACCGCTAGATCTTACCACAAAAAACGAAGAAACGAATAGCTCAACGTAGGCTTCTTCCTCAACGTAGGCTTCTTCGTTTTTTGTGGTTGGGCTATAAAAATAGGTGATGCTGCAATTCCTGGGACATGATTTAGATGGAATCCACCAGCCATCAACAAGGAAAGACAAATTCTATACGTGCGTAGCTTAATAAGCCGAGGGCTCTCTGTTTTTCTTCACTGTTTTTCATAAATAAAACAGCCAATCTTTGTTTTCTTCTATTTTCTATTTTCCGTCATTTCGACAGACAATTTTGCCAGTGTCAAGTGAAATATGAAATAATATAAGTCAAGTCAAAAACAGCCAATCAACGCGCAGTTTTATGACGAAATTTCATAAATAGAGCATAATGACAGTTGACATACCAGATGGTCTCTTATCACGATACACGACGGATGCTGGCCGATACCTTATCACTCATTATTACATTTTTAATTTAAACTAGCTGATAGCCAGAATGAGATAGTTATCTGAAGAGAGCGAGATGGAGGGAACGTGATGGCCGCATGGATCTGATAATCAGACGAGTTAGGTGGAGAGTTTGATTGACCTTTAATTTGAGCAGTGCTATAAATACTAGTTTTTTTTATTACAACTAAATAATGGAACAAGCCGATGGTCCAGCTGATTGGTAACCACTGCCTACAACCATGCATTGCCTCACTGAGCATATCCACTGCAATAAGGATGTGCCCTGTGATGCATTGCACTGCGCCCATGTCTCATGTGCATCGAGCATTCATACCCTTCAAACCGAAACACAGCCATGCGAGTATCACTGCTTGGCGACAGAAATAGGTAGAGCTCTCTCACAAGAAGCTCTACTACTGCTTCTAGATCTACAAAAACTGGTCTTTTTGTTATGCTATGATGCCTAAATTGTGTACCAAATGGTTATAGCCCATGATAATCGTAAAATCTATTATTTAGAACATCGGTGGTCAAGTGGAGTTATTCTAGTTTCGGACTACCGGTATCTCGTCGAACTGGGACGAAACACTATGGTAGCATCCCCTTCAAATCCTGTACAAATCCTTCTACTCGAAAAAATGTGCACTACGCCAGGTGCTCTTAAACAGTGAAGGAAAACATCGTGAGGAAATCTGCGGCTTAGTCAGCTCCGCACGTATTGACCTTGTCGTTCCTGACGATATGGGCAACAAGGCTCAAAAGCTGGTATACGAATAGGTGCTGCAAGCCTCCATCTATATCAAGTCCAAAGTACTGCAGTTAAGCCATGACAGAGGCCTTAAGGCGGCTTCAAAACTCCGTCACCAGAGTTGGCCACTAATACGAGGTTCCTTGCTTTAGAGTTTGCACTGCGCAGTGTTCTGTTCATAAGAGCATTGGGTAGAAAATGTCTCCTGACGCTGTAGAATCACTTAAATTAGATGCAACCTCAAATGCCTGATTTTTTTAACAAAGTCTATTACAGTTGTGTCGGAGAGTGAACGTCCCGGATACCCGGATCGTCATCAGATTCCGAATATCGTGCCTTATCGGTGAGTTATAGTGAACGGGATGGAAACACAGATAGCTGTGAGAACAGACCGTATTTGCAACGCTAATTTTATATTTAATGTTTTTGCAGGATCTTAGTACTTATGTATGTGGTGTACGTGGGCCACTAATGCAAAAACGCAGTGTAAGTAAATAGAAGGCTGTTTATTGAAAAAAAAAACAACTGAACAATGTAACTTCGCTGTTTGTCATTGATTTTGAAAAGTAATTGCATTTTCAAATAAAAAGTTTTGCTTAGATACTTTAGTTTTAATTTCCGCGCATTATTTGAGAAAAGTACTATACAAGCCTTGGCCACAACTAGGCATTGATGGACTTACGTATGTGGGCAGAGTCGAAGACGAGGCACACTTTTACTACATTTGCACGTTCGTCCATCATTGCCTCTTGTGCTGGCCGCTGCAGTAATGCACCATTTCCTTATCGTTTCGTCTCATTACTAGAAATTCTTACCCACATTTTAATTACTTTCCATTGTAGATACGGTGACAATATTACTTGGCATTTTTACTACATAATCTTTATCAGAACATCGGTAGCGATCTGTTGATATCGTTATCAACACATTACATGTGTCAACAACTTATCAGTTTTCAAGACAGGTATTATAAGTATTATAAGTTTAAAACAAACTTCAATTTGACTACTTTTTCATGAAATGATGATGATGGCAGTTCATTGGAATTATTCCAGTGACCGTTAAAATCACACGAAAATTAAATATGCAATTCGTTTACGTAGATGACATACTTTATGCAGATATTTTTAGTAAAAGCTAAATTACTGAACCGATTTTGGTTAAGTTTTCATGGAAGTATATTTTTCAGATAAAAAAATAATGTTTCAAGTCAGTTCATACATGACGGAATTATGAGTATGAGATAACAAACATAAGAAAAAAAAACACTGAATAAAAAATACAATCGAATTGAGAACCTCCTCCTTTCTTGAAGTCTGTTAAAAATATAGTTTACGTCAACTTTGTAGTATACGTAAAACCACAGGTCATATAATACTAAGTTTCATACTTAGTATTATAATAGTCTGTGGTTTTACGTATACGTTTTCCACTTATCTCACTCGGTCAATAATTTTGTTAGGTATTTTTTAACAGACACATGTTTTTATTTAAATCTACACACGATATTATGTTGCAAACTCGGTTATCGCACTTTGATCATATCACTGGTGTGTTGATATTATTTGCTAGAGTTGATAATTATTACCAAATAATACTACGAATAGGTAGAGTCATTTTCACACTAGCAATGGTGGACATTCTTTTGTTGCATTTTGCAAATCACCCTCATTTGACAAAGCTAAAAATGTTGCCGGCTCTTTCTCATGAACTGAGACGACTATTAGCGCTGTCAAATTAGGTTAGCTTAGAAAATGCAACAACAGAATCGGCGCCAGTTTATTGAATTTTTTTATTTTAATATTTTATAGTACAGTACTCATAAAAAAATGAAAATCCCACAAACTTTTATCAAACGATCATTTCGTGACCAAAAATGTGGATCTCCCAAATAAACGCATCAAGCATCTTCATCCTGCAACGATCCTACAACTTGATGACTCGTCTGTACACCTCCACAACTTGCCACAGGAAACTCAACTTTACACTTCTGCAATAAAGCTAATTTTCCATCACGTATACATAAATCCACCTCTATGTTGACGACTTTTTAACGCGCAATCCTTCAAAACCCTGCAAACTAATTTCAGTTTATTGCTTTGGGGTTAGAGTTCATATTTCACTACCAAGTGGTCGATCTCGGTATGGTACAGATACAATCACAAGTTTTATCAATTCCTGGGACAATAAATTAAGTGGAATCTCCGTTCGCGATCTGAGCTTGAAGTAAACATTGCTAAGCTTAATTGGGATCGCATGATCACTTACAATAAGATATTGAACACGATTTCGGGCGAAGTGTGTAGTGTTTTGTTTTGTATGTACTTGCTAACGGTACAATTGCGATTACGCTACGTTGCATCTACATGAAGAAGAGTTACATTAAAGTACCTACATGAAGTTTTGTTATTTGTAAATCTATTTCTGTTAAAAAATACTCGTAAACTTGCGAATGATTTGTATTATATTTTGCAAGAATTACAATGGATCAATGTTCATTTGTTAGTCTACTTCTCCAGTTTCAAGTTTTTTTTTCAGGAATTGTCGAAAAGTTTACCTACATACATTTTTGATATCATTTTTAAAAGCTTTGTATTTTTATTATTTAACTAGCCGTCTCCCGCGGCGTTGCTCGCGTTAGAGTGTGACTTTTCAAAATTCCTTTCTTAGTGCGCCCCTACACTATATAAGGAACCTACCTTCCAAATTTCATACCTCTAGGACTTATAGTTTAGGCTGTGCGTTGATTCTCTGTCAGCTTCAAAAGAGTTTTATATATATTGATGATTGATGATTGATGATTGATGATATAAAATATCAACTTTACTTGTCTAATGCGACTGTAACATTAGTTTCCCGAAATATTTTAATCTTGATAAGGTAGCCTAAATAGAGTTTATCCACGGTGGATTATATCGCTCCACGTTTAACGATACCCATCTATAAAGATAGGCAAGTACAGATAGATGTTAGTATCGTGTACTGCAGATAGGAACGTACAAACGCTTAGAAAAGTGATTATATTTGAAGAAAATAATCTCACACTACATACTATTCAAGTAGAAATAATTTACTCATGTTACTCATGTCATGAGCGTTGACCATGACTCTTGAAGCGCAAAAACCACCTATAAGTACTAAAATGCAGGAAAACAAATATAATAGTGACGCATCTGAATGAAACACAAACATTCAGCATGACATCTAAACTTGACATGACATGACATGACCAACATGACTTTTGAAAGTAACAACAGTTACGTGCACAAGTGTACACATAATCCGTCAGTAAACATTCTACATTCATGTAATTTGATCAGTATCGCGCTGGGCCTAATCGTGGACTTATCGATAGGATTTAATCGAGAGATAGGAGCTGATCGATCATGCCAGATACACATTTAGATAGCGATCCTTATCAGAGAGAGATTTATAAATTCAATGCTTAGGAATGCCAACGTATTTTATTTTGGAGATAACGTGACATTTACTTGGGCTTTGTAAGATTCGGGTTGTTCGACTTTGGAAGATTTGAATTTGTGCTAGAAACTACTTGTCTCGTGTGATTGTCAATTTCTTAATTATTTAACCAGTAACCACATGCGTATTATTTTGTGACACTTTCACTTACCAATGACATAAAATGACATACATTTTTTAGAATTTTGTTTCTTTTCTTCTTTTTTTGATCATAATAATTTACTAGTTTGTTTTTGTAATTTCTGTCATATAACCTAGATTTTAGTTTTTCACGATGTACTTGTATTGAGCCTAGGTATACGCAATAGGATAAAGTTTTTCCAAAATTAATAAACCTAGACAAACAGGAAGTTTTGAAACTTCCGCCATATTTACACGAAGGGAATTACGAGGTAAATTGGTTAATTGCAGACAAACTGATTAAAGTGTTGTCATTCTACGACATAAGTATTTGTCATTGTAATACTTTACTTACAATAATATTTAAATTATATTACCTGTTAGTAAAAGAAGTAACCTTTTAATTGTTTGCACTCATCTTTCACAAATCTCATCACTTGTAAACCTTACATTGTGCAAACCTACTCAGTTTAATTCGGAAAAGCTCTCATATAAAGCTTTTTATATTTCTAATAAATAATTACTAACATTTTCTTTTTATATCTACGCTATAAGAGCTTTGTTTTGTGGGGTGCTGAGCTAACTAAATGTGACATAAGAGTGGGCTGAAGATTTATAGATAAAAATAGCATTGATTTAAGCCATGTCTACAGCTCAGTTAAGTACTTGGAATTTAAATTATTTCAAGAATTTATAATCTATTAAAAAAGTATGGTTATTTATTGATGAGTATTTAATATGAGTAACTTTATTTACATTACAATTTAAACAACTAAGATAAAATCTTTTAAAAACCAATATTATGTATTCATAAATATTAAACGTATCTACTTTGTTTTATTTTTAGAACAATGCTAAATTCTGACCAAGAAATACTAATACAAATATTTCAATCTAAAAATAGTTTAGAATATGATTAATGTATGCAATAATGTGCATAATTTAGGTAAATAATCCGTCAAACCTGATGGAGGCTTAGTTATTTATTGAGATCGTACTAATAAAAATACTTCAGCGAGAGTTGTCTTGAATTTTACATGATTAATAATTTTTTCATCCCACCATCTCGGAAAGAGTATTTTTAATCTTCAATATCTGAGTGGAAAAGCCGTTTTTATTCTCTAGAGGATAAAGTAAATTGAATTTAGAACATCGTGTGCACTAAGTTTGTGAATTAAAAAAAACATTAAACCTATTTACTGCTACCTCTATGGTGCCGAATATATCATACAACTTTTTTTTAATTTGTTAAAAACTCAGACTCGGAACCTTCTTGGTGTTCTTTTTTCAATTTGCTTTTTTTGCATTTAGTCATTTCCTCGCTGAGGTGGAATGAAAAGTTACGTGTTGCACTCGAGTGCAAAGATTTTTCACCTCGTGCTCTTTTGATTCTCTCGCTAACGCTCAGGATTCTAATTTTGAATCCTTCGATTGCTCGGTCATCAAAATTGAACACGCGGTTAAAAAGCAACTTTGCACTCTTGTATAACAAATAACTATTGAGGTACTATAAACTAAGGTAAGTATTGGTAAAAATTTGTGAATATTTCAAAAAAATCAAGCAATAATATTTACCCTTCAAAAGACAGCGTCCAAACAGTCATTGCGTCACAGAATTCACACACGAAACGCACCCCATCTAATGTCAATTGAATAGAGTAAACGTGTCGGTCACTTAGACCCGACGCGCGTCAATGGACGGCACGCTTGCCGTGGGAACCGAGGGGTTAACGAGGGTAGCCGCAATATGCTGCGATTTATTTTAAGGGGTTGAAAATGTGGGGGTTGGAGTTTCAGTGGTTTTAGCTATCTAATATTTACAAATAAGAAACTGAACTGGGACACGAGGGCTGATGATTATCTTGGCCAGCGTATCAGCATTGCTATTCAGCGCGGCAATGCAGCCAGTGTCTTGGGCACGCTTCCGATTGGCACTGATTTGGACCAGTTGAGCTATCTATAAATCGTTTGTAACGGTTTGTAGCTCAACTGTTTCATGTGTTGTAAATATTGTAAATACTGTATTAGTCGTAAATTTCTTTGTGAATAAAATTCCATAGAATTTTTCGATAAAATAAATATAAAAGATTTTGACCTCTACTTACAACTACACATCTTAAAATCAAACTGATTATTCGTCAAATCTTTTACACAGAACAATAAACAAGGAAGAGCATCTTACAAATGTCTCGTTTACTTCTGCAAAACCTGCTAAGGATGTATTACTCGGTTGCGTAATTACAAAACCTAGTTACTTATTCGCCTGCGTTGGTAATTTCAAGATTTCAACAGACGGTTATTGTGAGATGTTAAAAATGTTCTGTCACTTACTATTTTTATTTCTTAATTACACGATAGCCACAGTAATTAAGAAATAAAGATTAATAAATTGCTATTTTGATTTCTGAGTATGGTCGTTTGCACTCACACAGCTCTGAGAGTCGCACGCGCAGTAATTTGCGTACAAGTTGGCACACAATAACCCTTTGATGTCGCCGCCGGGTCGCGTTGTATCAGGTGTACTGTCGTGTACAAATTGTAACTCATGTACAACAAGAATGATTGCACTTTTGTCCGCGACTGTTTTATGTGATTCAAGATCTCATTCGTGATCTTGTATTCAGCTGTTTGTATGTTTTGACGTTTGATTGTTTATTATGTTTAAATAATATTTCTTCTTCTTCTTCTCTTAAATTAATGGCCTCTGTCCGTCATTTCGACAGACAATTTTGCCAGTGTCAAGTGATATATTTGATTGTAAATAAATTCGTGTTAGGTTTTGAAGAGAAAATCCACCATTTTCTTCTCTTCTTCTTCTCTTCATTAATGGCCTCTGTCCGTCATTTCGACAGACAATTTTGCCAATGTCAAGTGTTAAAATTGTAATAAATAAGTCAAGTCAAGTCATTTGTCAAGTCGGCTGTCGTTTGTTTTGAAAAGAAAATGGTGGATTTTCTCTTCAAAACCTAACACGAATTTTCACATTCAGAAAAACCACTTTACACACATTTATTCCAATGGCTCACACTTTATGTTACGACCTGAGTATTATTGGTTAAAATTCCACCAAAATTAAACAACAATACTCACAATAACACAAGAAAAACTATTAAAATAAAAGTGCTGTGTCGTTTCAAAAAATGTCAAATCTCGTGTCCCATTTTCTTCTCAAAACAAACGACAGCCGACTAGACAAATGACTTGACTTGACTTATTACAATTATAACACTTGACACTGGCAAAATTGTCTGTCGAAATGACGGACACAGGCCATTATTGAAGAGAAGAAGAAGAAGAAGAGAAGAAGAAGATCATGGTAAATCTGAGGTTATATGGCTGGATTTCAAAACCCCCGTATCCTCTGATCTCTTCTTAGGTACTAAAAATGTCTATCTGCCCATATCATGCCTAACAATTCAAAATTTTCCTTTTATGTTTAGAAACCGAACACATAACTCTTTAGAAGTCCAATAAAACTCCAGTTAGGATATTTAAGAATGTTGTTCAAATTCCAATACAATTTATTTGATATTCCAATAAGAATTCAATCCTAAATTCCGGCGATAGATTTAATCTTCGGATACCTACCACATACCGACGTAGAGCACCTACTCTTAACTGTAGGTAACGCACCTGATAATGTTCGTAGTTATTTCAGTTCGATTCGGATATCGTACTCGCTTACACTCAAATAGTTATTTTAAATGGATCCGATATCAAATGGTTTAGTTCTAGCGATGCTTTCGCTTTTAGATCGTTGAGTCGTGGGATCAAATCTGGAGAGAATTGTGTGATGAACTTTGGATGGACTATTATAAAAAAAAAACATCATCGTCCACAGCCCGACTTCACCCACTGCTGAGTATAGGCCTCCCTTTGTTTGTGCCACTCCTCACGGTCCTGTGATAATAATAATGTTTTATTAAATATGCGTAGTTTTTGTCTCTATAGGTCTGATCTAAATGATCTGCCGTCACGTGCCTCTTACTGACCCCCTTAGGCTAGGCTAGTGTCGTATGCTAAAACAATAAACTTATTAATATTTTTTATTGAAATACCTACCTACAATATATTTCAAATAAAATTATTTTATAATAATACTTATGTTACAAAGTTATAATCTGCTCTATTTATATTTTTAAACAAAGACTTTGTAATATGAAATATCTATTTAATATTATATTTACATTATACATTACGGTCACTACCTACGTATGAAGTGACAATAATGTATTAGCTAATAAATAAGGATAAATATAGCCATCTCAAAACAGAGTTCTTGGAATTATTAATTTGAGCAATTACTTAAGTTATTAAATAAATTCCAAGTAATATAATGTTTAGTATAAATAATAGTTTTATAATTTGTAACATTTTTCTACGTCAGGTGAGTCAATCGTTTGTATTTTTGAAGTTGATTTTCTATTTTTTAACACAATTATTAGGTAACTACGACTAATATTAGTGCATTTGATTATTCACAAAATACTGTTGCAAATGATCTATAGACGAGCTGGTCCAAATTAGGACAAAAAAGAATACATAGGACACTGGCTGCTTTGTCACGCTGGATAGCAATGCTGATACGCTACTGGGATAATATTTTTTTTTATTTATTTCGACAATTAAAAAAATATAGATAAATATTTTATATGTTGTACCCTATAAACCACGAAAGGCCTTGAAATATATATGTTTTAAACATTAACATATTCGACAGTGAAACATTTTTTTAACATTATTCAAAGAAGTTAATTTTACGAAGTAGGTAACCTTCATCGTAAGCAAATATTTAATTCAGCTGTGCAACAAACTTCCGAAAAATGTAAAAGAAGCAACTTCGCTGAACGTTTTCAAAAAAAGATTATTTCAACAAATCTACTTGGATGAGACTTTTCATTAATGTTGTTTTTTTACTTGGACCACCACCCTTGAAATGTGGCGAAGTCGCTTCTTGTCTTTGGCAGCTTAGGGTCGTATTCTCATAATGAAATCGTCACTTAACCATGGATTTGAGCTTACTTTTGCGCAGAGTTTTTCATACAAAACAAGTCTGGTCAGTGCTTGAGTAGTGAATATGAATACGAAGCCATAAATATACTTAGTTAAGTCTACCCGCAACGCATATAAAACTTATTTAATTTTTTTCTCATGTAAGTGACTAATGTCTTAGTGAGAATAAAGATCTTTAAACCGAATTCCTACCTACTACTCATTGTATAACTCACTTGAAATGAAACTAGGCACTTACTTAAAGTTTCTGGTAGCGATCCACCTTTTAAACACGTGATAAAACAATGATAGTTAATGTAAAAGTTAAATATTGATAATCGAAACAGTGTTTACTTGTGACGTTATCGGGTCAAGTCTTGAGATATTTTTATGTTTACTTATCAGTTTAATGTGACTTTCTCTTACTTTTATAACATTTATAAATCGTTGTTTTGTCTCGGCAAATGATTGAATATTTTCCACTCATGACCTCATAGCTTTATAAAACCTAAAAAAAGGATGAAAAATATTGAAACCTGATTTGATTCTTACCTATGTTTTCGCTTTCTAGCTGCGCCACCATTTTTTCTAAAACAAATGACAGCTGATTGAATTTGACAGACTGTGTTTTGTATTTCAACTAACTTTACTAACTCGGCGTTAATTTTAGAGCTGCCAATAACAGCAGAGTTGACACTAATTAGCAGAGTAAGTATTCAAATAATTTACTTACCAGGAGGAGCTTGAAGACATATTTTTTCATGTACCATTGTTATTAAGTTAATAAAACACATAATTATGTAACTTCCTTTACAAGCTTTTACAATATACCCTAATTAAATTTAAAAGATTTGTCAGGAATTTTTCAACCATATCTTGTGGGCCAGGACATAAGGTCTATTTACAAAACGTAGGTATTAAAATTGCGACATAATACTAGCAACATTGAGAAACTTGAGAACCAATTCTCAATTTGATTTCAATTCCAAGAAAATTTTGACATAAAACAGTACCGAAAACATTGGGATGAAAACTTTAATCAATTCTCAAGTAATTTTCGATTCAAAGACACAACTGCCAACATTGAAAAAAAAACTAGTACCAATTCTCAAGTAAACCATCCCGCTCGGTTCCACAATAACGAACTGTTAGTTATCAACTAACTGATAAGCAGACAATCGGAGAATACATTAAGTCGAGATAATGGTTTAACGAACTCGCACTTTGATTCGATCGGACAAACAAAATATTATTTTTAACGAGACTTTTGTTTAACCCGGATTTTAAGAAATAGGTATCTAGATAAGATTTTTAAAACTGCAATATTGGATAGCGTCATTTCAGGGTTAAATATTTGAGATATAGTTTTGATTACCTAATGTCGTTACCTACTTAAATAAAGCCATTAGGTTTTATTAGTTCAAATATTAATACTACCTAATATGACTTCAAAATTGAATAAATAAACGAAAAATATTAATTTTAATAAAATATTAATAAACATCAATACGGATAACTTATAATATTCATTTCTAAAACACATCATCATTTACACTGAATTCAAGAATATTTGATTTTTGTGACAAATAAAAATCCATCACAGTGTTTCGACTAAAATCCACTAAAGTTAAAGTGAATTTTTACAGATTACTAAGATATTATGCCTACTTGATGTAAATTTTTGAATATAGCGTTTAGCAGAATGGCCCACCCAAACACGCATTTAAAACTTATAGATGCCATCAAAACTGATAAAAATACAGTAAATATGTAAAAGAACTACGTAAATTCCTATTTTTAAAAGCTGGTGATGATAATGGATCTATAGAGTCATCACCACCACCTTATCTAGTAGTACATTACTATTCATATTATATATTGCAAATAAATCTTGCTAGCTCCATTGATTCAATTTTATATAAGTGTTCACCTTTTAGGTAAATAATAAATAAATAAATATTCACGGACACTTAACACAACGCCTTCTAGTCCCAAACTAAGCAAAGCTTGTACGATGGAAACTAGATGGCTGATAGAATACATACATACATTTTTTTTTGTAAATACATACTTATAATACATAGAAACACCCAGACACAGAACAAACATCTATGTTTACAACACACAAATGTTTGTTCTCGGTGGTGATCGAACCCACGACCCACAGCACGGAAGGCAGAGCTACTACCGACTGAACCATGACGCCTGTCCATGAATATAAAAAAATATTATCGTCTAGCTCTCATATTATATCTTACATAGACATTCCTGCATTCTGATAGACATAGGTATTATACTAGGACATAATACTTAGATTTTTTTTTTTCGAAAATCTTGCGGGTAACTCATATACCTAGCATTTTGTAACAATACAAGCATTGAAAGTGCGTATTTTACTATCCTGAAGACGTTTAATAGAAAAATCGTCTTAAAGATGATTTTGCAGGATAAGTGATTAACATACTTAATGTTCAGAATACAGTCAGATATGTTCAAATCAATGATATAATGCTTTTTTCTATTTCATCCAGATTATTACGTCGTAATCACACACCCCTCTTAGACTTCTTCTTCTCTTCAATAATGGCCTCTGTCCGTCATTTCGACAGACAATAAATATCCTTATTATCCATTGTCAATTTTGCTTGCATCAACGGCTTAAATGTCAAATCAATAATCAAATGTCATTTTTTTTACAAAAACCGGCACGTCTTATATCAAAACAAACAAGAAAAAAACTGTATTTATGACGCAATTTCGACGTGACTTTCAAAAAACGTTGTTGCACCTGTTAAATAATATTTTAACCTATATCACTATAGCCTTGAATGTCATAATATATTAGTATTAGTTTTGGTAATCATTGTTTATCTGTGGTGTTGGGTAACTATTTATCATCTGTGGTTATCAAGTGTCGGTTACAGAGATTATGCACGTTCGTAGGTAATATTTTAAGTTAGTTTGTCAATAGTGTTGCCGATTCTATTCATTTGACAGCGCAAGTAGACAGTTGTAGGTTTTTAGTGAAGTCAGATATAAAGTAAGTTTTAGTTTATGAAAATGTAGCAACAAATTTGAAACTATTTCCAGTAAATATTATAAAAAGATCTTACAAAATACATTACAAAAGTTACCAGTGACTTGTTAAGTTGCAATTGTTGCAAGCGAATATGAGTTTACTTTTTGATAGATAGTTGCAGAATGACAGAACTTTAAGGATCAATTTCCTATGAACAGTTAGTTGGTCCATTTATATATATCGATATTTTATTTTCCTTTTACATAATAGATATATTTAACACTGAAGTTGATTGTACACTACCCTTCTCATATCTTGCTTTACTGAAAGAATTGACAAATTATTATTTTTTGTCAACTAATGGTTGATAAAACCACAATGTCGATTTAGGGTTAACTTTTTCAGTACATACAGATGAATAAGTGTACAAAAAAGTTACAAAGTTGTACTTAATCTAACTTATCAGTACTTACTTAATATGAGCGTCAAAATAACATGTTATGAGAGTAACGTTAAAAGATCACAAATCTGATAACTTAACACTAACTTTAGACATTAAATTTCGTTATTTAAAAATATTATCAGTACTCCAAAAAAACCGGCAAAAAGTTTAAACTTTTTTGCAAAAAAATATATGATGCAAACTCACGTTTCAGTGGTTTAGGGTTGCTTTGCTTCCTTCGTGACATGACCTAGCACCGTGCACCTGTTCCCAACATGACACAACACTCACACACGATATCGCGTAAGTTGTCTCTACGAGACGTGCGCCCCGTGCGGCGGTTGGCACGCGACTGACGGCGGTGGAGGCGTGTTGACGCGTCACCGGGGCTGGTACTGGCTCCGCCTACTTGCATCCCCTCCCGTAGCGCGTAGCACCCGTAGATGCTTTTAAAGGAAAGCTGTTTACAATTTTCTTTTTCAGATATTAATTCATAATATATAATATAAATATATAGAAAACTCTTTTGAAGCTGACAGAGAATCAACGCACAGCCTAAACTATAAGTCCTAGAGGTATGAAATTTACAGGGTATAGTATCCTTATATAGTGTAGAGGTGGACTAAGGAAGGAATTTTGAAAAGTCACACTTTACAGGGAACGCGAGCAACGCCGCGGGCGACGGCTAGTAATATATAAATAGGTACAAAATCTTGGGTTATTCCCATCGAGCGCACTGGCAGGACCACTGGTGGGGGCGATGGGAAAAAAAGGTACAGGTAAGGTAACTAGATTGCATTTGAATTGCATTATTCAATAAATAAGAGCCAATTGAATAGCTTTTTCCATTAAAAAATATACTAAAGTAAAAGTAACTACCCAAAGGTTAGCTGGTAGTGAATGCTATTTTAGCAATAAACTCGCCTATATACACAACTTAATTGTGCACCTGCTATTGACATTCTCTAATTATTCATATTTATTTATTTCTTAAGTTTCCGATGACGACGTCATGGATAGGGCGAAGTGGAGGAAGAATGCGAGGAAGGCTGACTCCACCACCATGTGGGACCAATAGTCAGGAAGAGAAAGAGAGAGAGATTTATTTCTTAAGTTAAGTATTTGAGACACACATAAGTACAGACTATAATAATAGTATAAATTGTTATTGAATAAATGATATGATGTGAGTTAGTTTAAAAAATTCTAAATTAACTTTATCTTAACTTACCAACTTCAAAGTAGGCATTATTCCGCCTATACAGGCGTCATGGCTCAGTCGGTAGTAGCTCTGCCTTCCGTGCTGTGGGTCGTGGGTTCGATCCCCACTGAGAACAAACATTTGTGTGTTGTAAACATAGATGTTTGTTCTGTGTCTGGGTGTTTCTATGTATTATAAGTATGTATTTACAAAAAAAAAATGTATGTATGTATTCTATCAGCCATCTAGTTTCCATCGTACAAGCTTTGCTTAGTTTGGGACTAGAAGGCGTTGTGTTAAGTGTCCGTGAATATATTTATATATTTATATATTTATTCCCACTAGTTTTATTGGTAGTTCCAGGTTCTATTGATAGAACGAATTGGACTTATTTTGACCCAGTCGTTTCATTAATATGATAATTTCATAAAAAAAAATATGCAACTAAATGATGGAACAAGCCACCTGGTGTTTGTTTAAGTGGTAACCACAGCTTTTAACGATGCATTAACTAACTAGCCGGCTTGCCGTTGTGCCGACCCCACCTAGTGTGGGATCAGAGCCCGTAGTCTGTGCATTTGTTTTACTTTCGACTCGATTATAGCACACGCAAACGCATTCTCAAAGCGAGTAATTTTGTTGGGAATTGCATAATTCCAAAATCTTCCGCTAGAGGCGCTTATCCGGGTTTCATACAAAATTTCTCGCTTTGCGAATGCGTTTGCGTGTGCTATAATCGAGTCGAAAGTAAAACAAATGCACAGACTACGGGCTCTGGGCAGGAAAATGAAGATGACGCCAAGGAGTGGAACTGCTTGCCAGCGTCTGTGTTTCCAAATAGGTACTTATAATTTGAATTTTGTCAAGAGGAGAGTTAATGACGGACAGAGGCCATAAATAGAAGAAGGTGATTTCTTCTAGACAAATGTGCTACACCGTCGACCGCATAATCATTTAGTAATCCAGGTGAGATTGTGGTCAAATTTTGCCTATAATACATACGTAAAAAAAATATAGAGTTCAAATATTCTTCCTCGTAGCTCGTAGCACATTCGTAGAGGTGAAATTAATGCATAGGAAAGACTTAAACGAGCGCAGAGTGTCACGGCGTTTTTAGAAAAAATATAACAGGCCTTTACATCTAATTAGAGATGATTTATACAGCGTCAGGAGGCAACCTATCCCTACACTTAACGGGACACTTTAGCTAGAAAAATATTACGCGCTTGGAAACTGCAGGCGACGTATTTCTCTGTGGTAATCTTGGACAAATTAACGTGATAATAATAATAATAAATAAATATTCACGGACACTTAACACAACGCCTTCTAGTCCCAAACTAAGCAAAGCTTGTACGATGGAAACTAGATGGCTGATAAAATACATACATAATTTTTTTTTGTAAATACATACTTATAATACATAGAAACACCCAGACACAGAACAAACATCTATGTTTACAACACACAAATGTTTGTTCTCGATGGGGATCGAACCCACGACCCACAGCACGGAAGGCAGAGCTACTACCGACTGAGCCATGACGCCTGTAAATAGTTCAATAACCTTTTGGCATTTAGTGAAAATCATTGTTTAGAATGTACATCCGTCTTTGTCTACCTGCTTTAAAATTTAGATTCAGTATTATTCTTATGAGATGTGGATTTTATTACTAAATAAAATAAAAATAAACGGTGAAGGCTTATTTGATGCAAACTAGAGCCTGTCAAAAGCCTGAGAAACTGTCACTGACTTATGGACATTTTTATTATTAGACATCTTTACTTATGGACATTGGCTTTGGACATTTTTCTTTTTAGACTTTAGTCGTGCAAATCGTTTTGCTCGCCCTCGCTGCATTTGACATTATTGTGTCACCAGTTATTTCTTGGTCTCGTAACACGTCACAAGCTGTAAGTACCTACCTATTTATTTAGTTAGGAAAATGATAATTATCAATTAAAAAATATAATAAAGCCTGCACACACGCATATAGTTCACCTGTTTCAATATTTTTCTCATTTTACTAACAGTTAATAAAAAAAATGTCATTAATAATATTCCAAACTTAATTTTTTCGACTGCAGCGCCATCTGTGTGACGAATAGTGTACTAAGTTTACAACGTGAAAGCATCTCGTAGCACAACCGTAGCGCATTGTAGAGACCTACTGATTTGTATAGTTTTGTACAACTTCGATAGGTGGCGCTTCAATCTAATCAAGTAAATTATACAGATAAAAAAATTATAAAGGATGAATAATAAAATGTAAAGTTTTGTAAAAAATACTACAAAAAATACTATACAAAAACTGATGGTATAATAATAATTGCAGCTCTGCGTAGCAGCGTGTAGCATTTGCGTAGCACATTGTAGAGGCCGGTTAAGTAGGCAGGTATTCACTTACCTACCAATATATTTAGTTCTGTAGAACACCAATAGGTGGCGCACCAATCGAAGTATTTGGGAAAGTGCTTTTCTAATAAAATTCTTATTATAAGAATAATAAGTAAGGTATTTTTATAGCTATAGGTAAAATTTTAAGTAAAATTAATGCCATAAATAATTTTATTCATTCTATGCGTATTAAAATCTTTTGGACATAATAATTTTGAATAAAATAATTTTATTTTTATTGCAGTTTTTGCTTCTAACACTACAAGCAACCTTTTCTTTTATTTATTTTATACTCAGATTATTTATCATTATTTAAATAATTATGTGCATGGTTCTTCGTGATACCTTTTTCTGAAAACTTGAGTCTTAGGAAACTCAGTTAGAGTTAATTTCAAATATTGACACTAGATGTCGTTTACCATTCAGCTGAAATCCTAGATCGCGCTGACGAAAACACACGGCGTTGCGTGACTTCGGCTCGCTATTTCAACATTCGTTACTCTGGTTTCCCTTCAGCACGTAAAAATCTTTCGCCTTTTACTAAAGATTTCCGTGGAGGGGAACACTCAAATGAGTCTAACTCATGTTTTTGTATAGTTTTGCTCCGGCAAAGCTTAATAAATAAAAATTATTATTATAAATTGATGATTGAATGAAAATTCTTTTTTCATCCCACCATCTCGGAAAGAGTATTTTTAATCTTCAATATCTGAGTGGAAAAGCCGTTTTTATTCTCTAGAGGATAAAGTAAATTGAATTTAGAACATCGTGTCGTGTGCACTAAGTTTGTGAATTAAAAAAAACATTAAACCTATTTACTGCTACCTCTATGGTGCCGAATATATCATACAACTTTTTTTTAATTTGTTAAAAACTCAGACTCGGAACCTTCTTGGTGTTCTTTTTTCAATTTGCTTTTTTTGCATTTAGTCATTTCCTCGCTGAGGTGGAATGAAAAGTTACGTGTTGCACTCGAGTGCAAAGATTTTTCACCTCGTGCTCTTTTGATTCCCTCGCTAACACTCAGGATTCTAATTTTGAATCACTCGCTGCGCTCGTGATTCAATTTTAGAATCCTTCGATTGCTCGGTCATCAAAATTGAACACTCGGTTAAAAAGCAACTTTGCACTCTTGTGTAACAAATAACTATTATTGATGATCATTGAATGCATGTTTCATGATCTGTATTTACCGTAAGTTTATTTTTCTATGTGTAACAAATTTTTATACCTAGTTCTATGAGTATTGAGAATATGAAATGCGATACATTTTTAAATGTTCAATACGGTTATATTGCCATAGCTACCATTATTAACTAAAGAGTTCACTTCATAGTTTTTAGTTATTGATAATGAACTTCATAGTTTCAAAAATGTTACTTACCTAATTACTAGAAAACAGCATGACCATAATATAGTAGGTTCTTCCTGATAAAGCTTCATAAAATAAGAAAGTTAAAAAAAAATCACATTCAGTAAACAAAAAGTTTAAAATCATAACTAGATGTCGCTAGTAATTTAGTCTCAGGCGTAGATCGCGCTGACGAAAACACACGGCGTTGCGTGACTTCGGCTCGCTATTTCAACGTTCGTTACTCTGGTTTCCCTTCAACACGTAAAAATCTTTCGCCTTTTACTAAAGATTTCCGTGGAGGGGAACACTCAAATGAGTCTAACTCATGTTTTTGAATAGTTTTGCTTCGGCAAAGCTCAATATTTATAATCTATGAAATGAATGGAAACAAAATGTAGAGTAGGTAATTTAAAGACTGGTAAGGATATTTTAACAAGTTACAGTTCCAAAAAAGACTTGGCAAAAGGACAAGTCTTCTCCAGTGCCAGAACAAAATTAAAAAAATAAAAAAAGTTTCTGTTATTTTTATAAATATTTTGTAAATATGATTCTCTGTTATTTAATTTGGCTATGCAAACAAATGCTTATTTTCTTGTTTACCAGAAAGATAATAATTTCAATAATTGCTTCAAAACTATTAGTTTTCATATCTTTTAATTTCATAATCAAGAATAAAGAAAGGTGAGACATGTTTTTTTAGTACCTAAGAATCACCTATATTAGTACCTAAGGACCTATTAGATACCTAGGTACCCACAAAGAGTTCGTGCATCGACGACTCGAAAGAGGGCGTCAAGTTCTAAAATACCACGATGTGTGTCATACATGATGCAGCATACAAGTAGAATGGAATTTTCCAAGATCAGCGACTCTGGTACTTTGTTCTGCTGGCTTTGGTGTATACTAACTTGATACAAAATACTAACACGTCATGTAAAAAAATAAATTCAGGAAAGGTTAGGCTTACAATTGGCACAGTGGTAACGAAACTTAAAGTAAAGTTATGCACACATTTCCATAGAAAAGTTACGCAAACGTTTTCCATAGAAACATTATGCACACGATGGATGTCATAGAAACTTTTTATCTCGACTAATCTAAACCGGAACAAAAAACAATTGAACGTCAAACCCGTTTGAAAATAGAACGGGCCCCCGGTTGCTCCGGACGACGGTGATGGTACCGACCACAGATAAATAATACTGCAGTGCCTAGTAAATTAACCAAACAAACGACCGGGCAGGTGTGCACATAGTTACACTACACACGCTATTGCCAACGCACACAACGACTTGGCGTGCGGCCCAAGTGAAGGAAAAGGTGACCAGTTTACTTTATATTTTTTATGGAATATAATACACTCTTCGTATGTCGCACAGCATGGATATAATAGCGGCGTAGGTCAGCGTTAGTTGTTGCTTGTAAAGCAACCTTCATGTTGAGCCAGGTTCCGCTTTAACACTAAACCCCAAGTTCTAGTATTGTTACATTTTAATTACTATAAGGGTTCAAATAACTTATATTCACGTGCTCAAAATAAAATAATCCTACTCAAAAATCTATTTAGAAAAGTGGAATATTGACAATTAAATAATGTAGAGTCGCCTGGAAATAATTTAATAAAGTCATCTTATACTATCCACTTAATTAGTTAATCACCTAATACTACTAGTAAATAGGTACATCAACATAACAATGTTGATTATCATCAATAACAATGAATAACACTAAGTAGTTTTTCATAAAAACATTAGCTTATCGCTCATAGATTGGACTAAGCGTGATCACACTGCAGCCGCGTGGTCGCCAACCAACTACTACAGCTTCTGTGGACAGGTTTTCACGATGCGTACACACACACCAGCACGACACTAACGCACACAAGCGCTATGCAGTGACTAATGCATGTTTTCTTCTTTTTGCAGCGGTTGACCGTTACGTTTCTGAAAAAGTTAATGCACACACCTACATAATAATAATTGAACATGCTTCGGTATGTTAGCTTAAGTGTGGCATGGGCTAGCCAAATAATTATGTTTTGTAAACAATAATACGAAGTAGGTACTCTACTATATTGCTCTACAAAAGAAACTTCTTTGGATATGGGAAAAAAACTGCCGCCAACACGTGGGCCGATGTTGATGTTACCGGCTGCTATTGGCAACAGAATGCAAATTATGCGACCCACTTCAATTGCTCTACAAACGCGTCGTCCAAGTCCAACCGTCAAGGGCAACGACCCTAAAACTGTCAAAATAGAGAAGTCAATATGCAGACGGGTGACGGACGGGTGTCATTGAGGACGGGACGACGGCGGCGGCGGTGCAAGCGAGCGAGTGTGGCGAGGCGACCTTGCCGTGCCCGCGCCCCTGCTACGTCACGCGGGGGCGCGCCGGTGACGTCACGTGCGACCTCGCGCCTCGTCACTCACTGTGCACGTGAAGAGCACGCGCGAACACGCGCACGCTGCGTGATCCGCTGCGCAGCCATTGGCCACCGCGGCCGCGCCGTCCGCTCCTATTGGCCGTCACCCCGCGCGCCCCGCACGCTCGCATGCCTCGTCGCAAGCAAGCCCGCGGAGCGGTTTATTCGTCTGCTGCTCGCTCGCGGAACCTCACGGCTCTCTGGAGCGAAAGCGCAGAGCGACCACGCAAGTTTTGTGAATTAAAAAAGAAAGTTTTTGCACTGAATGATATTAAGTTAGTCACAATGTCGTCTCTACTAGAAGTTTGCGGTCCCCTGTCCCCGCCATCAACTCCTCCGTTGATGGAAAACAAAGTAAGTTTTCGAAAGTTAGCTTCTTTGTAATTTGCATCAAAAACATTTCTGCAAAAAAAAAAAAAAACGATTACCCAAATAATTCTAGCGTTTGTGCAATCGAAAGTGCGGCAAGAGAGCGCGCTTTGCGCGATCACGCAGCTCGCGCGTGCACCGAGTGCTCGACCGTTCACTTACGTAGCTTTGTCTTTGTTTCGCAGGTTGAGCTGCCTCTCAAGAAGGCCGCGTTGAAACGACACCGCGAGTCACCACCGCCTGCGGGGTTGGTCACTCCCCAGCCCTCCGACTCGGAAGGTGAAGATGACTTCGCCAAGAAGTCCCGGCTGGAGCTGGCGCGCCTGCTGCTCACAACGCCACCCCCAGAACCCTGCCGCCCCTCCGTCATCATGCGCGCCCACAAGGATGGCACCTGCAGTCCTGAGCCGCTGCCGACTCCACCGCAGGGCATGAACATGCTAAAAACATTAAAATTTAAATTAAACCGCGGCCACAGCTACTCCCAAGTGAAATACATCGCCAGCCAGGCTCAGGTGCCACCCGTCGAGGAGCCTATTACGGTCGTGTGCCCTCCCGTGCAAATGGAGGAGGCTCGAGTACCTTCCCCTCATGCGGAGTGCCAACCGCGAGTAGAATGCCGCGTCGAGGACCAGCGGATGCCGCAGCAGACAGCGACGGCACCCGGCTGGGTGCCACTAGCGCCACGCCCCGC
The DNA here is from genome assembly GCA_918843925.1 of Eulithis prunata. Lineage (NCBI taxonomy): Eukaryota > Metazoa > Arthropoda > Insecta > Lepidoptera > Geometridae > Eulithis > Eulithis prunata. The sequence goes on from OU974007.1 coordinate 1,373,864, forward strand.
GCCCACTGTCCTGGTCCCTGGCACGCTACTTCCGGCGCTGTGGCTCGTATCACCCGCGCCCGCCGCCAGGCGACGTCTCTACGAATGCTTACACCCTGGATGCGGCAAAAACTACTTCAAATCTTCCCACCTGAAAGCTCACGCCCGCACGCATACGGGCGAGCGACCATTTAGATGCGCCTGGGCTGGCTGCGAGCGCCGGTTCTCTCGCTCCGATGAGCTGTCCCGCCACAAGCGCACGCATACTGGAGAGAAGAAGTTTGGCTGTCGAGTGTGCGAACGCCGCTTCATGCGCTCCGACCACCTCGCGAAGCACGTCAAGAGACACGCTAAGGAGCGCGTCCCTCCAGCGCCGGTGCATAGACTCCTTCCTTCCCCGATGCCCGTGCCGAATGCGTAGTGAGCGCACAAGACTGTGATTCAGATCTCATGATCGTTACCTAGTTATAGTTCTACTCATTTTAAGACTGTTCTCTACTTAAGTCTCTGTTTAAGACGTATGAAGAAGTAAAAGATTTTTATACAATACTGTTGTTTTCACTGCAATCCACAATTTTCACTTGCACTATGACTTGTCACTTGCTGCTTCCTTTCCATAGCAGGCCGCTGTTCTCAGCGCGTAGCTGATGGTAAGCTGAGGCTAGTGGTGGCTCTCGTGGCGGGTGGAACTAAGGCCGCGCGTGGCCCACGGGTCCCTGGCAGGCCCGCGGCCGACTGCTCGCTCGAGCGGCGTTTGGGCGCACGCCCCAGATAAGGGGCTGTGACATCACAGCCTTATCATTACGATACCGTTGAATTTTCACAAATTAACTTGTAAAGGGGATGTCTTGATAATTGAGCTAATATATCAAAGTTGCTATAATAACTAATTATTGTAACTTTACCGATAAAAGCATCTACTTTTCAACACGCCCAGAAAATCACAGCGTTCATCGTAACAATGACAAATGATTTTTAATAAGTTCTAAGAGTAGATATTGCATCATCTTCATAAGGCGGAAACACTGCAGCAGACCTTAATTTAACAATCAAGGTGAATTGTGGAAAGTTTCCAATCAAACTTACAACATGGTGACCTTTGCCCAACACAATTTGTTTGTACTAGAGATTCATCTATGCTGACTATAGAATAACGCAATTTAGGGATCCGCTCACTATTTCCAAAGACTTTTTTGTTTTCCTATTCACGAAACGCAGCCATGCACGTGGTTCTTGAACTAGAAGGCTGGGTATAAGACCACAATATACTTAGCAACATTCGAGTCCAACCATCACACATACCTACTAGCAACGGACCATCATTTCTACCAATAGCCACAAATTAAAGTTCTCTAAATAGCTCTCGAACGAATTTATAATGACAACGGTCCACCTTCTGGTGAAATATTGTTACCAGCCACTGCAACGGGCCTCCTTTTTCCGAGTCATCGGAGTCCACGGGTGTGGCAGCGACACACCACGCAGCGAGCACGACGCGGCCACGCGTGACGTCAGCAATAGACTGAAAAAATGGCTTTCTACATGATAACAACGTAGTGGAACAAAGGTATTAATAAAGTAGTGACGTAGAGTTCTGGGTAGATTTAGGATTTTGCTCAATTTTGTTACAAACGTAATTTTTTGAGGACTTGATTACGCTGTCATGGAGTTTAACTGTTTTTGAACCGTTTGATTGCAGGAGAACCAGCTAGATTACTTTTCAGTACCTTACTGACTGCGCACGAAACGAAATAGCTCCAGATTCCGAGTATTGTATGTCACATAGCCAGGGCCAGGACTCAAGAGTATGTTTGTAACTTTTCAAAATTTTGTCATCCGCCCACTCATTGTTTGAGATTTTGGATATCTCTTGTTGGGTCTCATCTATTTTTAATTTTAACTTGCTACATTCAGTTTAATGTGTTTACTACAATTTTTCAGGGCCAAGAGTATCAAAGATCACGGCCCACACGTTTACAAGAAAAAATAACTACGTACCAACGTTATCTTGGATTCGATATATTAATGAATGTCGATTTTCAAAGGGGTTACTATTAAAGTCTTACTAGTACAATAGATACTAAGTTTTCTCACGTTTTCGCACATTGATTTTCGGAAAAGAAATCTATTCGCAGACCACCGGATTCCAAACCTAGGACCGGAGGAAGGTGGCGGTTCCCTTTGACGGCGTAGGCGGAGTAACATTTCCACGAAAATTATATTGATGGCGTTCACCTTGAATTTTCCGAGTATTGGGAACAAGTTCCAGGTTATCAAATCAAAACAACTTTACCAAAAAACCAGACACTAAAAACAAAAAACATTCAGTTTTTAAGGTCAAACAATTCAAAAACATCATGAAGAAGGAACTAGTTAGGTACCTAGGAATATGTGAGGAGCATGGACCAGAAATGTTATGAAACCTCTGACTTCCTTGATATTTTGAAGCGATACCACATATTATCTTTGTCAATGATCTTTTATATCTTTGTACCTATTACGTTGTATCGTTTTGTTAGCCTAGAATGAATGAATGAATGAATGAATGAAAATGCTTTATTGTACGTAGGTACACCTTATAACTAATATGCGAGACAGATTAAATTACATTATGTTACGTACAATGGGCGGTCTTATCGCTAGGGAGCGATTTCTTCCAGCCTAGAGTTTTTTTCCTGAGTCTATTTTTTCATTCACAAGAATCTACTGACTACGGACTATCTTCTCACCTATTTCATCACGTAGGGATTCCAGGAAAATAAATAAGTGTCAGTATTCTCCTCTCTATTCGGCCTCGTACTGCGGTTTCAGACTGACGACGCCCATTCATGAATTTCACACGTTTTTCATTCATCATTCTGTTTCATTTTCAACAAAGGGTTTAATTTTTGGCATCGTCATTTTTAGCGTTCATTCAAACAGTTTTGAATGAGCGGCCAACAGAACTCTAGCAATATTTCTTTTAGAGAGTCTTCAAAAACCTCTGCCATGCTAGAATTAGAATAGAACTAATGGAAATGCTTAGAGCCCGTAAGTAGTCTAAGTTTTAATTTGTTGGTTTGCAAAAAGTGAGTCTTACAACAAAGTGGCCAAAATTTGTTGTATGTGCAAAAGTACAGTTTTACTAATAGGTTGTGAACGTGACTGGTGCAGTGATTGGCAGGTTACTTAGTAGTCAGAAAATCACCACTAATGAGTAATAACATGTTACCGTACACAACCACGCAAAAACAAGGTGATTATGTACTCTACTTAAATGTACAAAGTTCTAGCACCTGAAGGTAAACACGCACTCTGCATAATTTTCAGTTTTGGCGTTTAAACCGGACCTCTTTGGTTTTGGTTTAGTTTTTTGTTTGGCAGAATATTTATAAAAAAAAATGTTTATAAACATTTATTACGGGTTAATAGTAGGTATACTCTGTTTTCTGTGATTCCGCTTTAATTCAATTCAATTCTTGTCTATGGCCTTTGCAGTGTTGCCCGCAATTTCGCCAATGTCACGTTTTATTAGACCTTAGCACGATGGAGAATGACCGGTGGTGAGAAGTAATGATCGGTGGAGAATTTGGATCCAAGCAAAATTATAAGAAAAATCAACAAAAAACACAATTCTAGTTAAAAATACAAAAGAAAAACACAAAAATGAAGAACTTAAACATACTAACATAAAGCTACCTATATCAAGTATTAAAGTTTTATATGAAACCTACTAATATACTTACACAAAATATTTACAAAGGGGGTAAATGCCAAGGCGAGAATAGCGTTTTGCTGTAATTTTTTTTTAATTTTGACAGTTTTCATTTTGATTCTATTTTTCTCCCTTGCTCTTATTTCATTTCATCATAAAGTTATAAAAAGAGACATTTCTCTTTCAAGTTCGGGTAACTGTCTTCCCAAAGTATTACGCAAAATCCGCAATAATCTCAGTCACAATTTAATGAAACAGCTCGCCTGTGATTCAGGATCGCCCCAACTGGTGTTCTGCCTATACCGTGGTTATTTCTGACCGTGCGGTTTGTTTTCAACGTGGTACAAAGTTCGTTCAGCACAGATGTTGGGCGTGCTGTGAACTATTTATAGAAGGTAGGTTTGATTCCCGTCTGCCAGTGAATGATATAAAGAATGTACTTCAGATGGGAGTAGGCACGAGCACGAGGGAGGTATCAACACAGTCAAATCGCCCAGCATGATTGGTGGAAAAGCTAGACTGAAGTGTTTGGTTAGAGTCCTCAGGGCCTAGGATCATGACTTTATTCTAAGGCACGGTATACATACATCCTCGTGGTAACTAGTATCAACCCAATATACCTAATGGATGCCTAAGGGTGTTCTTAGGTTTCAGCTTATCGGCCGATAAATAATGATTTTTACAACAACTCAAAAGTTATTTAATCTAAAAGATTGAAGTGAGTACATATTTTGCGCATAGGCTGTCCCTCATCCATCAAGCTTATATCATAATTAGCCTGCAAGGTAGTGAGTTGGCACCTATAATGGTGTCAGTTGGCTAAGGTCATCTACTCATCCGTATCCGGTCGTCACAGACCTAGGTACTTCAAGTCACTGCTTAACAAGTTACCAAAGACTTTGTAGTCAACATACTTTGATTCAAATGTTTTACATAATAATACTATTATATTTTTATGTGATACTGCAGTGCAAGTACTGTTCTTATCGATCGCTAAAGTCGATAAACGTATCGAATCGTATCGTTCCATGGGATCTCTTGTCGACAAAAGATCCGTACTCCCAAAAATAAGGTCAGAGTTTATCGAAATCATTCGTTCACCGCTGCCATGATTTACTAGTTTACTGTCAATATCACTGTTAATCACTTTCGTTTGTCAGAATCAAAACATATTAAACATACATCATTGCCAATTTGTTAAAATTTAACGAATTTGTTGACGAGTTTTGTCATTTTTTGAAACGACACATAACACTTTTATTTTAATAGTTTTTCTTGTGTTATTTTGGTGGAATTTTAACCAATAATACTTAGGTTGTAACATAAAGTGTGAGCCATTTGAATAAATGTGTGTAAAGTGGTTTTTCTGAATGTGAAAATTCGTGTTATGTTTTGAAGAGAAAATCCACCATTTTCTTTTCAAAACAAACGACAGCCGACTTGACAAATGACTTGACTTGACTGATTATTACAATTATATATCACTTGACATTGGCAAAATTGTCTGTCGAAATGACGGACAGAGGCCATTAACGAAGAGAAGAAGAAGAAGAGAAGAGAGACTAAGTTGGTAACGTACCCGCAACTGTCGATAAAACCATTTTTATCGAATGTTGACGATTCTTACATGTCAAATTATGCGATCGACAAGAACGGTACTTGCACTGCTGTTATGATACTTATGGCATTACTGAATATTGTCTTTGCTGACACAGTGTAAAACGGTCTAGAACTTAGTAAGTATATTTACAGAGTTAAATCTTACATACCTAGAATAAACTCAACAGAAGTGATGCAATGAAAAACTTCCAAATATTATTTGAAGCAAACAAGTGCCGTCCGAGCCCGAAGTCAAAGCTCACGTCTACGTCAGTCAGATTCACGCGCAGTACGCGTGTCGCGTGCCGTAGTATTCCCACCTTCCTAACTACGCAGTAAGCTATGGGTTCTTCGTAGTAACTGTAAAACAAGCTGTGTTCTGCAAGACGATGCCTCTAACTAGGTAGTAATCTGTGGACTCCCCTGTAGTAACTACGAAGGAAGCTGTGTTTTACAAAACACTGAAAACGCATTAGACCCAAGTATAGGTAATTCCTATTGTATTACTAGGTATGGGTAAGTAACTTAGGTCTGTGAGCTAGCCTTACCTTAATTACTAGCTAGGTAATCTGCAAATTTATAAAAAACCGGCTTATGGTTTAGTTAAACTTTTGTTATCCTAGTTTGAACGCAGCTTTATTAGTTACATTTATTTGACATGTAAATCGTCTGAATCTGATTATAGTTCATGTTGCGGTATTTTTCCAATACAGATGTGTATTTCTCGATAAAACTGATGTATCAGGTAGGATTGGTGCCAAGAGTTGGAAAATTCGGGTCCATGGCGAGGGCATCGTGCCAAAACTGAGGGTATTGGCACAGGAATAATAAATAGGTACCTAGGTACTAACACATCGATTTCTAACGGTAGAAGCTACTTCATTTGTTGAAACAACAGTCACTTTCATAGACAAGCCAACGCATCTAGAGTCTTAAGCAATAGAAATTGCAAAAAAAAAAAAAAGGAACTAACCTTTCAATTCCAAATTCAAAATTCGTCAGTTTGGTTGCGTGTGATGCTTTAACCACAGATAATACAATACTACTTAATAGCCTTATATACCCACCTAGTTTAGTTTTGTCATAAGTAAACAAATAATACGAACGATGATCAAAAAAGGGGCCAGCCGCGCTATTTTCAAACGGTTTCGAATTTAACGGTTGAAGTAGTTCGAACTTAACCTTTTTGGTTTTGGTTTTCGGCCAACAACGCACTGTTGTTGTTTCTATGGAAACTTTGTATTCTAACGCTGCAGTACAACGTTTCCATAGAAAAGAAACGTGTGCCTAGCATAGGTAACAAGTTTTAGTTTAGCTATCGTTCAAACGTGAACAAGTAGGTAATTACAGCGATTGACCCTGTAGATCGATGATTCCTCTAGACCAGAATGTTCCTCTGACACATCACTTCCCAAACGGCGCTTAGTCGTCAGTTGAGTGTCGATTCTAAAAGAAGACTTTTCATTTCCACGTCGAAGTGTGAAACAAAGCGTGGTACTACTTGGCACGCAGTATGTTAGTGGGCGTGCGAGCCACGCGCAGACAGCGTGCTACCGTGACGTCATCGCCGCGCCTGCAACCATACTAACTACCACCTATCTGTGCCATCCGATACTAACTCTTCGCTTCTCTGTGGTGCTGTAAAACCAGTATGTCTTGTACTGTGGTGTTTATAGTAGAAACTGTTAGGTAGGCCATGGCGGCGGAGAACATTGACACACATCGTGTTACGTTTGTGGGTTTATTTTGCGAACTTTACAAAGGAGTCATTGGTTTTAGATTGAGTTTTTGTTGAAATAATGATTAATAAATTTCTAGGTAGGTACCTACCTACTGATTTAGCTCCTACTTTAATTCCATCTATATTTTTATTATTAAACATAATTATTGATAGCAGTATGGTGGACCTACAGCAATTTAGATTTTACAAGATTTATTTGTGGGGCGGCGGTGTAACAGAATATTTTTATCCCCGACCGAAAAACCGAAAGGGTGTTATAAGATTGACGACGTTATGTGTGTATGTTTGTTTGTCTTGTCTCTCGTAGATCTGAAAGTAGGGCCCCGATTTGCTTGTTTTTTTCTAGGTGATCTATCTGAGATGGTATACTTAGCCATGTTAGATGAAAATTGGTAGAGTTTCCAAGTTATGAAGACGTTCATCAGCTCTGGAAACCAATTCTGCCGAATCTCAGGTTCAATAGTTGCAGTTTAAATTTAGTTCATCTCAAGGTGTTAAGATTTGATGAACTGAAACCCGTACTCCAAGGTCTGATGATGACCAGCAAGGATGAAAATTTACTAATTATAGTAATTTATAAGAAAGATGATGGAGAGAAAGCTTGGGATAGAGAACATTGGAAGTCTTTGGGGGAGACCTTTGCCCAGCAGTGGGACGATTTAGGTAAAATAAATAAAAAATAGTTTGTCAAATTATGATGATAAAGAGGAACCGAATATTTCAGGAATTGACTTTTTGCACAAAATAAAACTGATAATTACAGTGGAGCCGAATATTTCAGGAGCTTTGCATTCTAATATAATATTCGTGATTTAAAAATATACCTATGTAACTTTATTTTGAATAGTCAACAATGGTTGTAGAAACCACAAACTTGTTGCCCTTCACAAACACTAATATGTAAAGGAGAAACCTTGGTTAGCTGGCGTACGGCGTGTTCGAGTAAAACCAGAATAACGAACACAAGGAAATTGAACCTTGTAGTGATGTATATAGCGTTGGTTTTGAGAAAAGAACTTATATATTTGGTCAAAATCAAATTGTAACTACATATTTTGTTTACATTATAATAAATACCTACCGAACTTATTTATTACTCCACAAATACCTAATCTTAAGTATTTTGAAAAAAAAGTAAAATTTAATTTAAAAAAAAAAATGTAGGTAACTAGGTAGGTAGGTACAGATACATTTGTACATTCCCGATATTCCGAACGAAAAGTTACGTGACCATTTCCTACGTCCAAGGTTGTCTGGAATAAATTGCTCATAGCGACAAGGACGCCCATATTATCAACTCTGCGTTTAATCGATAACTTCCTTATTTGATGTTCAATAATTTTATAGGTACCTATATTTTTTTAATATTTTCCATCCCACTATGAAAATGAGTGGGCTCGATGGGAATTTCTTTTCCAATCTGGCCCACCAGTGGCGCGGCCGGCCCCGGTGGGCTCGATGGGAAATCTCTAGCGATCGGTAACATTTCAGAAGTCACGTGCCCATTTCCCTTGGACTGTCAACTTGGCAAAGGCGGAGGGGAAGGTACTCTTACCGACGGTGATTGAGTATTTTATTTTACGATCAATATCAATTTATTTATTGTGGCAAGAGAATTGTTCTGTTTGTAATTCTAGATGCAAAACAATTTAGAGATTACTGTCGTGTTAGAAACTATTTTTTTTGAAGCTAAGGAGAAAAATACTTTAGTAGAAGGTAACTAAAGTTAGGTAACAACTCGCTAACTGTAATTTTCTGATTTAGTTTGTTAGAATGTCACTAAAAATACCATTTTGTGATATTGTAACAGAACCCAATGATACTTATTAGTTACTTAGTAAGAGTTATAATATGATTTACTAGACTAGATTATAAACTGAATATTTGCATATAAACAACAATGTTTATTTATTAAAAGCCAGTAAAATTCTAAAGGATCTGCTTATAATTTTCAAGGGCAACCTTGTATTTATGTAATCTACCTACAATACAAACTTACTTGCCAATCGATTTTATGTCCTTACCATCATAATGTCTAGAAAGGTAAGGTAGAAACTAAGAAATTTCGCTGCAATATCGGGCAAAAACGATAGGCCTATATTCAGCTGTGGGTGAAGTCCGGCTGTGGGTGATGATCATGATAAAGAAACTTCGCATCATTGCCTAAAACTCAAGCCAAGATCCTTGAGAAAATAAATATGGATAAGATATCGCGATAGTTGACATAACACTAGAAAACTTTGCTCGCAGCCACAAGTGGTGTACTAGTGCCACACCCTAATGACCTTAACGGCTTGCGCAGCTGGATAACCTGTTCCTATGCGGGACGGGACAAAGGGTTTGATTCCTGGGGTGAAACTGAACATATTTGTCTGTTCGTTATTTCTTATACCGTGAAGCACTCGTGGCTAGGCTTGCTTAGTCAATCTTCACGGATTATCTAAGTTAAGCGACGTTCTACACGGTCACTATTTGGATAGGTGACCGTTAGTGGCATTTACATCTGAGTGCTTCCGTGCTTCGAAGGGCACTGTCAGTCCCGGCCCTAGCAGTCGTTAAGCCATTACAGAGGCTTTAAGGCGGCCTAAAAATTCCGTCAACAGAGTTGGCCATACATACAAGCTTGCTTTGCTTGCTTATACCGTTATATCATCCCATATTATGTTATGTCAACTTAGAGTCTTTTACCTCTCTTCTATGATAAATAGACCTTTGCATTTAATCCAAAGTATCTATTTATACAGCGTCAGGAGTCAGAGACCACTTTTTTCCCATGGCCAATGTACGGAACGCCTGTAGTGCCTGGGAGTTTTTAGATGCAGACTTGCTCAGCACCAATATCATTTTCTCATCCCAGTCGGCCTTATCAACAAAAAAGACAAGGTCAATACGTGCGGAGCTAGCACGATGTTTTGCTTTACCGTTTGAGAGCTCTGGCATTGCTTTCCTTAGTTACCTAATTTAGTTTCTCCCATAATCAATTCAGCTCCTATGGATGATGCGTCATCAGGGTCAACTTTTTCATTTCCTCTCTCCTCTGATTTCTGGCGGATGTGTCATTTTGTTGAGTCAGAACTGGCTGTGTACTGTTTTTATTTATTCCTAAATCATCGCAATTGTCTATATGGCCACGTAAAGGTTATTGGATACTTATAGCTGAATCTTGCAAGGCATTGAAATGTCATAAGACTGCAGTTCACTGGCCTTGGCTAAATTTTGTCAAACACCTTGAATATTCAAGACTTGCTTCCTTTGCAAGTGACTCACTGGTCAACCATGACCTATGTAAAGTTTTGTGACCTCTCCATTTCTTTATTCTAATTTTATTGTTATTTTACCTATTTAGCTTTTGATCGGAAATTTTACAAACCTAATTGGTTATTAACTTAAATTGGTTCATTTATTATTTACAAGTCTGAGTGCATTGGCTTGTTTATGTTATTATCGTCTATCAAGTTGACATTTCCTGGGGTATCCCTTTCACGAGTGATTCATTCAATCATCTCTGAATCACCTTTATTTGGTTGTAAAATGATGACATTTGCCTGTGTATCTACCATCAATCATGAATCCTGTTTGAGTAGTTTTTATTACTCATCGTTATCAATCACGCTAGGTTTGCATGCTCTCGCGTTGGCGTATCATGTAGGTACCAGTGTATGTGTATGTTTCAGTGTGTGCATGCGTTCTGTTTTGTTTCATGTTTCCAGTGTGCCCGTGCGATCCGCACTGGGCGTGGATCTTTTTTTTTTTTTTTTTTTTTTTTTTTTTTTTTTTTTTTCGAACGGACTAAAATGCTGTTGTATTCGCATGCGCTTATATACCCTCGGTCTGATACCGCGGTATATTTACATTCAGATAACGTATTGACGTCTGGTTTTTCTTCCTCGTATACTTTTGCATCCCCTACGCCCGAACTAATCGAAACTCTCTATTGTTGCGCAAACGGAAAAGTACAGTGTATTGGCGGTTTAACACCTTTAAGTTGATGGCATAGGGTTGGGTTTGGCGTTGTGACGCGCGCTGACGTCATCACCACAGATTCTATATTAGTATGGTATCACGCCGCGGATGCGTGTTCACCGGCTGACGCGCCCACCGAGTCGCGTGCGCCTTCGTGTGGCAACTGTTTTTTATGCAAGACAAGCCCGTTTATCGCGGTAACTGGCCCCTATGTTTAGAATCGAAGCTTTCATTATATTGCGTCTCATGAGTTGTACCTACACTCATCGGAGTTATTGAGTAGCTCAGTCACATATTAAAGGTAGGTACTTACCTACTTACGTTGTTGACACATTCCCAATTCTCATTCGTATTTAAACTAAACGACGTGATGCAACAGTATCAATATCAATAGGTACGCTTTCATTGAATCTTTTCTTGATTTCAAAATAAAACGCGGTCAAAAGTGGCAAAGTGGTTGGATACTGTTCTAACGTTTGAGTAATCCACATTTAGATCATGGTTTAATCACGGTGTGGGATTATTTTTCTGTGTTGACCTTGGTCGGTAGTGTTAGGTACTGCCTCACCTTTGTTGCCGATGGTTAGATTTACGTAACTTCTTACTAAACGAAGCTTACGATAGACCAAGTGTAGGATTATCCTTCTCTCTAACTTCGTCTTTCGTCCGATCAGTAGTGTAGTGTGTAGATCATAAACAGGACAAAAAAATTCATGCGTTTCTATTTTTCATATTATTATCCTCTAAATTTTTGATTCGACATTTTTTTGTTGATCGTAAAAGTATTTATATTGGACTTGTAAGTTTAAGTTGATAGTCACTATAAGGAAAATCTTGATACCATCAAGAGATACTTGGAAATTGGCTTTTTACTGCTGCATAGGTACGTTAGGTAGGTACAAGGAAAAAGTGAGCATGTTGTGGCAACCGTCGACGATGCAAATAATAATCAAAATAAGGTACAGTCGGGTACTAACTACGACATTTTGATGTTTTTTTTTGGTCGTACAAAATTAAACTAGTCATGTAAGTCTGAACTTCACAGGCACCTCGATACGTAGTAAGTAGGTACATGACTTTGATGGATATGTAGGTATAAACATGACTTATGTAGGTAGGTTGAATTGTTTCCGCAAATATTTATTGTTCTATGTAAAATATACTTGTAAAACAAATTAAATGCCCTTGAAGCAATTTCGGTATGTTACTTAGTGCAATTTGTAATATTTCAACAGCGTGGGTATCGGTACAGTAGGTAATTTTGTTGTTTGCGACAAATATTTACATTTTTGATAACAATACTTAAATATATTTTATATTCACATGTTGCAATTTATACAAATTTTGCATATCACAACAATAAGGCACGTAGGCAGACGATTACCATTAAAAAAACATACAATAACCGCGCCAAATACTCCGATGAATATCGAAGAGCTGTGCCAAGAATTTCGGAACGCGAGACGCATCGAACATCATCAGGGCGTGGTCCCCAACAGAGCTGAGATACCGAGCTGAGGTGCTAAAGTGCCAATATAATGCTGACCTCCAAATTTTGAAATAGACGCATCTCGATGTCCGTCTTTGTACAGAATCGAGGGGTCGAGGGAGGTCATGGTATGCTGGACTTGGCTGCGGTCTATTTTTGAACGTAGCGTAGTCGTGCGACGGCCACGCGCCCACCGCGTGGTATTGTTTTGCTCAGATAACCGACTGCTCTTTCCCACATATTGACGCAGTGTAAATTTTATTGCTATTATCAGTATTGTAACTACCTACTCAAGTATATCAAGAGCTTTCCACTATCAAAGTTGTAAATGTTAATTATTATAAACGAAAAGATAGGTATTGTAATTAAAACGTTAGGTGTAAGATTAGGTGAAGTAGCTAGGCTGAAAATAAACTTTTACTTAGTAAATTTTTCTTTATCTACATAACAACAAATATAACTAGGTACCTACCTAACTAGTATTAGTCTTACGACTCACACGGTTCTTGTCATCTTACTGATAAATTAATGAGAAAAACAATTAAATTTAAGTTTAACTTACCTAGTTGTTTTTATCTAGGGTTTGAACCCTAGATAACAACAACTTTGAATAACAAGATACTTAATTTAACAAAAAATTTGAAACCCTGACTATGAAAATTTGAAACCCTGATGTATCTTGGAAATGGCAAATACTTAAATGGTACCTAATCCATTCTACAACGAAATTTACAAAAAACATTAAACATCAGAGCTTCCAAACAATAGTGACCCAAAAGAACGTAACGGTCTTAAAAAGGATATTAGAGAATCATACTTTTCCGATCAATCCGAGTAGGTAGTTGAGTTGTGGTCGGTGTAGGCACCTATGTATATGTACTTAGGTAAGTAAGTAGGTATACGCTTTACGAGAAAAACGCAGATTCCTATTTACAACTACCTTTGCCATCATGTTTCTGAAAATACCTAATAAAATAACCTACGAGAAAGTTTAGATTGACCAGTTTTGTACCGTTTTTTGTAGATAAAATCTTCATAGGTACCTACATATTTTTGAAATTAAAAAATCTCTTTTCAGAGGTGTGCAGCCGGCAACGATCCATCACCGACTGACGACTACACAACGTCTAAGCCCCCACGTTACCTACCTCGCTGATAACGATCACCCAGCACTGTTGATCTACCTCTGCTTGCTGTTATAACAGCTTCAGAGGTTTCAGTAAACTGGTTTTGTTCAAGATAAGGAACTTACGCAAATGCCTCCCGGCACTGTGAGATTGGTAGTGTCAACAATGATAACTGTCTGCGGCTGCGCCGGGGTCATGCCACTAAGTATATTTTAATTGTGTTGTATTTTTGATTTCGGTACCTACTTATCAGAAAGGTGTTTAAAATAAATTGCGTCTTGGAATTTACGTTCATCATTATCATCATCAGCCTATATTTTTAGGTTGGAAGGTTAACTTCGGTAAAAAATCGATCGATCGAAGAGAGGTTCAAAAAAACTTTAAACCCAATTTCTAAGGGATTTTACTCCTACCTACCCTACCTGCTTACTTATAATCGGTGCATAACTTTATTTGTCTGTAATGTCAAACAGTGACATAGCCAAATTTTAGTCAACTATTTAACTATTCAGCTTTTATAAGTAGGGCTCTTAGATACTGCTTCAAAATACTCAAAACAAAAATATTCCGATGCGTTATCAGTTATCAAAACATTGTATATAGGTACATATTATCCTAATCAAAATAATTTCCAAGTCCTTGCATAAGCTAGACAGATAAGTAAATGTCTATCACACAGGTGACGACTGTTGCTCAGAAACCACTGAACTACAAATTTTAATGTCGTTAGAAACCATTTACAACTGTGACGTCGTTTAATAATTAGGAAATAATCCTTAGACGAATTTATTTGTTCGTAATGTGTCAAAGTAAACCCGTGTTGGGTGTCCTATTTAAAGAAAATAATGAAGGACCTAAGGTGGGCCACCGGCTTGCTCCATCATTTAGGTAGTTAAATAAACAATTATACTACTGTCCCATTTAAAGAAAATAATGAGGAACTAAGGTGGGCCACCGGCTTGTTCCATCATTTAGGTAGTTGTCTAAACAATATACCTACTACCGACATTGAGCAAGCGGACCAATGTAGAAATAAGTCTGCTGGTGGGCCAGATGGGAAAAAAATCCCATCGAGCCCACTCATTTGCATAGTGGGCACGTTGGGATTTTTTCCCATCTGGCCCACCAGTGGGCCAGTCTAGCCGGCGGGAATAAATCAAACATTATAATGATCGGTGCCCAAACCAACAACTACTAAATTCTTTCATACCTATGTATTACAAAAGTGTTTAGTTGTCGGATAAACAAAAAAAAGTGGTCACGTTTTAAAAAATCTTATTATTTTTCAGGTTATATAAAATGTTATTATTAAAAGTTACATTAAAAAGTTGCCAGTATCTTCAACAGGAACTATCCGTGACCTCTGTGTTAGTGTTTTAATTTATTATTATAACAATGGCGAAAAATAAGTAAGCAACAGTGACTCTCAGATAACCTCATTCCTTGTTTTATCTTTGTAACAACACACGCAAGCCACTCATCATTGTGCGTGATACATTACACCACATAACTTCAACATTACCTATGGCCCCGATACGGTTTAAGAAAAAAAATTCGGGTCTCTTATAAAAGCTTGGATATCATGGAAACTATCTTGGATCTAGCTTAATGGAATTTCTGCTGTCGAGTGTATTTAAAAGTTAGCTAAGCTACTCAAAATAAAAGTACATTATTGTTTATTATTATCTTGTATTAGGTACCTACCTAATCTACCCTAGTAAATACATAAATAAATACAAATACATATTTCATGATTTAAACTTTGCACAAACGCTTGTCTTTCAAACTGTACAAGCAACCACAGATTAAACAGTAGTCGTAATAAAATTGCCTTCATCAAACTTGGTCTTTGCGGGTATTTGATATTTTCGACATCAATTCCAACGGCCCATTAGCTC
The DNA here is from genome assembly GCA_918843925.1 of Eulithis prunata. Taxonomy (NCBI): domain Eukaryota; kingdom Metazoa; phylum Arthropoda; class Insecta; order Lepidoptera; family Geometridae; genus Eulithis; species Eulithis prunata. The sequence continues at coordinate 1,389,354 of OU974007.1, forward strand.
AGTTGGTTAGAGCGTCGTGCTAATAACGCGAAGGTCGCGGGTTCGATCCCCTCATGGGCCACATTCTATTTTTATTTTTACATATTATTTTCTTTACTATTACATATTTTATTGACAAATTGTTTTGTTGAATACATTTGGTATTTTATTCTTTTTGTTAAAAAACATTACAATTTTTGTCCAGTTCACAAAACAGGTGAATGGTGAACTAGGTCGAGTAGAAGTAGGTATTGTAGGTATCATAATAACTGTGGTAACGTAGGTATTCGATAAGAAACCGGTATGAAGCGGTGCTATCTTGGGTCGGGACCCGCCCCACGCGACTTCAATAACAACTAAATGTGATACACTATCATTGTATCACTACCACTTGACATCGGGAGCTAGATCTCATCATAACATTTATAAATACTAAACTTACTGACCGCTATCTAGCGGCGAACGGTTGAATATAATATTTAGCTATTTTTCTAAATATTTGCATGAATATTCGATTTCAAAGCGAAGATTCCCTTAGGAATGTACTCATAGTGCTTTTGAAATGAGTGTTTTTCCCCTCGTATGGCCATTAACCAATAAAAGACTTTGAGTATAAAAGAGAAGAAAGATGAGGACACATACCCGTGTTTTTTTTTATGTTAAAAGTAATGGAACAAGCATAGCTCACCTGATGTGAAGTGGTAACTTCTGCCTATAACAATGCATTACCTCACAGAGCAAGTCCAATGAGGACGTGCCCTGTAAGGCAATGCACTGCGTCCATCACTCTGAGACGTAAAGATCTTGAAGTCTCATGTGCCTGTAATTACACCGGCGCCCTTACCCTTCAAACTACCTACAACAGGAAAAACTGAAATTAAATATTACAAATGCATAATTTCAGCTTTTCTGAGTCTGAAAGGCTATAATTTGTACACGTACGTTTTACGTATACTTTCCAAAGTAGAGTTGAGATTGAGCAGCGCCTCTAGCGGGAAGTTTACAGAACTTATGTTTCTCCATACAAAAATATAGTTCACGTGACAATACACACTATAGGGTGTTGTATTGTGAAAAGTGACATTCGGACCCTCTTAAAATAGATAAGGGATGTTGTGTAAAGCGAACCGTGTCACCCTAACTAGGCTGATAACTACGTCATAGGCCCAACAACCTTTAAATAACCTGCAGGGTGTGTTGTCCTCAATAAACGGTCTATTAGAAACCAGGTTTACGGGGCGCTATACACTTATACAGGGTGTAACTGCGAAAACCGTTAGGTAGAAATGAAAATGAAATGAAATACATTTATTCAGCCCATTGGGTACAAACGCACAGATACAACAGAGAGAAAAAGAGTACCTAAGTCAGACAGGAAGGAGCAAAACAGAGTGAGTAGTAGGAAAGTAGATACAAAAGTATAGCAAATATTTAGTGTCAGAAAACATAAACAAATAAAAAAATTATGCTAGTTAGTCTTGTCCTGTTCTGTAGGTACCCTTGTGCGGTTGAAAAGGTTGTTCTCAGCATATGCTGCCCCACATGCATGGTAGGTACGTTTGATAGCTCGTTTGTCAATAAAATACCAGACTAAGCTGAACCCGTAGTCTAAGTTTTGTTTTGTTGACCGAAACGCATATCGAGAAGCGACTTGCGAGATATTTTGAAAGCATGATAAGCGCCTCTAGCGGGAGATTTGGAAACTATTTTTCTCCATACAAAAACTGCGAGTTTCCGATTCTCGCTTGTCGCAAATCAACATAACAAAACTGAGATTATGTGCTCTCTGGTCACCACGACCATGATTGCCAAGCTAATAAGAATATTATCAACATTACACCTGTTGAATAATAACGGTTACAAAACCAACATGCACTGTACAATTATTTATTCTAGATAATTTATATTTAGCTTTATCTACCGGCGAAGTAAACATTGGTAAGTAGGTACGTGTGTGTGTGTATGTTTATTTGTTTTCTGTGAATTTGTAAAGAGTTTTTAATGCCGAGTAGGTACATAAGCCAAACGAATGAGCACGCGAACGAATCTTGGACGAAATGAAACGAATGAAAGCGAGCGAGTGTGGCCAGGCGAACCTTCGAGCACGATCTTTGGCACACGACTAATCGTTAGGCATAACTCGCATGGCAAACTGTTTTCTTGCAATTACATGGACTCAGGGTTCAGTCCAAAGAGATTTTTCTAAAATTAACTATTTAGTGGAACTTATAATATGATCTGTGGTGAAAAGGTTAGGACAAGATGTTACAGAATATTAAGTAGGTACCTATGTTCGATCGGACACGTGCCAGCTATCGTGGGCATTCGTGGACCATTATCACCTGGTATCAGTGACGTTAGTTTCATATGACAGATAGTCCAACCACGCTGGGTTTGCGTGATGGAACTTACCGAAAGCACAGAGTATAGAGCACTTACGTAGAGACGACGTGGGCACAAACCCAGAAACAAACGTATTGGTCTTATCTTTAGTTTCAGATAGGTAACAAAATTTTGACAAAAACATTACCTACCTACTTAAGTATTTATAAAAATTACGTAGTAAAGTAAGTTGACGCAATCCAGTACTCATTATACATATGATTGTGTAAGTAGATGCAGTCCAATAATCATCATATTATTATTGTAAATGTCTCGGGGTATATAAATGGGGATTTCACGCAACCCCTTATAGTCGCAAACTAAGCAAAGCTCCTACGTAAAAACAAAGTGTTAACAAAAAAGTAGTGAATGAATGAATGAATGAATGAATGAATGAATGAATGAATGAAAATACTTTATTGTACGTAGGTACACCTTACAAACTAATATGCGAGACAGACTAAATTACATTACATTACGTACAATGGGCGGTCTTATCGCTAGGGAGCGATTTCTTCCAGACAACCAGACTAGTGTTATGTACCTGAGGAAAAAAAATACCACAAAGTAAACAAAAGCTACTTTTGAAACGGCTTTGAAGTTTAGTCAGTCTCTACAAGTGACGTGAAAATTCTCACTGCATACTCTTCGACCATAGCTATCTTTGTTAGCATTGTTTGCTATTCGTGGGAAAGCGTTATTTGTCGATTTGGTGTATTGATTGGGCAGTGCTTCTATTGTGTAAAGTAGATAAAACCAGTATTTTCCATCAATGTTTATTTTTAACCACCCACCGAAAAACTAAAGAGGTGTTATACGTTTGACTGCGTCTGTCTGTGCCCTGTAAGACAGCTGTTGGATCTACGACGGTGGATGTCCAAGTTATGAGGTTGTGCATCAGGTTTGAAAATAAGTTTTGAGAAAAATGAGTTTTATTTTTTATTTACCCTAAGTAATTAATAAAAGTACCTAATAATTTAAGTTTGAAAAATAGATTTGATGAACTGGAGTCCGTACGAGGTCTGATGAGGACCAGCAATAATGAAGAGGATCCAATTAGATTTTTGAAAATAATGAATGCCCGAAATCGAGGGCATTCGTCAAAATACGTCTGTTTTTCCTCATACCTGGAACCCCACTAAATAAGTTATACCTTATTATGTAGCTAGGTATGACAGAAACATGCAAGAAACACTTAGATACGTTCACGCAGACGCTGCGTGCTATCTACGTGACTCGGCATCCGTCCGCCCCTACTATCAGATCGGTTGTTTTGTTCCCCTGGCTGCTCGTCTAAATACACTGTTAATGCTACATAATAAACAGGTTTCTGGGTACTTTATTAATATGTTCTAATAGAAAATGAAATTGTACCTTCAGATTTTGGACCTAAGATTATGAAAAATAACTATGTCTGTGTACCTGTATCTACCTACCTTTACAGATATACCTAGTTAACTGTTAGAGATAATTAATAACCGTGTAGGTACCTAAACCTACGGTTACCTGGAAGAAATCGCTTTCAGCGATAAGGCCGCCCATTGTACTATACTAAGTTATTTTAAAGATTTGTACGTACCTTACCCTTGTGTACAATAAAGTATTATGTATCTATCTATCTAAATTATATAGTATAGGAATTATAGCTAACGTAGGTATACATATACACGTGTAAGTAGGCCATTGGCGTAGCAGTACGTAGCAAGCGTAGAGTGATACTCAAAAGTAGTTTTTAGGTAATTATTATAAAGTACCTATGTATTTACAAAAAAATATATTTACATAATCTATCAACAATTTAGTTTCCATAGTACAAGTTTTACTTAGTTTTGGACTAAACGGCGTTATGTAAAATATCCATAATTTTTCTTTTTCGTCTCTATCATCTGTAATCTTACGCTATTTTCATAGAAATCCGCCTAGCCGTCACAGCGGCTTGGCTTGCTCGAGTCTCACCACGAAATTTTGCATTTACCTACAATTTAGTATTACCGTACCTAGGTAAATCTAAAAGTTTCAGCTAAAAGCTCTTCAAATACATGTAAAAGTTTATTTTATTCGTTCAAATGTTTATTTCTCGTTATAAATAAACATCAAGGCTCCGTAAAATAATTGAAAAAGACGTACCTATTACACTGCGTGGATGCTTTCTGAGCTTTGTACTTCGAACGCGGCGGTTGCGCGGAGAGCTTGGACGAATTAATTCGTCCAAGGCGGATAATTGCAGCTTCGAAACGCAGTGGAACTCAAATATCAAAAATAAACATTCGCCTTACGTTTTACTAAGTACCTATCTACTCATCACACGTGCTTCTTAATTCTACGCATAAACCTTAATCCGGAATTCGAAGACATCCCTCTGTTTCGAGGTCAAACGTGACGTCAGCACAGGACGTAGAGCTCCCTCGATTGGGAACCAAATCACGTGGGATTGGGGAAAATAATTACGGGAAAACTGTTTTATTTTTAGGAATATCTTTCTTTTCCGGGACAAAATAAATTCTTTGGCAAAACTTCCTACATTTGGGACTTCTTCTCGGCATCAACGCTGTAAAAAACCTTACAATTTTTTTTATCATCACAAAAAGCTTGTGGTTTCCAAAACAGAGATCTCAGAGTGCATAAAGTAATAATAAATGAAAACATAACCTTTTTACGGAGCCTCAATGAGAAAACCTACAATCGTCTCCGTACCAAGTTGAGACTTTCAACCATCCTGTATAAAACAGCATATTTTCATTACTGTAGAAAAAGCGTCCATATAAGAAATAAGAAACATTTATTGTAGAACTGTGTACAGGAGATCTTAACATATAATAGTTTCAACAGCCTACCCATTCCGGGCGTACAATATATTAGTAGGAAATTATCTAATTATAATAGGTACACTTCTAAGCTATAGTAAACTTTATTCATAATATGTATACGCGTAAAACTTTATTTTCACCGTGAAAGCTCGCTATGCCTCCTTGACATTCGCTGCATTTGGGTTCACGCGGGATCGATGGTTCACGGCCCACTCACCCTCCACCCGCTCCACCCCTTGGCTCTATGCGGAAATGATGCTGCTTTTTAGATTGTTTTCCTTTTTAAATTCTACTTGCCATGGTGATAATCTTAGTTCATAGTTATTGATGAAAATATTTACAAGTCAGGTGAACATAGGTTTTTGTAGATTTAAGTAGGTAGGTACCTACGTAGTACAAAAAAATAATTTTCACTCCTCCGTATGAAATAGCTTTCTTTTTCCTCATCCTACGCACATTTCTTTTATTTCTTATTTGTATGGATTCGTATCATGACGTCAACTAATGTACTCCATAGGCAGTTATGATCACAGACCCTTTCTAGGCAATGAAAGCAAGTAGAAAATCAGTCGAATTAATCTAAAAATAAATAATTAGCTACCTATTCAGATTCGTTTTCAGTGGTCTTATTAAATAGAATCAACATAATTTATAAATTGGTGCCTACCTACATAATTGATGTGTGACGTATGTGGCTTTTGGTATCTATGTAAGTATATTGTTTGTGTAATTTCAGTATCTTTTAGGTCGTACCTACCTACATACCTAACCAAATTTATTTTCTCGCAAAACCTCTCGTTCCTATTTTCATATTCATATTCATTTATTCCTGGGTTGTATTCGAATCGAGCGTGACCCAAGTTATTCATTGAACTACAATCAATACTTTTCGACTTATGATCACATCCGACTTGACTTGATCAGATTTGGCTGTGTTTTTTTCGACACCCTCGCACCTAATTAATATTATTATATTATGAGTAGGTATGTTACTCAAATGACACACAAATGAATCAATGACGTAATTTAGGAGTAGATTTTAGTATATTGAACCGATATGACGTCACCCTATTAGAGTAGAAACTCTGCTGAAGTGAGGTGCTTCCCAAGTACGGTAGACCTGCTAACCTGGGGATAGTCTGACACGGACAGCATAATCCCAACAAAACCCTGGCGTGGTTCAACACCTTGACATTTACCGTGCTGCAACCCTCGGTAACGACCAAGTTCACACCAGATCGATGTTGCAAGTTCACGGTTCCCCACTCCCCCGCACCCTGCGAATGACGTCAGCAGACCATTCATGCCTTCCTCCCGGTCGATAGAACCCTCGTCGGAACGACTGGTGAAAGGTGTAAGCGGGTCACTTATTTTTGATTGGAAAACCTTCATTTAGTCCTAGCTTTCGCGCCAAGACGCGGTGCTGCCTTCACTTCACCTACGACAGAGTTTAGGCACAGATTATTAGTTGGATCAGAAAAGAAGTAGGATAATGAACTTTGGAACTCATCCAATAAAAACTAGCACAGCCGTCAACTCGATAGGAATAACAAGTTGGTATTGGTTGGTAGATCCTAAATGGGTAAGCTTACTGTTTGGTGTGGTCCGAGGTTTAGTTGCCTGAGCATATTTACATTTATTTTTAAAATTAATACACACGTAAGTAGGTAATTGTTCATCAATTTGGCACCGCGAGTTCCTGTGCTTCGAGCCAAGTCTAATCAGCGAGTGCTGCGGAGGCGGGAGGGTCTATTCAGCTTCCAAATTATCTAACTGAGGTCTGCGCCTGTACCCAGCCACATTTCAAGGTGTAGGACGTCCAAATACAAATGAAGACCAAATAAAGACAAAATTCAACTCCTGTAGGCTACAGAAGTTGAATTTTGGGAACTTCTTTCTTAGAATACTTCTTCATCGAACCACTACATGTCCTCACTTACAGGTTACCATTTAAGATCAGGTGTGCCATCAGCTTCATCCATCACTTATGTAAACTTACGAATACGAAATGTCCAAAATGTATTAGGTATAAACTTATTAAAAAGCATTTTTGTGATGAACAAACACATCACTTTGGAAAAATAACAATTTTACCAAACTGAAAGAACTACCTATAACCTAGGTAGTGCCATGCAATGATCTAAGACCATGGTTTTATGGAAATAATCATCCCAATAAATATTAGTCTACCAGCAACGAGTGCTACGTGCTACATTGCATTTAGTACACAATATGTTAAGCTTTCGTTGTAGCACTACGTAGCACTTGCTACGAACTCGTAGACCCTAATTTTATGATACCGCAGTACTATCACAGAGCTAAAAAATAAGTCTTGGCTGCTTATGATCTTTAAACAAACATACAAAAATTTACCGGCTAGATTTAAATGTCTTTTTAAGTATGTTTTTCTCCTAAGAATTACATTCGTCAGTTTATAATTATGTTTTTTAATTTCCTTAGCACACCTTGCTACCACGAAAAACGTTCAAAAGAAATAGGGCATTTTCACTCACTGACAGTATTATCAATTCTACTGTTTATAGTTAGGTAAAGTTTTCTATTATTCCAATTAACAGACTTGAACCTACGACCTCTTCTTCCTGTTTTATTCTGGTTATTGCTCTAAAAAATTTATAGGTAAGTAACTATATTTCTTATTACTGAAAATGTCCTTAGAGTCCTTCAGGGTAGGCAACGCACCGACAATGTTCTTAATGTTGTCGATGTTTCTAGGTGACGGTGACTGCTTACCATCAGATGCGCCGCATGCCTGTCTACTACTTACATAAAAAAACACCACCAATGACTTTCCATAAAATCATTAATGAACACCGAATCCCACCTACTTGCTCAGATATAACAAACCAAACAGATATTCCAGAGAGCTTTCTGGAGCGTTCAGAGGGGCTCACGTGGGCGTCTGACGTCATAGCCTCCCCTCCCACCCGCCAACAACCCCCCATTGCCACCCTTCAACTTGACATTCGCAGCTGTATCGATCGCGCCGCAATGCCGAGGTCGTCCTCTATTTACCAATACGTTTGTGAATGAAGCTGGCTGCTTCCCACAGCTGGAAGTGGATAAAAATACTTACAGTTAATGCAGCGATATACCTAGGTACCTACCCTTGAAAGGAAAACTATTACAGATGAGATTCAGCCGATTGTTTTCAGTATTTCATTTTTAGAGGAATAATTGAGCCTTTTATGTCAGTATAGTTCTTTCAAAAGTAGGTACTGAAGGAATGACTAAGAACAAAGTATAATAAGTTTAATCATCATCATCATCATCATCAATATATATAAAACTCTTTTGAAGCTGACAGAGAATCAACGCACAGCCTAAACTATAAGTCCTAGAGGTATGAAATTTGGAGGGTGGTATCCTTATATAGTGTAGGGGTGCACTAAGAAAGGAATTTTAAAACGTCACACTCTAAAGGGTAGAACGCGAGCAACGCCGCGGGGGACGGCTAGTAATACATAATAATGAGAGATACCTATGTACTTTATACATACTAAGGGCCAGAGGGCCTTGAATTTTTTAGTATATCCCGAATGAGAATACCGACATACTAGATAAGCATGTATTATATCGTACAACCTAGTATGGTAAGTAAAGTTCCTACACCATCTTATATTTGACGTTTCAGTTGACCATTAATAGTCAAAAATAAACGAATACTTACATCAAAAAGTATTCAATACTGTACCTATGGATGTACTGTTCAGTATTGAATACCAGTTGGGAGAATTTGATTATTGAGTTTTGTTGAGTTTTGTTTGAGGAGGCATTTGATATCGCTGATTATTTCAGCGGAGCCTCCTCTGGATTCCTTCGTCTTCTAATGCACAGCAGCGTGAATGGCCAGCGAGTTGCCATCGTCGGCAAGCACGCTGCCACGGCCCACGTGGGGCCACCGATTGTCACACATCCAAACCCCGTCTAGGCAGGTCGATGTAGCGTCTCGAACGCACAAACTAATTTCCAGAGGAGAAAGATGGTCATTCTCAAGTGGTGGTCATAATAAATTGCGTCCGAAACGAACATCACCATACCCAGCACGGAGCTGCAGCTATCGGGTCAGGCGAAGAAGGAGTCCAGAGGAGGACCGACTGAATAACTAAACATATCGGCCGCACTCTTACTGGCGAGAAAACACCGTTTGCGCGATCTAGAACACAAACTTGGAATGTTCATAACTCCAAAACCATTCAATTCATCAGTTCAGTTTTTGGAATGTATATTGATCTGACCAAGCTCTTTATGATTTTCACATCTTAAAGAAGCTTTTCATTCAGGATAGCAGAGATTTTGAGGTGTGACGTCAGAAATAGTTCCAGTGTTGCAATTGGTTGGTAGTGACGCAGGGAAGTCCCTTTCCGGTTACTCTGCGCGAGAGTTTAACTAGTGCTACAACAATTTCGACTTTAAATCTAATGCAGTACGATAGTTAATTCGGTATGTAATTAAGTAATGACTATTCTTTGTTGCAACTTAGTAATTAGTTGGCGCGTCGGCGGCGTACCTAGTTGGTCACAACGCAAACGTACGTGTACAAGATAACAAGGGCCGAGCACCGTACAACTCTCACTGAAAGAAACCGCGAGAGGGGCAGGTTCGATTCTCGGGTGTCAAGTAAATAAATATTTTTTTGACGGCCTAAACTGGTCGCCTTGCTGTTACTTGAAAAGTTTGCATGTAGGATGTAGGTAACGATTCAGAGGTGAATACGCCTAGGTAAAACAATAGCGTGACCATTGAGGAACTATTACTAGCGTATAGAGAAGCTATACCAAACCAAAAACGTGTCGCAACTTGAGGCGAGCGCGCCCCGCCCAAAGACAAGTATTTGCTGCAGCGCTAAAAGATTAGATGTCGTCTAACCATACTATCAAACCATGCAGCGCTAGATCGCTAATAGAGTATTGTTTTCTCGCGACCAAAACGTCGTAAGCGCCGTGAATTTCGCTGTTCCATACGCTAGTAATATTAATTCAATGAGCGTGACGTCAAAACGTTCATGTGACGCAGTCGAGCACTGCAGGGGACAAGCACGTGTTCTCAATTCAATTCAATTCTTGTCTATGGCCTTTGCAGTGTTGCCCGCAATTTCGCCAATGTCACGTTTTATTAGACCTTAGCACGATGGAGAATGACCGGTGGTGAGAAGTAATGATCGGTGGAGAATTTGGATCCAAGCAAAATTATAAGAAAAATCAACAAAAAACACAATTCTAGTTAAAAATACAAAAGAAAAACACAAAAATGAAGAACTTAAACATACTAACATAAAGCTACCTATATCAAGTGTTAAAGTTTTATATGAAACCTACTAATATACTTACACAAAATATTTACAAAGGGGGTAAATGCCAAGGCGAGAATACATTTAAATGAAAATGGACGAGGGATTTCCGTGGGAATGATATGATACAATGACATGCTAAACCTTTGACAATTAAAAAAAATATGATCTACTGTCCCTTCATCTAGACCACACTCACAAAGAGCGTGATCCCTAATCCGAATTTTGGCCAGAAACACCGGAGTGCAGACATGCCCAAGTCTGAGCCGACAAATAGTTGATGTAGTCGACTTACTGGCAGAACGAAATTTAAAAAACCAAGGTTTGATAGGAATGTCTGGTTGGATTCCGCCATAATATTTTCCTTTTACAGTTTTTGAAATCTCCCAAGTCTTTGTCCAAGACCTTAAAAGATCAGAGCACGTGTTCTCGTGTTAGGTAAACCTCATTGACAGTTTGACATGACAGCTATCAGGATAATGTAGGTACAAATGCTTCAAGGTCTCTGCTGTTGACAGCCATAATATTGTTGGAAGGTTTATTTATTTATAGGTAATGGAAATGTTCGCGACATGATTAGACATTGTTATGAATTTGATGTAGGTACTGATTGAATCATTGTATTGTTATGACCATGCGTCTCACAGAATAGATATAGACTCAAGTTTAGGCGTGTGTTTTGTTACACACCTTTCAGGATGATGCTGGGAATTTGTGAAAGCTTTCAGTGAAAAGTATATTACCTAGATACCAATTTCGTGAGAATGGATCGTCGGCCCATTAGCTCAGTTGGATAGAGCGTCGTGCTAATAACGCGGGTTCGATCCCCTCATGAGCCACGTACAATTTTGCATTTTCAAACATCTATACGACTTTTCTAGAACATTGTTAGCTCTTTATCTGACTGTGGAATAAGTAGTCTCTGGCTTAGCTATAAAGCAAACATAGGTACACCTTTATTCAGCAGATTTTATTTTTAACTTTTAGCCAACACGTGTAACACCTTACGTGATACATAAATAAGTAGGTAGGTAAGTGGTTTGCACTAAAAATTTATAGCATTGAGATATTCTCCAACTTCCTAATACGAGTAAATCGTAAGTCAAATTCTAATCCAGTTATATCTGGTCTTAAATCACCTTGATAAGAAATGTGCATATATTTGACGTATTTGCTATCAAGTGATAAAAACCTACGCGTAACTCGTAGCTTAGCTTATTATGATAAAGCGTTAGTGGAAATCTATGAATAACGTCAATGAAACTTAGTCATCGTTCATCGTGTTACTTTTATTTACCTACATTTACCTAGTAAGTAGGTACAGAAAATATTTTTTCAAGTTCCTCTTCACTCTGTAGTGGCCGAAACACAAGTGTACCTACACTAGTTCGGGAGACCTACCATGGATACACACTACTAATTTTGTAACATTTTTTAATGTCCCATAATCTTTCATTCCTTTGCCCTTATCCCACGCTAGGTGGGTTCGGCACAACATGTTTTCTTCTTCCACTCACTCCTATCATTCGTCAACTCTGAATCTACTCATCTCACATTCATATCCTCTTTCACACAATCCAACCACTTCTTCGGTCTTCCTCTACTTGCATACACAGCCACACTCATATACCTATTCATAACTCTCTTCGTTATATGACTTTCATCCCTCCTCATTTCTTTTATGTCCCTACATTTTCATTTTCATTTGTATCCTTCGTATCAAAATCATAGCATGTCCGTGACTATTAAGTATAACTTGCTAAGCAAACATTACACCGGTTCTCACTAGATGCTAACGGTTACCAAGGCCGATTATATCAAGTTATAGGAATCGTTAGAAGTACCTTCTTGTTGACTAATAAAAATGTAGATTATGGTACCTGTCCATTGATATTAGTACCTAATTCGTAACTAGATGGCGCTGCTAAAAATAGCACAATTGTAGATCGCGCTATCGAAGCGTTCTGCGGAATAGGCATAGTGCCTCTTGTTTTACTTCGAACACCGATATACCTACCTACCTATGGCTACTAGTTCTTTCAGTACCTAAAGCTATTGTTAACAATGTTACTTTGCCATCCAGTTGACTATTTTTCTAATCATCTATCAATTTAGCCTGTATGCACCTACTGCTGTGTATTAGGCGTCCTCTTTAGTACGCCAGTCTCCGGTCCTGCGCGAATCTTCTCCACTGCTGCCCAACTATAGCCACAATATCATCGGACAAATCATGTTGTTTTAAAATTTGATTAATTTTTAATAATATGGTGTCGATTGTGTTGTTGAATTTTCTTAAACTAACCTAATTTGAGAGCACTAAAGTTGTTGCCATCCCATTCTATGAACTAAAACGACAAGGACGACTATAATTTTAGAGCTGTCAAATTAGGTTAGTTGTAGAAAAATGCAACAAGAGAATTGGCACCATTAGCTACCAACCATAATTTGTTATGTAGCTATCATTTGGGAGGGTACTGCTTCCTGGGTGACCACGTATCACTTTTTTCCAGGAAATAGCGCGTCATTTTCACTGTGTCAAATAGTAGGTAGGTACTTAAATATTTTTCTATTTTCGATTTTGAAGGCAAAATCGCAATAATTACAAAGCTACATTCATAACTAATATACATTTTAAAAATTAAATGGTAGAGCAGAAGCGCGTTTACAAAAACAATATTTAATTAAAGAAATAATTTTATTATAATTGCATAAATGTTTTACATTTAGGTACATAATTGAATTAACAATTATTATATTACAATTTACAAAATCGGCACCGTGCTATTGAAAAGCGTTTATTTCTAAACTTAACTGAGTTTTGGAGCCATAAATGTCTTACAATATACTTATAAACTATATAAACTTATTTGTATACAAATAAAACCTTAAACCATTCCACTTCTGAAAAAAAAACGATGAAACTCTTGCATATCAACCACAATATAAGACTTCTAAGAGAACTATATTGTATCGTAAAAACCTGTATGAAGAGATTTTTTTTTATGGATATCATAAATATATGGACGGATATCTAGCAAGTTCTTTTTGTAACATGTTTCAATCTATCAAATATTTTTAACCAACTACGGCGAATCAAAAAGGAGGGTATATGATTCTACGATGCACGTCTTTTACGCTGGAATTCATAAACATGTAGGGGTTCCCCTAGACTCTAGGGGAACCACTAGATCTAGAGCTTTTCGTGGTTAGATTCTTACGTGCTCGTACAAAGAAATCGTTACTCAAGCATTTTAATAAGACATTTTCATATCAGTGCTTGAGCTGCAAATGCAAAAACTTACAAAATATATATACAATTTAAAAACTGGTTTAAACTTAACAGATCCATGCGCAACATAACAATATTATAAGACTATTAACATACATACATTTTTGTACACAAATTAATACGTATTTATAAAAAAATATTTGGATGTGGTTCAATCTACCTTTGATAGATATCTTAAGATCTTGAAGTAGGTAGATATGAGGATATCTACGATGACTAATAATTACAAAATTACAAAAATGAGCTTTTATTATCGTGTCTTCCAAGGAGCCCATATTCCTAGTTGTAAGAAAAATCCTCGCCTGGACTCGACCTACAAATCGTGTTTATGGAAGTCATTTTAACAACTAATAGCCGAATACTGAAATGCTACTTGGGTAAGTTTATATGCTTAAACTAGCCATCGCCCGCGGCGTTGCTCGCGTCCTACCCTTTAGAGTGTGACGTATCAAAATTCCTTTCTTAGTGCACCCCTACACTATATAAGGATACTACCGTCCAAATTTCATACCTCTAGGACTTATGGTTTAGGCTGTGCGTTGATTCTCTGTCAGCTTCAAAAGAGTTTTTTGATTGATGATTGATGATGATTATCGCCATCTTTTACTAATAAGTAGGTAAGATAAAAAGAGGCAAATTTTTAGTAATGTTTTTGAGTGACGTTTCACGTGCTACGATTTCGAGGTCGAGTCGAGGAGAGGATTATTCGAGGTAACGACTAAGAATCCCATATGTTTAGTCATTATCTCGAATCATATATTCCTAATTTATAATCTTAGAACGAGTTAGCTAAGGATGTTAAGAGAAGCTTACTTCATCTAAAATTATGTCCCAGTTTTCCGTATATTGTGAGAAGCCCCTAACGCTGCATATTGCTCGATTTCTATACTCTACTAACGGATATCCGTAAGTAAAATGGAAACCTTATAAAATATAATCATTATATACTGACACCAACAAAAGAAAGGGGAATTTTGAAACTTTTTTTTTGAATACAAGGTAGGCAACAATCTCACCTGATGTTAAGCAATGATGTGGTCGACGATGTAGCACTGTTAACTAGAAGATACCTATCCACTCTACTCTTGAAAACTTCCAAATTATAGTCATTTGGGCATACAGACGCCGGCAACGAGTTTCACTCTTTGGCTGTCCACATAATAAATGTAGACGCAAAGCATTTGCAGTGTTAAAATCTCCCTTGCATCCGAATGTTTACAATCAAGAGGGATTTTGACACCGTAATTTACCTACTAACATCGGTTAGTTGAATATTGAAATCGGCCTTAAGTCATGTACAATTTAAGCCTTATTTACTTACATACAGTGTTTTTAAGCCTTGTACCTACTAGTATCAATTGTCGATGACAAGCCATCTATGCGTTGTGTTTTCTACTTGTGGCTGTACCAATGGAGTTCTAACACGGAGTTTCACTTCTATAGACCCACCGGCCGGACGGCGGCCGTCCATCAACTAATAAATCAAAGAAAATGTGATTATTAACAATGAAAATTACAACTAGGTAATACAGTATTTACAATATTTACAAAATACACATGAAACTGTTGAGCTATCTACAAACCGTTGCAAACGATTTATAGATAGCTCAACTGGTCCAAATCCAAAAAAAGTTGAGGATTATTAACTAATTTGTCTTGGATAATAACACACAAATTGAATTTTGGAAAATAAAACTAACTCTGAGGTGTAAAAGATAGAAAAATATACATGAAAATAGTTAAATATCATTGAGATTTTGTTGGGGACATACAATTGATCAATTTAATCCAAGATGTCCGTGGAGTCAACATAGGCCTCATCTGAAAACCAGCGCTGTTATGTACATTGGTCTGTGGTTATATAGTAGCATGTGGCAGCATATGCTGAGCTGAATGCTCTTTCACCATCACTACAAGCATACATTGTTACTTTGTAAATATTTTGTACTAGATATGTATGAACTGGTAGCAAGCAAGCTCGTATGAGTTAGTGGCTAACTCTGTTGCCCGAGTTTTTAGGCCGCCATAAGGCCTTCGTCATGGCTTAACTACTAAAGACGGGACCGACAGTGTAACGTGCCCTTCGAAGCACGGAAGCGCTCAGATGTAAATGCCACTAGCGATCACCCATCCAAATTGTGACCGCGCAGAACGTCGCTTAACTTAGATAATCGTTGAAGATTGACTAAGCAAGCCTAGCCACTGATTGATGGTTTGAATATATACTTACAGGAAAGGAGTCATGTATAGTGACGCATGTCTCTAGCGGCGCTAGCTTGATGTGCGCGGCGCCGAGCATCGAATCCCCGCGGAACCAGCCGCTGCAACACAACGCGCCGCTACACCAGCTGAGTACACACACCACACTACACTACACTACCACTACACACACCCAGGATGAACGTATGAAATGTTTACAGTGAAATGCATGCCGAATGTGTACACTTGACGTTTACTACTAAGTCAAACTATAATTTTGTATGGAGAATCATTCGTTTGACACGAGTTTTGACATTTTTTGAAACGACACAGCACTTTTATTTTAATAGTTTTTCTTGTGTTATTGTGAGTATTGTTGTTTAATTTTGGTGGAATTTTAACCAATAATACTTAGGTCGTAACATAAAGTGTGAGCCATTGGAATAAATGTGTGTAAAGTGATTTTTCTGAATGTGAAAATTCGTGTTAGGTTTTGGAGAGAAAATCCACCATTTTCTTTTCAAAACAAACGACAGCCGACTTGACGAAGACTTGACTTGACTTATATTATTACAATTATATCACTTGACATTGGCAAAATTGTCTGTCGAAATGACGGACAGAGGCCATTAATGAAGAGAAGAAGAAGAAGAATCATTCGTTTTGTAAACTACCCGCTAGGGGCGCTG
The DNA here is from genome assembly GCA_918843925.1 of Eulithis prunata. Taxonomy (NCBI): domain Eukaryota; kingdom Metazoa; phylum Arthropoda; class Insecta; order Lepidoptera; family Geometridae; genus Eulithis; species Eulithis prunata. The sequence continues at coordinate 1,406,007 of OU974007.1, forward strand.
TGCTGCTAAATCTCTATGCAAAAATATAGTTTAGGTACTTTGTATTATATGTAAAACTAGTGGAAACAAGTTACATGATTGTAGGTTAGTGTTGAGATGAAAATGAATGATAGAGGTTTTTGTCAAGAATTTAACTTCTTAAAACAATTTAACCCTTCAGAACTTTTGCGGTAAAATATAAATGCATTGAAAAGAAAAAGCTTAAAAAACAAAACAAACTCAAAGAATAAATTAAATCAATAACAAAACCACACATTAGAATAAAAAAATGAAAATATTCGATGAAACTTTACATTTAGTTTACATGAGCAAAGCCAAGCAACTCAACTCTTATGCCCGTATGCTGATTTACTGCTCAAGCACTGATCCGGACTCAAGCATAGATTTTTGTATAAAAATCTCTACTTAAATCTATCCTTGAGTAACGATTTCTGTATCGGGATACGAGCCTTCTAAATGTACAATAATATTTACATAATAAAAAAGCCATTACTGTACTAATGAAACAATTCGGTACCAATTATACCATCAATGGTACTGCCTAATGGTACAGGTGGTCCGACGGCAAATAATGAAATGACAGAATATTTTTTTAAATAGGCCAAAAACTAAAATTAAAGATATGCATAAACTATAGATATGCAGATCTCCTAATTAACCGATTCTGATCCCGAAAATCGAGTTTGTCTGTTTGTTTGTTCGCGGATCACGCCTTAACTACTGGACCAATTTCAACGAAACTTATACCATTCGGAAGCCCTTCTTCCGGATTGAAACTTAAGCTATATTTTATTGAGATCAAAGCCGTGGATTCTTAGATTAAGTTTCAACTCTCTAAATCAAAACCAGCCTTTGGCACGAGGCTCATCATATACTGGTTGACAGATATTTTGGGGGAAGGTTATATATTTTTTTATACAATATAGGCAACCGTTTGACCACAATCTCACCTGATGTTAAGCAATGACAATTATATATATTAACTAGCCGTCGCCCGCGGCATTGCTCGCGTTCTACCCTTTAGAGTGTGACCTTTCAAAATTCCTTTCTTAGTGCACCCCTACACTATATAAGGATACAACCCTCCAAATTTCATACCTCTAGGATTATAATATTTATACCAATACAATTAAGTTTAAGAGATCCTGCAAAATGGTGCTAGCTTATACTTACCCCTTAGAATAGACCTCTAGTTTGATGCCGTGCCGTTTGAAGACCCTTAAGCAAGGTCTAGCGCTTCTGTGTATTGCGAGAGGGAATACTGCGTTGTACTGAGGACTGTTTGTGTCCTTCACTGTTGATGTTCGGTCTGATACTGGAGCCTCCTGGAAGTGGACAAGAATGTTAGTAACTAGCCGTCGCCCGCGGCGTTGCTCGCGTTCTAGACCCTTTAGAGTGTGACGTTTCATAATTCCTTTCTTAGTGCACCCCTACACTATATAAGGATACTACCCTCCAAATTTCATACCTCTAGAACTTATAGTTTAGGCTGTGCGTTGATTCTATGTCAGCTTCAAAAGAGTTTTATATATATTGATTGAATGATGATGATAGATAAATTTAAATACTAGGTACTTTTTGGATAGTTTATACTTCTTAACCATAAAGATATTTAGTTGAAATAAAAAAATACAAAAACTAACCTGTGGATAAGGAAACTCAAATTTGACGTATGTATCGATCTCCTTAGGATTGGGTACGTTGAATGCTATGCCGCGCACGATAGTGAGCTCTAAATCGTTCTCGTTAAGGTCCGTATTGCACTGCATCATTGAGAAGTTGCGAGTTTCGTAGTGGAACTTTGGAGTTTGGCCGAGGCTGGAAATAAGAGTTGAAAAGTAAATAATCATTAAAAAAAATGTTAAATTCAATAGATATCTAGGTGTAGATCTAGCAATCAAACTTTCTGAACATAATATATTTAGTTCTCTATCCTTACCTAGATGGCGCCACTTTTACATTTTTTTATACAATATAGGTAAGTAACCGTTTGACCACTATCTTACCTAATGTTAAGTGATGTACTTACCATATTTGTAAAGTGTGCCTAGGCATATGATTATGGAACTGCTGTATGTACGTGTGTATACATATATCTTTATTTATTTCTGTACTGTATTTTGAACATCATCTAACAAATAAGTAAATACTTATCTAAATAAAATATGTTTATATTCCCATACACCAAACTGTATATAAAACCTCTAGTGAGGAACTGATCTTTATGAAATAAAATTACTATATTCGATCGAAGTTTCTAACACAGTTTAGTTCTCAACCTACACCTAGATGGCGCCACTTCTTTTATTTTTTCAATTAGCTACCTACAACTAGATGGCGCCACTAACTTTCCCTGTAATTAGGTAAAAAACCTACCCTTTAGCGACAGTGACTAGATCTAAATCCTGCTTGACACTGACAGCTAGATGGTCGAATCTGTTAGCGTCGGCGATGTGTCCCATAGCCTGGTTGTGATCTCTATTAGCTAAGCACAGCTTTAGTTGAGTTGACAACTGTTGGTGGAGACGAGCGATGACGTCATCGTCGTCAGCTGATATCGGACCCGTCGATGGTGATGGATCACAGTCTTCCGCTGATACAACGTCGAAACTGGAAGTGAATATTCGTTTTGTTATTTCTTTTAATAAAAAAACCTCAAACAAGTTAATTTTACAAAATAATTAAACATCCCGACTGTAAAAACTTAATAGATCCACTTTCATATTTAGAAATAGAAATAGAAATTATTTATTTTACGCAAAAACACAAAGATACAACTAAATAAGCATAAAATTAAAGAGAATGATGCGTAAAAAGGGTACTCGCTCAGCAAATGCTAAAGGTGCACGGTGGCTCCTTTAGCGCTGGTTTTCAGGAGTGCCTAGAATTTATTATCATCACTGATGATCACCAATATAACACGCTTAACGCACCAGTGAAACTATTTTTCGACAGTTTTCTTATAAATGTTTTTTTTTTGACAAATTGACGTGGTACCTACCTACTGATAATTACTATAGTGTACCTACATAGCATACTATAACAACTATAACTTCCATAGCTTTTAAACATTTTTGTAACAATTTTACGATTTCTTTTAACAATTTTTAATTCCAATAAGTAAACTTTTTACATTTACGTCATTTTGATGTCATCCTTACTAGTGTAAAATTTTTGCCGAACTGAGTATACCGCCCCAGTTTAGAATAAGAATACAAATATAAAATTAACGACACATACTAGAACAGAAACAAATACAGACTAATTAAATACTAACTAAACTAGAAACTATGAACTACATAATAAGTAAACTAGGTATAACGTAATCTTTGACAGGCGTCATGGCTCAGTCGGTAGTAGCTCTGCCTTCCGTGCTGTGGGTCGTGGGTTCGATCCCCACCGAGAACAAACATTTGTGTGTTGTAATCATAGATGTTTGTTCACTTTGTTCTGTGTCTGGGTGTTTCTATGTATTATAAGTATGTATTTACAAAAAAAATAAAATGTATGTATGTATTCTATCAGCCATCTAGTTTCCATCGTACAAGCTTTGCTTAGTTTGGGACTAGAAGGAGTTGTGTTAAGTGTCCGTGAATATTTATATTATTATTATTATTAATCTAGTGTGCCGTAAAAACGTACCCTGGCTCAGCATTATGTTGGATGACTGACAACCAACGCTGGTCTTCCGCCAGAGCCGTTTACAATGCGTGTACACTGTACAACTTACGTATGTTCGAGATCTGTTTTAGCCTTAGGCAATAAAGGCAGAGACTTGAGGTCGACCGCCAAGCCACCGCGAGCCGCCTCTATCACGGAGTCGAAACCTTTCGCTGCTCTTAGGTACTCCTTCGCCTTGTCTATATCACCTGTAAATGAAAATTTGTTATTATATGTCTGTATTATAAAACTGTAAAAAGGCCAAAAACTAAAAATAAAGATATGGATAAAGTAAATATGCAGATCTACTAAATAAACGATTCTGATTCCGAAAATCGAGCTTGTCTGTTAGTATGTTTGTTTGTTCGCGGATCACGCCTTAAGTACAGAGCCCCGAGTCTGTGCATTTGTTTTGACTTTCGAATCGAGTATAGCACACGCAAACGCATTCGCAAAGAGAGAAATTTTGTATGAAAACCGGATAAGCGCCTCTAGCGGGAGATTTGGGAATTGTGCAATTCCCAACAAAATTTCTAGCTTTGCGAATGCGTTTGCGTGTGCTTTACTCAAGTCGAAAGTCAAAACAAATGCACAGACTCGGGGCTCTGGACCAATTTCAATGAAACTTATACCATTCAGAGGCCTTTTTTCCGGATTGAAACATAGGTTTTGTTTTATTGTAATCAAAAACGTGGATTCTTAGATACAGATGATTTTCTAAAGAACTTTCTAAACTAAAAGCAGCCATTTGCTACGAGGTTCATCGTATGCTGGTGACAGATATTTTAGTGGATAGTTTCGCACGCGTACGTAGTCGCGGGTATCAGCTCGTTTATAATATTAGTGAGATGTTTGGAAATACTAGTATGTTTTTTTGACATTATTGAATGTCTAGTTTTTTTTTTTACGTTACGTTCATAATATGTCGTTAGTTAAGTTTTCTATTTTATAGCGATTGTAGAAAATCAACTGCTCGAGGGTATATTTTATTAGTTACTTTACTTATAAGTCCCTTTAAAATGATCCTAGTCATTTCACTAAATATGCATTAAAATTAAATCTATAATTTTGAGTAATATCTTACCGTCCTTCTTGGCCTTAATAGCAGCTTCTTTGAACTGCTTCTGTCGTTGCAGTAGGAATGCTATTTGTTTCTCGTATCGCGATGAAGCCGGTTTCACTGCGGGGGCCGGACTGGGGGCTGAAGACGGACCTTGTGGGGCCGGCCGAGGCGCCGCTGGTTTAGATGATGATGATGATGATGATGATGACTGGAAGTTAAAATCAAAGTCAAAATATTTTTATTGAATAAAATCTCACTGATTAATTTGAATCGTCATAAGGTTTTGTAATATCAATTTAAATCAGATTAAATTTTTTTGGGACCGGCTCCATTCAATTTAACACAGACCCTTTACAAAATGTTCTTCTTCTTCTTCAACTATGTCCTTTGTCCGTGATTTCGACAGACAATTTTGCCAAGTTGGATATTGAAAATAATAGGTAAGTCAAGTCGGCTGTCGTTTATTTTAAATGCAAAAATGGTGGATTTTCCCTTCACAACTTGAAAACGAATTTTAACATTCAGGGAACCACTTCACACACATTAATGTTAAAACTAGAAGAGAAGTTTCAGATATATTTGACATTGACAGCCGCTGAATAACACGGACAGACAGATATATATTACAGCTAGTGGAAACTCTCTAGCTAAAATTAATAAGTGTGATATTATTTCATGCATTTTCTTTAATAAATTCCCTTCTTTCCGAGCACTCCCAGATATATTTCCAAGATGAGGGTAGTTCTAAATTTAACTCACGCCATCTGTTGGTAGTGGCGCGTACCCCGGTGGAGTAGGTAAGTCGTCACTAGCGATGGGTTTCCCGGCCGAGTTCAACTTGATCGCCTCTTGGAATTGCTTCACGATCCTGCCCATCCGACGGGCTTTTGAGGTGTTCCCGGATTCCTTGGAGCTGGCTTCTTGTTGCTGGAAACACCAATGAGGTCAAGACTGACGTCTCACTAAAAACTCTTTTAGTATTATCTTGTCTACCACTGTTGTGTGACAATGTACAGTCAGAATTAAAAGTACTTAGGGGTACTTAGGGGTACAGGTAAATGATGAGACTGGCACGGGGTCGTAAGGAGTGGGACATCAAAAGAGAGGCCTATATCCAGCAGTGGGTGAAGTCAGGCTGTGGATGATGATGATGAGGGGTACTCGACACAACCGGTGGTGTCTAGTGGAACCACTATTCTATTCGACATTACCGACTATTCATCATCATCATCTACTAAAACTAACCTGGTAGTACGCCAGCCTCTGTCGTAAGGCTTCGTCAACTGTCGAAGCGGTGACAAGGCTGGCAGGTTCTGGTGGTACAGGGTTCGGTTCTGGTTCTGGAAATAAGACAGAATGCAGAGTAAAATCAATTACAGATCCCGACACGGTTTAATAGCTCTGACCTTTAATGAAGAGGAAGTGGGAAAGTGCTTTATGAATGAGATGTATGGCTTATCGACTGTTAGAGCCAGGACCGACAGTTTAACGTGCCCTCCGAAGCACAGAAGCGCTCAGATGTAATCACCACTAGCGGTCACCCATCCAAATAGTGACCGCGGAGAACATCGCTTAACTTAGATAATCGGTGAAGATTGACTAAGCAAGCCTAGCCACGAGCGCTTTCTTGAACTTGACCCCACCAACTTAAAATTCTCTAAAACTGTTGATTCTGTTACCTGAAGCTTGCTGCGTAGTTTCCTCAGTCCTACCACCCCTGATGGATGCTGCGATCATATCCGGAGTGGGTAGTTCGTTCAGGTCCATCTCCTGGCCGGATTTGTACGCGTCGACGACTAAGTCGAACTGTTTCACCACTTTTAGGTACTCTAACGCCATTGTCTTGTCACCGGCGTGCTTTGATGACAAGGCGGCCGCTTTGAACTCTGTTTGGCGCTCTGTTACATGATACAAAATACGTTTATTTGCATAATAAATGTTACAACTTGGTATTAGCTTAAGGTAGGAGGCACTTTTAAACTTATTTATCCATTTCGGGTATAGTAAAACGTACTAGATAGGTTAATTCACACTTTAATATGTTATATGTATTAGTAGATTCCTTAATCTCGGTGGTATGGTACATCAACTTTTATATAGTTTTTTTTATCTTAATTAAACCGGCTTTTCAAAGATTAAAAAAAACCAAGTGTAGGTACTCACTAAAAATCATCATAAGCCCCTCCTGTCTCTCTGGGCTCACTTCATTAGGAGGAGCTGGTGGAGGGTCCTTTGGTTCCGGCTGACTTGGAGGCTCTTCATCATGTAAGTCAATCAGCTGTTCCGGTGGAGCCTCAATACTGGTGGATCTGAAGATAATAATATGGCTGTTAAAAGTGGCCTTATATATTGCAATAAATTAGATTCACATATTTACATTCAGTGTTGTAAGAACAGTAGTTGGGCAGCAGTGGAGAAGACTCGCGCAGGACCGGAGAGACTGGCGTACCAAAGAGGAGGCCTATACCCAGCAGTGGGTGCATACAGGCTGAATAGATAGATAGATGAACATTCACATCATTCAGAAACAAGCAGCCACACACACAGTCACAATAATTAGTAAAATTCTTGGGGATACAGTTTTTGTCAACCGGGGGGGGAACTAATTTTAGCGAAAGGGAGTCTGAGCACCCTTTTCCCAGGCTCTTGGGCAGGTGCTTAGAATATGCCGAGCCTTAAAACCCGAGAGAAAGAACATAAAAAAATCACACAAAAAAGGCACAAAGAAAGTATTAGGAAAATTCAGCCAACGCAATATTTACCCACCCACGTAAATCACCTAGTAAGTATGGTATGATCATTATACAAAACTATTTACAAATTTCTGTGTATTTTAAGACTTACCTAGGTGGAGCACTAGGAGCCTCAATACTACTACTCCTGGGAGGTACTCTGGGTGGATTGTCGACGGGCTGTGCATTGCCGGTGCTAACTGGTGGCGGTATATCTTCATCAGGTACCGCCTTGCCTGCCTTCGCTTGTTTTAGGAGATCGTTGAGGGTTTTAAGGCCGCGGTTAAAGCTGAAAAATTTACAGGTTTTTTATAGATACTTGTTTATGATAAGTTACGAAGCGCTCGTGGCTAGGCTTGCTTAGTCAATCTTCACAGATTATCTAAGTTAAGCGACGTACTGCGCGATCACTATTTAGATGGATGACCGTTAGTGGCATTTACATCTGAGCGCTTCCGTGCTTCGGAGGTCAAAGTCAAAAGCTTTTATTCAATAAAATCTCACTGATCACTTTGAATCGTCATTACGTTTTGTTGATGGCCGGCGTGAGGGCATGTTAAACTGTTGTTCATACTCAATAAACATTCAGAAGTTGATCACTCACCGCCTAGCCCGCCCACTTTCCCCGCTAGCCTTAGCATTCTTCTCAGCTAACGTATAGTTAGATATCCTATCCTGCAGTAGACTGATAGTGCTGCTCTCAGTACTGGCGCCGGGCGGCGGCGGCGCGGGACGAGACGTACGGGGGGGAGGGGCTTCTTCGTCTTCCAATGCTAGGCCTTGGAGCTCGTTTAAGAGGTCTGGGTCGTCTTCGTCTGATGGAAAGTTTAGGGCAATGTTAGTATGATTGTAGGTCGACTTCGTCACGGCATAGTTAGCATAAAAACGAGATTTTCAGACCACGATAAGAAGTGGAATAAGAAAACTAAAGATTTAGAGTGAAAGTGCAAATAAGTATGTATGTCATCTAAATAATAATCAGGCCCTGCATCTACTCTAGATTATTTACAGCGTCAGGGGTCACTTTTTACCATGTGAGCGGAACACTGCAGTGACTATGGCATGGTTTTTAATGGAATAAACTTGCTTAACACCTATATCATCCTCTCAGCCTAGTCGGTCTTATCTACATACCCCATCTTATCTGTGTCCATGGTTTAGGTAGACTATATGCTAGTATTTTAGTAGTCAGTACATTGCTCTGTCGGAATTGCTTCTTAGCAAAATTTTAAAGAATAACATGCAATGTGCTAGCTATGAAATTGATACTAGCATTGCTAGACCTTATATTCACTTCCTGCTCCCACCAAACCTGCTCATAGTGTGAACACTGATGGCAGATCAAAATAGAACAAAAAAAAATCCCTTTCTAAATAGACACATGAGACATAATACCAACATTAAAAGGTAGTATTTAGTTTCAACTTCCTCTATTAAGATTACAAATAGCTCTATTGACCTTGTAAGCTCTTAAGAGATCTAATGAAAGAACTGCTACACTCTAAAATATAACTCATTGAGAAATGAAGTGGTCAATGACTCATGCAGACATGTTAATTGGTTTAACTGTAAACAAACTATGAATCTTGTTGGACAATTCATTGAACTTAGCATCTCGGCACTTTTTAAATGGGGTGGTGATTTGTATTTAGTACATAGGTACGGCTTGATAAGGGTAGGAAACACTGTTTAATAACTTTGTTAAGCACAATTATGTTGATATGTCTGGTACCTACTTAATTCTAAAGGTTGTCTCAAAGAGATTGCTATGAGCAAAAAGGCCGCCTATTTTACTGTCTGTTTTATGATATTTCTCTATATATTTAATTCTAATTCATGGTGGGGGGTTAAGATCTGCACTGATGTCTTGCATTGGAGTGTATTGGGCATTGTACCAATTGTACAAATTGATAATAACACAGACAAATAAAGCCTTAAGGCTGCCTAAAAACTCCATCACCAGAGTTTGCCACTAACTCATACAAATGTACATACAAATAAATTCTTACCAGAAACATCTTCATCAGACGGTATATCCTTCAGACTCTCAGCGATCATAGCATCCAGGTTAGCAGATGGCACCGGTGCTGGTTTCCTAGGCCTGTGAGGCTTGGCCCCGCCTCCGCTGATGGCAGCCAGTTCCGCTTCAAGGTCCATGTCATCATCAGACAGGTCCAGGGGCTCATCTCCATCGTCTAGGTCAGGTATGTCTAGGAGTCCGAACTGTAATTTGAGATTTGTGTTTCTCAGACAAATATATAAATGACTCTGATAAAAAGTGTTTCCAGTGTGGTTTTACCATTACTTGCCTAGATAGACTGAAACATGGTATGGCAACCTAATTGGCTACATATTGATTATTTTCAACTATGACTTAAGATAAGCTGCCTTCTAATTTGTATTTTAATTTTAATTTGTCGTGGGGGAATGAAATCTCCACTAACATCCCGCGTTGGGGTGTATTGTGCATTGTCCCCCGGCTGACCTCACCCCAACTAGCCCAACTCCTTGATTTGTATTCAAAGTTGACATGTAGGTATTCATGTCTAATATGTAGACTCTTGCGAATGAAGTAATCTTTTTCATTATAATATCTACCATGAATTAATTAATTGTTTAATGTTCATTCTAAACAAGACAACAATGAAACAAAGTCAATGTGCAGCCGATCGATAGGCAACGAGGTAAAAGTTATTGTGAAAGAATCCCTTTGTTTACAAAATGAAAATCAGCTGTTTTTTTATTTTTATTATATTTTCTGTGTAGGTATCGCATGTGGGTACCTATCTATCATGCCATAGTCCCCAGATTCTATAAATAAACAGTGGTCTAATCACAGGAAATTAGGCTTGATAATGTCGAGACAAGTAAATAACAATCAAAGAATGACTCACTTGAGACAAGTTGCCTTTTTTACCCGGATTCTGTTTTCGGAACATTTTCTTCCCGAGGTTTATCACACGCAACTTTCTATTCTGATTGTAATTATAATCTTGCTTTATGTACTTATCCAAGTTTGAAATTATTTCGTATCGCAGAATAGCGCTTGAAAATGCGATGCAATAACTCTACGAAAACTACGAAAAGTCTAAAAACCAAAATTAAATTAAATTGACATGACAGTTGTTACTTTTTTTACTGACATATGACATTGATTATCATTACGGAATTGGCGGAAAGGGATTTGTATTTTCAAACCACAGACTTGATCTGATTGGATTTTGTATCTGTGGTTTGCTATGCTGCTAGTTTTTTAGGGAAACACTGACATCATTGCGATTGAGACGTGGTCTAGCCGTTCGACGGAGTTCTCCCCAAATCACGGGAGAAGTTGGAAGCTTTCGAATTTCAGTTCCAAATTATTTATTACTACTACACTGCACCCAAGTTCAAGAAGTTGAAAAGAAGGGATAGTTGTAATGAAGTTCAAAACTTAGTACATCATTTAAACAAGTTGAGCATTATATAATGCTCAAATCATTTAAAACTGATATAACGGATAGTTATATACTTAATTTACTCAGATTTTTAGCCCAGAATATTAGTGAAATAATTTGGTCACTGTCCACACAGCAAGAAATATACATTTATTCAAAAAAAATCTCATTTATCTCACTCACTGAATGAATCGGCATTCAGTCATTTGATTACGCTGGAATTTGGTAAGGTAATCGTGAAATTTGTGTTGGCAGCACTCATCAACAGTGACGTATGAACGGCAGAAGAAACGAAAACGAAAAAAGCCTTTCTGTGCCGTTGTTATCTTCTAAATTACCTGAAGAATGGATACAAACGGCCAGACAAATGGGCTTAAATCTAGAAAGAAGGAAAATGGCGATGTCCAGGACAACCTATGGTAATAGTTCACTGTTATTTTTATGGCTTACATGCACTCCCCCATACAAGGGATCCAATGTGTCACACCTACGTATGTCAAAGGCTTGCACCTGAGAAATGTGTGACCTAGCTGGTACTATGTACCTTTGTATGTAAAGTGATGGTGAAATATTCTCACATCTAGCACTCTCGTTGGTCGCGGCGCGGCACTTTCTCGTGGCGCGATCCAACCTAGCGGAGTCAGAGCAGCTGAGCTGACGCATGCTGACATACCTACTTGATGTGATGACTGATGGTTTTTTTCAGGTCCGCTATCCTAGAGGAAGTACAGAACCAAGGGAACACAAAACTACCTTCAAACAAAAATGTGTTGGTCCTGGGGGACAACGAAACTGGGAAGACAACTTTAGTAGCAAAATTACAGGGTGTTGAGGACCCTAAGAAAGGATCAGCCCTCGAATATGCATATATAGACATTAGTGATGAGTATCGGGATGGTAAGTAAACTAATCTTATGAATAACATTAATTACTATACAGTTGTATCATCACCTAAAAGAGTACTCTAAGTTTGGAAGCTAAATTATTCTCATAAGAATCTTCTACATCAGACATGTCTCAATCACTACAAAAAAATCTGTCTACAAACTGGATTACATGACACATGTAATCCAGTTTGTAGCCAAATCCGTATTTAGATGGATCGACTAATATAGTATGCTCAGATCATCACATCGGGGATGCTAGAACATTGACTGTGTCTATAAAACCATTTGTTGCAGAAGGCTGTACAATAACAGCTTCTTATGGTTTAATAGTAGTGAAATTCTCACGGCACCATAGCATATCACATTAAAAACATAAACTTTCTTTTGAAACAAAGAAAATTCCACTAAAATTGGCTTGTACTAGTACCTACTAAGAATGTTATTACTGTTAGTATTTACTGCACTGTAAAAATGTCCAATAATAAACCTATGATACCTAGAAAAGGAGGTAAGGATCCATTCTAGTCCAGGCCATATCCTTTGGAAAATATAATTACTACTACTGGTACCTATTAGAGTACCCACATAGACAAATTGACTAAGAAATTTACCAGTTTATAAAGATTAGAATAATAAGAATTGTAGATAGATAAAAAACTCATTATTGTACAGCATATAAGGAAATTATAGAATAAACGCAGAGTTCATTGTTCTAACATGAAGTACGAGACGTGGCCTTATCGCTACTATTATTCTACTGTCTTAAAACACTGGTTTACCACAAGTTATTCAATTTCCTACTAATATTATAAACGTGAATGCTTGTATGTATGGATGTTTGTTACTTTTTCACTCAAAAACTACTGATATGATTTGGATGAAACTTGGAATATATATAGTCCATGACCTGGATTAACAGGGCTACTTTTATCATGAAAAATGAATGGAATCCGACGGAATGTGAATGAAGTCGGGCCGAAGCTAGTTCATAAGATTTTTGTACTTCGCAGACCACACACGACTCAGCGTATGGGTCCTTGATGGTGATCCAGGTCACACAAACCTGCTCAAGTTTGCACTGAACGAAGACACATTCCCTCACACCCTGGTGATCCTCACAGTGGCTATGACGACACCGTGGGGATTGCTGGATCAATTACAAAGCTGGGCAGCGGTGCTCGGCGATCATATAGACAAATTAGATCTCTCACCTGGTAAGTTTTAGTACCTTTGTAGCGTCATCTAGCTCGCTACATGAGAGCTATCCTAGATCGCGTAAACAAAGTTATCACTGAGTTTGAACATAAGTAACACTACCAAACACCCTCCATTGGTCCTTGGACCCTGAGCCAAAGGTCACTTGGCGTGGAAGATCTTCCCTTTTCGCAGGATAATACATAATCCTACCGTGATCTCCAATATTTTTAGTACCCCAATAGTTATGAGTCAAGTGGAATTGAAACCTGTGGGTTTCATTTCTTGTGGCCTTTAACTTGATACAGGGATGCATTCAACTACCTCTTAGCAGTTATTTTTAATGTTAATACACCTTGTGATTCTATTGATCATTAGTGGGTGTTATATAGATGGTTTAATGGGGAGGTCAGAGGTGCATTCAGACATTTTCAAATTTCATCAAAATGAAATCAGCGTATTATGTGGATTAGTAGAAACCTTGGCAGTCTTAATCTATTGATAATAATTGATCTAGATCTAGAGGTACATGATAAACTTAAGGAAGGATTATGTTTTATGTCCTATTCAAAAGTTATTTTATCTTTGCAAGCTTAAAATATTTCGTCATTTCTCACTTCTGAGCCATATTATTGAGCTCAGATAAAATAATCATCATTGTATTATACTGCAGAAGTCCACTGTTGGATAAGGCTACATACTCGTATCCATCAGAAATTAGCGAAGTAGATGACCGATAAGCAAGGAAACTAATATTACTTCATGTAGCGTATTGGGTCCAATTCTGTTGATTATTTTTTCTAAACTAACCTAATTTGATAGCACTAATGATAGCTGTCTTTGTAACTTCAGTTCATGATAAAGATAAAAAGATAAAGAGCTCAACAAAGTCGGGGGCATTATTGAGCTTACGTTGCATATCCACCAGAGATCTACTTCGCGCTCGCAACCTAAGCTGTCCTCAAAGATATCCAAAAAGATTTCTTGTGGGCCTTCTCTACCGAGTTCCCGTGAACCTCCAACGTAGAGTTATGGTCTATTTTATAAAAAAAATACATTATGTCTTGATTACCATAATATGTAATAAGGACACACAGAATGTATGTCCTGATTACGAATCAAGACATAATGTACACTACGTTCAAAATTAAGTAAACTAGCAAAAGTAGAAATACAATGACACTTGCAGTATTTACACTGCGGGACATTTTTTTATTTATTTATTTATTTATTATTGTACTTTAATTAAACGGGTAACCTATTACATTAATTAAAGAAGAAGGAAAATTAATAAAAGAATCAGGTCAAAAAAAATAAAAAAATAAAAATTACACAAATCAAATAAAAATATAGCAATTGTCAATAAAAAAGTCACGAAAAAATTTACATCACAAAAATTACAAATTATTAAAATAAATATAATTCAAACACACATTCATACATCACGCTCACAAAACCGCAAACACTGTGACAGGATCTTTGCAAATCCATCTGCAAATAAGTCGCAGTCAGGATTAGCGTTCAGGAGAGCGTTGAGCGCAGCGAGAATGCGCGGGATAGGTGATGCGGCTCGTGCGGTGGTGCGACACGCAGGCACGGCAAACAACTTGTGATTCCGACCCCGACAGTAGTTATTCGGTACAAAAAATCGACACATCTCATCACTCAGGTCCGAGACGTCTATCTTACCGTGGAAAACCTTACATGCCACTGACATCTGATCCATGGCGCGCCTCGTTTCCAGTGAGTTGTACCCTTTTTTTTTTTTTTTTTTTTTTTTTTTTTTTTTTTTCGCTGGGAAAATGCATGACGCATCCCCCCTCCACTAGAGAGCATGAAGGGGGGTATGTGGGACTCCCCGGCCCCCTCACAAGGCCGGTATACCCACTAAAAACCCAGCGGCGCTCCTGCGTCGTCTTAGTGGGGGGGGACTGGGAAACCGGCAGAGCCTTTACGTCCAGTCCCCCGCCGACGAAGCCCGCCATTACAGCGGGGCCCGCACGCCCCTCCCCTTGCAGGGTGGGGCCTGGGAACGGCAAGCGGCTCGGCCGTTCCCGTCCGCTGGTGGCGAATGTCTGCTATGCGGGGCCGGTGCTCTACTGCGGTCCCGCCATTCGCCACCATGCGTCAGAGCGGCGCGGGACAGTTCCGCGTCGTCCCGCGCGCTCTTCCCCGCTCGGGGGCCTAATGCCCCCGTCGTCCGGGCCACCAAACAAGGGGGCCCGGACCCACCTGGGTAGACCGAAGTCTACCCTGCCTCATCACGCAGTGCCCTCTGCTTATCAGAGGGACACGCGGAGAGGCCCACCGTGCCGGGTTACTGGCCACCATGAAACACGTCCACAGTACTCTGCGGGCGTGTTTCATGGTGTTTCCAGGGTGCACCGCGTGGAGGTTACCCGGCCTAGCACCCCAGTGAGTTGTACCCGAGGCAACCCAGTAGAAATTTTGTTGGGTACAAGTATGGGTAATAACCGTACCGGCGCTTGTAAAGGAACCGCAAAAAGGCCTTCTGTACTTTTTCAAGCATTAGCGTGTACTTACTCTCATACGGATTCCAAATACAAGCGCCGGCTTCAAGCTTACTTCTGACGAGCGCGCCAAAGATAAGACATACCACATGATCGTTGCGGAAGTCGCGGGCATTTCTGAGAACGAATCCCAGACGCCTGAAGGACTCCTTTGCCAGAGCTGCCACATGGTCGTGAAACGTTAAGTTTCGGTCGAATGTGACCCCCAAGTCCTTCATAGCGTTTGTTCGAGTTATGACTGTTTCATTTATCTTATAGTCGAAAAGAATTGGGCGCCACATCCGACCGAAAGTCATCACATAGCATTTATTCGGGTTAAACTCCATTTTGTTGATGATGCTCCATTCATAAATCGCATCGACATCCTGCTGAAGAGCCAAACAATCTGCTTCTGACTTAATTTCTCTAAAAAGCTTTAGGTCATCTGCATAGAGTAAGCTCCTCGCTTTGGATGCACACGACGGTAGATCATTGATCATCAACAAAAATAGCAACGGCCCAAGTATTGAACCCTGACTTACCCCAGACCGCGTGTGATAGGGCCGAGACTCGTACAATCCTAGCCTTACAAATTGCTGGCGATCACGGAGATAATCCGCCAGGAGCCGGAGAAGACCCGGGGCAAAGCCTATGGATGCAAGCTTTAACAGCAAAATGTCATTATCGACCCTGTCAAACGCCTTACAAAAGTCAAAGTACATCACGTCAACCTGACCGCGGCGATCAAGGCAGGCAGAAATGTACTCCACCAACGTTAACAGGTTAGTATTGACGGATCTCTTTCCTCTAAAGCCGTGCTGTTCATTACACAGGTATTTATTAACCTGAGCATATATGTATTTGTGTAGTATACTTTCAAATACTTTGGCTACAGAAGACAGAACTGCAATAGGACGGAATTCCTCCACCGCTGATTTGTTCGAGCTTTTGGGTATTGGAATGACCTTCGAAAGTTTCCATTGTGGAGGGTACACTCCTGTCGCAAGTCCTAGATTAAAAATATGGCAGAGCGGACTGCAAAATAAGTTCCCAGCGTCCTTGACGATAGTGGATGGGAGATTGTCGGGGCCCACGGAGCTCCTTGGTTTTAGTTTTTTTATGGCAAGCCTAACGTCAGCAGGCGTGATCTCCATAATGTTGACGTCATTACTATTGGGAGTGCTGTCAAGTCCAACTATGGTGTGATCCAATAGGGGAATGCCAGGAAGAAAAACACTAGCAAAGTAGCTTGCAAAAGCCTCGGCTGCACCCACACCAGAAAAGGTAGAACCCTGGTAGATGATATTGGGCTCAAAACCTCCCTTTGACCGCAAGCTTGAGACGTGCTGCCAGAATTTTCGAGGGTTAAACTTAATATCCTCCTCAATGGCGTTCGTGTAGGCAATGTATGCAGACGCAATGCGAGTTTTCAACTCTGATCTGAGTTCTGAAAACAGCGCGTACGTTTCAGGAGAATTGGACCGTTTCCATAACATGTGCAACTTCAACTTCCGCTTAGCGTCTAGGATAATGTCAGAGGTGAACCATACAGGATAGCGTCCACATGCATCGCCTCCACGGCGTTTTTTGGGTACGCACTGGTCAAATATAATGTAAATGGTTTCATAAAGACACTGGCAAGCGGTACCTACATCCTGAGCTTGGAAGACCCCAGACCAAGAACTCTCCGATAAGAGCTGGTACAGTTGGTGGTAGTTACACTTTCGAAAATTCCAGTCTGAGACATGAGTCATCCCTGCGTTTCCCGTGCTACTTAGTATTCATTCGGCATAACTCGATCCCGTAGACAAAACGCTTATGCCAATAAACGCGATGAACCAGCGCTTTCCTTAGACCGACCTGCGGTGCGACAAACAAATGATTTGCACGCCAATATTGACGCCTGACCATTTACGTTGCGGTTTATGAATTTGAGAGAAATAAGTAGGTATTAGAAAATAGTCATAACAAAATCAAAGCTTTTAGTTTTTATAATTCTTGTAGCTTTTAGAATATTAGAGGTCTCAGGGACCTCCTAAGTTATATTTCAATCGTGACTCACGAATTACGTCACTCACGTCGCGTAATAATGTACAATGTCATGTTATGTGAATACCAAGTGGTTTAACGGGTTGTAAAGGCTTCTAAAGGTCTTTTTTATCGCATCTATAGTTTTTATCAGAGAATAATCTTTTACTTAGTTTTTACCCGATTTGCATTTCCCAGTAGTACCTAATGAAACTTAGAATAAGAAAAAAGATTTGCATTGAGTGTATCTTTCTTCTGGATAAGACCAAATAGGATGGTCGATGCCGGGTACCAATTACGATAAATACGTTTACCTACTTAATTAGTTTTCTGTGTGAATTTGAAAAAAGTTCCTCATAAAGTAATGAGAATTTGCTTTTGTCGGACAGTTATCATGGATTGACGTAAGTCCTTAGTACGTCGTGCTTCCTTACGTCCGTCTCAATTCCTGACTACTGTTTTCGCGTAAATATGTAGGTACCTATTTATAATAGGCATTGATTTAGATTGCAAGTAAGATCTTTCAGCTTGCGTGAATCGTGTCTAAGAAAGTTTGAGCGACCTACTGCTAAACTGCATCTAAAAATTAACGGTACTATTTACGTTTTGCGCTATTATCCCGTTGTCGATATTACGGTGTGAGTCACGTCTGGCTCGCTTACGAGAATAACTCAGATTATCTTTAATTAATGTTTGAAGAACAAAGGGTATCCTTTACGCGTTACACATTAGTATCATTGTTATTAAATGAAAGTAAAATCTAATTGGGTTATTTATTACTTATCTGCTTTCCAATAAATCTTTACAATGATCAAAGTATTAAAATTGCAATAGGAATGCTAAATACTAGTAAGTATATTGGCATGTTCTACTTCCATGTCATTTTCGGAACTGCCTTTGACTACCCCATTAGTATTGAATGAATGAATGAAAATACTTTATTGTACGTAGGTACACCTTACAAACTAATATGCGAGACAGACTAAATTACATTACATTACGTACAATGGCTAAGTATTTACTAAGATGGGGGGGGGATGTGTAGTGTACATACAATGCCCTAAATCTATAACATTTCTGAGAAATTCTCCGAAACCTCAAGTAAGTTCTAGGTAGCAAGAGATCTGAATTGATTTCTGTCTGTTCGTGCTCAAGGACTTAGATCTTGGGACTTTTCTATTTTAATTGTTTCATTTATTTTTCCAGAACAAAGGTTACAGAGCAAAAAGCAGCAGGTACAGAAATGGCAGCGGTACACTGAACCAGGAGATGAGCTCGAGCCCACAGCTTCCTCTCCAATGAAACGATCCTCCAGAAACCTGTCCGATGACCTGGAGAATGGAGATGATGATGACTGTCCACTGCCCGAGGCTGTGCTCACTACCAACCTGGGGCTGGATATCGTTGTTGTCGCCACTAAGGTAAGAAGGTGCTCAGAATTCGCCCCCAGGGTCTTGCCAGGTGTATTATTCAGAATTTTCGTTGAGGTGTGCTCCTGGGGTCCTGATGAATGATTCGCATGTTTTGATATATAAAACGTTTGTATAACAGAGAGATGGATTGGCTTAGACCATAGGGTAAGCGTACTGTCTCATTTCTTCATGCTTATGAAAACATAATAGCGCTAATATTAGGCATGACATCGCATCTACTCTGTTCAGTCAAGATAGACGCCAGTCTTGTAAATTGTGAAAAAAAATACAACAACCAACCATTCACCTGGACCAGGTGTATGCTGCAAGATGGCCTCTCAGGTCTTAAATTAAGCTACCTATCCTCACACGGCACGATCTAAACTCATCTTTTTTAAATGCCATTGATAAATCCATATACCATTCCACAGACTGATTACATGAGTACGTTGGAAAAAGAGCATGACTACCGTGACGAGCATTTCGACTTCATGCAGCAATGGGTCCGGCGGTTCTGTCTGCAGTACGGTGCAGCTCTCTTTTACACCAGCGCTAAGGAGGACAAGAATTGTGATCTTCTTTACAAGTACCTCACGCACAGGTCAGTGAACCACTGTATAAGAATTCGTGGAGGCTCCAGCATTTACTCTCGAATTCATTAACGATATAGAATCCCCAGATGCTCCGCTAAGTGAATGCAGGTTAAATTTACTGCACTTCCAATGGGGGGCTAGAGCCTATGTACAGTGGCGAGTGAAGTAGCAGTAGACATACATTGCGCGGCAAGGATGACTTGACTGCTAGGTTCTGCCGTGCGATCGCGCAGTGTAATTCCACAATTAGTTGACACAATTATGTAATGCGTTGTCTGATGTTTTCAGGATATACGCACTGCCGTTCCGAACTCCAGCACTGATTGTCGAAAAAGATGCAGTTTTGATGTTAGTATAAATATTATGAACTATTTATATTTTTATTATTTTTCGTCAAAATCGCAGGCCGTAAATGGGAGAGACTAGCTCAGGACCGCAGTGGATGGCACAAACTTGGGGAGGTCTATGCCCAGCTGTGGGTAAAGTCTGGGTGTGGATGATGATGATGATTTTTTATAGTAATTTGTTAGTCACGTAATTTTTCTATCTTAGTAAAATACACAATTGTATTTCAGACCTGCCGGTTGGGATAGCATGAAGAAAATCGGAATATTATACGAAAACATGCAGTCATGTAAACCTGACGATTACTACAGAGATGTTATCACGCAGCCCGTCATCAGAAAAGTGAGTCTATTTTTAACCAACGAAGAGATGGATTTGCGAGAGATTCGGTGCGTATTTTTCAAATGATAGACTATTGGTACTGTATTGGTTTTTTTATGTCTGCATAATTACCACGATCGGTTTCTGAATTTCCTGATATTATGAATTTTATTGACAAGAAACTTATAGTACATGTAATAGTTATTATATATAATTTTATAAAAACACGTATCTTCTATACTCGCATCTTTTGATATCACGATTTGTAACAACATCATTGGACAGGCGTCATGGCTCAGTCGGTAGTAGCTCTGCCTTCCGTGCTGTGGGTCGTGGGTTCGATTCCCACCGAGAACCAACATTTGTGTGTTGTAAACATAGATGTTGGTTCTGTGTCTGGGTGTTTCTATGTATTATAAGTATGTATTTAGAAAAAAAAAATGACATATGTATGTATTCTATCAGCCATCTAGTTTCCATCGTACAAGCTTTGCTTAGTTTGGGACTAGAAGGCGTTGTGTTAAGTGTCCGTGAATATTTATTATTATTTATTATCAATAACAATTTTCATTTACTTTATTGGAACTTTGCTTCTCTGAAGTCGATAATTTTGTCCTTAAATTAGCTTTTTAAATAAATAAATATTTTTGGACATATTACACAAGTTCACACAACACTCTAAACCCAAACTAAGCAGAGCTTGTACTATGGAAACTAGATTGCTGATAGTATACTTGTATACTCCTTTTTTGCAAATACAAGTAAGATACATAAAGTAACACCGAACAGAACAAACATCTATGCTTACCACACACGAATGCTTGTTCTCTGGGATGGAACCCACGATCCACAACACGGAAGGCAGAGCTACTACCGACTGAGCCATGTTGCCTGTCTTCTACTGACTTCAGCGGAGTGTATAACTAGGTTACAAATTCCAGAGTGGTGGCAATCGCGAAGCCGAGATTCACGCAGAAGAGGAACAAGCATTCTTGTTGCGGCAACAAGCGGCGTTGCAAGCCGGCACGCCCGCGCCAAGAGCCGACTCACCGCTGCGGGCGACACAACGCGCCTCGCAACAAGTATGTATTACTACTAGCTGTCGCCCGCGGCTTTGCTCGCGAAGTACAAGCAGCGTACACGCAGTTTTGAAAAGTTTAAAAAATCCCGAACCACGTCTCGAGTCAATTTATTTGAGGAATCTATATACCAATTTTGAAGAAACGCATTATTTGGTTAAAATCTTTGAACCTAGTTTTAGACCCTTTAGGGTGCGACTTTTCAAAATTCCTTTCTTAGTGCACCCTGACACTATACATATATAAGGATACTACCCTCCAAATTTAGGGCTTATAGTTAAGGCTGTGCGTTGATTGTCAGTCAGCTTCAAGAGTTTTATATATTTAGCTGATTGATATAGGTTTCCACCAAGAAGATGTCTACACAAAACATGCACAACTCTGTGAAAGTATCGAATTTCGTTTCCACCGCAAACCCTTGTGCATGTTTAACATTTCAGAATCTTATGCAGATTGTTACTTTATTCTCAGCTGGACGGCGCAAAGATAGGCATGAGTCCCAGCACACCGGGCAACGAAGGCGTCCTTGCGAACTTCTTCAACTCTCTCCTGTACAAGAAGACGGGGTCTCCCAACGCGGCGCGCGAGCCGGCAGTCGCGGCCGTCCGGTCGGACGCGGCCGCTGAACTGGACAGACTCACGCGCGCCAAGAAACACGCGCCACTAGATCTCAACTCCAGCGAGTGCTAGCTAGGTGAGACTATATCCCCAGACAGTGAACCGTAGGTATCTCAACTCCAGCGAGTGCTAGCTAGGTGAGACTATATCCCCAGACAGTGAACCGTAGGTATCTCAACTCCAGCGAGTGCTAGCTAGGTGAGACTATATCCCCAGACAGTGAACCGTAGGTATCTCAACTCCAGCGAGTGCTAGCTAGGTGAGACTATATCCCCAGACAGTGAACCGTAGGTATCTCAACTCCAGCGAGTGCTAGCTAGGTGAGACTATATCCCCAGACAGTGAACCGTAGGTATCTCAACTCCAGCGAGTGCTAGCTAGGTGAGACTATATCCCCAGACAGTGAACCGTAGGTATCTCAACTCCAGCGAGTGCTAGCTAGGTGAGACTATATCCCCAGACAGTGAACCGTAGGTATCTCAACTCCAGCGAGTGCTAGCTAGGTGAGACTATATCCCCAGACAGTGAACCGTAGGTATCTCAACTCCAGCGAGTGCTAGCTAGGTGAGACTATATCCCCAGACAGTGAACCGTAGGTATCTCAACTCCAGCGAGTGCTAGCTAGGTGAGACTATATCCCCAGACAGTGAACCGTAGGTATCTCAACTCCAGCGAGTGCTAGCTAGGTGAGACTATATCCCCAGACAGTGAACCGTAGGTATCTCAACTCCAGCGAGTGCTAGCTAGGTGAGACTATATCCCCAGACAGTGAACCGTAGGTATCTCAACTCCAGCGAGTGCTAGCTAGGTGAGACTATATCCCCAGACAGTGAACCGTAGGTATCTCAACTCCAGCGAGTGCTAGCTAGGTGAGACTATATCCCCAGACAGTGAACCGTAGGTATCTCAACTCCAGCGAGTGCTAGCTAGGTGAGACTATATCCCCAGACAGTGAACCGTAGGTATCTCAACTCCAGCGAGTGCTAGCTAGGTGAGACTATATCCCCAGACAGTGAACCGTAGGTATCTCAACTCCAGCGAGTGCTAGCTAGGTGAGACTATATCCCCAGACAGTGAACCGTAGGTATCTCAACTCCAGCGAGTGCTAGCTAGGTGAGACTATATCCCCAGACAGTGAACCGTAGGTATCTCAACTCCAGCGAGTGCTAGCTAGGTGAGACTATATCCCCAGACAGTGAACCGTAGGTATCTCAACTCCAGCGAGTGCTAGCTAGGTGAGACTATATCCCCAGACAGTGAACCGTAGGTATCTCAACTCCAGCGAGTGCTAGCTAGGTGAGACTATATCCCCAGACAGTGAACCGTAGGTATCTCAACTCCAGCGAGTGCTAGCTAGGTGAGACTATATCCCCAGACAGTGAACCGTAGGTATCTCAACTCCAGCGAGTGCTAGCTAGGTGAGACTATATCCCCAGACAGTGAACCGTAGGTATCTCAACTCCAGCGAGTGCTAGCTAGGTGAGACTATATCCCCAGACAGTGAACCGTAGGTATCTCAACTCCAGCGAGTGCTAGCTAGGTGAGACTATATCCCCAGACAGTGAACCGTAGGTATCTCAACTCCAGCGAGTGCTAGCTAGGTGAGACTATATCCCCAGACAGTGAACCGTAGGTATCTCAACTCCAGCGAGTGCTAGCTAGGTGAGACTATATCCCCAGACAGTGAACCGTAGGTATCTCAACTCCAGCGAGTGCTAGCTAGGTGAGACTATATCCCCAGACAGTGAACCGTAGGTATCTCAACTCCAGCGAGTGCTAGCTAGGTGAGACTATATCCCCAGACAGTGAACCGTAGGTATCTCAACTCCAGCGAGTGCTAGCTAGGTGAGACTATATCCCCAGACAGTGAACCGTAGGTATCTCAACTCCAGCGAGTGCTAGCTAGGTGAGACTATATCCCCAGACAGTGAACCGTAGGTATCTCAACTCCAGCGAGTGCTAGCTAGGTGAGACTATATCCCCAGACAGTGAACCGTAGGTATCTCAACTCCAGCGAGTGCTAGCTAGGTGAGACTATATCCCCAGACAGTGAACCGTAGGTATCTCAACTCCAGCGAGTGCTAGCTAGGTGAGACTATATCCCCAGACAGTGAACCGTAGGTATCTCAACTCCAGCGAGTGCTAGCTAGGTGAGACTATATCCCCAGACAGTGAACCGTAGGTATCTCAACTCCAGCGAGTGCTAGCTAGGTGAGACTATATCCCCAGACAGTGAACCGTAGGTATCTCAACTCCAGCGAGTGCTAGCTAGGTGAGACTATATCCCCAGACAGTGAACCGTAGGTATCTCAACTCCAGCGAGTGCTAGCTAGGTGAGACTATATCCCCAGACAGTGAACCGTAGGTATCTCAACTCCAGCGAGTGCTAGCTAGGTGAGACTATATCCCCAGACAGTGAACCGTAGGTATCTCAACTCCAGCGAGTGCTAGCTAGGTGAGACTATATCCCCAGACAGTGAACCGTAGGTATCTCAACTCCAGCGAGTGCTAGCTAGGTGAGACTATATCCCCAGACAGTGAACCGTAGGTATCTCAACTCCAGCGAGTGCTAGCTAGGTGAGACTATATCCCCAGACAGTGAACCGTAGGTATCTCAACTCCAGCGAGTGCTAGCTAGGTGAGACTATATCCCCAGACAGTGAACCGTAGGTATCTCAACTCCAGCGAGTGCTAGCTAGGTGAGACTATATCCCCAGACAGTGAACCGTAGGTATCTCAACTCCAGCGAGTGCTAGCTAGGTGAGACTATATCCCCAGACAGTGAACCGTAGGTATCTCAACTCCAGCGAGTGCTAGCTAGGTGAGACTATATCCCCAGACAGTGAACCGTAGGTATCTCAACTCCAGCGAGTGCTAGCTAGGTGAGACTATATCCCCAGACAGTGAACCGTAGGTATCTCAACTCCAGCGAGTGCTAGCTAGGTGAGACTATATCCCCAGACAGTGAACCGTAGGTATCTCAACTCCAGCGAGTGCTAGCTAGGTGAGACTATATCCCCAGACAGTGAACCGTAGGTATCTCAACTCCAGCGAGTGCTAGCTAGGTGAGACTATATCCCCAGACAGTGAACCGTAGGTATCTCAACTCCAGCGAGTGCTAGCTAGGTGAGACTATATCCCCAGACAGTGAACCGTAGGTATCTCAACTCCAGCGAGTGCTAGCTAGGTGAGACTATATCCCCAGACAGTGAACCGTAGGTATCTCAACTCCAGCGAGTGCTAGCTAGGTGAGACTATGTCCCCAGACAGTGAACCGTAGGTATCTCAACTCCAGCGAGTGCTAGCTAGGTGAGACTATATCCCCAGACAGTGAACCGTAGGTATCTCAACTCCAGCGAGTGCTAGCTAGGTGAGACTATGTCCCCAGACAGTGAACCGTAGGTATCTCAACTCCAGCGAGTGCTAGCTAGGTGAGACTATATCCCCAGACAGTGAACCGTAGGTATCTCAACTCCAGCGAGTGCTAGCTAGGTGAGACTATGTCCCCAGACAGTGAACCGTAGGTATCTCAACTCCAGCGAGTGCTAGCTAGGTGAGACTATATCCCCAGACAGTGAACCGTAGGTATCTCAACTCCAGCGAGTGCTAGCTAGGTGAGACTATGTCCCCAGACAGTGAACCGTAGGTATCTCAACTCCAGCGAGTGCTAGCTAGGTGAGACTATATCCCCAGACAGTGAACCGTAGGTATCTCAACTCCAGCGAGTGCTAGCTAGGTGAGACTATATCCCCAGACAGTGAACCGTAGGTGAGTGTACACTGTACAAAACTATTTTGCACTGAAACTGCAGCTATGAAGATAAGCATGCTGAACTGGACACACTCATGTGCGCTTAGAATCACGTGGCGCTAGATCTCCAGCGAGTGCTAGCTAGGTCAGTCCATTTTTATTTCAAATCTAAAAACTGTTGCTTGAATCCCAGAACAATATACCGTACCTAAGGATGGAGCGTGCAAGAATATGTTGGGCTGGAAGTGCAGTAAATGCTAGTTAGGTGAAACTGTCCCTGGGTAGTAAACTGTAGGTGAGATTAGAGGTTACAAAACCATGTTGCACTAAAAGTGCAGCGACTGCTAGCTAGGGCACTCTGTTCGTATTCGGTCGGCTGGATGTTTTTTCGTTTGTCACCTCTACCGACAACTGTATAAAAAAATGTTTAATTTCCATATTCCCAGGTAAACAATTTGCGTACCACAAGCTCCCCGGAGCGACGCTTGCGCACCACGGCTTGCCGTGTACGGCGACGGTAAGCAACGCTTACGCGCCAACCGGCTTAGCGACTGTAAGGGAGACGCAATGTACTCGGATTCTGAACAAATAACTAACTAACCTTTACACATACAACTGTTAAACACTTTGATAGAAAATCATTGGCCGATCCAAGTTTTCATGACAATCTTAAACCAGCTATTACCGTACGTTTCCGCTGCAAAACATTTACAATAAAACATGCGCAATTCTGTGAAGATATCGATTTGCGTTTCCACCGCCGAACCTTGTGCATGTTTGACATTTTGAATCTTGTGCAGATGGGCTTAAGGACTTTCTTGATTGTAAAAACAAATCGTTTGTAAGGATTGTGTTGTGAAGGTTTTATTGTGAATGTTTTTAGTCGAAACATGCAGTTAGGGTTTGCCCACTTCTATACAGGGAAATCTGTTGCGAATCCAGATTTTTTGTTTGTGAGTGGCTTTAACTGTTAGGGTATGCCCTAAAAAATCCTGATACACCCTTGAGCAGACCCAAAGCCTTTGTGGGGAAAAGTTTTTCAGCTCCTTTTAGATTGTGATTGAATTCTTGTACCAACTGTTTTTTTTGAAGAATCAAGATCATACCTATACTAAACAGATAGACCATTTGATGTTCGAAATATCAATTTAAAAACTTTTGTCTGATTGTAAAGACATTGCTTAATATGTTGGTATATCATCAACTTGCTTGCAAATAAATACTTCAGAATTCGATCATCCATTGCTACAACGAAACGAACACGGTAAACTTACATGTCTGTTTAAAAGAAAGCAACTTTTGTGTAATACACTCGATTTTGAAAGGCGATAGGGCATTTTTGCTATATAAAATGAAATTATATTCGAGATTTGCTGAATAAGTATCGTTTTGTAATTCAAATTAATATCATATTTAAGTGTAAACCACACACTACGTTACAAAAGATTTATGTTGGTCAATAACTTAAGGAAATAAATATATGAATATATTTGTAATATAAATTATCTTGAACACAATTGAAATGCCCCACAGCCACTAACTACTTATCTAAATATCTTCATAAATAATCTAACTTTCCTTTCTATTTCTTCTCCTAACATATTGGTTAAATATAATGTGTCGCAGGTCCGATAATGTTACTCCATGAAGTATGGTTATTCTGAGTTTTTGACAAACTTTGACCAGTATTAACTTTAGTATTAGCTGTCAAAATTCCAGACAATTTTTTTTATTGGTATTTAGAGGTACCTACCTTGAAAAGGGACAAAATTAACATACTGGTATATCAAAATCTCTTTTAAACTAGGTTTAACTAGTATGAGCTAGTTCCATGCACTCTAGATTGAAACTAGACTAGACCAAGGCAAGAATGTTACAGTAATATACAATTTCAACTCTTATTTGAGGTTATTCAAATCAACCCCAAAACCGCAGTGTATTTTTTTTCATAGAAATGTTGAATACTCAAAATTATGTACAAAAATTATATGAATCACTATCAAAATAAATCCTAACTATATACTCGTGGATAACTTACAGACCGGCGCGCACTTCCAAACTGAATTTGAGCACGAATTTGTTTTATAATTGTTCTAGCGTCTGAGATTATAGTGTAAACGTGATCTTCTGTGAAGATGAATGTGCAATCTACACAGATACTGCACAATGAAGTCACTATATGTACAAAACATTTACAGTACCCGACAATTGGTAGTGCAAGTTAGTAAGACCAATACTGCCCGTATTCTAAAACGTGCGTAGACTTAAGGTAAGAGCATATCTGTCCCACGTACGCAACGTTCGCAACGCATTATGAAATCTGGACCCTGATATTTGTATGTTAGAAACATACTTGTCATACGCAATGCTATCCCACGATAAGTATGCTTCTAACCACACAAATATCAGGGTCCAGATTTCATAATGCGTTGCGTACTTACGTGGGACAGATATTATGTTCTTACCTTTAAAGGGGTGCGTCTGAAACATTGCGCGTCAACAACAGCTCGACTGCCAAATGTTGCAGCGTCACCGCGCAGTGTAACAAACGCCACCCTATACACGTAGCATGATAGTACGGCCATATCACCAAACATATAAAAAAATACGAGCCTAGACCACAGCTGACTTGTAAATTGGTCTTATTTGTTACATTGCAAATAAATTGCTGGGTACTAAATATGTATTATAAAATAATATTTATGTAAAAATTTGTTTGCTCATGTGTTTATTGTAATGCTTCTTATGGTGGGCTGTAATAGTGACCTTCTTGATTAGTTAACTGTATTTATTTATTCGATCGATTTATTGTTTTTACTATCAAATCTTTGAATTTGTAATGGTATTATTAATTTTATACTTTGTACAGTTCTGTTTATAGTCCGTCCGTTTAGTTATTCGGCTGCGAAACCTGTATTTGAGAAAGCAAAGAAAGCAAGCTCGTATGACTTAGTGGCTAACTCTGGTGACGGAGTTTTTAGGCCGCCTTAAGGCCTCCGTTGTGGCTTAACGACTGCTAGAGCCGGGCCCGACAGTTTAACGTGCCCTCCGAAGAACGGAGAAAGTTCTATAAATGAGGTTTGTATAAATAAATACAAGACCACACTGGTTGTAAAACGTTGAAATATGTAATAGACAAGAGATAGCTGAAAGGCCTTAGGGTGCTTTCCCACCAAAGCTAAGCTACGTTGCTAAGGATATGTTTGACATCCACCAATAGGGATCGTTCGTTTTCATATTAAACGGTTCCTATTGGTGGATGTCCAAGCACCCTTTTGCACAGAAGCATTCTATAAAATATCATAAAGTTTGATAGAAATAAAATGGTTTCCAAGAAGCCTTTCGAACAGCAATCCTATGAGCGAAGCTGCAGGCAATTAGCTAAATTCAGGGCGTTTTAGTGGTATACCTACAAATAGTGCGTTGTAAAACTTATTAATTTAGTTAGATATCGAAATACTGTTTGTGGTGCAAAGAGGAACATTCCAAATCTGGTTTGGTGCTCTGTATTAGTAAATTTTTTGAAAAACACATTGTTTTATTTAAATACTTGCCTGTTAGCTCTCTTAGAAGCACCATCTTGTGATGTAGACGCTAGAAACTTATTCATAACACTTATAGGATCTATTAACAAAAATAGATGACAAAAAAAATATCGGCCATTTTGGATTTGACTATAGCAGCGTTATACGATTGTTATAATTAAGGCGGTTAAGGTCATTATTACACGTCCTAATTCTCATTCTAAAACTTTCATGGAAGTACTTAAGTTTCAATTCATCGTTCAATCAAACTAAGGTAGCCCGGAAGCATAGCTTTTTATTTAAGTATTTATCAATTTTAGGTAACGCACCTAAGGATGTAACTTGTTAACTTAATTTAGCTGTAATTTTTATTTTATAGATATTGTTGACAAACTTTGAATTACCTAAATGAAATAGGCAGCTTCAATTTAAAAGGTATAAATATAAAAAATGTACTGAGTTTTGACCATTCATGATCAATATTTATCTTTATTAAAACAAATTATAAATTACTAGGTACAGTTTGTCAATAATATCACTTATCGTGTATATAAATAGGTACTATAATGATTCGCATGGTTTTGATATAAAACGTTTGTATAACAGAGAGATGGATTAGCTTAGACCATAGTGTAAGCGTGCTTTTTCATTTCGTCATGATTATTAAAACTTTATAGCGCTAATATTGCGCATGACATCGCCCGATATAGTGCCGTTGATATACTCTGTTGTCATTTAACCTTTGGTATGCTGGAGCGCGCGTTTACGTGAGACGCAATAGATTTTCTATTGTGTGAAATCTCAGCATAGTAGAGGTTAAAAAAGGCGTCAACATGGACGCCATTATTGTACGAGACTCATGCTGAACTCGCGCATACATTTCCCGACACTGAAAGTCTGAGCCCTTAGTCGTGAGTTTTATTTTAAAAGCGAGAATCGAAGGAACTCGCAGTTATTGTATTGAGAAAAATCGTTTGCAATACTCCCGCTAGAGGCGCTTATCCGGTTTTCATACAAAATATCTCGAAAGTCGCTTTTCAATATTCGTTTCTATTAACAAATCTGAGACTCTAGCCTTAGTTAAATAAAACTATGCTTCAGACTTTAGCAAAGTGGCAACATACGAGCCATAATAACAGTGTACACGTAGACAGGGCACGTCCTCATTGGACTTGCTCTGTGAGGTAATGCATTGTTATAGGCAGAAGTTACTACTTAACATCAGGTGAGCTATCAGCTTGTTCCATTACTTATATCATAAAAAAAAGACAAAATGAGAAAGCAAACTTACGAATGGGGTCGGAGTCTTACGTATAAGGCTGGATGTTTTATTTTTGTAACGGAGGATAATGTTAGGTGGCTAAATGCATAATTAATTATTTATAAATCTATTTGTAAGATAAAGCGGAATACTTTCATACCCGATGGTCGTGTAGTACGTTCATGGTTCACACGTACATAAACTAGGTATATTATGTAAAATATATGTATTTATTTATAGCTATTCGATGAGTATTGCTTAATAAAAGTGACAGTAAACAGCAATCTGCAGATCAAACTAGGCTTTTTTGCTCAGTTAAAATATAATTATTAATTTATTTATACATTTATTTTGTATTTACTAGTCAAAATGTCAGTTTGATTATATTGAATAAAGTTTTAATTACCTACATCTCTTCTGTGATATGATTTTATGTAGAACAAAATGTCTCCTTGTATTTTCGGGTTCTGTTAGCCACGTAGCATCCTCTGGGCGTGATGCATTGCATTCGTAATGACAGTCACTGTTGCTCATTTTATACCGGTCTAATGTGATATTTTCTTTTATGTTTATTTTTCACATAAAGTGCCTAGAAAATGAGAAAATACGTAGATTTTTTTACTGGCTTATGTCTAATGGTCCTTCAGACCAAGAACCAAGAACCGATGAGGGGTTATGAACTAAAGAGCCTCGCAACGCAAATGCACCATTCTCTTTGCTCCTCTATAATTTTTATACGAATATAAGAAAAAACAGATATTAATTTTAACCAGGTGACTGTATCCGCTAAACAATGCTGAATAGGTACCTTAATGGTTGTATAAAATAGTGATTTATTATAAGTAGATTCTCATTCGATAGTTATGTTACGCTTCGCAATAGGGTAGATTCCAATATTTATTAATAGTGAATGTTTTAGTTGTTAAAGAACTTATGTTATAAAAAAATACTAATTACCTACTTACTATGCATAGGTGCAAGGTCGTGTGACTAAAATCGAACGACATACAATACTTGTAATGAGAGTGTAATAAAACATTTAATATTGAATTTAAAAAATAAAAAGCAGACAGTGGACATTCATGATGTACGATCGCGACATTTTTGTTATGTTTATTGATTTATTTGGATGTTTATTCTTGTCGCACACTCATCTCTGTAAATAAAATTACAATTTACAGATCGAATGCAGTGGAATCACTTATGTGGGGACAATCCTTACCCTACTATATAAAAATAAATAGTTCTAACTTTACAAGCTCCATTAGAATTTGAAATCATCCAAAACAAAATAACTCGTCTAAAGTTTTTACAAACTCCACGTCCCATGGTTTGAATTATCAATGATCATCATTTTCATGCGGCAAATGTACAGATGTAAGTATAATAAACCACTTTGAAACTGTTCTGATCGAAATGATTGTTTTATTTTATTTGTATTTTTCGCTCACCTCCTGGCCACGTGAATAGCTAGTGACGATGTACCACTTCATTATTCTGAGTGTACCTACCACCTACTTAATCGAACAGTGTGTACGTAGATGTTATAGGTACCTAGGAGTAGGAGTACCTATGATTTTAGTACGTACGTTAGTAGGCTATAATAAGAAACGAAGGAAACTAGGTACCGGTGGTTACTATCGCACAGACATTGTTCATTTCTCTATTCAAGTTTTCCCGCCGCGGCAGTGGCGCGGTAACTTCTTCTCTTCTTCTTCTTCTCTTCAATAATGGCCTGTGTCCGTCATTTCGACAGACAATTTTGCCAATGTCAAGTGTTAAAATCGTAATAAATAAGTCAAGTCAAGTCATTTGTCAAGTCGGCTGTCGTTTGTTTTGGAAAGAAAATGGTGAATTTTCTCTTCAAAACCTAACACGAATTTTCACATTCAGAAAAACTACTTTACACACATTTATTCCAATGGCTCACACTTTATGTTACGACCTAAGTATTATTGGTTAAAATTCCACCAAAATTAAACAACAATACTCACAATAACACAAGAAAAACTATTAAAATAAAAGTGCTATGTGTCGTTTCAAAAAATGTCAAAACTCGTCAGTGGCGCGGTACAGCCGAGGCAGCCGAGTGTACAGTAAAGCAGTGTCATGTTTCAATGTCACTGTCTGATTTAATTATTATGTCAATGTCAAATAAATCAAAATATTAGTTTGTCAGTGTCAAATTTGTAAATCTGCGTTGGTTTATTTTCATCATTCATTGTTGGGATTTTGCTGACGCGAGTGGACGTTTTCTATATTAATTTGTCTATTTTTATCGCAAAACGTAAGCAATTATGTCGAGATAACTTTATTGCTATGTGGATTAGCAGGTAGTGGCGTCCGGTCGGTTTCGTGCCCGCGAGGGACAGTGAATATCATAACGAGCTAAAAATAGTGTTTTCTTTTTAATTGAATGTCCAGTGAAATTGGTGTTTTGATCGATACTTGATTACGAAGTGGCGGGTGACGATATGGGGCAAAGCCCGAGCTCCGTGCGAAGCAAGAGCGGTCGTCAGCGATCGTTCAGGAGCTTCGTAAGGCGGAGTAAGCTGAACAAGTCCAGTTTGAGTCATACGTTTAGCTTGCCGCCTTCTGAAGAGTATCCTGAGCTGATGAACGTGAACAGTGCTACGGAGGAGCAGCTGATGACGCTGCCCGGCGTGAACCGGCAGCTAGCGCGGGAGATCGTGCGCCACCGGCAGATGATTGGACGGTTCAAAAGAGTCGACGACCTTGCCCTTGTCTCAGGTAGGTAGTACAAACTTCCTTTATAAGTAGGTAGGTAGGTATGTCCTACCTATACGGCGATGTCATGCTCAATGCTCATGAGGTATGATGTAATAATATATTTTTTATCTCAGATTAGCCAGATTAATATGAAGATAATTTAAAATCAATAAAATACTCAATTCAGGTTAAGGTAAAACATACAAAAACATGTAGAAATATACCATGTCATCTAATAATAGGTGAAATAAGCATAACTCAGCAAAACATTTGCTTGTCCTAGGTATAGGCGCTGAGAAGCTAGAATTGCTAAGACCAGAAATATGCACAAACACAAAAAGGCAGATATCTCAAGCGAGCTCATGCACACAATCCTTGGACAGTGTAAGAGTTCCTTTCGAGAGTAAACTCTGTTCCGTCAACTCGTCCAGTGTTTTCCAACTGCAATGCGTACCGGGCCTTAACCAAGAAATAGCTGCTAATATCGTAGACTACAGAAACAAGAAAGGACCATTCAAATCTCTCGATGATCTAATAAAAGTCCGAGGGATCGATATCATTAGACTAGGCACAGTGAAAACGCAATTGAGTCTAGAGCTTAGAAAAAGTGAAAGTGTTCAACATTTAAACAACGGACATGTCAACGGCTGGGCTGATGCTGCGATCAACGAAACAATACCAAACGGTGTATCCAGTACCCCCAAATCACCGCACAGAAAGAGCTTATCAATGCCGATAAAGTTCCCCCTCACCTTACCAAATGGATTC
Source organism: Eulithis prunata (assembly GCA_918843925.1). Lineage (NCBI taxonomy): Eukaryota > Metazoa > Arthropoda > Insecta > Lepidoptera > Geometridae > Eulithis > Eulithis prunata. The sequence continues at coordinate 1,439,919 of OU974007.1, forward strand.
GCCGCAGCACCATTAAATGATATACTAGATTTACTAGCAGCATACTCGCATAGACCAATTGTTGAGGAGGTGTTCAGGTATGAGAGGAACGGAGTCAAGTGCTGTCGACTTGCCTCGTGGAACCTTCACCAGTTGAGCATAGACAAGATAGCCAATCCGGGAGTTAGAGAGGTGATTTGCAGGACTATTTTGGAAAACAAGTAAGATTTCTAGGTGTTCCGAAACTAAGACAAGTTCCACCTTCCTTAAGTATGCTGGCAAACTTTCCAACTTTTCAAATATTTTTTGATTTTTGGAAGAAAACTGCCAAAAATATTATGAACAATTTTTCCTTTGTATTTTATGTTATACGCCATGTCTATATGATTCATTCATACCTCATCATCAACTGCATCATCTTTGAATATACTAAGATAGTGGTTAAACATTTATCTATATCGTGAAAAGCATAAATTCCAATATTTTATCAGCTTATGAATAATTGCCAACTTTGTTGTCAAGCAGCATTGATTATTTAAATTGTTATTGTAGCTTAAATAAAAATCAATTTATCAAACATAATACTTAGGTAGCTTGGATTAACAAAATATAAACCGGGGTATCAATTAGGTATAAAGTTATCTGACACACCGCAACAGCTTTGTAAGGTATGCCCTAAATTAGGTATTATTCACAATTGAATACAATAATATGAATGTATCATTATGTATGTTAGTATGTAATAGTTGTATAGACGAATCAACCGTAAATATCTTACGAGTGATAGGAGAAGTCTGGATTGTGGAATAAGTCCTGATCCAATTGAAATTTATATTTTTCCATCAGGTTATCAATAATAGGTATCCAAGATGTTTTACACGGGGCCGCTTTGAAGATAATCTGTGATGAGCTGAACACGCCAGTCCTTAGAAGAGTCAGAGAGTGGAAGAGTAATAGTCATCGGTGGGAGTACTGTTTGTCGGATCACATAGAAAGGTAAGCTGTGAGAAAATTAAAAAGAATCTCATAGTCTCTTAACTATACTAACCCTTGAATTTATAAACGATTTATAAGCTCCTCTGTATATAGGCGGAATTAGGCGCTGCGCTAGGCGAATACTGGCTAAAACGGTTTGGCGGACTGTTCAGTGTTCAGCCTCTATAAATTCGGGGGTAAGACACAATGCTCCTAAATCCGTAACTAAACTTGATAGACTTGTATTTTCCAAAGAGTTTCTTGTATTCATTTCTGAGTGAGCACTGCCCAATGCCCATCATAATCCAAAATTATACTGTTGACTAAAATCTCCCCGTCGATAATAACGTCATCATTATCTTTATGCATCCTATACCATGTACGTCATTTTACGTACATACGTATTCATTTACGTAGGTAATTAGGTAGGTAGTACCTAGTAGGTACTTAATGCATCTTTAGTACAAAAAGGACAAATAAATAAAAAATAAATGACCGAAAACCGGACCTTGTGGGACACCTTACGACAAGAGGATACATTTATTTTACGTCAATACTGAGTATACGAACAAAGTTTAGCATCATTCATTTTGTCATCTAAATGTGCTTCGTGGCTAGAAGACACAAAAATTTTGATATAAAAAAGCTAGGTACCGACGCAAAGTAAGTAGGTAACAGAATGCGTCATAAAACAAAAGAAGTGCTATATGTGAGGTAGCGGTGTTTAGCTTGCAACCTGTCACGAATCTTGACAAACTAACTAAATACAAACGCTACAATAATTCTTGAAAAAAACAATTTCGTGTCGAAAGTACTCGAAAGCCCTGCTAAAATATGGAACACGCAATCGATCCCCAAATTAATATTGACGCATAATAATGAAACGTTACCGATTCTCTCTACCTACTGTTTGTATGTAATGCTATTGTTCATTGTCTGTAATCGATTGATGCCGAAACAACTTTACACATTATTATGTTTACGGAAAGTTTTTAGCTACTTAAACCTAGTGACATGCTACGAAAACTACATATCTAGGTACGTTTTCCTTAGCTATATACTAGCTTAATTAGAAGGTATGATACGAATAGCACGTACCACTTCAAGTAGGTACACATTGACGGTAAAAGAGTTGCAGCCTGTAGTTATGGAGTTGGCATTTGGATAATACCAATAATACTATCAGAAGTTATCAACACAATTTATTGTTACCAACTCTATTGATGAAGATTTACGATCTTGTTTGGTTTTTGTTCTATAGTGTCGATTGTTACAACATTTTCAAACCAAACTCAAATCAAAAATGTTTATATGTGGAACAAAATTACAATTGAAACATCATCATCATCATCATCCACAGCCCGACTTTACCTGGTGGGCATAGGCCTCCCCAAGTTTGTGTTATCCACTGCGGTCCTGAGCTAGTATCTTTGATGAAAACAAAAACAAAAATTAAGAACGATGATAGCTACACAATAGTAATACATTTTGTTATACTATTGGTAAAAATATTTGAATCTAAAAGAGATCGAGACAGCACAATACCTACCAGTGTAATAGTTGCAAGGCTTTTTCCAGGTCACGAGGTTACTGGTACAAATCTGACAAATTAAAACATGTGTGTGAACAAAATAAACTGACGCTGCAAAACGTCTGCGATATTCTAGATAGTCACGCCATGTTTGGCCTCTTTTATACTACTGCCTGAACTTCTCCTAAATACCTATTGCAGTAGCAAAGTGGTTTGATAACAAAGTAGCAGAAACAATGAGTAATAACGTTTACGAGCTTTAATTATCTAGAGAAAAAACTAATAACCGTTGATAACCTTGAAAAAATACTATCAAATGAAGTCACACGATGGATTCTAGTAAAATTCTAGATGTATTGTGCTCATCAAAAATATGAATATTTCAACGGTACATCTACATAATTGCTCAAACAAGCCTATAATTATAGGCACGGAAGCTTCGAAACAAACGATTTGACTAAAACAATCAATAATTTGGTGATTGCTGTTAGTCTGTGTTGACTCTGGTGACGATGGGCTTACTCCATCTGAAGGTCATTGCTTAACGACTCAAATGCGTCGTCTAATGCGTACAAAATTATTCGCGTGATATGCATTATCTACATTACAAACTAGGCAAACTATTACGACCCTCTAGGGAGGTAAGTGAGGTAACGCTGTGTGATATTATCAAATTCCTTGCCGGAAACACGTGCTGTATAAAGTACTTTAGACTGGCATACATGTAATGACAAAGGCTCAATTTTCATGACCATTCGATGCAAATAGCGCCTTTCATGTTGTATCGAATCTCAGCCTTGGGGCTATGGATGATTGTTACTGCAGAGGATTGAACACTCACTCACTGATCAGTGTGATCACTAATATCTTTACAAACATACTATGCAGTTCACTGAATTCATAGCTTATGACATAGGCTATGATATGCGTAATCACTTAAGCCCTATGTGATTTCCACCAGAGATGTGCAAGGCAGATGAGCGGTGTGCGAGTAAAAAACCAACCAATATCATCACTTCCTTCGTCATTAAGTGACCTTTGACAGTATTGGTCTATTTTTTCCTCCAAATTATGCACATCTTTAGTTTAAGCAGTGCTGTAGTCTCAGTCACATAATGACATGAGAGTCTCATGTCATTATGTGACGATTGTGTCTTGTTCCAGCCAAACGCTAGGTTTCATCTACGATGCGTCGAACCGAGGTATAACAGTGGAAGACATACATCTGGACCAGGTGTGCCTTCTGACTGAGGAGTGCGAAGCAAGGACGCTCGTCACTGAACTGACTGCGTTGAGAGGCGACAGATATGCTACTGCTACTCAAGGTTTGTTATTCTATCAGCACGTTCATAGTACTTTGCCACCAGCTAAGCTAAGCTACGTTGCTAAGGATGTGTTTGAAATCCACCAAAGCAACATAGCTTAGCTATAGTAGAAAAGCACCTTTAGGGGTATATTCATAATGGTCTTCTAAAGCTGAATTAACTAAAATGATTGCTAAATCTGTTGTCATCTCTTTTCGTTGTCATGCAAGTAACAATGATAGAGCATTTTGTAAAGCCGCGCTAAAATGAACGTTGAATATGAATAAAGGGGTTAGAGTGCACGGCGTAGATGTTTCTTTTCTACCGAAGAGAAGACAAATAATACTGCTGAGACTACTACAATAGTTTTAGTATACATCGCCGTCTTAGAGGGTCCGAAGAGTCCCAACTCACTCAGATTACCAAAAATATTCCAAGGATGCAAGCAAAGAAGGTGTTGTAAAAGAAACCAAACATCGATTTATCAATTTCTATTTTCTTTCCATGCATTAATTCACTTCTCAGACATCGTCAAGGATCGTGGATATCTGCCTTCGATACTTAGAATGATTAGCCTTTGATGAGATTTGGGTAATCGTACGAAATCCATACTCTACCATAGAATAATTAGGTACTACTAAGGTCACAGTTTTATTTATTACGTTACTTTCAGCAGTTTCATTCAACTAAAAACATAAACACGCATAGGTAAAGAATTGCCGTAATTTAACTTCTTATTCAGGTGATGGTCAAGCCACGGTTTATGTACTTGCCTATACATACATTTTTACCTCGCAAAATCACCACGAGGTTTTTTCTCTACCTATCCACACAACACTAAATGCAAGGTGACTGGGTCACTTCCGATATCACTTCTGAACATAGACATAGGGTTCTTTTTATCACAGAAATATGAGGATGGAATCTCAACAGCTAGTCCATTGTGTCTATTTTCGATACTATTGTATTCGGCCCACTTTCACCCCTCGGGTTGTCAACTAATGGCCGTGAAATACGATAATACGAGAAGTGTCGTATCGTACAGAAGTATTATGTCTCGTCAGGCATGGGGCTTTTACCTAGACAAATAAGAAAGTTATTATAAATCCGTACGCTTTAATAATGTCTTTCGTTTTTATCCCCGATACGATAGAAGTACTGTTGTTTGTGTTTTATATTCCCGCGGGATAAGATACTTCTTTGAGCTAAAGTCCATTACCAACATGATAAATTTTTAAATGAATCTATCAATCTATAACTATAGTAAACTCATCATCTTCCTTGTATAGACGAAAAACAACGCAGGTTCAGACTCACTACCCTGAGGTGAACCTATTGTATCGCTGAACATTCACGCTCCAAAGGATAAACGGAAACCCGATACCAATACTCGTAATCGAACGATTATGCACGTAACATTGCGTGCATTCAAAATATTGACTTCTCTGTGTGCGGAGTGCAACTTGTGAATTGGCTGATCACATAAATACAATCGAAGGCTTCACTGGAAACAGTGTTTAATGACTATGATTGTTTACGTTTTGGTTTTTACCAAAATACAGATTCAATTCTAAACTCGATATATCAAGCTCAATACCTATGTCTTTATTCTATACTCATATCTATCTAGCTTACTCACATGACTAAATATAAAGACAACCTACGTACCTGCCTACCTAATATGCCATAATGAGACGTATAACAAGATCCCTTATAACTCTGGGTATTTCGCAAATTGGATCCAATAAAACCCTTGCAAGTCTCAAAAGGTCAACACTTCACATGGAAATGTATCACATTGTCATAATGACCTTCGTCCAACTCTTATTCAAATAAAGGTCACCTTCCTAATTCGCAGAACATACAACCGTGAGATATTATTTTATATATCGTGGTTTTTAAATCATAATACTTATTCTCTGTTCAATATAATTTGTCTGATGCAACTCATATTTTTTGTATCGTAGTACTTTTTATTGGACTTTGACTTTACATCCAATGACATTTAGTACTTAAAATTCAATTAGTTTCAATAGGTTACAACAATAAATATGATAGATATCTATATAAGACGTAGGTTGGTAGGTATGATAACAAAACCTATGATCTCAGTAATTGTAGGTAGTTTCGTATTTTTACATGTCAGTATCTGATACGTCTTGGTTCATTGAAAATAGCCCTGAAGCGTTCTGGCATTGATATCTCATTTGGCAACTTTCATACATTCTCTTAATTCGCATCGTATATTTTGTCCAATTGGCTCGATTATATAAGATAGATACTAATAGAAATGTTGAAGTTACACAGTCTATTTATGTGTTCGATCAAATACTTTACAAATGCATCTTGAGACATTCTCGACTTAGCTCTGGACGTATTGACCATGTCTTTCCTGCTGATAAAGCCGACTTAGCTGAGAGAATGGTACGAAAATATGCAGGATCAGCCTCCTCCATCTTAAACATATCCCAGGCACAAGAGTCCTTCGGGGCCTCGGACATGGGTAAAAAATTGTCCACTGACCACTATATAAACCTATATATAATGTACTAGCCGTCACCCGCGGCGTTGCTCGCGTTCTAAATAGACCCTTTAGAGTGTGACTTTTCAAAATTCCTTTCTTAGTGCACCCCTACACTATATAAGGATACTATACCCTCCAAATTTCATACCTCTAGGACTTTAGGCTGTGCGTTGATTCTCTGTCAGCTTCAAAAGAGTTTTATATATATTGATTGGTATGCAAAATATCAATATCACAATGTAATATCGATTTTTGTTTGCGTCTACATAGCTAAGCATTTCATTCTAAACCAGCTTTTTTCATCAGACATCGAACATTGTTTCCATTATTAGATATGTCCAGCTAACAACTGTATAATTCATCGCTCATATCCATAATTGACTTCATTCAGTACATTGTGTAAATTGATTAGGTAGTTCACTTCGTGCTATCAAATTAGGAACGTCAAGTACTTCAGCACGAAACCGCGCTGAAATGAGCCAGTTCGTGAGATCATTTCTAAAGATGTGGTAACCCATTGAAATACTTGCGATCTTGTAAAATCTCTGTTTAGTATGCTTACTTACTAATCTTTGTAAATATGTAAATGATTATCATGATCTGCATCTATCTGAAGAAGTCTTACGGGCATTCATCATCATCGTCCACAGTCTGACTTCATCCACTGCTTAAAAAAGTCCTCTCTCTGTGCCACTCCTCAGTGTCCTGTGGCAATCTCATCCAAGTCTTGCCAGCGATGTTGGCAACATCGTCTGCCCATCTCGCTGCTGGTCGACCGACGTTTCTGTAACCGGTTCTTATGTAAAGAAGTATCATGGTATCTGCATCTACTTGAAGAAGTCTGATGGGCATCACCCCAGAACAATTTCGAACTACCGACTTCCCGCGATCTTTACCTCTTTGGTCCGTCGGATCTTCTCGTATGTCAGCCAAGTTTTTACTCTAGTATTCTTCACCATAATTTATACCTACAATTAATCAACTTACTGTTTCAGTGTTGTATCTGCTTCTTAATTCCTCTCTCGATATGGTTCATCCGATATCATGTCGTTTTCAATAATTCCATTCATATTTTCAATGTCAACATTTATCGCGGAGTCCGCAGTCGTTCATTTCCATAACATTCAAACCAAAGCCTTTGTTATAATGAATCATGTTTAAAAATAGTATCAAATATTGCAATAGGATGAGCTGTGCTATATTGTAAATATAACATCCCGATAAACAATACACCGTGTGAAGGAAACTGTTGTAATTTCATAAAAATAGTTTATGTTAAATACCTGAGAAAGTATATGTTGAGATCAACGTGAATCAGTGCTTCGGATAATCTGTTGACTAAGCTTCGATATATTTCAAGTTTACTTACAACGCAGACATTGGTTTATTGTACCTACTTCCTTAGGTATTAGATCATCATAAATTCGAATTAGCTACCCATTATGTAAATGGGAAGAAATAGTCAAGCTAAAAAAGCTAGAAGATAAAAAATATAACATTAGTAAGCAACTTAATTATGTAACATACATAGCTCATTGAATATTAAATTCTAGAAAGTATGTCCGATTTAATCAATCGCGAACATAGGTAGCATAAATTAAACAAATCTAATAAATTCAGCCGTGCTCGCTACTTGTGTAATGCACTTTAGATAAGGGAAAGGCTGATAAGCGAACGTTCAATAGCTAAAATTCAAGTCCAATTGTTTTCGTTTCCTGGCGCGCGCCAATGGCTGAGCGACACGTGTAACATTATCTCATGCACTAGACTTTGCAAACGAGGTACGTTCAAGCGCACTAAAACCTGTCTCCACACTGGTTCATCCAATTAGTTATGGGGCCCTTTTCCGTTGCTACTTCAATTACCTCTGTGGGGGAATTGATTGAGAGCTCACGACGAGTCAAAAATTTGATTGAATTCAAAGGTTGTTAAAGTTGCGAACGAATAAAATTCTAAGTACTAAGGTACCATCATTATTCCAATAGGTTTTTAAAAAAAATATTTCCGTAGCATTTTGCTATCGCATGATGACATGCCTTGCATGTCTTTTCGGAATAAATGACATAATAATATACGTGATAATATCTGTGTAACGTTTGCAAATGTAAAAATATATCACATCAGTATCACCAGACTTGCCCATAGAAACGTAATACTCTTATAAAAACCTTCATACCACCAGCAAAGAAAGACATCTAAAGGAGCTTTTGTATAGAAAATGCCTGATATAATATGGTAAAGAGCATTGGACTGGACACCGCAACTGTAAATCAAAGCCAAACGCGGGCAATTATGCAAATCACACTCCTTTTATATCATTGACATTAAGTTAACCTTTCTTTTAACCTTATTCTGTTCCACATAGAGGTTAATTTCGCTTGACATGTTTGGCAGGCAATGGCCCATATAAATTTTATGAAGAGATGCATTGGTCGAGCCAGATAGGGGAGTGGGCGATGTCGGGAATTTTAATTTAGTAGAGTGTAGTGAATTATGAGTTATAGTTTTGTAGCTGTTAAGTTACTTGCTTATCTATAAGTTCTAAGGCTTTAGGATTATCCGCCAAGGTTAAAGGCGGCAAATATCATTTTTGAGCTAATCTTTTCTTGCGTACGCGTAAGTACGCGTTGAGTTGAGTCCCGTGGTTTTTCTGTCTGAACCTTCTACAGTCTTCAGATTAAATCTCTCTTCCGTATGTTAATAGCCAATGGTGTTTCAATGTCAAATGTAGTTGCATTGTCGTCATCATCAACGTTTTCCTACGTTTTCGTGTTCTCTTAGCTTGAAAATATGTACTTATATTACAAGGTGTGGTACTGTACTACTGAGAGAGGTATATGCGCTGATTTACGTATACTTTTGATGTGAAGTATCATAAATAAAACTTTAGTATCATACCTACCATAAAAAACTCAAATCGTGTGTAGCAGATATGATATTAGACCGATGTTGCAACTGACGTAAAATGTAAAAGATTCCGGCGGCGGAAAAATATTTACAGATTGAATGCTTATTTTGTTCATTCCCCTCTGGCCTTGCGTCTGTTCAATTGAAACATTGAATTGTTCTGAGTAACATTTTGCTTATATCATTGCTGTTTCATGTTTATGGACTTACAAAGAAACGCTTTGTAATTTCTTTATCGGTACATTTATAGCTTGCAGTTTGTTTCTCGTGTTTATCGTGACTTGAAACAACCGGACGGTTTTTCTAGAATTTCGCGATTGTAAAATTTTGCTTACCTATTCCTGGGCAAAGTCTTACTTTAAAGCAAAGATATAAAATGAGGCTACTGAGCATAAAAATGGATCTTGAAATAACAATAGATAATAATACTTGTCATAAAAAGAAACAATTTTATTATTAGCGTAATAGGTTTGATGTATCCAGATCAACATTGCCTTGTTAGTCACACGCAAGTCTTTATTCTTCTAGAACCCAAGTACCATTGTTATTAAGTAGGTACCTAACTAGGTATCATAATAAGTTCATTGATGTCCTTGTTTTAACTTGTGTAGTCTTTTGTATTGATGTTGTAGTTCTTTTTGTGATGTGCTGCAATTTACAAGTAAAATTTAATCAAGTTTCTTATTTAGCCACACTACAATTCATTCAAGTACCTAATTTACTCCTCAAAAAGACTGTTAGTTAGGTACACTAAATTACTTTCTCCTAATTCTGTAAAAGCGTGCTAACGAAATCCATTTTACATTCACAGCGTTCCTCCTATGCGGTCGGCCGATGATTCTAGTCAATATACAATGCACCGGCCGACTGAGCGAAGCAGAAGTGAGAAGCATAGAGTCCATCGCTCAACGAGCAACCGCCAGCAACTCTCACTTGGCGCTTGTGGGCGAGTTCAGTGCGAAGGACAATGTCAAATGTGAGTACCTATTCTAATTGAAACAACGTGTAGGTACTAGGTAACTATTTTAGAGATGAAAGCATAGAGTCTATCGCTCAGCGAGCAACCCGCCAAAAACTCTTGGCGTTTTTGGGCGAGTTCAGTGCGAAAGACAATGTCAAATGTGAGTATTCTAAATGTAAGCTCATGTCTACATGTAATTATATTAGTCAATATACAATGCATCGGCCATCTGAGAGAAGAAGTGAGAAGCATACAGTCCATCGCTCAACGAGCAACAGCCAGCAACTCTCTCTTGGCGTTTGTGGGCTTCCTTGGCAAATTTCACTCGCCCAATAGCGGGCGAGTTCAGTGCAAAGTACATTATTTTCCTTATTATTTGTTGAGAGCACTTGTACTGCGCTTCTAATAGAGAAGTAAATATTTTATTGTTCGTTAGCATAGCAATGCAGGTGTTCAACTGTAATACACAATCGATTAAAGGTTATCAATATTGATATTAGTTCAAGTAGTTATTAATTAATATAATTATACCTACTAGTACTAATAAAGTACTAATTAATGTATTGACCACTCGCTTCTACCCGTGACGTTACTCGCATGGTTTAATCACTTTAATGATAGATAGAAACTGATGGGACAACTAGATCCCATTACTACAATAATGCATTGTCTCAATGAGCACACTGAGGACTAAATTAACTTTAAATTAACCACTGAGGACGTGCTCTGTGAGATATCTCATTGCGTCCATCGCTCTTAGACGGAAAGGTGTTAAGTCTCATGTGCCTGTTAGGTATCTATAACAATGTCTAGCTAACAATCACTGTTGCTATCACAGGCGTCTTTGTTCATAACTAGAATTTAGATAATGTTAAGTTATCGTGCGTGATTGTAATACAATGTAGTTGGATATCGCTATAATCCTATTTATCTTCTGATAACTTATTTTCATTCTCTGTTCAGTGACCAGTGCCTTGATCGCGAATTAAATGTGGCAATCGCAAACGTATCTGAACGCTAGCGTATCCGAGATACACTGCGCGGTGACACTACAACGGTTGGCAGTCGAGCTGGCATTGACGCGCAATGTAACTCGAATACGCTAACGCGGCGACTGTCAGATTTGTTCGTGATAGAGGTACTGAAGATGATTGTTTGATATTGGGAGATGCCTAATAGTTCTTGTACTAATATTACTTCTGTGGTCTTAGCGACACACAATTTGTTCGAGTACTTACAGGGCACGTCCTCATTGGACTTGCTCTGTGAGGTAATGCATTGTTATAGGCAGAAGTTACCACTTAACATCAGGTGAGCTATCAGCTTGTTCCATTACTTTTATCATAAAAAAATAAAAATAAGTTATTTTTCCTCGTTTCAGCATTAAACGCCTTCGAACCACTACTAGACGAGGAAGTAGTAACAACGGTTGACGCCACCACCAAAGGTATATCCAGCATCCTCTGCCCAGGGACCATAGACAAGAGTATTTTCAATAGCTACTCTGGCGCCATCAAATCAGGGCTAAGCCATCTCGCCATACCTAGAGGATGGTCTTGGGGTGGCCCTGCTTCCCCTTTCTGTCCTGTATGGGCGGAAATCAATATCCCCGATTGACGAAATAGGTAGAACGATAGACAAATTCGCCTTTTCAGCTAGGATAAACATTAAACAGGCTTTAGACAAAATTGGCCTGTCGGGCCTTTGTCTTTAAGATGTTTTATACAGCGTATGTTTTATACTTCCTCTCTCTATTCACGGGACGATGTTGTGCTTGGGACATTTATTAGATGGAGTATGCTTGCGTATCACGTATCCCATCCTTTAAGCCTAGTCGGCCTTATCCACAGGAAAGACATGTTAGCTATGACATTACTAATTAAATAGGCACTGTTGCAACTCTTATGGCAATCTTATGAGTAGGCTAGTTCCACAGTCCGACTTTCCATTCTGTCTCAAATCAAAATAATTGTCTAAGGGCCTCAAACGCCACTTAAATTAAGTTCACGCTTAAATTATTGCCATCTCTTACAAATGAGTAATGTCAAACCGAGGCAGAGCAATTTTATGTGGTGCTCAAATTTGAGTGACGTTTCAGTATTCCGGCCAATGACTGACAATGCAAAAAACAATCAGCGGGCTAATTGTCTATCTTTTGATAGCACTAAAAACTGATAATATACAATAAAAATGATGTCAAAATGGTAGTTCAGTGACCGGCAATTCTGATGGTATCAAAAGAAAGACAATCAGGGGGCAGGTCACAATCACACAAGTTTTTTTGTCCAATGAATATATCGAGTTTGGAGATTATATTTCCTTCTTTAAAATTTGACCATTCTGGTTTTCAATGAATCATGTTGACAAAACTGGTAAAAACTAGTTACGTCCTAAGTTAAATTATGGCGGCCATGTTTTTTTAAATGTCAATGTCAAACGGCCTCGTATTCGTTATTGGAATTGGAAGTGTTAAAGTCTTTTTAAAAGCATTGTTTAAACTACCCAAGATATCTAATCATACAAGGCGATAGGCATTTATTGTGAAACTACCAAACGATAGATCATTTAGATTTTTATATAGATGATGTAATTAATTGTACATAGATATGTAGATAGGTTATGGATATCTTATTTTGTTGAACATCTATAAATCGGTAAAGATTACGTCCATAAATTAAATGATATATAAACTTGTATATTAATATATAGTTGTCTTTGCCTGGCATAGACTGGAAATGTGCTTTTGATATAAATAAGTAGGTATTTAAAAAATTATTTGATCATACACTGGAGCAAAAATTCCAGGTCATCTATAAAAACTGAAATATCGCGGAAAAAATAAATGCTTAACAAAATAAATTATGCTTAAATAAACAGTTTAATACTACTTAATTGAATAAAAGTAATTTTTAACTTGCATAATTTGTAAGCTAGCATTCATGGTTTCCAAAATATTCAACTACTAGCCGTCGCCCGCGGCGTTGCTCGCTTTCTACCCTTTAGAGTGTGACGCCTTTCTTAGTGCACCCCTACACTACATAAGGATACTACCCTCCAAATTTCATACCTCTAGGATTTATAGTTTAGGCTGTGCGTTGATTCTCTATCAGCTTCAAAAGAGGTTTATATAATAATATATTGATTGATGATTGATGATTTAAAGATAATCTGGAATTTTTGCTCTCGATATGATACATCATATCAGTCTCAAAACAGCTAAGGTTGAGGGCAATTTGTACTAAACAATAACAGTGTGGTACAAAAATATTAGGTAGACTGATATTATAATCAAATATTTTAGTCATGAATACAAGCTTGTACCTGTATAATGAATTGAATAGTTATAAAAGTAATTGCGGTACCAATGTGATGTAGTATGTATGTAAGAGTAGATTTTTGTACATATTATTTCAACTAATATCCGAATATTAATATTCCTTAAACCCCAGAGTTCACCAATACAAGAATATAGGTACTCATCAGAATCAAAACTTAACTTTATTCTTCAAATCAATTCTTAATAAGGCGCTTGAGCGAAATGCTTATCATCTTTCAAAACATGTTAAAATAGTTAATTTTACCAATTCGTTCTGTCAATGCTGAGCGATAAGGCCGCCCATTGTTAATTTAATGCAACCTGTTTCTATTTCATTCATTTGGTTTCATTACTTAGGTCATTCAAAGCGTTATCTAGTTATTATTATATTGGTGAATTGTGGCCTACTTTTCTAAACTAAATAAAATCAGCGTCTTCAAACTTTACAATTAATCTCGCTTTTCCCCCAATTTGAGCCAAGTTCTATATTGTTTTATTAGAATAAGCTATACATAACAAAGATTTTATATAGGCAAAGGGTAGGTCCGGCGATTCCACTGAAAAATAACCAGTCGTTAAAGGCCGTATACCGTAAGACCGTATACTAAAAGTGTAAATAATTCATTCATGCCAATGTGTTGTAATCAACCAGAGATAATTGTTTTTTTTTTGTTATTATTCAACTGCTCTTTGTCGGTCAAGTAATGGAGTGTAACGCCGAATACAAAATATCATATCAGTATTTAACCGAAACTTGAGTTAACATTAGTAGCTATCAAAATTTTGTTTGATATACCGGTCAATGAAAAAATAGTTGTTATTTAACTTTTGTTGGGTAATCGTTTGGTTAACTTTTTGGTGGAATAGGTCGGGCCTCCAATATTTTTGTATTGAATTGTGATCTCCTAGTAAGACCTAGCAAAGAACTAGGATTTTATTATTTATACAAAGAACAGTTATATCCGAAATACATTGATTTTTACAAAGCTAGAACATGGTATTTAGCTAAAACACAATATTACATGCGTCTGATAAGTTTAACTTGATTAAAATATGCCTCCATAATAATAAAAATGTCCCTGAAGATGTCTATGGAGAGTAAATCTACATTTAAGCTAGCCTACTTATCAATCTTTAACTCTCCTGCCAAATATAAACGCGAATTTCCATAGAATTGCAAAAAATAAAAGATTACAAGTTTTTAGCTTTTTCGGGACCATAGAAATCGGATGTCATAATGCCAAAGTATTCGAAAACTAATTAGTATTAGACTGAGTGGCCTTGTAATTATGTAGTGTGCGATTTACTAGAAATGATCTTAAAATTACGAAAAATACAGTGCGGTTGGCAGATCTAGGCAATTGTATTAATAGAGTTTTGTCAATGAGCTTGTCTGTGTATTACCACCGTACTTATTTCTGCCGCCAAGCAGTGATGTTCGCATTGCTGTGTTCCGGTTTGAAGGGTATGGGTGCTGGTGCTATTACACGCACATGACCTTAGCGGTCCAGAGTGATAGACGCAGTGCATTGCTTCACAGAGCACGTCCTCAATGGACATGTATTGTTATAGGCAGAAGATTTAAGGCCCATTGAAACTTCAAATACAAATTTCTAGCTTCACAATTGCCTAGATCCGCTGACCGTATTGTACCTACATGAATAATAAATCAAATTATTAATACCTATTGGACATTTTAATTCGTATTGGCTAAAGAGTGCTCTTAGGCCCGTATTGTACCAATACCTAAGCATAAAATTCGAGCATTCATTTTGTGACTGGTTTTTTATATATATAAAAAACTTTGACGTCAAATCACTTGTGTCTGCTAAGATTACTCCCGAAACCGCTTGCGAGCGCCGAAAGTATAAATTAGAAGTATCTAGGTGCTGAATTATTCATCGCGTAAGTCTTCAACCTGTGCCCAGCAGTGGGATAGTATGGGTTAATAAAACAAAGTCTTCAACCGGGTATAGAGAATGCTAGACAAGAACACCTATATTGGTGTTAGCTCTGGCAATACCACTTGTCGCAACTTACCTGTTTTGTGATACAAATAATTATTTTTGTAAATCTATTATTTTATTTTACTCGGTGTATTATATTGGTGAATTTTAATAAATTATTTATTATATTATTTATGTTTTTTATTGAAGTACGATAGAATAGGTTAACCTAATCTGTATTAATTTAAAGAAAGATTTTAACAGTTAAACAATTTATTTACTAAACTTAAAACAAATTAACAAAATAAATGTGGCTAGAAACGTTCCACAATATCCGTAAATCTATCTAAAATTACCTAAATAATTGTTAAAATAAACTTTTCAGTAGGTAAGTAAACAAGTGGAATTATAAATAAAGTATGGTCAGTGTCGACCGGCTTTCATTTCTCGTTGCATTTTTCTATGCGCTTTGATGGCCTTTGTTTCATCACAGGCTCTGCATCTAAAAAGAATTAGACGTTAATAGAACTAAAAATCTTAATCGCTTCGGTTTTAGGTATTTTAAATATAGCTAATTGAACCGATTTGGGATAAAATTGAGAAAAATCGTGCTTTAAAAATAGCCCTACATATTATGTTAGTAGGTACGATTTTGCTGGGTACCTAGCACTAGCAGCATGGACATAATATAAATAGCATAGCATAGCATTTATAAATTAGGTTCGTATGCATCGATTTTTGTATAATAATCTCTATTCAAATCTATGCTTCAGTAACGATTTCGGTATCGGCATACGGGCCATAGTCTATGCTAGCAGACATTGACTACGTACGTACTTTACTTACGTCTAGTATAGTATTAAATGATCTGTGCTTAGTTAGAAGGTATATACCTCAGATTGAACTTTCGGTACGATGTAGAAACAGTTTACTTACTCATAAAGCTCCTGCTTCAACCAGAACTCCTTGGTGGGGTCACAGTAGCCCCTGAGCTGATCTCCATCCCACGTGACTGTTTCCATTCTCCATTCCGGAGATACCACCGGTAGTTGCAGCTTGGGAAGGACAATCTGAGCAAAGATACATCTCAGCCACAGGAATTATTGATAGTTGAAGTAACTCCCAACAAGTTGTTTCCGGGAATCGATCCTAGCGACTGTTGGTTCTAGCTATGCCCCGTCCACTGTGGCTTGCTGGTCCCATAGGTCTAATACCGCGTTCACACTTTGCCCATGCCGATGCCGGCTCATTCCTAATTTCATCTCGCACTGCTGCCAAGCAGTAAGCTCGCATTGCTTCCGCTTTGAAGGTGGCCGGTGCACAGACAGATTAAACTTTAAACGCCACAAAGCCTTGCTCTGTAATATAGTTACTTAGCAAAGTACCGCTCTACATCGTGTCCTGTCACTTTTTCAAATGAAAAAAACCTTACACTCACCGGGTTGGAATTAGTTGGCAACCCCGGCAGCGGAGCCTTAACGCTAAAGTAAGGAGACACCGCCTCTCTAAGGCCACGCGTCATATCACTGGTGTACATGTCTTCGCAGAGGATGGTACGAGCTCGCACGTCCGTGACGTCATCCATGCTCACTGCAGGCGTCATCACGAGGCGCGGGCGTGTTATTTGGGCTTCCTCACGTCCGGGATCTGTGGGTTTCTCCTGGAATTGAAGTCGAAAAGCTGTCAAAGGTATAATAGCACCTGCTACTGGTACCTTTAAGGTCCGTATGCCGATACAGAAATCGTTACTCAAGCATAGATTTGAGTAGGAATTTTCATACAAAAATCTATCCTTACGTCCGGATCAGTGCTTGAGCAGTAAATCAGTATACTAACCTACCTATGATGCGTTACTTTACGATTAGGTATGAGATAAAAATATGAAACTACCCACTCACGTATGGTTTCTGCACGGTAGTCGGGTTGCTCCCGACAATATCCTTTCGTTTCAAAAGAAGGTCGAATGGTATTGCAGCGGCCTTCCAGTCAGACAGTGTGTGGATATCTCGTAATGGAGAAGGCCTATAAGGTAAAAAACATGGTCAATCGACAGTGATCATCTTCACGTCGGCCTTCATCTAGGTAGACAGGGTAAAGACGAAGGTAGCTATCTCAAAGTTTACCTACTTAAGTTCCCGATGTCGACCCTCAGACTAGTTAGGGATTCTAGGTGTACCTTATCATCATGCATCGCTCCTTCTTCTTGTACGTCGTGAGGACTGGAGCTTTGATTTCAGTTCTTTGGTAGCTTGTTCGGTACGTGGTCTCGTAGTCAAACAGCATGGAGTTCATTCTGGCGTCCAAGTTAGACATGGTGGTAAAGAATTGAAGAAATAAAACTCGACAAAAAATAAACAATTCTTTTGTGAAAACTGAAGACACAACCAGCAACAAACATGTAAAATTCACATTGACATGCATTGACAACAAAGAGAATGCAAAAAAAGATGCCATGCATGTTGTGCCTTAGTGCATGTTCTTTTCTTTGGACAAAATATTATCTTCGCTAAAGAAGGTTCTTACCTACAAATTATTTCCCTTAATATGGCCTTCATGATCCTCGGTGCCTTTGTGATTTTTTGACGTTTACGTTTTCACACATCAAAAAAGTGAATCTTTGGATGCGTGGATGCGTGTTTATTTTGATAATTTATTTTTGACGCACATTTACCTAATTTATATTATTTTATTTTGTTACAATGCCCGATCACAAGAAGCGTTTTGAGTCAATACTTTTTAACTATGAAACCAGCAATAGAACAGATCTTCGTGATGGTGAGATCAAGCCTATCATCACGACTAAGTATCAGGGGAAAGGGACATGTTTGAGGATTAAGCCACCTCCCTTGAAAGACATACATGCCTTGACCGATTGGCACGTACCTAACGTACCGTTTGACTTGTTCGGCAAGCCGAAAGATATTGTGAGAACGAATCCCAATGAAGTCCAAAAGCCCTATGTAAGTACCTATAGGTATCTATCGATGATTCCGGAATGCCTCGTCTGGAATCTTAGCTGTCCAGAGGTACACTTACCTAAAACGGGCAGTTTCCTAAACTACCCTCACACAACAAATTAGATACCTAGGTGCCTATAATCCCACTGAAAACAGTTTTCAAGCGATGATGATACTGTTTCTGCTTTCCAGGGAATAGTTCGAGACACTGAACGGGAAACTGTTCAAAAGACTCGTCCCCGACTAGTGATCACGCCTGCCGAAAAATTGGACGACATGGACGATGAGTAGTGTATCCACTTCCTAAACTTTTTGTCCCAATTCAAATATTTCGTTGGGTTATTTGTTAGTTTCCATTATTTTCCAGGTCCCGAAAGGTGCTGATAGACGACATGTATTTAACATCCAAAGTGTACACGACGCGTGATGCCCTTACCAAGGCGAACTACAACAATTTCAGAGCCCCATTTCCCGGACAGCCAGCGCCTGCCAATCCAGTAATTTACTTGTGCTTACGAAAGTAATTCTTCAGATTCCACCGAAGACTATTGTAATACGTTGTTTGGTCCATAGATAAAACTTCCGAAATTGGTGCCACCCTACGTTTCACCGGAATGGCGGATGGACTCAGTGTCTTTTGACAACAGACAAGTTCGCGGTTATTGTAATCCATCTAGGGTGTTCTGGCGAGCGAGAACACCTAGGTTAGTTAACGTACATGCCTGGTTTTTATATTCTACGACCATATGTTGGTATAACACTACAGAGCGTCCGCGATAGGACAATCTTATTCACCTCATTGAGCGTTTGAGGTTACCGCCACCGATAAAATATTGCCAGTATTTTTTACCCAATAAAATGGTACTCTATTGTTTTACAGCTGTGAAGTATGTAAACAAACTGCGGCCAAACACGCTATAAAGAAAATGAAGCAAAAACATTGATTAACATTCATTTATTGTCAACCAAATAATATCAAGTAACAGCATAATACACTTACAAACTACGAAATCCATTATAAAATCACATTGTTTCAAAATTAAGCATTTGCAAATATTTATTTTTGTATAAATTTTATTTTTAATTATATTTTAGTTATAATAGCGTTATTTATTTATAGTATTTACATTTGATAAGTACTTACTTTAATTTTTTACAATAAATATTCGTTTATTCTTTAGCTTTTTTTTCTATATAATATAAAAGACTAATTGTTTTCTAGAAGCATGCGCCAAGTGGTACAAGATACACTTATTTACATCCAAATTCATAAATACAGTTTACGCAGTGTGAACTAATTACGTTTTTACTATTTCCAGTGTAAATGATTGTTCGTGAAAATACCGTTATTATTCGATGGAAATATAAATTAAAGTCTGCAATTTATTTTTGATATTCTTGCCCTTGGCGCACGTTTAAAGAAACACATTCTAAGCTATATAAGTGTTCATAAGCATTACATCCTAACTTAAACAAGTTGCAAATATTTTTATACCACCCCAAATATTCTAAACTTGCCCCATATTACGTAATTGGTGACAAGTATGCGACAGGCGCAAAAAACAACCCTCCTTTTTCGGGTAATAAGCAATTATTTAATACTATCAAACGTTACTTTTTGTATGAATAAACTCAAACAAGAAGAGGGTTTCTTTTGCTCCGCGTAGTCAAGTAAACATTTTATTTTGCTTTATAGATTTCATTTTATAAATGGGAACTATTGTGTTTTGGATTGCATATTTGTCGTTAACCAGTCGCGTGTTACGTAATACGATAAAAAGAGATTCAAACCCACGATTTTCCTATCATAGCTTTTGTGGTGTTAAAAAAATATTGCTTTCTTGCGTATAAAATACACCTAAAATATAATAATAATGGTAATAACAATAACTATCACAATATTAGCACAGCGGTAGATATATAATTTGACAATGAGATTGTTATCACGAAATGTTTTGACAACATTGAAAACAGTAAATATTATGCAATTTACAATTTATTTTGTATCCACTTCAATTGAAGGGTGCTTTTCCACAAGCTAAGCTACGTTGCTAAGGATGTGTTTGTAATCCACCAATGGGGATCGTTTTTTTTATAATATAATATATATCAATATATATAACTCTTTTGAAACTGACAGAGAATCAACGCACAAGTCCTAGAGGTATGAAAATTGGAGCGTAGTATCCTTATATAGTGTAGGGGTGCACTAAGAAAGGAATTTTGAAAAGTCACACTCTGAAGGGTCTAGAACGCGAGCAACGCCGCGGGCGACGGCTAGTAACATAATATTTTTGGACGTAGGTATCACACAACGCTCTCTAGTCCCAAACTAAGCAAAGCTTGTGCAATGGAAACTAGATTGCTGATAGAATACTTATATTATACATTTTTCGTTTGTTTTCATATTAAACGACCCATATTGGTAGATGTCAAACAGATTAGACACGTAGCTGAGCTTAGCTCTGGTGGAAGAGACCCTTAAAGAAATATATTACAATAAAAAAACATTCGAATAAAGGTTTAAGAGACCTTAAACGCAGCCAAAGAGTTATAAAATTCTACTTCAGCGCATTCAAGGTCAGAGCTATGAAACCGTGTCGGGACAAACTCAAGGAGATGGAAGTTAGATACGGGTAGTTAGTGACATGTCCGAAATAATATGTTCGCAACTCTTGAACGTAGCTTTGGTGGTAATTTTGGCACTACCGAATTTTAAGAATTCGACTTTTGTTATCGAGAAAATTAAATTGGAATAGAAAAAAAAACTGATAAAAGTTTTGGTTCACGCAGACGCAATATTGGATTAAGTACTCCAGTTTTGAGACATATTGCATTTTTTTTGCGACAAAACCATTTTTAGATCATAACAAAACCGGCAATGTATCGCACAAGTATTGGTTACTTTATAACTGTTTCAAATCAGTTCAATATTAATTCTAATCATATTTTCATCATAATACTAGTTAGATTGAGTTTTTTCTTTTTAGTTAAGTTGAAAAAAACAAGTTACTAGTTATCAGTCATAAAAAATTCAAGTCTCACCATCAGTTACTTACGTTGACTGTTACAGTCAACAGTTACTTACTGTTACTAGTTACTTACGTTGACTGTTACAGTCAACAGTTACTTACTGTTACTAGTTACTTACGTTGACTGTTACAGTCAACAGTTACTTACTGTTACTAGTTACTTACGTTGACTGTTACAGTCAACAGTTACTTACTGTTACTAGTTACTTACGTTGACTGTTACAGTCAACAGTTACTTACGTTGACTGTTACAGTCAACAGTTACTTACTGTTACTAGTTACTTACGTTGACTGTTACAGTCAACAGTTACTTACTGTTACTAGTTACTTACGTTGACTGTTACAGTCAACAGTTACTTACTGTTACTAGTTACTTACGTTGACTGTTACAGTCAACAGCTGCAGACATACCTCTTCATTCATATTCAACTGACATTTTAGCGCGGCTTTAAAAAATGTTCTATCATTGTAACTTGTATCACAACGAAAAGAGATGACAACAGATTTAGCAATCATTTTAGTTAGCTCAGCTTTAGAAGAGCAATATGAATACCCCTGACTTTATATTAAAATAATCCACTTATCTTCTATTTATCAATAGCACAGACTAGACAGATATTCGACAGTGCTATTGCAGCGTTTTGTCTGACCGCTGGGTTCGAGTCCTTTATTAGAAGTAGTAGACGGGAGCGAGCACTTTTTGTCACCTCTGGATCCAAATCTGCCTCATCTGGACACTTCTCTTTGATTCTAAGCAGTTCTGCGTATAGAAGACCTGGAAATGTTGTTCGGTAAGTTTATGAGTAACTAGCTGATACCCGCGACTTCGTACACGTACGAATTTTCCACCAAAATATCGGTCACCAGTATACGATGAACCTCGTAACAAATGGCTGCTTTTGGTTTAGAAAGTTCAAGCTGTATCTAAGAATCCACGTCTTTGATTTCAACAAAATATAGCCTATGTTTTAATCCGGAAAAAAGGCTTCTGAATTGTACAAGTTTCGTTGAAATTGGTCCAGTAGTTAAGGCTTGATCGGCGAACAAACAAATATACAAACTCGATTTTCGGAATCAGAATCGTTTATTTAATATACGTCTAATATTCTTCGTCCCTTTGGATCCCGTTGATTTTCCGAAACAAAAACTAGCCTATGTGTTAATCCAGGTCACGGACAATATATATTCCAAGTTTCATCTAAATCGGATCAGCAGTTTATGCGTGAAAGAGTAACAAACATTTATACATCCATACATACATACATCCTTAAAAACTTTCGCGTTCATAATATTAATAGTAAATAGTATAGAAAACATACCCAGTAGTAAAGGAGGGTGTTGCTTCAAATCGTCAGCACAGTGCAAATAGTTGACAGCTGACTGTAAGCACGTGACAACAGAGCTCGGCATCTCGTCAGCTAACTGTCGGAGCAATGCTGACAGAAACTCATCCAGATACAATCTACCCTCATCGAGTAGATGTGTTTGTACTAAGTCGTTTGATTTCTTGACGTTGAACGTTTTGAAGATCTGTTTCAGAGTGTATTTGCTGGCCTGAAATAATAAAATTGGTCGGTTATACCAGTATTGAGACAATCGCTGGTCAATTTAAGGACTGCTTAAAATTTCACGCTGTCAATATTTGCCACTATCGAAACAAACGAGATAGTACGGTAAGCGGTGATAAACTTTTACCTATCGAAATGCTTCTGTCCATCCAAAGGTTGTCTGGAAGAGATCGCTTAAAGCGATAAAACCGCCCATTGTACGTCATACTTGAAACTTATTTCTTTTCTTATTGTTTTTCTTCTTCACTTGGTGTGCAATAAAGAATATATCTATGTATCTTTTGACAGAAAAGTTTTTTTGTTACACGAGTTGCATTCCTATCAGAGCTGGATTCGTCGATTGAATCTGTCAATTTGCATAGAGATTTAGACTAGCTTTTATAAGAGTTTAGGTAGATTTTTAGATCTTTATACAAATTTTAATGATCTGTTTATTTTACGGTTACATTAACTTAGATTTTAAAACTCAATTTGTTAATCTACTTAATATGTTGAATAGAAAACTTACCCTAACTACAGGTGGATTGGAGTCACACAAATGTAGTAGAAAGCAAGGCAGTGAGGTAACTGCTTGTTCCACTAAATCAGAACTGACCCGGCTAGCGATCACTCCAAATAGTCGTATAGATGCTTCTCTGTAAATAGCAATATTTATAACATAATTAAATAAATAAATATCATTATCATCTTCAATATATATAAAACTCTTTTGAAGCTGACAGAATCAACGCACAGCCTAAACTATAAGTCCTAGAGGTATGAAATTTGGAGGGTAGTATCCTTATATAGTGTAGAGGTGCTCTAAGAAAGGAATTTTGAAACGTCACACTCTATAGGGTAGAACGCGAGCAACGCCGCGGGCGACCGCTAGTAAATAAATATTCACGGACATTTAACACAACGCCTTCTAGTCCCAAACTAAGCAAAGCTTGTACTATGGGAACTAGATGGCTGATAGAATATATGCATTTTTTTTGTAAATACATACTTATAATACATAGAAACACCCATAATTGTATTGTGACAGACGTGACTGCTCAGTTGGTAATAGCTTTGCTTTCCGTGCTGTAATTCGTGGGTTCGATCCCCACCGCAAACAAATATTACTGTGGCAAATAGAGATGTTTGTTCTGTGTCTGGGTGTTACTATGTATTATAAGTCTGTATGTACAAAAAAAATGTATATAAGTATTCTATCAGCAATCTAGTTCCCATAGTACAAGCTTTGCTTAGTTTGGGACTAGAGAGTTGTTATATGATATGCATAGGAGAGGAGTGAACACTGAGATGACGAATGATAGGGGAGAATGGAAGAAAAGAACATGTTGTGCCGACCCCACCTAGTGGGATAAGGGCAGGAAGAAGAAGAAGGGACTAGAGAGTTGTGTGATATGTCCAGAAGTATGTATTTATTTATTATTATTAAAACACGCAGTGTATGACGTGATTTTTCCAGTTATTCTCATTTAACTGCCAAACTACTGAACCGATTTCGATACAACTTTAATGGGATCAATCTGAAAATATACCCTTTCAGAAAAAAATAATTTTTCAATTATGTTCATAAATGACGGAGTTCTGAGGTAACAAGCAAAAAAAATACAACCGAATTGAGAACCTTCTCTTTTTTCTTGAAGTTGGTTAATTACCTCAAAAGTGCGCATTCTGTGTTCATAAACGGGCGTATCTTCTGCGATATAGCCAAGAGTTCACGCTCGAAGTCTTTGTCCAATTCCTCTGTCTCCGTCAACAGACGGGTCAAGCCTTGTATAGCGGCCAGGGGTACGTTGTCGGGTGATGATCTAAAATAGAAAGAAAGAAAGAAAAACATTTTATTGTCCACACATCATCATCATCAATATATATAAAACTCTTTTGAAGCTGACTGACAATCAACGCACAGCCTAAACTATAAGTTCTAGAGATAGGAAAGGGTCTGCGGCAAATTGGATGGAGCCCGGGTCCCACATTTTTTTAAACTTGCAATGATGGAACTTTGTTTGTTACAATACACTTGCAATGCAATTTTTATTATATAGCAGCGTCGATTGTAGTGAGTGTTACCTAGTGTGCATGGCGTCGATGTTAGTGAGTGTTACCTAGTATGCTTGGCGTCGATGTTAGTGAGTGTTACCTAGTGTGCATGGCGTCGATGTTAGTGAGTGTTACCTAGTATGCTTGGCGTCGATGTTAGTGAGTGTTACCTAGTGTGCATGGCGTCGATGTTAGTGAGTGTTACCTAGTGTGCATGGCGTCGATGTTAGTGAGTGTTACCTAGTATGCTTGGCGTCGATGTTAGTGAGTGTTACCTAGTGTGCATGGCGTCGATGTTAGTGAGTGTTACCTAGTATGCTTGGCGTCGATGTTAGTGAGTGTTACCTAGTGTGCATGGCGTCGATGTTAGTGAGTGTTACCTAGTGTGCATGGCGTCGATGTTAGTGAGTGTTACCTAGTATGCTTGGCGTCGATGTTAGTGAGTGTTACCTAGTGTGCATGGCGTCGATGTTAGTGAGTGTTACCTAGTATGCTTGGCGTCGATGTTAGTGAGTGTTACCTAGTGTGCATGGCGTCGATGTTAGTGAGTGTTACCTAGTGTGCATGGCGTCGATGTTAGTGAGTGTTACCTAGTATGCTTGGCGTCGATGTTAGTGAGTGTTACCTAGTGTGCATGGCGTCGATGTTAGTGAGTGTTACCTAGTGTACATGGCGTCGATGTTAGTGAGCGTTACCTAGTGTGCATGGCGTCGATGTTAGTGAGTGTTACCTAGTGTGCATGGCGTCGATGTTAGTGAGTGTTACCTAGTGTACATGGCGTCGATGCCCTGGCTCATGGCTTGTAGTGCGTGTGTGGAGGGTCGCGGCCGCTGGTCGGGCCGCAGCCGCGCGATGTTGGCGGCGCCGCGTAGAGATGAAGCCCTAACTCGAGCGTCCTCATCCTTCCAGCCCGCTGATAGTGTAGCCAGAACTGTCTCTATTATCACTGTGTTGTCGTTGCATCTGTTAGCAAACATTATATTACAAGTTAAATGTAGCAGAAATCATTTAGAACTGCATAATATGTATGACTAAGTTCCAAACGGACAGATTACAAAAGTAAAAAAAAAGTGTTGCAGTCACAACGCTAACTTACTATTAAATGGGAGTTAAAGAAAAAAATCTCTACAGTGGTAAAGTTTTGCGTTTCTCCTTCTAAAACACACTTTAGACTCTACAGCGTTCTATAAAAATGAGATTAAAAAATCTGACCTGTAACAAACCATTTATTTGATTTCTTACCTGTAATTTAACATGTCAGCTAGTAACGCCACAGCGGCTAGTCTCTGCGGCGGTAAGCTAGCGCGTGCGTATGTCGCGAGTCGCGCCGCGAGTCGTCCCGCGTGTCGCGTGCAGTCGCGCCACACCCCACCGCATATCAGCGGCGCTAGCTCCGATACTGTTGTAGTTGAATCTCCATGTTCGATGCTCAGGCAGAGGGAACAGGCTTCGCGGATCTTAAAAACGAATTACATTATTTGTATGTTTTATTAACACACTAGCTTCCGCTTGCGACTTCGTCTGCGCAGGATTAGAAGTGCAATTTGCTATGCGAAATCTTCTAGGCGTTTCTGTTCGCGTCCCGTCGGATCCCGTTGATCTTCCGAGATAAAAAGTAGCCTATGTGTTAATCCAGGTCACGGACAACATTATTCAAAGTTTCATCCAAATCAGATCAGTAGTTTTTGCGTCAAAGAGGAACAAACATACATACATCCATCCTAACAAACTTTCGCGGTTATAATATTAAGTAGGATGAATAAATATTCATGGACATTACAGAAACGCATTCTAGTGCCGAACTAAGCAAAGCTTGTACTATGGAAACTAGTTTGCTTGAATAATACATGTAAACTCACCTTATGACACTCAGCCCGTTCTAGAAACGCATTGAATGTGGCCACGGTAATTCTAGCAGGGGATAGCCGAATCGAATCCCGATTTGGGACGAAACCGAATCTTTCCTGGCCCTAAAACATGTACAATGTGTTTTTAAAGAAATAAGTAAGTTTATAGATTCCGTAAATAAATTTTAAATAAGCATTTTTATTGTATTTAAAAATAAAACATCTGAGAATGTCGCCATCACGCACGTCTTACCCCTTTGGAAGACTACAGTCAGAATGCTTGACGTTTACGTGTGCGGCGTGAACGCAAATGACGTTACAAAATAATTTTAAAAATGTGGGTAGTTTAACATAATATAACATACCTTGTTAGTAGGCGGGCAATAAGCTGGCGGCTCAGCCTCTATAAAACAGACCAGTGTGGTGTATAGTACTGAGAATAGTTCAGCGAACTTTGCCTCGCATATCGACTTCATTGCTGGTTCCTGTAACATCTCTCCTAGGGCGCTTATAAGCTGAAAGGAGAATTGAAGATATATTGAAGATAGATTACTGTTTTTCTGCAACACAGTGTAAACTAACGCAATAAACACTAACTAAAAAATTGTCATGATAACATTGTGGAATAAAGAATTTGTATTTGTATATGTCACTTTTAATTTCTTGTCTTTAAGCCGGTCTTAGCAAGAAAAGAGAGTAGTCACGATCCCGTCCAGTCGGGCTAGGATGCGGACGCGAGATATTTATATACTCGTTCTGTCAAAATGAAAGCATTTCTCACCGTTTTTGGAACTATTATCTGTGGTAATGTCGACAAAACGCGCTTTCTTAGTATCAACTTTTGACACTTCTGAGTGACTATTATATCGTCTTCAGAGAGGTAGGACGAGATAATAGTAGAAGTGTCAAAGGTTGATAAAAAGACGGCGCGTTTTGTCGACAACATTACCACAGATAATGCAATAGTTAAAAAAATTGTGCAAAATGCTTTCATTTTGACAGAACGAGTAAACGACAAATATATCACGTGCGCCTCCCAGCCCCGCAGGAGTCAAACCTCCTAAAGATAAAGATATACCTACATATTTATTTTCAAGAATATATATTACAGATTAGGTCTTATGTGTAGGAATAATGCAATCATTAAAAAAAATCCCAGTTAGATAGTTTCCCAGTAGTTTCCAGTCGATTAAATACTTACAGTCAGTGGTTGCAGAGCAGCCACATGGTTCTCCGTAACGTTGTATGGATCCTCATACAGTTCCACTGACGTCATCAATCGTAGGAAGTTCTCTGTGATGGTCTGAGCTAGTTCCTCGTCGTTTGCTAGTCGGTGCCAGCACATTACCACCGATCTGAAAGAGCGAAAATATGACACCACAAACATATTTTTAAAATAAAAATTATTATGTTATTTGTATATTATTATTAGTTTTTCAAATGTTTATCGGCGTCAAATTACTATACTTCAGTCAATATTATATTTGGCTGATTAGAAATAATAACCTGTTCGGGAAATTCGTTGATATAAAAAAACATAATAAACAAACGCAGTCCTAGGGTTATGCCTGAAGATACTCCACACATTGCTGGGCTACCGACTATAGTTTTGTTTATGTAAATTATATTAGAAAGCGCAGTATTAACGACCAATTAAACGAGAAAATAGAAACAAGATCTAGAACTGGAAAGAATTCACAAAAGTTTATATAAAAAGATTACCAACTTACGGTTTTAACGGAAGCCTTTGACCGAGTAGCACAGCGGTCACCGCGTTGGAATGGTGTCGTGTCAACGACGCCAATGGCTTCATAAGCTTCAATTTAGCTTCGTCATTCACTTTTCCCATTGTAAACAACATCACCTCCACAATCCTCTCCACATTCTGATACAAATCTTGACCCTTGTTAATAACAAAAGCATCCAAAACCGCACTTATCCCCACATTTCTATATTCTTGATCGTCATACCCATCTAGTAAACTTTCTATGAACTGCATCGTGTGTTGATGCGGTATTTTTGAAGTTACCGTATCGCATGCGAACATGCAGTACTCACTGACGCTATTCACGTCATTGGTTAAAACATTGTTTTGTAGATGAGTAAGATTCTTCATGCATTCATCGTTAGCCTCAATCGTATGCCCTTCGTATAGATCTTGTATCTGTACTATCAGTTTTATGCAGTCTATGCTTGTCAGTCTTACAGAGAAGTTGGTATCAGCCAGTCCAGGTACAACAAGCCCAAGTAGATATCCCATCTGACCGAATTTGCTGGGAGTTTCATAATTCAGTTTGACATTCTTGATGTAAGTGTCGAAAATCACTTGAAGGATCATCACAGACGCGGTTCTTATCTCATCGTTTTCATGACGCATCCATTCAATCATCAAACTGATCAAATCATCGATGGTGCTAAGACACGTCGATTGTAAAATAAGCTCCTTGATCAATTGATGAAGTAGAGTCAAACTGTCGTTTAGAGTCTTTGCTAGTTGGTCGTTCCTGTCCGCGTTTCCTTCTATTTCATATTTACGCTTGAACGAGGACAGTTCCCCAAAAATGCTGTTGAAAAGAACTCGCAATATTGTGTTTCTCTCTTCTGGTAGAATACCTTTCTGAAGTTTTGTGAGAGCCTTGCACGCTTTGACAATGATAGGGTAAAGTTCGACGTTTCGTTTATCCAAATTAGAGTTGTATATTTGTTCGAGTACTGCGTTTAGAAGCTGCCACCGATTTCTTAGCGCCACGTTATGATGTGCAGCCGGATACAGTGCTTTGCAGATTTCGTACAGCGTGGTCACACTCGCTTTGCACAAGTCAAAGGATGGTCCTGATTTCAAGATGTCGTACAAAATAGATGTAATATTATCGCTCAGTCGAGCTAGAACGTGGACATCTAGACATTCAGTTGCCACTTTACCGTAGCAGGTTATCACGGCGTACTTCACGATTCCAAGCTCATGTTCACTTTTAGAGTTTCTCGAGGACAAGAAGTTTAATAGTTTGCTTCCCCTCCGTGACTCATTTTCCTTGTTTATTGCGTCTATTTCATTCATGACAAACTCGCCGTGTTGGCGGGAGGCTATGCCGGCCGCTTTGCTGACATATTCACAACTTTCCATGGGAATAGACTTCAACGCCAGTAGTATGATTTTTAGGATATTTTCTACCGCTGCTGCGTTCGACATGTGACATGACAATATTGCCAAATACTGCAAGGATATCCCCTTGATCATCGGTGCCTGTTTTTTTGCTAGTACTTGTTGAGAAATCAGGGTCCCTATTACTTCGACCCACTTGCTGTTATTCACTTGTTCAACCGCTGATACCAGAAGATCTAACAGCATGCCGTGCCAGTGCTCCTTCGATTCACATTTATCGACAAACTTCAGTAATCTTTGGATCTCAACTGTCCATGAATTTTTCAGATTCTGGTGAACATCGCTGGAATAGTCTTCAAGGAATGTCAACAGGTTTTTGTTTCTCTCTACTTCGTTTGGATCTACGATGTAAGTGAGGCATCGAACGAAGACCAAATCCGAAGACACTTTATTATCAGCTTCTTTTTCTGATTTATCATCATCGATAACCTCAGAGTTGTTTTGTAGTAATGAGCTCAGACAGAGGCTAACAGTTCCCATTGTCGGTGTGAAATCATCCAGCGTCAATGCGGTCAGCAGCAAGTTACGTAACTGTGTCCTTATACTCGTTACAGTGTTACACATCAGCACTAAGGAATTCTTACATGTATCTTTTAGATCTGCCACTTCGTGCTTCGATACATTTTGCGGTCCTTCAAACTCACAATGCTTTATAATGAATTCCACCATTGCAAATTCCTCCGGGGTAGTTATACAATTTCTATACACAAGTCCTACTATACCTTTGACCAGTAACTTCTTCATTTTCAATCCTTGCTCCATATTCGTCATCACTTTTAGTATAGCTACGAATTTCACGGCATAATTGTCGACAAAAACTTGAGATGACGTAGTCAGATGAGTTAGAATGATGACCGCTTTCATTCTATCCTTCTCTTGATTGTTTTTGCATTGGTGCAGCAGACTTTCTATAGTCTGATCGGAAAACTGATTCGCCATATGATCGAAGCAGCGTAGAATCTCAAAGTGGTTTTTAACTGTGTGCGGTTGATCGTAATCTGGTTCTAGTAGAACCAAATTGAAGAGAACATGGTTTATGTTGCTAATAACATTGTCGTTCAAGTTTAGTTTGGGGTTCAGTGTCGATGGAGACAGTAAGTACGATATACATTGGCTGATGTAGTAGAAGTTTATTGCAGGTTTGCGGTACAGAGACAGCAATGATAAGACAAACTTGTTAACCGTTTCGTTGAACTGTCTCTCAGAAATAAGTCTGGTGATCGGTCCTAGAGCTTCTAGCACAGATTCTGATACTTTCGGCTCATGAGACAGAAGCCACTGGTTGTACAGTACGTCGAATATAACAGTGAACTCGGTTACGAAGTTGTCTTTTATCGATGTTATATTGTCGTTTTCGACGTTATCGCCTATTTGCTCGGACACGGCGATTGCGAAGTGGCCGAAAGCTAGAAGAGATATAGCATGATTGGTAATCAATTTATGAAGATTCTACTGAGAAAATACTATTTGTGTAGCAGTAGTATAAACTCACCATAAGCAAACGCCTGTTTTAGTCCATCATGCTTCACCAAAGGCAGGAGTGGCAGCATTTTGCTCAAGATCTCCTTGATATGGGGAACCACCCCATGTGTATTGACGGCGGCTAGGGTTCCAAGTGTGTGTGCTATCGTGTAGTGAGGAACCGACGCAGGAGATAACTGGTTGATTAGTGAGCGGAGTACCTATCGAAGTGCAATGAGAAATGAGTTTTAACTAGCCATATTTAGGTGCAATCACATGAAAGTCAACCGGTTCTTTTCACTGGGGTTAGGCAGTTGGTCAGTGCGCAAAGTACCTGTGGTAGTACCAATGAAAAATTAGTCCTAATTGTGGGGTTTTTAGGTTGTAGGCGTAAAAAGTTGGCACAAAAGAATTTACTTTCATCCAACCTTTAGTTAAGGAAATTTTGTCTTATTTTAGGCCAAGTTTAAGTTAAATCATTTGGCATTGTTCTTAAGTTTATGTGGGCTTCAAATATTTTTTATGGGCTCGTATTTTAGATATATTTAGTATATTCCGACCTGTCAGTAAACATGCTAGCCACAATATTACAGACCAAGTAAATATTGAATATTTACATTCTGGAATGAATCACAGATATGTTATGTTTGCGTGACCTGTATTCTGACAAAAACATGTGCACAGCTTATTATATTTCAATAGCACTCTGGAGTATTATCCTTATCGGCATAATGAAGGAAAACTGTTTAATAAAATTATATCAGTAGGGCTACTCTTGACCACCGCCGTTCCAAATTGGATCCGGATTTTGACAGATCTTGTGTCATTTTGTACTGAAAAATGGCATGATTCTGTCAAATTTCGTGAATCTGGATTGGAACTGTGGTCGAGAGTAACCCACCAGGTAGGTACAGTCTGTGAGTTCTTAGAATAGGATTCGGCTATCAGATCAAATCAGTGATATGCATCCTATTTTAATATTATAAACGCGAAAGTTTGTGAGGATGTATGGATGTATGTATGTTTGTTCCTCTTTCACGCAAAAACCACTGATCTGATTTGGATGAAACTTGGAATATATATTGTCCGTGATCTGGATGAATACATAGGGTACTTTTTATCCTGGAAAATCAACGGGATCCCACGGGACGCGAACGAAGTCGCGGGAAGCTAGAGTAAAATAAAAAAGAATGTGGTAATGGATGTTCATAAATTGACATTCTAAAAGATCAGTGCTGATTTTCATACCCATCGTGTCAATTCAATACCCATTAAACAGGACTTAATCTGAATCGACTGTATTTTTAATATGTCTGTCTACAAAAACAGGGTGATTATAAGATAGATAAAATATTAAAAATACAGTCAAAATCTGTTATAACGACATCGAAGGGACTACTCATATTGAGTCGTAAAAACCGATAGTTGTAACAATCGGTGACAGGTATTAATAGGAAAAATAATATGTATATTCATGTAGGAAATTAAACCGCATTTTGTTGACTTCAATACAAACGTAATAAGATACAAACGTCATAAGTAACAAACTGACTTAAGAGATATGACGAAGCGTTCCTTGAGGCTACGGCATGCATGTGCTTTGTTTCTAAGAATTACAAAAGACCCTAAACTTTGTTTACTTTTACGATAATAGCCATTGACTATTATACTGTGCCAGATGTGGATACAGTTACCTATTCAAATTGTTTACAATACAGCTGAGCTGGTCGTTCTACAGATATAATTCACGAAAACATTAACCAAATGTGGTCGCTTAATGCGGTATATCGTAGTAAACAATGTCGTAAAAACCAATGTTTTCGATAAGGCGGTCATATAACATTCAGCCAGGACCTTTGATTTTGGTCAAGTTAACCGGTATGTTGTTCTAAACGATGTCGCCATAAACGGTTTTGACTGTACTAACCAAATCCAAATACTCATGTCCGACAGCCACCAGCACAGCTGAAGCCCCCATCTGGACCCCGGGTTCGTACGCTGTATTCTCTGTCATTGCGCGCAGCATTGATTCTACCAATTCTGTCGACACTTTCGAGTCTAACTTCTTTACTTGGTTCACACATGTTTGTTCTAAGACCCTGAAAATTAATGATTAAAAATGGAAAAAAAAAATCTACAAGGCAATTTTATTAATTTCCTCAGCAGCAAAATTAATGTTTCTAATATTATCTAGTTCGGCTATTACCGGCCAGCTTTCACACAAAGTAGACAGAGCATCAAGGTTGAACAAGACCAGAATTTGAATAATTAAACAATAATTTCAGAAGCAAGGTATGTATGTAGTGGTAGATACATAGCTGCCAGAGGTACCTACTCAATCCATTGATTTAAAAATAGGTACCCTGGTACAAAACATGTTTTTGATGTTCTACCTAATGTAAATAGGAGTGTGAGCTATGCGTGATGAAAAAATACATACTTGACAATGTTTCCTAGCTGTAACGGATTAGTTTTTGTTGTATTTTTGTAGAAAGCACAGAATATTTCAATCACATCATTGGGGTACGCATTGGCTATTTTGGTCAGGGATTTGATAACAACATTGTTGACTGAATTGTCATTATCACCTACAGCGTTTATTAGCACCGTCACGGTATCTGCAAATGTAAATAAACACCACGTAAATAATTGGTGTATGGTTCCAAAACCTTACAAGAGAATACACAGAAATATGAGATTACGAACCTTTTATACATTCAGACTTCGAAGCAGACATGATACATAGCACGAGAATGGATAATATTGAATACCAAAGTACCAAAATCGAATTAACTTCAGTTAATCCGATCTAAACCGAACCAAATCAGCAAATCAATCAGCGAAACCAACCAAAACTAGCGAAAGCGAACCTTATTGAACCACAGAAAAAATTAACAAACGAACGAATTATAATCAACAACATCGAGCATCGGGTCCAGTTGTTGTACAACCATGGAATACACAGGCACACAGCCGCCGCCGCCGCTCCGCGCCGCCGCCAGGTAAATCTATGGCCAAATTAATGACGCGTGCATCTTTTCATGACGGAACTGTCAAAAAGTTTTTCATAAATCAATGTGCGTGATATTTGATGTCTGCCATCATGTAGCTTTTTAGAGGATGCTTTGTCATTTTCAGATTCAGCTACCTACATTTTATTTTTGATGAAAGCGTTTATCAAATTAATGATTACAACCAATCAGGAGTATGAAGTATGTATGT
Organism: Eulithis prunata; assembly: GCA_918843925.1. NCBI lineage: Eukaryota > Metazoa > Arthropoda > Insecta > Lepidoptera > Geometridae > Eulithis > Eulithis prunata. Next base: position 1,474,646 of record OU974007.1, read on the forward strand.
AATGTGTAATGTCGATGGCCATATGTTGACACCTCGTATCTATCAAAACCCAAATTTTACAGGAGAGACAAAAAACTTCGTAAAATTGGATATAAGTGCTTTAAAAATAAAACAAAAATATAGTTGGTAGATATTTTGTTTATTTATCTAAGAATATGAAAAGATAAGACGTTCCCCTTGAGATTTCTTAAGAAAATACAATTTGTAATGAGTTACAAGGTGTCAATGTTAAAATAGTTCCACAAATAGCATGTTACGAGTAGTCAATTTGACACCAGTGAGTGCAACTGTTGTATTAATTTCGATTAAGTATGAGGCAAGCAGTCATTAAAGGTATTATAATCTGCAGGTAGAGCACTCCTAAGAACCTGAAAAAAAAAAATTTGGTTATTGTAAGTTTCAGAGGTTTAACACTAGTCTTGTAGTATAAACCATCAGGCTTGTAGAAAAATGTTTTTATGTCACTATCATTAAGTGTAGGCAGTGGTTACTACTTAACATCAGGTAGGCCATCGGTTTGTTCTATCAGTTAGTTCTTCTTCTTTGTCGTATCACTCTTGTCAGAGTGGTCGTGGTCGTCATATTGGAGCAGTGGCCGGTCTAACAATCTTCCGCCATTCCTCCCGAACCGCTGCTTTTCTGGCACATTCGTTCAGAGGAACATCAATTGCAGCCTTGACTTGGTCCGTCCATCTCATCGGTGATCGGCCGGGCGCTCTTCTGCCCTCGAACTTTCAGTTAGTTAGTTGTAAGTATAAAAAAAACGAGAGTGTTTCCTTTTTTCTTTGTTGTAGTGTTTCACTCTCAGGTCATCAAATTTTATGAACAAATGAAATCGCTGTTTTTTTCTTCGAATGGGGTCTTTTCGAGAACTTTTAGTAATGGCAGAGCATTGGATTGGAACATAGATAGCATGTTGTTAGAGGAGACGTTCGATATTTGCACGAACGCTAGGTATCAACTTTCATCTGTGTACCTATGTCCACTCGTCCAGGCTCCAAATATTATGTTTGATAGTTAATCACCTTGTTCAAAACACCCAAAGTTTGATGCTAAGCCTTTGCTAAAATCGCATTGCTGTTTGGATAGATACAACCATCACAATACGTTTTGACCCATGTTCTTCTCAAGTCCTGATCAAATCATTAGGTAGTTCAATATACAGTCGACAAAAGCCGATGTCTGAGAATCGCCATTAACTTCCGAAAACCGGTAGCACCTTGCCTCCATTTTCCATTTTCTGTTTCTTCATAGCTATAATATTTGTACATCATTTGCACTCACTGGTTGTGAGGATGTCTCTTAAGATTGACTTTCATTTAAATTCACTTATAATTTGAAGAGTATAATTCTTTTCGATCAGCAAACCTTGCCTGACGATCTCCTCATCACTGTCATCTTCCATGGTTAAGTAAGAAGCCTACAAAAAGATAAAACACCTTGCAAGACTATAAAAACAACTGCTAGCTAAGTGTTAGAATATTTTTGGAGGGTAATCAAAAAACTGACTGGAAGGCAGAAGAACGGTTAAATTTAAACTTTGTACATAAACAATTTACCTTTTGACTGTTGTTTTATATTTTCAGGCACTTTTCACAGATTTAATAATTTACTTTTAATATAACAATCCGAAAACCATTGAAATAGCAGCTTACTAAATTAAATTATAACGGAAAACAGTAGAAAATATAACGTTGTCACCTCGTAACTGCACATGAAGTGGGAGTTGAACGCGTTTACAAATAGTTAGGTGTCAACTTTGGAAATAATTGTTCGAGTGACATTTTTTTATGGTTACAAGGTATCTATTGCAGGGTGCAGCGCGAAATTTCAAATTTTTCCATGCAATAAACGTATTTTCGAAAAAATGTAAGATACGAGCTGTCAACATATGGCCATCGATGTGTAATTCCACGGTTGTTTTCTCAGACTGTGTATTCCATGGTTTTACAATAACCATATGAAGCAAGCAGCTCATCGGCTTTTAGATACTTGACAGTATGAAATGTCAGTTTTGACAGTTAAAATGTTAGGTTCATGCACACACACAAATGTACATGTACATATGCCTACGTACATAAACGTACACTTATGCGTCCTCTACTTTTGTAAGTAGGAATAATGCTCGCCAAAGCAAAGGTTACCAGACTACAAACTTTAAACATGATTTTTGATGTAAATTTTGACTCAATCCAATCCATTCAACAGATGGCAGTACTGGCTGGCAAGCTAGCGGCAAAATCAAGTCAAACTGTAATTTAAACCAGCCAGTTAAACACTGATTACTAGAATGCTATGCTAGGATAAAATGCAGTTAAATAAACTTCATGGATTTTATCTTGTGGGTTGTACCTACCCTTTTGTAGGTACCTAATAACTAGATAAAGTTACTAAAATGACCGTATTCTGAGGTGCGTATTCCACGTAGTAGGTACCTACCTACCTACTCTCATTGACTGCGCAAGCACATAGTTTTATGACAGTTTTGTATGAGAATCTCTTCTGAATCTAGGTATACCTACCTACATTACATGGCTCGATAGATGGAGTAAATTCAATAACGGCATGTGTTCTATCTAGCCTATGGTCCTAGCACAAGATTATAAAAGCATCGATTCAAGTACCGGTAAGTTCAGGTAAACGAGCTTATAAAATAAAACGGGATGGTTTGGTACTTTTTTATAAACGTCGTGTTGTCCTAAAAATAAGAGAAAAAGGAAGAAAAGAAATATAAAACAATGTTGCACGTTTGTTCGACACTACCGAATGGTCATGATAATGTGTTTTACATTAATTATATAAATGAAAGAAGAAGAAGAACTTCTTTTGTCTAGCGCCACCTAGTTTCAACTTGCAATGCAAAACAAAGCTGCGAAGAAAAGCCAAAAGAAGACCTGCCTGCCTGATGTTCCGTTCGTTCATTTCATTATTGTGTGCGCGGTGTTTTCCATTTCATTTTCCTTCCGTTTCTCGAACATCATTGGACTTCGAAGACGTGTAAAATAAGAACTTTTCGAGAGGAACCTAGGTAGTCTTTGACAAGAATATATTTTCATTTACATACCTACCTACCTGACTGGCAGTTCGCCATTTTCTTACGTGAATACTCACTTATCCGAAAACCTCACTGAAATTAGACGACTTTCACCGGATACATTGGTAATTTGATTTGCTATAGAATCTTACCAGCTAAATAGGTACAATGTATCCGTGCGTATGGTCAGTTAGCGACAATAAATTCGTGCTATGCTAAGTGTTGTTCGTATAGAGTGACAAAGCAAAGGCGTCGGTTCGGCTCCCATTAGATTATTATCCTATTGGTGATATCGTCGGCCGGGAGCTGGCCACTCGGGTTAGTCGCAGCGGGGACTCCACCGCGGTAAATACGGAGGCGCAGATCCTGCTCCGCATCATTTACCGTCAGGATTGCGGTGAGTACGCTTCCGGCGCGGCCGCCCGGTCGCTCCGTCGGGTTAGTGCGCTGCGCCTGCCCGTGATTCCACGCATCTTACCACTTGGCATCTGACATTGAATACGTTGCGATCAGCTGCCCGAATATCTTAAAATAGCCATAAAATGCCAACTCTGCCCTGGCAGCGGCGCAATCAGCTGATCTTCACAGTTATATTCAATTAGGTAACTAATTGTTACCTCGGTTTCACGAAGATCACCTTATCGCTTCGCTAATCGCCGATTCTGAGATAGAGCTGATAACGGCGATAGTGGGTGTGATATATTGGCAGTCTTGACGCCGCTTCTGTGATTTGAACTTTTGGTTTCTCGTTTGCAGATTTAAAGATGGTGCAGCAGGATTTGACTTAGATAGTCATTGGACACTTGATTGGGAATGGCTCAGGGTGGTTTGCTGGTGTGATTCCGGGCAGCTGTACGTGTGACAGTGTTGTGTAGTGCAGTGCATCGTAGTGTGTGCGGGGTTCCTGCGGGATGCCCTCCGTGATGTTGTCGGCAGTGCTTGAGGAGGAGCCCGATCTGTATGAGGCGTTCCCTCCCCATGTGGATCCTACAGGGATCACCATCCTCACTGACAGTCCTCCAGGTACTACACTACAATCACACATTATTTAGCTTACTCACAACGCGTAGTGCATGCTTGTAAATTAATTGCTGTTCATTCAATTTGTGTCAATGAATCTTTATTCTGTAGATGTGGCATTTTAGTACTGCAGCATCAAATCATTTACTGAATTGAATCTCAAACAATAGCAGCTTTATGCCCCATTTTACATCAGAATTTACAAATTACATTGCTTATCTTGTTATGGCCAGATTTCCCAGTTATTAGAAGTCTGATAGGTAAGAATTAGAATAACAACCTACATACCTATCAGGCTTATAATTCGAACATTATCACACTATTGATAAAATTATTGGTTTTATAATCTACTTTGTCTAGATTCTTGATAATAATGATGATTTATGTTCGGTAACATAAATTTTTCCAATCTTGCTCTATCTATAATCTCTAAATACAAATTTAATTCAAGCTAATGTGTTAAAATACCACTGTAGTTTTAAACAGGCCCCACTCAAAAATGTGAGTGTGCTTTTCTCACTTAACTACTAATTAATTAAACATGAACTTCATAAAATACCAAAAAATAATGGTTTGAGCCCTAGAAAATGTAATAAAGAACAGAAAAAGAACAATCATGTTTGAAAATACAAAAATAATAAATAAGCACAATGTAACTTTTGTTAATTATTGTGCCTAAATAAATTTACTTTAGTTTTGATCATGACCATGCGAGCAATAGATTTCGCATTGCTGGGACTAACCCTAATTTTAATTCAGTACTTGACATTCCTTTGGGCTCTGCAGAGGGACTCAAGGTTCTAATAATAATGTTGAGGAAAATTTCCATTTGAATACTACTAGAAAACATGTTTTATGATGCTTCATGTTTGTATTTATAATAAAATGAAAACAGACACAAATTGTTGATATTACAAACTGATAAATTACAAAATTACTGCTAGGTGGTACTGCAATATTTATTTGAACAAACTTTTTTATCTCTGCAATGTTAGTCATGTTTTCAATGTTGTCTGATTTCAGTCTGTAAATAGAATTGAGATTACACAAGATTTTTCCTAGATACCTAGTCATATTACAGTCCAAAAAGTATTTTTGCTTGGTTTCTGGAAGCTTGTGCTTCTGGGAGGAGTTAGGCTAGCTATATTCCTAGCCAGAACACCCCTCACGCATAATGGACCAATCTTTACTCTTAATGCGGAAATGGGAGACCAGTCTAAAAAGTATGTCACATAAGGAGATTGCGTGTTCCTGTGGAGGCCATGTACCTACCCAAAGCACATTTATGTAACAAATTCTGGTAGTTACGCGTAATTCACGTCAACTCAATAATTAATTTCAATAGAACTGGAACACCTTTTATTACTTCGTAAATCCTTTGAAGTTTCTTCTTAATTCAAAGCTTTTATAAGCCATCTTATTTATAAACGGTGAAAATTCAATTGAAAAACGTAACAGGTACGATAAACGTTGCGGAAGGGCGTCAGCTTACCCTAGAAATAGAATGTTAGCCCTTCCTCAATGCTATGCGTTTGACATACTAGCTAAACTCCAACTCGTCGTTCGTTTCTCCGAAATAGCATAATGTGTGTTTGTGAAATGCGGAGACAATACTGTCGATTGTGCTGTGTAGCACGCCGTAGTTGCGAAGGCATTCTTCACTCTAGAGGGTAAAGTTATTAGGGTACGCACATCGGTACGCAGAATAAAAGTGCGTTTGTCGCTTCCTCGGCTGCTTATTTATGTAGCCGTAACGATGCTTTTTGGGCGGCCTTAAACACACTACAGCGAGAGATCGCGGCTGGCGTGCCATAGCCACAGTGCTTTGTTTCCAAGCTGTGCTGTGATGCTTGTTTGCAGCACAGCTGTATTTTATTTAGGTTTGAAGTAAAAGCACGGTACCGAAATGTTACGCGCGAGCTGTATCAACCTCTGGTTTTACGAGCATCCATCCAGAGATTACATACGGTTACCGTACAGGCCGTGTGTATGTCTCCAGCCTCCAATATTCAGCTCCATTAGCATTCCACCAGTATCTAGGTCATCAACACTGTTATCAGTGCAAATAGACTTCATCTCGATTACCGGTTATCAGTGAAGAAATCTGTTTGCACTGTAATACCTACTCTATTGTTCTATCTCAAGCACATACTTGTTAATGCAATCGGTAAGCTGTGAGAACTAAGATTATGGTTTGATAGCAGAAGAATCTGTTTATAATTTCCCAAAGATGATAAGATTCAAACTGGGTGAGACTTCGTATACAGGCGTTTTTATAATTATGTATGAGGTATGCGTCGGTAGAGATTGACTTTGTACTTAATATTCATAAAATGAAAGACAGAACTCAGACATGATGCAATTTTTTCGCATGATTAGCAACATCAACGTGGTCTGATGTTGTTGACCAATGCTGTGCGCACGCGCATCGGTGGGGGTATAGCGCTAGAAGCGAGAAAAGTTGTAATTTGGTTACTAAGTGATTGGTACGTTCAGTACATTCTACATCATCCTCTTTCCTAAATATAGTTTTAGCAATATGATTATATTCCGCAATGCATACGTTAGGGTAACATAATAAACTATACTACATTTGCTGAAGAAAACAAGATAATTCAGACAAAATACAAAGAGTAATAAATATAATCACCATCATTATCGATGGGGTTTTTTGTCGGTCACTAATTCATAAACTTCTTTGATTGATTGAAGACAAGTTGTGTGCTGTAGACAAATTGGCGGAAAATATGCGCACGTTGTCTCGTCACACAAATCTAAATCTCGTATAGCAAGTAAATATTCGGAAAGTACCATGACAAAGTATAACATAAAGTCTCATTTTCTTGGAGGATGCCCCAATTTTTTCGCCATATTTGTTCTTAGCCTACGTAGCTAATATGCAAAGCTCTTTGTGTATTATGATAATGTGAGGTGAAGGATTCTCTTTGTGTAGTCTTCCAGGGGAAATTACCGCCATATTTTCCCAGAGAAATGTTCTCGGGCAAAGATTTCTATCTCAATGATTATGAAAAGACGCGAAGCAGTCTATAACTCTACATGACACACTATATTATGTTGCTGTGTAAGTGTGGGTAGATAGTTTATAAATTCGTACGTAATCAATGTAAAGATGTCTGATAGCGGATATCTTATCATTACAGGCACGAGATAAATGTTACTACAGCGGACATTCAGATCTATTTTCTTTCTATATGATATGCAGACAGTTTACAGTGTTAACAAGTTCATTCATAAATCTGCGCTGCGCTGTTGTGTCATGATTTATAAAATTTCATAAGACCTAGAATACCTAGACAGCTCAACAACTGCTATTTAGTTCCAAAGCACCGAAGCGCTAAAATGTGTGATGGAACCCTTCCAAATGACGTTCCTGTAGACCACGTAAAAAACTTGTTTAAAAAAAAAATCTACGATAATCCAGATGCAATTTACAAAGAACTGCCGTAAAAGAAACAGAAGTTGCGTGCGTGACCATTCACACATTCGCAAGTTCGCAACACCTGACCATGAAAGCTTCCGTAGACATTCTATTTAATTCTAACTTGAAGAATGTACACGTTACCAACTCCATTATTCGGAAACGAATGTGAATCATAATTTCTATCATCACAGATTAATGGAAACGGAAAATGGTTTGCACTTTACTAAATAATAAATAAGAACCGATGATTGTTTGAGAAGAATAAACTCACCTTGAGCATCTATGGCGAAACATTCGTCACTCCCTTTGTTCATACTTTCGCTTATTTTCTTCGAGCTTTCGTCTGTACGGCTTTTAAATTCAATAACTAAGTGATGCAGCTAGTTATCGTTGGAATTGTAAATTTTTGCAATGCAAAATGTAACGTAACTCTACTATTTTCCCTTCCCGTGCAAAGATTACGTCGGTCCCAACATCGTGCCTTGGGAAACCCTTTTGTTAGACAAATTGTTATTTCACTGTATTTTAAACGCCTACTAACGTAGTGGGGATCATCATAGGGCTGGTGATTCAGAAACAAGACGCAATGTTCTCAGTTCTGGTGCGATTCTCGACTCAGAGGTGTTTTAGTGGACAATTTACGCGTTGAACTTGATCAAAAGCTTGTGCAATAGTGACATAGTTAATACAAGACAGGTTATATGCAGAGTAGCGTGTTATTTCTGCTTGTATATTGTGCTGTTATCTTCATTACCATTTAAACAAACTAAAAAATGTAGTGGGTTACTTGCTACGATAAGAAAATAATTAATGAAGACTTCCACTTTAGATATGGATGTGAATCACTTAGTTTTCTTAAGAAATATAGGTGAGTACGTTAATTTATGTAGATACCTTCATGATTTGCAGAAAATGGTCATGAGATACCTTATCCTTTTTTACGGACCTTTGTATCTTCTTAGTCATCTAGTATTTGTCTATCGGTCAGAAATCTGCATATTTATTTTATTTCAATCGATTTATATCTTCAAGAGCTAATTACGACAAATTCAGAATCCATATCTATACTTCTTAATTAGTGCACCCCTACACTAAGGAGCCTACCATCCAAATTTCATACCTCTAGGACTTATAGTTTAGGCTGTGCGTTGATTCTCTGTCAGCTTCAAAAGAGTTTTATATATATTGATGATGATGATATATATATATATATATATATATATAGAGTGCAATATTATTATCACACTTTACACCTGAAATCAATTCGCACGTAACACTCATCCATATTCAATTCAAACTATGCGCACGATGCAAAGAGCACGAAATATTTGGAGCTGTTTCAAATTGTTTCCTTCCTCGTTTCTCACTACGACACATTTAGTACTTTACTTTGTCGCAATCATGTTTTGATTGAGATCAATTAATACTTGATGACGTAAACGCTGTCGACTGTCATGTCGTTGCAGTCGCATACTGAGTTGATAACGAGAAAATCTTAATACGTAGATGTACTGGCTCAGATTATCTTATCTGGTTCCGAGTTCTTGCATGAGTAAGTGTGTCTAGTTTAGCTGGTTTACCGTCAAACTTCTTGGTCTAATCTAATGCTTCGCTCGGATTTCGGAGATCTTTCAATTCAATTTATATTAAGTATTAGCCGTCGCCCGCGGCGTTGCTCGCGTTTTACCCTTTAGAGTGTGACGTTTCAAAATTCCTTTCTTATTGCACCCCTACACTATATAAGGAGCCTACCCTCCAAATTTCATACCTCTAGGACTTATGGTTTAGGCTGTGCGTTAATTATCAGTCAGCTTTAAAAGAGTTTTATTATAATTGATGATATTTAGAAGAGAAGATATCAAATAAACCTTACTATTTTATTCAATACTTGTCTAAACAAGGCGAGATCGTATCGTATATTTCAGTCACATTCATTGTTTTCACAGTTTCTTAGCTATATGTAAGCTACGTAAGAAACTATTCTAACTACATATAAATAAGTATTTACGGCAGCATTGTTGATCTTATTACAGAACTGCGAAATGTAGAACTGATATAAGAGAGCTAAGCCCACTTTGGCCCACACATTCAATAACTTTAAATGTATTGAGTGCTTTCGTACATAAACACTAGCCAATATGTTTATCTGTGTACCTAGCTTCACAACAGTAACGTTCAAAATAGCACGCCCGTGTGTAGGTGAAGTACACTCAAGGGATAAAAGTAGATAAACATTTCAGGATAAATAAATAGGTACAGAGTTTGTAGTGTAGTAATACAAGTAGGGTACATAAACAAGTTCAAAATAATAATTTACCCAATTTAGACAAGTTTCTTTGTTTTTGTAATTTCAGTATTATACACGGTTTCATACAAAAATGTATGGAACAGCGGATTTTTTTCAGACGAATTAAGTAAAAAGATAATAAAAAATCCGCTTACTGACCGGGTCTGAGAATCGCAGCGGTCTAGTCTCGACTACAGCTCGGCTTAGATAACCTCGCCTTATCAGCGCTGTTTACTTAACACGTAAATGCACAAGACCGGTCTAACAGACCATTCTGAAATTTTAATTTGAATATTTTTTTTCCTTGGCATATTAAATTTGGTCATATTAGCGGTTTTATATCGTTCACTGTTCATTTTCTCATGTATCTTACGTTTGAAGACTTCGAATCTGAACTGCTTATATTGCCCCAAATGATCTCTTGAATTGAGCACTACTATGTACATACAGCTACGACGAAAAAAGTAATGGACATATCATATAACTGGGCATTACATACATTTGCTATAGCTACACACAAAAATATGCATATTTCCATTGTATTACAGTTCAGTAGGTAGCTGACTGGTTAAAATTCTGAGTCATTTTAAGCTATTTCCAATCCTTGCGAGGCTAATGTCTAATCGATAACTGATACATTTTTAATAGCACTGTGTCACTGCCCTCAATGCCCTTTCGTTTAACTCATTACGATTCTTCGGGCTTAGTGAAATATAAAAGATACTTGCAACTGTGGATTATTGTTATGACTATGTACCTAGTTGATACATTGATTTACTACTCTAAGAGTACCTTGTGTATTTATATTTTTGGGACTTTACCCAATTAACCAGAACGTAGAACGAGTTGTCAGAAACAATAAAACTGGAATCTCCTACTCATTATAATTACGGTTTGCTGACATATAAATTAAATATGCTTTGACTTGACATCGGTAAATACACGATTGTTTGGTTACGTATGCAGTGTACGTGAAATTTCGTTTGTTCCATTGGCGCGGCTCCAAAATTGCGTTATGCTTTGATTCAATTGCTATTTATATACTGTGCATTCTGTTATCGTGTGCTAATCTACGTGTTTTGTTTACTTGTTGTTGTACGTTTTTACTGACGATACCAGAAATTAATTTGGGTGCTTTGTTTGGTATATTGTTACGGCCAATACACACAAACAAATTCATTATGAAGCTTTCGAAATCTATTGTTCTATGGTTGCTTAGTGAAATAATAAAAAAATTAAATAATTGTGGTCAAAAGTACCCCCGTACGGCATCACTTTATCAAATAAACAATCGAAGTGTGACAGTGTTGTCGCTATCGCATTTTCCGGAGGTTGGCTAGTGAGCTTACCGCAGACGGCAGTGCCGCCGGCGCGCGCGCACGGAAAGCATGTGCCGAGCGCCTTCGCGATGTACATAGAACCGGCCGCGTTTCGCGCCCCCAGCGCAGAGTCCCTCGCCGATCCGCCTACGCCTATCTGGACGCAGTGCTTACCCACCCCGTTATTCGCAGGCAAGAAAGCGCCCCTCAAAACCTACAATGAGATCGAGCCGCTCCTCACACCGAGCCGCAAGCGCGAGCTGAAGCTTCTCATCAGAGAAAACTCCTGGCCGATAAACAGCTCCGTCCGCGCTTCCCTCTGGCCTGCACTCTGCCGTCAACATCAACATGGAAAGTCTATGCTCGAAGGATTCTACTGGGACATGGTTACACAGGTCAGTGATCTTGGTTACGCAACATTTTTTTTATGCTTTTAAGGTGTGTGCGACTTTTTAAAGTTTTCAAGAGTTGTTATCTCGCGACGGGAGCGCGTCGGATCCATCAAGGCCGTGTCTATTTACCTTGCACAACGGCGTCCAAATGTTTGTCAGATATCGCGCCCCCGGATAAAAAGGTGACGTCCCCGGCAAGGTCGTCACTCTGCTTCTCATTCTAGAATTCCCTTTGTTATTCTAGTAGCGTAGCGTTTCCATTGTTCGTCAGTATCCTGAACGTTTGAATTTTGCAATAAGAATAACAATTTTGAACTTAAAATATGTCATTCGATAACAATAATTAAATAAATACCTTAACAGCTACTCTTAGAAATAGACCAGTATTACGTCAAGGTTTCTAAATAACGCATCGTAGTGGCACTGAGTTTCGGCGGAGGCTTGCCGGCTTGTTTGTCAGCCTTGTATTCGACTTGAACGCGCGGTCGCGTCACAATGAGACCGCTTGCGCATCTTAATTAACCGCCTTCGCCAACTATGGCCGACTAATTATACCGCAGGTGGCTATTGACAGAAACACAACATAAAACTCTCGTTCGTCTAATAAAATTTAGTCCGAACTGCTTTTGGCTCGAAGTTAAACGCGTTAACGGGCAAAGTGTTATTATTTCTGTGTACGCGATTGGCACGACATCAACTGTTTCTCTGAGTGGCTCACCTTCGCCACTCGAGAGCTCCATATATTGCACATACATAGTGGGTAGGCGCACACGCACGTACAGAAACCGGGATTGTACTGAAATATAATGGAAAGTTTGCGAAACGTCAGCGTTGTTGTTGCGGTGCTAATTTTAAAATCGATGAAAGATTCAGATACCTTTTAATGTCCACCTTGTGCTATAAAAAACAGAATTGCTTTTTGGATCCCTGACCAATATGCTTTTAGGCTTGAGAATGTTGGTTTATTCAAGACATCGTTTTAGGACAACTGAATTGAGGATGATAAGAATGGTCATTATAATAAATTACTAATTATAATAATAGTTTCAGTAAATAAACACATTATGATTATTGATACAAAACAAAACACGTCGATTGACCTAAATAATGCAGATATATCTCTTATTTCTTAGAAATCTCGATGCGTTTATCCTCATTATTTTCTAAATATTTCTTCTATGACCATGTACATTATATAAAAGCTAATTAGTGAATGATTCGGAGTTTTGGTACTGCCACGCGCCATTACAGGGAAATTTGAATACCAAAAAGTGTGCCAAGATCTCGAGATCCAAAGATGAATAAAGGTATAATAATTCTGAATCAAGCACAAGGAAGGCACTTACGAGTGGTTTTGTTATACATACAAGAAGATATATCAGAAGTGGTATGATATCGGTTTAATGACTAAGGATTGGTAAAAGAAGCGAACCAGAAGAGACATGATATATCTCTTCTGTGCATGTCATGGACGCCATGAACATGGAGACAAACTGGTCAACCTTGTCAGATCATGCTGATTAATTTTTTGTTATCTATGATCCAAATCATATCTCTATATCCTCTTTAACACCTTCCCTGTCCCCATACAAAATGATTTGACAACTTCATAACGTTCAAGTGTGCTTCCACACATTGTGGGGCCATTGAAGTTGTAAACCCATAGTGGAAGCACGGACTCCTGAAAAAAAGCTTCATGGCCCCACATTGGGGGCACCTGGACAGGGAACGTGTTAAGAATGGATGAGTCAAACTTGGAACGCAATGCCACGTGGAGTTTGGTGTCATCCAAGGTGAGAAGTTAATATACTGACAATACAAGCAAGGTAATTCTAAAATCTAGAATACAATAACTTTGCCAATCTAGTATTTTGTATATTTAATCTGGCTAGTTAAATATTCAACAATGATAATGACATTACAAATTACAATCTAAACAACTAGCAACAGTTATTAAACTTGAAAACAAATAGCTTTCTCTTTACTGATAAGAGTGATAATGCTGTTTTTATGAGAACCAAATAGGTTTTAAACAAATATGAAATTTTTATCATTCAATAAATTTGGTGTAATAAAACTAACGTGGGCAAATGTTTTCGCTTTAAATACAACCAATGGACATTCACGTGCCATATAGTCCTAAACTAACCAAAACTTGTATGTACTGTGTTAACCAGATTGCCGATAAAATATGTATTCTATCAGTAGGTAATCTAGTTATTTAAAATATAGTATATGTAGGTATACTAGACCTTAACGTGTTAACCATGCAAGCTTTGTGGCTTTAACACTTGCGGTCTATCGTGTCTCATTCTTAACCTCAGGATTGCATTTTTATTGTATTCATATTGCAATTCATAATAGTTCTTTATTGAATCATATTGTGTGTGCTATCTCTATATTTTTGTTTATCATCGTCATGTTTTACGTCACCTGTGTCTTCTCTTATTTGTGTTGTCTGTATTTTTTGCCAAACCTTTCCATTTTCCATATTTATGTCTAATTTAGCTGGTCAGTTATAAACTTCGCATAATTTATAAATAACGCTATGTAAATTTTAGGTTTGTCATCTTAATATCTAACCGAAATACAGTTTAGTTTAAGATCTAATACGTGTGTAATTCAATCACAAATATTATTTATTTCATTTCACCTGAGATAAGGTTTACAAGTTTTTAAAATGATGAACGGATAAACTAGACGCTACGACTTGACGTAGACTTGACTTGACTTATATTATTTAAAACAACTCACTTGACACTGGCAAAATTGTCTGTCGAAATGACGGACACAGGCCATATTGGTTAAAAGAAGAAGAAGAAACTAGACGCTATAAAATCGATGATAGTGGTCAAATGAACTCTGAAAGCGGCAACGACATATTCCCCTTGACCTCTCGCGTCGCGCCGTGTCATCGTCCCCGATAACTATGAAATTTCCAAGCGATTTGTCATACTACATACAACACCAGTCTCAAAGAAAGATATGAGAACAAAGTATTTCAATACCCTACCTATTTAAATTCATATGCAGTAAAATAGCATGCGTCTGCGTTTGTATTGTACGCTAGTTGCTAATTTTATGCTACTCCGTTCACGAGCTTGTATGTTTCATTCAAATCTGTATGTCACAAATATGGCAAGGATGAATCACAAGATCTCTCGGCACATAAAAGAAGAATTCATCCTATTCTAAAGACGAGAAAAGAATAAATACTAAAACAATTAAAACGGTTTTAGTATTTTGTGGTTTCTTTGATCCTTTTAAAATTTACACGTGTGCCAACAAAAGCTGACCAAAGCTGTAGCAAAGCTAGAGTAAACAGGGTTCAATAGGCTTATGTACGAGTACAAACAGTTCATTCTAAGTTTATTCATCCAGGTTTATCAAAGGACATATCAGACGGCCTCTGCTGTAATCTCATTACGCGAAATCGGATTATAGCGGACGAAATGTGGACACCGCATTTTAAATTAAAATAATAAGGCCGCTGGAAATTCTCCCAAATTAATTTATGGTTGGACATTAACTGCCGCGTACATTAAGTAATTATGAGACAAAAACAACATGAATATTTTCGGAGATAACGTTTACTCGGTTCGCAGAATAATTATACAGAAGAATTCAAGAATTTTAATCTACTGGACGTTTTTGGGTATCAATTTCGTATTTTAAAACATATCTGTGGAAAATGTGGAAATGCAGTACGTATCTTTTTTGCCAGTCTGGTTATGTACTTACAAAGATATACACAAGACAGACACAAGACTAAATAATTCATTAGCGAAGGAAACTCTTGAAATGTTATTTTCTGATTTCTTATTGGAGAAATTTAAGGTAGTTACTTCTATCAGCATTTTTGAGCTTTCTGCAATTTATTTATACTCAATTTCTTTAGTGAAATACTATGTCGTGATATTGATATGCCAACTGATTAATGAGGTGTTTGATATTGATATCAAACACCTCATTAATCAGTTGGCATCGGTTACAAATTGTTCAATTCGTTTAGATCAAGTTGCGTTCGGATCATATCAGATACATTACTTTTGGAAATATAGTCAATTATTAATTTAATAAAATATTCGTATCACTTTGAAAGTTAAGTTCCATTTCGTAATATTATGTAGTTATCTGTATTCATTAAAAGCTTCGTTCATCG
Organism: Eulithis prunata; assembly: GCA_918843925.1. Classification (NCBI taxonomy): domain Eukaryota; kingdom Metazoa; phylum Arthropoda; class Insecta; order Lepidoptera; family Geometridae; genus Eulithis; species Eulithis prunata. Next base: position 1,490,302 of record OU974007.1, read on the forward strand.
GTCCCAGCTCCAAGGAGATTGGTGGATTTGTCTTTCATTTTCGACTCAAGGACATACGATACCGGTTTTATTGCATACTTTGCATTGGACTCTTAGCAAGTGGTAAACATCGGCAATATTCGCAATCAATACAGGCTTATCGTTATATTCTTGAATCAGATTACCAAAACTATCGTTGTTGATTTTAATCTTCTCCCATATCAGAAGGATATTGCCGGAACTCTGGTATAACTCATTCAAGACATTATCAGCCATAATTTCCAGGCAGGTTTTCTTCAACTTACTCCTATCAGCTGTCAACTCTGAATCTACTCCTCTCACATTCATAATTATCTTTCACACAATGCAACCACTTCATATTCGGCCTTCCTCTACTTGCTTACTCATTCAGGACATTATAAGTATTAGGAAAATACCCTTCGTACTATCAAACTATATTTTGTCATAAATTATCTTAAATGATAATAATCTGCCGTCTAGACCTAGAACAACATCGTGATCGTACCGTTAATGAGAAACGTGGTAGTGTTGGGTGACGTGACATTGCATGAATAATTACCGATAAGAATTTTAGAGGTGTGTCTCCTCTTGGATTCCAGTTCAAACTAAAATATATTCTGAAGATATTTTTAGTCAGCAGATGCTACGAATTGAATGCTATTCGGGTTGTTCCATTAAAATTCCAAACTTCAATCCAGTTTGACATTAAAATAATATTTTTTACGATGATTGATACACTCGCTAGGTAAACCGGCTCGCGCTGGCGTCCGGCCAAATTCTAAAATAGATCAATACATACACTATTTTGTTTTTCTCACCTTCCACTGCCCGCATTGTGGTCACGTGAATACCGTAAGCAGCTGGATTTGGAAAATACATTCGATTATTTTCAAATTTACGACTATTGAACTGAATTTTTATTGGTGCTGAGTTCAAGGTTGTTCTTAATTTGATTTTAATAACGACAAGTGTACGAGTTACGTACTTTAACTTAAAGATGAATATAAATTGAGAGCAAGAAATTACTTGTCAAGCAACTACGCATTGTCAAGCATGTCCTTGTGGTCGACTCAACTGATGCGTAGGTAGATGCGTATACATACCGGTTCGGTGACGGCTTATTATAAGCAAGCATCACTATATTATGGTAGGAAGTGGACTGGACAGTGCAACGCTCGCAGGCAGACGTTTCCTGTTCTCGCGTTTTCGCACACCTTTTCCAAAGACCTTGAGTCGAGATAGCTTCCTTTACACCTCGTGGTATTTTGTTGTTCGGACCGGACATCTGTGAGATAACGTTGGCATTTGAAGTCAGGGTTTCATTGACTAGTCGACCTACGTATGCTATGCTCTTTGTGCTCTACTCTTATTTGAACGGCCCAGATTGTTCGGTTCAATGTTGTAGCAATGTATATCGGAAAAAGAAAAATCATTAGGCTAAAAGGAAATCGATAAAATTTAATATTTCTCTTAAACAATATTAAGACAATGAAAGAACTTCAGAAAAAATTGCAAAGTACTGCAATGGTTGGTATCGTGTCGTGCGTGATAGTTGTATTAATAAAATGTACTATATCAACGGTTTAGCTGTCGTTAATGCGCAATAGTTAAAACTTACGCCGCCGTAGTATGCCGCTAGTCATGCTCAGAAAGCGTTGAGTACCTACTTTGTTCTGATTTAATCTATAACATTTCTTTTTATCCTATTAATTATCATAAATTGTGTTGTGTTGTGTTACATCAATTTTGCTCGTAATTATCTATAAAAAAAAAACAATGGAGATGGCTATTTTATAATTGCCATTGTCGTCTATGACGTGACGTGCGTGACTATTATTCAATAGTAATCTAAAGACATAACTTGGACTTTAAGTAATCTCCTATGTTAAAGAACTAGGAAGGAATAGATCTAGGATAACGTTGGGTGCAATGAAGACAGCACAAGATGAACTGTGAACGTCCTTTGACTGAAATGATGCTGAACAAACTAGAAGTTTTTGACCGAAAGGCACAATTTTCATCAGACTGGAAAGTTTGGGTCGTTGTGCCAGTGGAGTAAGCTCATAAAATGACCGAGTCTAAAGCTGGCGATATGTGTGAACATTCCACTAAAGGAAAGTAGTTTTCTAAATAGCAAGGCCTGTTGTGGTAGGCACTGGTAGACAGTTACACATAGCACATAATGTGAACCTCAAGGTGGCCGCAAAACGGGGGTATTGCTGATTGAAATAGATTAGCTAGGTGGTCATGTAAATGTGGCATTGCAATTGGTAATTGAATTTAGCCACTGTCGCTGTTTCTAACCCTTTGGTAACTGGTAAGGTCCCCTTTTTTTAAAGTCATTGTAGAGGTATATGAAATATTTAAAGCCATATAATTACTAAAATATGTTATTAGAATTTGAATTATCACATTAACCCATTATGTAAACACTCATGTTGCAATTTTTATGGAATTTTACTCCCATATTAGTATCTCTTTATAATCGTTTATCATTAAGATCTTAATAAATTTAATCAACTTCTAAGTGAATGATTTTCTTTATAACGACCTAACCCAATTGCATTTTTCTAAGGTGTTCGTTAACGTTCCATTGCATTATTTATCGCTGCTATAATTCCTTGCATACCTACTTCACTACTCTTATTGCTTCTGTGACTATATTATCAGCCAGATTTAAAACGCTACGCATTACTTTGAGCCGTATCACCCGGCGATAAGGTCCAATGTAAACACTTAAATCATTCTTGGGACGAATGTAGCTAACTGCGCACTCAAATGATATAATATTTTGATATAACGTAAACAAATGCTTAGCAACAAGTGTTATTTGATCATAAAATGCATGTTTACTTTACAATCGTGCAGTATCAACGTTTTGTACTCTTCTTCTTGCTCTTATACCACTTCTTCACTTCACAGTAGTGGTCTCAGCACAATGGTTCTTTTTCCCTTTCTTTTCTATAATTTCTACTTCAATCTCTCTATCATCCGTCATCTCATTAGTAAATGTAGTGATATTAGTTATACCAGTTATACTCGAATCTCAGATATTCAAGTCTAAATGTTCATTTCGGTATATCCGTTTGATAATATTTATGCGTAAGATCAGAATATGTTTGGACGGATAATGGATGTTTAGATGATAATGACTCAATCTCGTCGTAACAGCTAAGGAACGTATCTTGGAAAAGGTTTAGTTTGCAAACAGATGTTACTTATAGCAACGTACAATGTGAGCGAAGCAACAACGGAGGCGAAACTATATCCACAACTGTATCCATAACTATACTAATTCAAGGGGGAATAAGATCTGCACTGACGGCAATTCACGTTGTCTTCTTGATAACATAACCCCAACAAGCACAACTCCTTAAAATAACGGGTTGATAGCATCACTGTTTAGGTTGGTGGCAGAGCACTGTTCTTAGAATCCACAATAGTGTTGTTTTGGATGCAGAAGATCAAAACTCGATCTATAACATTTACTGTGAAATTAATTTGAACAAATAATTACATATTATTATATTTCATAGTTTACCTCTATGCAGCTTAGATAAACTACTCTGAAGTATTTGGAATTCGTATTGCCCGATAAATTCGATATTCCAAGAAATAAGGGTATATTTATATCGAGTTCGCCCTTTGTTTACCGTTCATTTTCAAATTACGATACGTTGTATAAATACATGTGCAATTGTACATCAATTTCACTGTCCGATATCTTGTAAGTTATTACAATCGAACTTTGTACTCACAATACATATCAAATCACAAACGTAGAACAAAGACGTTTGGTGCTCGTAATTAAATTATTAAATGTCGCGTTGAGGTCTCCGAACTCGTCTAGGGTCACTTTAGGAGTAGTATCATCATTATTATCTGAATTAACTGGATGTGTTTATTGCGCTGCTTCTGACAATATTGCATGCAATTTAAGACCTTCAAATCAAATCCAGAAAATTCTACATTATTTACGATCCTCCTTGTTGCATACCTTTGTAAACTTTTGTAAGAACCTTGAGACCACTTATTCAATCAGAGTCGCTTCCTCCGTTTATATCACTCTAGTTTACCCTGCCCGCAACTTCGTATGCGCTTCTTCAACTTGTTTTACAAATATTAAGATCACGCACTACCTATCTATCGATAAAACAATTTTTAGAATCGGTGGAATAGTTTCAGAGATTATCCGAAACAAATAAGCAGATCTACAAACTGCCATAGATTCTATTAATCAATCTATTGCCAGGTGTACCATGGTAATATATTTAAATAGATGCAGCATTGTGCAACAATCTCACTGCCTCTCCAGCTAGAGGCATAGTGGCACATTCACATCCGTGTCAGCCGTATTGCGTAATGGTGCCGCAGCTTCGCTTCCTATTTATTAGGTCGATCTATTTCAGTACGATAACACACTGGCCATTGCCAATATTTTACAATATCATTTAGAACGCCAAGAAAAAAATAGGTAAACAGTCGTATCAGCGCGTCGTCACTTTGTCCCGCGTTCATTTTGCTTACAGAACTGCAGGCATTTGAAGGTTCTCTGTCTTTCATGTTTGCTCTGTTCCTATGGTTTTCAATTTTATTATTCATCGTATTTCTTTCGTTGCCAAACAGATTTCATCAAGAATCTTTCATGTTCAGAAATAGTCTAATAAATTTTAGTCAATTAAATTTTCACTTGGTCAATTACTGATAATCTAAATGCCTCTAAGATCAGAATGACTATTAACAAGACTAAGTGATCTGATTAATCGGTCTACAGAGTGGTTATAGTCTATTTATTTGGACTTACAATATCTTTTATCCGACTAAATAATTTTCTTTATTCTAGCTTTTCTTTTATCGAGACTGCTCGAATCTGCTCAATGCAGATGCATATTACACTGTAAATAAACCCTGATAACTGGACACGCTCGATAAACGCGAGCACATAATCAACACTACATAACATACCTATGTACTTATGCATTTGAATTATGTTCTGTGAGTATTCGATAACCTCTTGGTCATCCACTAGCATAAAGTAATCAATCAAACGAAGTGGACACTGTAAACAGGCTTGCGTCATAGTTAAATTGACCAAGTATCACATGTTGCATCTTATATTCAAAGTTACTGCACACATACGTTTTTATACTACGGCTCTTGGCTACTTTACCCTTTATATTCTGTTTGTAATCTGTCAGAACTTTGCATTCGAAAGACATAATCACGTGTGCAGCTTTAAACTTTGTTTCAGTTTTCTTATTGCTTAGGTAGTATCAAAAATCTATAAACTCTTGTCATTGTTTATCTACTTCTCCTGTATTTTCTATGTTGGAACTACTTGGAACATTGCTTACTGTAGGTTGTGGCCTATGCTCACTTGAGGTTATCAAACCAACATTGTGTACAGGGAACGCTAACTGGAGTGATACGGAAATCGTCTTCATGATACATTTCATATCTCTAAGTGTTGTTATGTGAGCTATCAAAATAGGACAGTGGAATTTGCCTACATTGTCTGCCAGACTTTTGATCGACTGAAATACTGGTTGTCATCACAGTGCCGTGTTTGATTTGATTGTTTACGTCTTCCTAATTGCTTAGTCGTTTAATTCTATTTATCAGTTTACTTTAGTCGGTAAAAATAGAGTGGAAAGATAACGTCTAAAACAATGAGGTTTCTTTTACAATGTACATTCAAACAATACCTACAATTTTGTCATTCACTCCCTTTATCATGTTAAATTACCCATTTTCAGCTTAAGACAAACCACATGCCATGTCATGTTGTGATGATTATTTTTGAATTACCTCGTTTAGCCTCAGTTAAAGTGCTGTACTGTATCTACATATTTTAATTTTCCTACCGCATCTGTATTATGTCCGATTTTTTTTTGTTATAGTTTACTGTTGCATCATTATCTTGAATTACAAATGCTTTTAAGTGCTCAATGTCGTTTCACTCGACGCAAATATCTAGCCCACAGCTAACAGGAGTGTTTTTCACAATCTACTTTGGCCTGCGAAAGATTTACAGACGCTCACAATGCGATGGTAAAACACGAAGTTATTTCAGACGGAATCCGCCTTGTGGATTGGCTCCGCCGAAAATAGTATCATCGATCTTATTCGCAAGAGAGAATAACAGCCGCCGCGTATTTATTTGTACAGCGGCATTTATAAAAACTTGTGCCTTATGTTCGGAGAGTTCATCTACATTTCTTGTTCCTTTAGTATTTTACTGATCTTGCCTACGTAATGTGTTAATTCTGCCATGAATTCGCGTTTTGACAGGAATATGGTGTTTATAAGTTCGTCCAACAACAGTCCGAGAGTCAGGTAGAACGCGCAATTAGGATTTTGTCGGTCCACTTTATTCAATTCAGCGTTGATTGTCGGTGGCAAGAGGTCGCGTCGGGGTTGTGTCTGCACTAATTAGGGCCTCTGTGCTTCGCCCACACACGTGCTCATTGTCACTCTCCTACCTATAAGCCTGCCCACTTCACGTGACACACTTTACCTAATGATATAGCCAAGGTATAGTGTGTTACGGACAATGCAATCATTTTGCTCACTCATACTAGGATCAATGGAAATTACAGTTTTAAAATTACCATTGGTTTATGTGCTTTGATCATCGTGATACAGCCAGATATTTTATCTTGATTTAGATTACTTCAAGACTTCGTTGAAATATAGTCTTTATCAAAACTCGCAGTTATACTAACGCGTTGAAAGCACTGAATCAATCGCATATTACATTATTCATTCATGTCCGACACCGAGGTTGAATCCAAACACCCAGTAACCAAATTAAATAGCATACAAGTTGTAGTTTAGAGGTGTTACACGGATTTGGTACGATCTTGAAAGGCTGGTTAGATAAGCTGCGTTCAGTCCACGTGCGAAACTCTAGTGCCTTGAACGCAGCGCAGCACTAATCCACATTATCTTGTTTATACTGACGTCAGTTGTGTTGTGGCGCCAGTCGTCACATTATGAGACCATCTCGAACGCTCTCTCTCGTTTTGTGTATGTAGTTAGTATGTATTTTCTTGACTTTATTTATTCTGTTACCTGTTCAAATATTATCTTAACATCGAATTTTCCTACGTGACTTAAACATCGTTTACTGTGAGTCATTGACTGAAAACCATAATTATTCACGGATTTTATTATCTCTATTGTCCCAAGATTGTTCGATTGTGTAAGACCTACGCTGAAAATCTGATGTCGTTTGGAACAAGTGGATGTTTGTACTGGACTGGTTTAGAGGCGTGTAAACAAAACAGAGCTGGATCAGGTTTGGGCCCCGTGTATTCTAAGCGCGTGGGCGGCCTTGACTACGTGAAGGACGCCGTGTCACCACAGAAGACATAATAGCATGTACCACCAACTCCAGCCACTGAGCGTGCGCCCGCGCCGAAGGCGTGGCTTGCACACGCGATACCAACATTTTTTATTGCAAATACTCTCGAAACTTGAAAATATAATTTGGTTTCTTGTGTTGTTTTGTGCAGCTCGCATGAGAATGGCGCTTTATAAACAAAATATTTTACAAAAATGCTAGATAATGAGAGAGTAATTTCGAACGTCTAAAAATAGCTAAATGAAGTTAGTGTAAAAGAAAATTACACTTATATAACTTTTATAACAAATGTTATGACGTCGTTTACATCACACAGGTATGTCATGTTGTGTCGTGGTAGTAAATTACCATTTAGAAACATAACAATAACTTATTCATTAGCCACAGACTTGGAATCAACAATCTTAGTCATTTACTACATTTTCCTTATCTCTTATCTTACAAGAGATGTAAATAAGGTCATTATTTTACAAGGAATTGTCATGAAAGAAACCATCGTATGTGGAAATAAGCCATTTTTTCATGTCACATACAAATTTCTACTTAAATTAGTCGAAAAACCTTTTTGAAGAACACAAAAGATAACATTTTATGGTACGCGACCTAGACACGATACGAGTCTCTTAGGGCCGGTTTTTTGATCCCTAGTTAACTCAACTAATTGTCAAATTTGGATCAACGAATAGTCGAATTTGGACCAAATTTGACTATTAGTTGGGTTAACTAGGGATCAAAATACCGGCCCTTAGTCTACCGATCCAATACTTGTCTTCTCTGATACGTCTATCTCTGAAAATTCTTGTCATAGTCGCCATGCAACGTTTTGGTTTACTGTGTCATCGCTGTCGCCAGACTTGGTCGCGTACCTCAAATTATTACTTATTTTTTCAGCGGCATCATTTTGAAGCTTTGTGTTCGTATAAATATAGATTTCTGTCTTCAGCCAACAGCAGTTTCTTCAACTGTTGTCGCTGTGATAAACGTTTATTGGTTGTATTTATTTTATTTATGTTTTCGGCCGATTAACAAAATGTAGGGCGCGGTCTTCAAAGTGTACGTAACGTTCATGAGAATGTCTCCCATCACTGTTCTCGTTTTATCCTTATCTTTATAAAGATTAACAAGTTTATCGTACGTTGAACCCGCACCATTATTGTCATCAACTTTTTATTCTTGCGTGTCAATGAATACCTAGATACAGGCTTTTTGCCTAGTTTGGGCCTCACCGGCTAAAATGTAACTAAAAATACTGTTAAATCTGTTACTGTAATTTACCTACCCAAAAAAAAAAAAAAATGGTTTGGACAACAATTATAAACTATTGATTTTGATTCGAACATAACTTCGCTATTTATTGTAATAAAATCTACCAAGTGAGAGTCTGACTAGCACTAAGAAAATTATAATTGAAGAAAACGAAAATATTTATTTAAGAACAGGAACAGTTAAGATTACTCAAACAACTCTGGCGATGTGACAGACAGTGTTTATTTAGTTTTTAAAATATTTAAATAGCTACTGGTAAGATTGTATAAAAATAAACACCGCTTTTTGATGAGTATTCTCATTTCTTATAATGTCCCAAATTGTTACATCGTGTTGGGCAAAAGTCTCTGTGATTTTCGAAGATTTGGATAGATTCGAATAAACCGCTACCGTACCCTCAGCAAATTTATTTTCCAAGTCATTATTTTTCTAGATTATTTTTGTGACTTGTGACATGCGCCGTCTTGAATGTAGACTGTATCGTAAAAGATAAAAGCATAAATGGCCGAGTCGGCTCGTCCTTGCCGGTCGTAAATTGGATAATCACGACTCAACTCGCGAATGGTCACAGGAGATTGGATAACAAATTTATATGAGTATACTAAATCAATTGACAGGATCTGAATTCAAAAACATCCTTTGCGAATGCTTTGTAATATTATTTTATCTAGTTAAAGAGCATTTGACATTCAGTTCACTTAAATTAAAATGTCGAATTTATCATCATTTTTTCAAAAATGTATGAAAATAAAGCTGTTCTTATAAATAACCAAAAGCTGTAGATAATGATACTACTCGGGAGTTCCAAAGGCACGGCAGAAGGAGTTGAGAGTCGAGTACAATAATAAAAAATGCAACGTAAGATGACATTATAAAGGGAAACCGAAATGAGGGCACCCCTATCTCTGTATTACTCTTACGGCTCAGCAGTCAAATCAGCTGTAATACTGATCATGATGATAATTTTAATTTATATTCTTCTCCAATTGTTTCAGGTGTTCGGCACAGTCGAGCTTCCCGACAAGCCGATCATGCTGCCACCATTCGTTGAAGCGACACACTGCCTGGGGTACCACCTCACCCGCAAGGGACGGGCTGTCGCTGACAGAGTCGTCTCCGTCCTCGGATACGCCTGCCCTGACATCACGTACAGCCCTAGCCTGTATCCAATCACTGCTGCTCTACTGCACTTCATGCCTGGTGAGTACACTACATGTTCACATCACACTATCTTACATTTTCTACAGTACACTCCATATTGTCTTATGGATTGTAGGAGTGGGATTTCGGTCGCTTGGTGTTTAATTTTCAGACCTCGGTGGTGTTATTTTGGGCTTTAAGGTTTTTATTTTTGTGTGTTATAGAAATCTCTTTTATAAAAATCTAATAATTTTAGACGCTGAAACATTTCTGTAAAAAAGTTTACACCTGTTGGATTTTACAATAAGTACTCATTGACATATTGCTTAGTCCTGGCTCATCCACACTATAGGATGAATCTGTAGGTACTCAGGAATCTGGAGCTCATCTATTGATAAAATAGTTTTATGACTTTTAAAACTCAACATCGATTATATTCACATAATGGCGAGTATGGATGGAAGCTGTTAATTTTATTGGTGTGGTTCCCTCAGTTTATGAATAACCGACCGCAGACGCAGCTTTATTGGTGGTCATTACTGGTATTATGACACATTTACCATAATATCTATAGCGACCAATAAATAGCTCCTTCGTAAATTATTGCAAACTTTAACTAAATTATCTATTTCACTAGCCAGTTAGATAACTGCAACCAACTGTTTTGTTTAGCGGTGTCTATAGATTTTAACTTTCAATAAATGCGACACAACTCAGGGAAGTCAACACTTATGAAGCATACTCTCAATTCTGAAGTAGAGGCGTCATAAAATTTATAGTCGGTCTCGCCTTAATTCAGTAATGAGTGCGGGGGGCGATAATTGAACTCGGCAATAGGCAAATTGCCGGAGCTGTCTCTCCCGTCCCCTCTACATCATCGCTATCATTTCAGCTATGCGAATTTTAACCCTATTCCTAGGTCACAAGGTGCTATTCACTCTGCATCCAGACTAGCATCCCGATTGGTGTTATCGCAATCTAAATTGCTCCCTAGTACTCCGCTACAAGGTCTGGATTCATTCAGATCAATATAGGACCGAGTTGACATGATATCACGACAAATAAACTTCGCTGGCATTCTACAGATTTGCATTGCGTCCGTCGAGGCTGTCTATTCCATACGTTTCACTTCCTCTCTCGCGCGTATTAAATTTAAATTGGTAGGAATGCGAGCGGCACCGATAAGTACTCCATATATCTGGAACGAAGTTGTTTTCGTCACACAAAATCGTATTTACAATGCACGAATTGATGTAAAAACAAGCTGTTTATTGTTGTACTTTGCCCAGAACATATTCTTTTGTTGCTAGACGTTCTTGAACATACCAGATTTGAAACGGGAGTAGGCGAGCTCAATGCTGTTTAGTCAATTTGGAGCCGGATGCTTCTAAAAGTGACAATTTCCTTTCGTGCTCCAGACAATTTGATGTAATAACAGCTTTATCTATTGTACTCTCAGTGCCCCTGTTTTATATTGATAAATCGTGTTTTTTTTTCAACGTAAACAATACAATCAAGGTCCTGGTTCATCAGCTAAATAAATTAACTCTGTCATAATGTGGAGTTGGTTGAAAATAGACCAGCAGATTTACCATGCAGTTGCTGCGGGACTACTTAGTATGCTAAGAGTCTGTCGTGCCTTCCGGGAGTTCTTACCATGCCATTTCATTGTATTGTCGTATCGTTACAGAATGAAATTTCAGAATATTACTTTTAAAATATATATCGCGCCTGTTGCTCATGAGTTTCGCTTAAAATATTAATGGCTTGTATATTTTCGACCACGTTACTTTTATTGGCCATTACATCTGTTCCAATGTCGTCCACTATCATTTCGTATCGGAAACGTCCGTGACACTGCAACGAGCCCTTCTCCGCAACTATCCCCTGAAGCTCTGGTACCAACCGGATAGGTGGTGCCAAGAGTTCACGTGGCGTCATCGACAACACCGCGTCCGATCCGTATGTTTACTCGAATAAATAAAGCCGTGTGTGATTCGTTTTAAAGCGTCGACATAAACTGGGCCTGCCATGTTTTAGTGGTTGGCTCGCAGCCAGTGATCGTCCTCTCGACGCGGCGGCGTATCGATCTGGCAACGCTGTGCCGTTTGTGCCAGCTACGGAACCGAATGTGACCGCCACGGATGGAATCTAGGAGTTGCTGACGGTCATTTGTCTTATCTCACTCACCTTATCGTGTTATCAACTATTGCATCTGCGATAAACCTGTTTGTTAACATTTCCACACCTTCGATTAAAACTCGAGAGCTCGGCACTTCAAAAACAATAGCTTTCAGTTCGCCTATGCCATTCATTTAATTAAACACTTATTGTACCGAACCGAACACCATTCACCGTAATTCCATGACAAAGGTATAAAGGGCCTTACAAAAAGCTTGAATAGAATCGTCATTACATGTTGTTTGTTCGTTTTCTGTGGGCATTCAGTCGAGTCGAGACACGGCTTCCTGTTCCGTCCTCACTCCACACAAGTACTTTATTTCACAGGCGAGATAATGCTTAATAAACTTTTCCTGTTGTTAGTTACGAGGGCACAAAGGGTATAACCCCGGAAACTCGCGGGAACAATACCTCCCTTCAAGAACTCTCATGAAAGTAAACCTTGTAATTATTTTCGGGAAAGTAACCTTTACTGTGCTACTTTGCTTTTGGAATAGCTCGAGGTGGTTTTCGTTACCCAAATTACGAAAATGAGAATCAAAGCAAAGTCAAACACTGAAGTTAAATTAGTAGCTAAGCCATGCTCTATAGCAAATTCGTGTTCGTGAGAAGGTCTGTTTTATATAACTGCCCGCCTGAAAGTAAACAGTCCATTTCTATTCCCCGAGTAAGCTTTCTTTAGCCTACCCCTCCTTTTATGTTCCCCTTTTCCCCAAACAGGATTGTAATAGATGTCGTGTCACTTTATTGCGTGCCTTCCAACTGTGTTGAATGTTGATATAGTTTCTACAGGCCCTAGAAAAGCTAAGACATCGCATAGATTAACGGTGTTTTAGTTGGTCGATTGTTTTATAGTATTAATCAAATGGATACAGCTAGCCAAGGTCATAGCTATTACCATATGAGTTCCAGCGTGTCGTGAGATCGTGATATCATTTGTTGATTTGTAACTGTCGTACAATTTGTGTTAATTATTAAAAAACTTAGAACTGTCTGTTTTCTAGACCTTTTTCTTCTTGTGCTTCACGTTATAAAGTACTATTATCTCGCTCTACACTGCTCTCTCATTCTGCACTGCAGGTGCAAAAGTCTGCAATATATTGATCTGCGGGCCTAGGATGCGCAGCGCACGCGAGATATTGGTCATGTCGTTCTGTGAAAGTGTAAGCATTTTGCACCAGTTTCTGAGCTATTGCATTATCTGTGGTAATGTTGTCTAGAAACTGCGCCTTTGAATCTTCAACTTTTGACATTTCTACATGACTATTATCTTGTCCTCAGAGAGGTACGACGACAAAGAAGTGTCAAAAGTGTACAATAAGAAGGCGCGTTTTGTCAACAACATTAATAATATTCAAAAGTTCAAAAACTGGTGCAAAATGCTTACATTTTGACAGAACGACATGACAAATATCTCGCGTTCGCATCCTAGGCCCGCTGGAACGCTTTCCTCAGCCGGGAGAAGGTTCATATTAAATCTTGTGACCTAGATTCTACAAGTGTGTTCGTATGAGTCCTCGCAGTCAATGCAGCTTAATTCTGAATAGTGTAACTAAGTCAGATTTCTAGATCTTGTTATAGTTCTTGGAAATACCAATATGTTATGCTTTAGTTTGACAGCTTATGTTTCTTTGTCTTCGTAGATTATTTATTTGATTTTTCTCTTACCAATCAACATTTATAATGACCTTATTGTAATCTCTTGGGGCTTCATCCACAACCTAAAATAAAACACTGATAATTATGTAGCTATCTCTCTTGGTTGACGTAAAAGTAACAAGTATTTTATTGAGCGGCTATTAAATTCTTATATAAGTACTTTAACCAATCTTCGGCCTATTTAGTGTCTCGATAGATTTTCACGTTCTTATCACGTTCTCCTCTGTAAAAAGCTTTAACCGAACAGTCGTCAGTTTTTATCAACGACGAGGTATGAAGAAATATCAAGGGCGACTGTCTACTATTTTAACTTTTTCAGCGAATTCGCAGTATTCATCTTGTTTTATTTAAAAGCGTTTACTCTTACAGACGCCACTATGACTGGCGATTTTGTCTAAAATTTGTCCTTGGAGGTGATCAAATCATCTACTCTAACTTGCGCTCCCAACTCGCAATTTCGATCGAGACTTTTAAAGGCACAAAATCTCTCAGAAGGGTCAAACTATTCGCTTACCGCTACGTGACTCGTTTTCACAATAATTCCCAATTTCACTTACAATTCTCATTCGGTTTTGCACTCGTAGCCATCGCAAACTTTTGTACCAGCGAGTTTGTTCACTTGCGCAAGTAGGTCAAGTACCGTCGAGCAGCCTCTCGCATGACTGTCTTCAGTCAGCTACTATTGAAGAAGCGTGGCATTATATTTTCAGTTCTACTTGTCTTGAAGATGTAAACTGCTTTACGTTTTCAGCTATGTTCTCTTTGTGTAGGTGTTCTTTTTGTTCCTTTACGAGGAACTTTTGTCCCGATTCCGGTAGAGCCTCGCTCGTTAAGTGAATATGGGTCACACGACCCGACCCGCTCCCAGCGTTCTATTATTTCACTGTCTGTATCAAAGAGCTTAGGATTAAGTACTAAGCATTTAATACATTAAGGACTAGGACTTTTTTGAAATTCAAATTGAAACGAATTAGCAGAGCAGCCGCCGCTGTCGCTCGGAATATTTTAAGCTAATTATGTATTCTGGGATTCGAAATTATATTAGCCAAACGTAAAGAAAATTCATAACGATCTAAATAATTCATGATGTTGATGAATTGCGGAAAATCGGCGAAGTTTTTGTTTATAATTCGGCGTATAAGCTCTCCGAAAATGCTTTCAAAACCCGGCCTTCAATGAAAAATGAATTGACCAAGAAGTTTATAAACAAAATAATAAACAAACCACGCTGCGCGCGGCATGGTAGTACATCAAAGACGGATTTACGATCAGAGTCAGAATCACAAATGCAGCCATGTTTAAACTCATGGACCGCACGAATTAATACTTCTATTAGGTGCTGCATAGATTCATTTAATTGGTCCATTCATTGGTTTAAGTGTTCCTGAATCCTCAATCTCAGTTCTATTTATATCTTTGACATCAGGATTGCTGGAGTACTCAGGTACTCTTATTGCTCATTATTACAAATTCTTTAATTTCTCAACACTACGCAGTTGTTGTATTAATAGAAAAGTATAGATAGACGTATATTGTTAGTAGTAGTATCAATTGTTACAATGTCACATAAATCAGTATATCTGAAAATAGTAACATTATTATGAATCATTTCAACTCGCATGATATCGTTAGCAATTACATGTGCATGGGTAGTTGGCCTCTAACTCAGCTGCCAATAGTGCAAGGACTTTTACTTGTGATCTGGCTTTATTACTGAAATTATTGCCTTATTGTACAACTGTGTCACTGCCATCTGTGAGTTAATTGAGTACATTTGGTTTCATTCCAAAGTGCTTTATTTTGCCATTGAGCTTTGTAGTTACATCAGTGCTTTCTTTGTCTAACGCTTACTCGTCCTAGACCTAGCTAAATTGTGTAGCTGTATTAAATTGTCTAGCTGTATTAAATTAACCTTGTGTTAGCCATCGAATTGGTTTTATCAAAATTAGCTTATCGATCTGTCTGGACACAGAAGATCTTGTTTTTTGAGTTTTGACCATTTTTAATCGCAATATTTATATTCTTTGTCGGTTACACACGTATTTGTATCATTTCTAAACTCTTTTGTGTCGCTGTATGGTCTTGTTTCATTAGTGACTTCTATGTAAGGTAAAGCTTTGCTGTTTGTATAACAGTTGCTCGTGGCGTAATTGAATCAGTCTATATTGGCGCGTTATTCCGCGTAATTGTTTAGGTCAATGCCATTGGTTTGCTCGTCGTTTTTGACAGAATGTAAGTATCATGATTTCGGTGCATATCGTCAGTTCGGAAAAAGAACAAATACTTGTATCTTCTTTGACCTCTTTGAAACTTTAGTGTCTTTTCCACATTGTTCCTTAATTTGGTGTAAACGAACCATCGTGAAATTGAATACCTATTTACTCTATTGACATCTTATGAATCTAGTAATCTTTTTGTATCTCGACGAACTAAGACATCATTTTCATTATCTAAGTTTGCGAATTTCGCGAAACGTACTACCCGACTAAGCTTCGTCGAGGTAATGCGATTACTGCTTCATATTCAATCAACGTGCTTTTACTTCGGACGGAGTTGCTAAGACTGCTGTGGAAACTTGACTAATCCTAATGAAGCTGCAGTCTTCAATTTTCGGGTGATCCTCTGCGACCGGGAATGTTGGAGTATTTTGATTATTGTGTAGTTCCCTTTACTTTTAAGGTTATCTTTGTCGAATAATGTTTGCTAGTCATTTAGTCGTGCTTATGTATTTAGCTACAGAATTTGGCTGTTCTATGTTATAATTATAATAACTATTTCGTGGCTTATTTTTTCTACGTACTCTTTGAATAGTTACTACGTTATTTCTTTTCTTATTTACTGTTATGGTACAGTTCAGTATAATTTTATAAAATCTTTTGGACTAGATGATCCATCTAAAAAATAATCTTGTGTATTTTTAGATCAAGCGTCACATCATATCAGGGCACGTCCTCATAGGAATTGCTCTGTGAGGTAATGCATTGTTATAGGCAGAAGTTACCACTTAACATCATCAGCCTGTTCCATTACTTTAATCATTTAAAAAAAAAAAAAAAAAAAAAAAAAAAAAACATCGCAATCTATTTTGTAAAACCCGCCAATCTCGTAACATCCTAATGACATACTCGTACTATATCCCTCTCCACCAAGTGCGTCACTAAGTAAATAAGTACCTATCAGAGGATCAAATAGAACATACTGATACATATTACTAATGATCGAGACCCGACAGATATTCACTTTATAGATACGTCACGTGTTCTTATCGAGGATAAAAAACTGGCGGTAAACCAGTATACTCTACTCACGAGGTTTGATATCAATTTCAATTTCTGTATTTTTTATGTTTATTCCGGTGCGGTTTACATTTATAGGTGATGGCGCTGGTCGAATATTTAGGACCGAACTTTATCTTCGTACATAGAAATTTATTCTAAAGAAGATCTAAAGAAATACTCTGATACATCTAATGACAGTATCAGAGCAACAATACGTTGACAAACTAAATCAAACCTCATATTAAAACCGAAAAGACCTTGAAAGACATATTTTTCTTCAAAGATACGTTCGCAGTTGTTTTTTTTTTTTATGATAAAAGTAATGGAACAAGCTAATAGCTCACCTGATGTTAAGTGGTAACTTCTGCCTATAACAAGGCATTACCTCACAGAGCAAGTCCAATGAGGACGTGCCCTGTAAGGCAATGCACTGCGTCCATCACTCTGAGACGTAAAGATGTTGAAGTCTCATGTGTCTGTAATTACACCGGCGCCCTTACCCTTTAAACCGGAACACAGCAATGCGAGCATCGCTGGTTGGCGGCAGAAATAGGTACGGTGGTAGTACTTCCCCGGACGAGCTCTCACAAAGCTATTCAACAAAAATCTGGAAAAAATCATAATGCAGTTGACAATATACGTCTACAACCTCATGTCCACGATCACGTAGTTACACTGTCTACGGCAGTACTTATGACTGTGACGCTCTAGTCGGCACATTTGCGTTTATAGCCGTACTTATCATTTAGTACATCATTGAAACTAGTATCAGTTGCTGACGACAGCGCTATATATTTAGAAAACTCTAGGTATTCAATATAATTTCCTGTTGGTTTGCGTTTAATATATTTGGTGGTTTTGTTGGCATGTTTTTGTTTGCGGTTTCATTTTTGTAATGTTGGTTAAACTAATATCCTTAATCTGAATTTCCCATATTTATGTTTACCCCGGCCGAATACAGACACTACTTAAATCGTCTGCAAAAGACGCAAAGGCCGATGATGATGATGATATTTATCTTTGATGAGTAACTGTGAAATTGGCGAAATATGTGCCCAATCATCCTGCTTGGAAATGATAAGATTTAACGTGCACTAATATAATCTGAAGATACTCGTAAGTATATGTACCTATGTTAAGTTTGAATGAGACAGCAACGATTTTCTTATGGAATTAGTAAGTATTAAGAAACAATTTGTATTTGTATTTAAATAAATATTTATACATAACAGTACCTAATACAAATAGAATAGAATAAAATAGAAATAGAATAGAAAATGTTTATTTTGAGTCATATAAAGAAACATGCACAGTTACAACAAAGAAATCACAATAAAAATTAAAATCTAATATATGACAACAAAATAGGTCGTCTCTCAGCATAAGCTGTAGCAGCAAGTGTGCTGCTACAGCGCTGGTATTATGTGACGCCAATGCGTACGCCGGCAGCAACGGCGGTACACAGCGTTATACTTATTTTAATATAGGCAATATCTTAACGTATAGGTAACATAATATAAATTAACATTTTACACAAACTTAGCTACATTAGGATTTAACACGGACCACATAATGAAAATAGATATCTACAAAAGTAGTAATAAAGGTAAAAGGCAGTGGAAGTAATACCGACTGATATTAGAAAAACTCTTAATTTTGTAGTCTTAGTCACCGTGACAATCACAATCGCAGATATAAACAAGTTTTTGCCAAGAGGTTCTTACTCCTGATTGAATTGGAAAATACGATGCAAGCGGATTGAACAAATTGTCCTTGATCGGAGTTCGTTCAGCCGTTTGATTATCCGTTTATCGGTCTCGTGCCTACAGCCGGTCGGCTGATTATCTAGAATTACTCATATTCTTACCGGCTGCCGGGTCTTGGGTTTCGTCATTTTCTACGTCACTGGCCATAGGTCAATTTTAGCGATGAATGGACCAGTTCTGTTCCACCAAAGTTCAAAGTACGTTATCTGATTGTTAACGATTTTATTTACGCTGTATTTCTTCTCGGAGTTCAGTTTTAGCATTTTTATTACTATCGCACAATATGTTCCTTGTAAAAGGACATTGTTATTATCATGTCGATATAAATGTCTGTTAATATTTGGTTGCTTTTACATTTTAACCTTTTCTTTATTTGTGTTATTTACATTTCGAAACATTAGGTACTACTTTGATCTCGCAAGTAACTCATTTTGCAGGAAATCTTTTAGTTTAATTTTTATTTTGATGTCTTTATTTGATTGCTTCTGAAATGGAGTTGTTTTATCACTTTTTTATACACGAGGAATTACACGTTCGCTTAAAAATGCGAATGTGGCACGTGCTATGTCCATAAAGATAATCATCATCACCGCTTCCGTTACGGTTAAAACGGAAGCGGATATAGTAGAAGACATTACCATTACGAAATCATAAGACAAACTAAAGAAAAGAGTTTATACATATTCTACCGACAATCTCTATGTAACAAACCCCTCCTGAAAGCGTTCTGCTGGCAACACGAAAGATAAAAAATTCAAGATAAATCCATACTTACCATTCATAATTCGTTCAACGAAATGATAATCCTCCGTAATTCGCTTGCCGGTACAATGCGGTGATTAGGTCAATTATATACAACCAAGCTGATTACTCAAATGAACGCAGCTGATTGCTCGTTTGCCTAGCATGTTGACGCTAATGCGTTACTTAGTAT
This sequence comes from Eulithis prunata, assembly GCA_918843925.1. Lineage (NCBI taxonomy): Eukaryota > Metazoa > Arthropoda > Insecta > Lepidoptera > Geometridae > Eulithis > Eulithis prunata. The sequence goes on from OU974007.1 coordinate 1,509,892, forward strand.
TAGTACCAGTGATATGTTACTAGTTGACGTTACTTGCTGAACACACCTGCTGAAATATTAAATCACTTTGATGAAATTATGCGTAGTTCTTCTGTTTGTTATTTACCTGATATCTATTCTCATGAAATATATAAAGATATCTAGCATCTTTGCCAAACTGAGGCAAAGTTGGCCGTTCATACGGTGTCATTTGGCTCAGGTTGACCAACGCAATGCGACACATACATTTAGACGCTGAGAAAGTACCCTAGCGTTTTTGTTACTGAAAAGAAAATCTAGCTAATGCTCGTTCTTATTATTTTCTGTATCTCCAAGTGCCTTTCGCTTTATGAGAGTGCTTTTCTAAAGATACTGAAACAAATGCCAGAACAGCAGATGTTGCTAACGTTGGCTATGTTTCACGGCGTCATACTTTATGACTGCCATCAAACCATACCAGTGTGTGTAAACTGTGTAACCAGCTTACATGTGGTGTCCTCGGATGGGTCCGGGTCGGTGACATTGATGATGCTGGCAATGTCAAATCAATATGCCTTGGGTATTTGGCCAGTGGTACAGCCAGAAGTTTACATGACGATGTAACGTAACACATTATCGTGTCCAATCCAACCTGTCCAATTTAAAACTGCCGACTCTCTTTTACTGTCTCTTATTTAGTTTTTTGCATGGTTCTAACAATAGCTCTTCCTGTAATTGGTGTTTAATCGATTGAACTGTGTATATTACTATTTATTTCTAATATGTCTTCGGATCTCAGCAAGATCGGATCATCTTTTATTTCATATAATTTCACTGAGACAGTCCTCAATTCATTATGCCAATAACAGTTTATACCATCCATAAAAGGCGATGGGAATACGAGCAATATCATGCTTTTATGAATATTTCTCGACCAATATGTGGGTAGGGCTGACTATAAACTCCAGCTGTTTTATACTCTTACCTAGCAATAGCAATTTCGCAACGTTTGTTTACTTTATTTGTTACCAAAGATCAGCTAGGTGTCTGTGTCGAACACGAAAGTGTTGGTGGGGTTTTGAGTCCAGGCTTTGGTCAAGTCAATGTCGTCTAGGATGATTATGTCGAGCAATGTTTCATGACTCTACCTGTGAGGCTTGACCGGCTTGACCTGTGATTTATAATAAGTAGACCAGTCGATAAGTACTAGTCTTATCGTGAAGCTAGTCTAGCCCGCAAATGTCTGCTATTTTTAACTCAACCGATACCTCACCGCCGAATGAGTCACATCACTCAATCGCAACCTGTTTTCCTTTGAAAACATCTGGTTCTGTAATTGTTAAGTCTTTAAAATATACTGCTTTTGTGTTTTCTATTGAGTTTTCGTCGAAAATTTCAGAATATATCATATTGCTTCTTGAATTTTGAATGGATCCTTGACCTGCAGGTGAAGTTTGGGCTTCATTGTTTACCAAACTGCTTGGTATTGCATTACAAAAAGTTTTTTGTACGAACATTACTAATAGATAGGATCTGCAAAACAGTGAATAATTTAATATATGGAAAATGTTTTAATATTTTCTAAGGCTTATGCGTAGATAAATAAAGATAACAATGTCATGCGGAAAAGTGTTGCCATATTACCTAATGAAACAAAAGTAAACAAGCTTGTTCCATTTTTAAACACTGGCGACATTCAGCATGTAGCATCGAACTTGAATTACGTAAACTCGCGGGTGAACGTTCTGAAACGAAGGCGTTCCACTTCTGTGTCGTTCGTTTATTCATGATCACTGCTCGCTGATGGTAACCTATTAAATATTCATTCAGGGGCTATAAATATCTGAACTGTAAAAATAACTTGATCTTTGAAATGTGCTGGATCGAAATTAGCATTAAACGACTAGAAATCAATGGTGTAACTGTATGTAATTTCTATACCACATTATTATGTGGTCACTGGTCAGTGCGTGGTAATGATCACCTTGTAGAACCCAACACTTTCTTATACTATTTTTTAAGTCAATCCATCACATTCACAAATTCGCAATTCTCTTCTTCAAACGAAAAGTCAAATATCTACCTAGGTACATTCTATCTATCACTTATATAAGTAAACTAGCCGTCTCCCGCGGCGTTGCTCGCGTTAGAGTGTGACTTTTCAAAATTCCTTTCTTAGTGCGCCCCTACACTATATAAGGAACCTACCCTCAAAATTTCATACCTCTAGGACTTATAGTTTAGGCTGTGCGTTGATTCTATGTCAGCTTCAAAAGAGTTTTATATATATTGATGATGATGATGATGATTGATGGGCTCTTGTCTCTTCCACTTCATGGCTCTTTTATTAGATCAAGTAAATTCAATCAAATACATCTTCCAGCACTCGCAGTAACTTCCCCGAACAAAATGAACAGTCTACTTATTTCCCATTTTCTTTCTTCCACCAATAACTTAATTACGAAACCATTTTCTCTTTCCATTCTAACGGGTAACACATTTATCGCCTATATTTCTTTGTTCGAACTTCGAAGTGACTTAAATCTCTCCGGGAGGTTAGACTCCCGTCCCTACCAATATTTTACTTAGCGTTTAGATGGATAGGGCGGGAAAATGTGTAGTTATTACCCAGCGGGTCGGCAAATCTCTTGAATGGTTGTTTTTCTCACTGGAAGGTAACGTATACTTATTTCTTTGTTTTTTCGTCTCAAATGAGTATATATTTTTCATAAAAGACGTGTTTTTTTTAGGACCTGCGCCTGCAACGAATTTAGGTTTCAGATTTTGGTGCTATTTAGATTTCAGTCATAAGAAATAGGAAAAACTTAGAAAATGCTATTTATTAAGTTCTACCGTATCTTCTAAATGTACGCAGTGAATGGTTCAACTAAAGTACCCGACAAAAGCTAGGTACTGTGTTGAAAGCATTGTCGTCGGAGCGAAACGTTCCTAACCTAATAGCCTTACCCGCTGAGAAAACTGAGATTTCCACTTAGAGTCTCTTTATTGCTTCAGCAAAAGCTTTCTGAGGAAAAATTACTGCTTATGATAAAGATTTTTTTAAACGTTGTGAAAATTGTATTCTAGCTTATTTTTCTGTTCAAATTCTACCATATTCTACCATAATCATAATAATTATGTTGCAAATCTAATATACCGAGGTACTAAGACATATTTTATTGTCTAGGAAGTAGGAACTAGAAAATAAATTACACACATTTACATATGACTTTCTGTTTTCCATGGTCAGTAATTGGGTCACACACAGAGCTGCTTGTGCCACCTGTGAAGATATTCTTTACCGTGCAAATGCGTTAGTAATTAGTTACTACGTTACTAAATCTCTGATGATGAAAATACGTCATTATTTCTGTATGTAATGAGTACATTACATAATCGGTCAAAAACAAGACAATGGTAAGTATACCATTGTCTTGTTTTTGACCGAAATTAAAACTGCGCCTGTAAAACAGCGGTAACCTAAATTATATCGGGCGCTTATTTAACGGTAAAAATTATATTTTTTGCATTGAGTAAAGCACACGCATAAATGATAAACAAAACCGTTAGTAGAATACGTTGACTGATCAATGTTGGGCCAGTTCCAAAACTTCCAAACCACACTTTGTGATTTTTAGTATATACGGAGACGGACGTCAAAGTTATCGGATATTAGAATTCAGAACAGCTACCGGCGTTTATTGGAAACCGATAAAGCCATGAGCGCAAAAACACCTGAATTTATGAATTTTCTGAATGCTTTTCCTCGTAACTGTAATGCAGAGGAAATTGGGGCTCAAAATGTTTCGTAGCGCTGGTTTCTTCCAACGTCAACAATATTTACAGACGTATTCTTTTCTTCTAAAATTTTTTTGCGTGTTCAACTTCTGTGAAATCTTCACATTTCTTGTCAGACACATCAGCTTTGCTTCCTATTGGATCTTTTGAATCAGACAAATCGTATTTTAACATCAAACCTTTTATAGTCTAGTTGACTTGACAAAGGACTCAATTTATTTCAACTCAGCTCAGTCTGCTCTAAATGAAATTCTTGGCTTTATTAAATCGTCCGCTATAGTGCTCGGGTCCCCTGATGTGTACTCCCGGGGACACGATTGCAAATTGGACATCCCTCTTCAATTTGCCATGTGAACGACAACCACCGCTCCGGGTTTATTCTGCGTTAATTGACCTTTTATATTGTTCTATTCGTTTTGCACTGCAAGGTAATTGGATTTAGAATTGAGTTTGCCACGGAACACGAAAAACGATCAAATAAAGGGTGAAATGAGGATTTGAACAAGCGTTGGTTTTATAAATTCAGCTCAGAATATTTGAACCTCTGGTAGTCTGAGAGATTGAATTATCGGCGAGTGGATATTGTCAGATATTATGTCAGAAAGATTATTTATTACACATTTTGTGTTTATGTTTTACTTGCTTTGTGTATTTCATGTTTTTGCCCGTTTGTGTATCATAAACAAATGTATTTTCTTTGTTTCTTCTTCCTTTCTTTATAGATTTTGGTTTCCCTCTTCATATTTCCACCCATATCCTTTAGGAAGAAGAAATCTCGTTTGAAATGTGTTTTGGAAATTGCATTTAGGGGTTAAAATTTATAATTAGATATTAATTATCTTTTTTCGCTAAAAAGTTTTTTCCTGTGTAATACCGCGTAGTATTAACATTGGTTATTTTTTGTTCGCAGAAGAAGAATGTTACCACTGCATGGCCAGCCTTGTCGCTTCCAAAGAGAAGATGTTCATAACGCAGACGAAGCTCCTCAACGAGGTCACGTGGAAGACCGTTATGCAGATCGCTAAGAAGCATGCCGTAAGCCTCTTTCTTTCTTGCTGTTTTAGTTATGACCTCAACATTTCTAATATTGAACTATCTAAGATCCAATTATGAGATCACGTAATCTTACCTGTTCCTTTACAAAACATTAATAGAAATCAACAGTCTCATTAGTAAGTATATCAATAAATTCTACTGCTTCTTTTCTATACAAGGGTATATTATATTCCGAGCGTTTGTTTCATTTTCAAGCTTACTTGTAGGGTTAAGTAAGTACATAAATAATTTTCATTTACTACAAAATCTTCATGAATCTAACCTAGACCCGAGACGAAAAAATTTAACACGTATTGCAAATAATTACAAGAATTATGCAATTATTTTAGTAAGTTTACGACTACGTAATCAGTTTATCAGATTGTAAAGATGTGTTTGTAGAAACACGCCTGCAGACCATATCTCACAGATAACCCCTTATCCGAAAGATTTACGTCTACAAAAAAAGATATAACGGGTACTAACCACTTACCTTGCATAGGGCTGAAAGGCCCTAAGTATTGGATTGGTTTAAAACCAGATTGTGCCTATGATTTGACACTTGGTAACTAGGTAAGTATAAGTAGGTCCAACTCTACCAAAACAGTTTCTACTCAAATACGAACAAGATGTATCGTTAGGTTGAATGACAAGCTATTAAAACTTTGGAGATATGACAAGGGAGGATAATGTTTCATCATCTCACATAATGAGCAGAGTCCAAAATGAAGATTCCGTGGTTTGTTTGGATTTGAATTATCGACTTTACATTAAGCATTAAAAGCCTTTTAAAATTAGATATGTTGATATTGGTGATTCAACATCAATACTAACAAAAAATCTTCAATTTTAAGACTTTGACCTTACCGACTTCACTCCAATCGCTTCGATATTCAGTTTTATGAAGACGTCCTCTAACCAATAGTATAAAAATATGCTTAGTAACAAAAAAATTGTTAGGTACCTATAGAGTTCACCTCAACTTATTCAAATCTTTGTCGTAATGTCGTATGCAAGACGATCGCGTGACGTTCGTACCTTTACGAATAAATTTTCTAACATTTTTATAGTGCAGTAACAACGACACGCAAATATTACGTAATTCCTAGCTCTGGTTTAACCTCTGAGGGTTGAAAAAGTAAAGGTACAAGTATAAAGAATAGCGCTGCCGACCTGCGATCTAGGTCAACCCTCAGTCGCCCCCAGACTCCAGACTACGTAAAGTATGTAGATGGGGGGGGGGGTGAATATGACGAGATTGCTATTGGTACAAGTCCTCAGACTGACAATAAAGAGAAAACGATCTTCTGCCTCTCGGGAAAGAACCCGTATATTTGAATTTATGAGAGATATACTCGTACTTCAACTCCCGGAGACATATTTGCGAGTCAAACATAAGGCTCATTGAACTGCAATGAAAAGTAAAACGTGAGATGAGTGGGGTGGTTTGTACGGTGGAGCAGGGGCTTCCCCTGACAACCTCAACGTCGTCATCTCAAACAAAGAACTGCCTTTTATATAAGACCACAGAAGATAATGAATAGTAAACGGCGTTAAATAATATCCCGATATACTTATATAGAGTCACGACACATGATTACTGCGTCAATAAAAATGCAATTTGACGTCTCGTGGATAGCACGTTCCAATATCGCTGTGAGTCACAGTAGTAACATCATTAATGCACGACAAACGAATAAAGCGTGGTCAAAGGAGCTCATAGTAGTTGGCAGAATCTTCCATCGTATTTTCTGCCGTATAGTTTCATGTGTTTTTTTCCCAATGGCTCAACGTGCAATGTTTGTAATGTTTCTGTTGGTTTAGCCAGGGCTAGGTACTTTTTCCGAAAAGACCTTGAAAGGTTTGTACCCGTGCGTGACTGATGGTAAATACTGCGTCTCGCAAAACCTTTTGTCATGCACAGCAACACAACCAGAAACATTTTGTAAACAGATTAATGTACAAGAGGTTACGGAACTAGCTATCAGCTGCACGATATCGTATTTGTACTAGTAGAATGTCCGCAACTTTGTTCACCTGGATTTATATTCTTATAAGCTCCTGTAATAGTCGGGTAGAGGTATCTTCTTCAGTGTACTTCTATCATCTTCAAGTCAAAAGCATTTTGGTTTATACTGTGCTGCTTTTAAAATCAGTCAGTCTACCGTCTTGGTTGATAGATATAACTAGGGTGAACGGCACTGCCCTTAAATTATTAATGAGGGAAAAGATCGCGTGAACTATCTACTACGACTTGACCGGTAGTACAGCTTACTCTGTGTCTGTCATTGCCCTGAGGATGTTATTGTAGAATTGCATCATCGGTACCTGCTTTTCTGACTGTTGTACTTACAGCAAAGGGATACTACGCATTATTTTCTAGTCTAGTTCAATATTGCGCATTGATTTTTTACGTATTGTATTTTTCTGTTTTTATGGCTTCGGATTTCGGTAAATCCAACTTTGCAGTGACGAGCAATAAATCTGGAATCCGGTCGTATGGTACGCGTTGCACGTAGGCTTCTGTCACGGCATAAATAAACATCCAGCACAAATTCCTGATCTCACACAAGATATCACGCTGGTACACACGACTGTGTATCAACAACGGATACCATGATAACATCATCACCATGCAGCAGTCGACTTCTATTATGTAAATATGTACGAGTCGACTGCTAGGCATAAGCCTTTCTCATAGATTTCCAGTTTTATCCAAATAGAAAACCAACATCTAACGTTTTGTGGGTCTTGGATGTTCATAATCATGATAGATATTTTCTGGTCGCATAAAAACTTCGTCACCAGAGTTACGCTTGTACGAATTTACTCTTAACACTACAATTCATAGCCAGGATGCACGTCAAACTGTCGGTCCCGGCTCTAGCAGTCGTTAAGCCACGACGGAGGCATTTAGGCGGCCTAAAAACTCCGTCACCCACCAGAGTTGGCCATTAACTCTTACGAGCTTGCTAGCTAATAGCCAGGAAGGCCCAATTCTATGACCAACATGATCATTGATGATTTTGGGAGACTGTACATCCTAATTAATTCCAGTGTTAATCCTCGCTTGTTTTCCGTAACCGACCCCTTGTTTGCAGAAGTCGGCGGCGCAGCATCTGTCCCGACTGTCTGGAGCTATTGGACCCGAGAGAATCTACGCAGACTGGCAGTGGTGGATACTGGCAGCCCTGCCGTTCCCTCATCTTGTGAGGGTACTGGACTGTTTCTTCCATGAGGGGATCAAGGTACGGTCGATTAATCAATCGGCGGAAAAACTTCATGGAACGTTCTGGACATTTCAAGCGATAGTCGGATATAGGCAAACTGGCAATGGTGGATTGGATACTGGCAGTTTCACTTTATTCGTTTGTCGTGCAGTAACAAGTTTCCTCGTTTTGTGAGGGTACCTACTAGACTTCTTCTGAAAGTTCTAATTCTACTTATTTTTTTTCATTTTTCATAATCTAATGTCGACCGAGATCACAGCTTAAGCAATGAGCTAACCTTTTTTACCCTCCCTCAGGTGTTTTACAGGGTAGCACTGGCGATCCTAATCCTTTTCCACAAGCACGCAACGAGCCAGAACTCTGAGTGGTACGTCGAAGCCACGAAGAACGGTGTCGACCACGCCATCGACAAGTATTGTCGGAACTTGCCGGCTTCCCCCACCAAACTTTTACGCACCGCCTTTAGTATACGCGCACTGAGGTAAGTGATCTATATCGGACACATTCTAGCCTAGCGATATCAGGCCAAGTAATTTTTTTATGTATTTTATAAAAAATCCTTGGACATTTCACACAACGCACAACTTAGTCCCTACCCAAACTAAGCAAAACTTGTACATACTATGGGAACTAGATTGCTAATAGATTACCTATATACTTTTTTTGTAAATACATACGACGCGCGACGTTTAGACGAGATAATGCAGCCAACATTCCCTTTTGAACTATCCCGTGAAAAAAATTTACAAGATTTATAGTGTCTTGGCGCATGATGGTTGTGAAAGATATTACCTCGTACTTAAAGTCACCTAGTTTATAATGTAAGACTTTTCTAAATTACTCTTGTGTTTTTATTGAATAAAACATAGTTGACTTTGAACTCGAATCTTTAGACGTCCAGATGATGGTACAATAGGTAATCTACGAGTACGTGTACATTCTATATTCAACCGCTGTTAAAACCAAATTTAAAAAAAAATATAAAATCATAAAAAAGATTTGGTAAATTTTCAGAAATTCTACATTATTCTTTTTGTATCATCCACAGCTCACAATACATATCCAGGGTGTTCATAAAAACGGAAATGACGCTCAAATCGAAGCAAGTGATCACCGGCTCGCGACTGGTGCGATCACGATCCTCTGACAACCTCCCCACCAGCCAATCACAAGTCAACATTCAGATGATGTCACACACGCTGACCATTCGCGAGGTGAGTGACCTGCCGAATCAATCGTCGCTACAAATTACGTGGAATATCTACTACCTACATAGTATTGAAAGTTATATCTACTAAAAATTTGGTCTTTATAAATTTAGAATTTTCTTCTTTCAAATCGAAGGTTAGGAAGTTCGAGCTTCTCATTTTAATTCAACAAAGTCTTTTAAGAATTTATGATACTTATATTATAATTGATTGAAAACAAGCCACTGCCTTATTTGACAATGACAATACTAATATTTCTATACATTTATGCAAAGGAGCTGAGATAATCTAACTGCAGATATAATATTAACCAACTCCACACGCACGAACACAATGACATATTATATGTATGTATATCGGTATATTATATTCTATGTATTATGTATGTATATCGGTATTTACTTGGTTTGCAGAGAATGTCTGAAGAAACGTGCAAACAGATGGTATCGTACTCGACAATAGGCGTTTGGCTCGCGGCTTTGGCTTTTATTTCTCATTCGATCATCAGATCTAACAAACTAACTTCATATCGAAAGTACAATCGATATTCAGAGTGTCCACTGTTTAGTTTTTTTGTAAGATTTTATTTTTCTCCTTCAGTTTCTGTCTGTCCATTTGTTAGGACCGTAGCCAGGATTTGTGCCCCTCTATTATCGTAGTTCTAATCTAACACTAATTGCACTCGACCTAAATCAACGTATTAAAGTCAATAAACTAAAACGATGCAATTGATTAACAGCATAATAACAATGTCTATGAAAATTAGTTAGTGTCGTGCACTAGCGTCATTTTTTGTTATTCCGTTTATAAAATTGGGGGAATCTCAAAACGCGGTTTACTATTACAAATGTCCCAGAGTATCGATGGTGCACAGCACACCTTCAGTTAGAATATTAATAAAGTACATTTGAAAGTACACCTAAGAATTTAAGATTTGGTAACACCGATCGAGTCCCGTCTTCCTAGTATTCAGTTAACTATTCTCCTGGCTACGACTCTTGACGTTATGTTATGTTCGGTCTGTGTAGCGTTCTAGACAGATTTGTGAATGATAATGTTGTGTCCATCGATGTAATCATTCGACTAGATTCTTTGTTCTCACGACAATATTATCGTATCGAACATTTCAAATCGAACCCATTTCATTCAGCTTTGAATGTATGATTTCGTGTTTATATTATCAATGTTTTCAGTGTGACCTTTCTTTGTAAGATACAAATTATTCTGCTGTAATAAAAATCTTTCGAGAAAGCATTTTTGAGACTTTGCATTGGCATGTGTGTGGAAAATGTCAAAATCTAAATTATTGTAAAAATACAGATGTTATGCGGAGTCATTTCAGATGAGCCTGTATAGTTTGTGAATTTATAATGAACATGTCGATATGATAGTGATGTGACGTGAAGGTGGCATGTTATCGATTGTTTTGTGTGAGTGCTAACCGTGTGTCGATTTTCCTGTTAGGGCTCACATTCGCCGGGCCCGCGCGCCCTATCCATGGGCGTTTACCCCATTCAAGCTCTCAAGTCGCAGATACTAGACCAGAGTGAAGTAAGAAGCAACAGTGTCGCCCCATTAGCTTGCGACGATTTTATCGATGTTTAGATGCACTGCTTGTCACATAGGTGTTTACTATTTACTATAATTTTATTATTCCCCTCAAAGGCAGCTTTAGAAGACCCGATTACATAATTCGCTTACATTATTTTGCGTTTTACATGGTGAGTATACGATAGTGTAAGCTAGTGCATGGAGCTACGTTAATAGTTGTTCTATGTTTACTGTCGATTTTAAGTGACTGTATAAAGCTACGGGTAGCTTACCGATCTCTAGTCATTAAGTTATTATTTCTTTATCATCATCATCGTTTTTTGTTTTTTATTTATTTTATTAACGTTTAACTCTATACAAATCAAACTAACCGATAAGAGTGCCCTACCACAGTACTACAAAAACAAATTCTCCCCATACTCCGACTCCCTTACATATCAAAGCGTATTCATATTCTAAATTGATATAGACTACAGTTTCGTTGCAACGAATTTCGTCATACATGACGTCGTAACCACATAATAATAATGTAACCGTTTTAACTATAAATATGTTAGTTCTTCAAAAAAAAAAAAACTAAATATAAATATAGATGCTCAATTGCTCACGCTAACCCTTTGCATGATAGATATCCTATCAAATCTCTATCCTCTCGATCATCGAGGAAGTCTAATGTAGCTTTCCCCATACCACGACGCCGTAGTGTAGCATAGATTATCCACATCGTTGACCCACATCGTTGGCGATGTTTTGTAAATCCAGCTGAATCTATCCCCATAACATGACGCCGTAGCGTAACATAGAGTACAGTTATCCGCCAGTAACCCAACTGCAAGTGTCCCCTATAACACGTCCCCGTAGCACACCGTAAGCGTACAAGTCTGGCTTCGCAGAGTCCGCGCTCGTCACACTTGGCTCTGTGGTTTCCATTCCCTAACGCGGTGTTTCGCGACCAGAGGCAGCACTCGTCCGACCTACGACAGAAGGTTTGACCGATCCAAAATCGCCGTTCACTGTAACTTACTTACGGATCTTTTGACAACTTTATTTTGTGAAGACTTTTTCGAACTATGTTATTTTTAGTAATATTGATTTCCATTGAAGCACTTATAATGTATCCTTTAATAAGCATAGGTTTATAGTAATCCGTCTGCATGGTTATAGGAATTGTTGACTTCTTCTTCGTAATCATTATTCTTTTTAATTTTTCGGTCACAAGTATTATTATAATTTTATCATGTGTTTTAATCCGTAAGTAAGTTATGGGAGCTGGCATTGAATCACTAATAAAAGGGTTAGTAGTCGTGGTAGCACTTATAAACGGTGAAATGTATGTAGCGTAGCTTTCCGTAAGTTGTATGATGCTGTATCAAACCGTATTCCCTAACTACAGTACAAAACAGTTGTACGAGCAGCCAGCAGGAAAAAACTCCACCAATAGGATTACTGCCTTTTCCACGGCATGGAAAATGAAGCAATCTCATTGGTAGATTTTAATCCTACTCTGTCCGCACCATTCTGGCCCAAAGCTACCCCTTTGTTGGGAATATTCGATAAATCTTTTCGCAGAAATGACGCCATGCCTTGGTGCCTGTCTAGGGGTTTCCATGCTCAGAGTTTTTTTTAATTTCTTAGACGGCGAATTGTATTCAATTGTTAGCTCCAACCGGGTGGTCTTAATTCTGTATTCGTGACGTCATTGTAGATTTAGCTCTTCGAATATAAGACCACTTTCGTTATTAGCGTTATCTTTTCCATGAGATTTTGTTTTCGATGAGTTCCAAATAGTATTTAGAGAGTGCGGTTTTTCTAAAGCTGTTTACAACTTACGGAGCCCTAAATGCATGTTCTCGTCTCCTGCCAGAAACTCCCACCGCGACACATTCCGAATGCACATGTAATTATACTTATTTATTTAATTTATGGATTCATGTCAGGGGACTGTTATTTATTATCATAATTGTTTGTTTCTATGATCTCTTTCAATTTATTATTATTTATCACAATAGAGATGTAGCAAATTAGCGTGCAAAATGCTGTTTGCTAGACAATAATAACATTGTACAAACACCATACTTTGGTTTGCAATTTTTTCCGATCCAATTTTTATTTAGTCAAATCATACTATGTTTTACAAATTGCGTTATGTACTAGAGTTATGTAGATTATGTATTTAGTTGTATGTTATGTAGAAACTTGTATCAAAAATGTAAATAAAGATGGAGCATTATTTACAAAGTTCAAGGTGATTTCAGCTGTATTGAGATTGTCTGAAATGCTTTGACAGAGCGTAGCCTTAGCTTTTAAATCCCAACATGAAAGTTGCCTGGTTCTTATTATGTTATAGCTAACGTTCAAATTAGAACTCTATCAAAGCTCAAGACTCGCTAGTTCAGTACTTAAATTTTTGTAGGATTTGTCTCGTCTGTACGGGCTTTGCGTTTGTAAATTTGGCTCCCACTCAAATCGCTATAACTAATTGTGTTGTTTCGACTATAGTTAATGTTGCATGCTGTGTTTTTGTCTACGTTCTAATAGTGTAAAATTAGTACCAACCAGTTGAGACGGAGAATTTCATTGTTTACTTTTTTATCGATGTCATTTAATCGGTACATTCAACTATAATCAATTAATTACTCACAACTTGGGTTCGTTAATGGCTTATATTACTCTAGAAATGTCTAATGTCTGAACAAAATAAGTTTAATATAAAGGTTATTTTCAACAAAGGTACTTTTCAAACAGATGTATAGATTTAAAAGTTCTAACATAATGAATAGCTACCTGTAAGAGTCAGCCTTCCTGTGGGTAAAAAGATCTTGAGATCCTAACCTAGGTTAGTACCTAGGGTATAAGTTTTTTCGTAACATTTAGTACAAATACTAAACAAATAATGTTGGCTTATTTGAAAATGAACAATGAATTTCTCTGACTTTATTAATAGTATGTACATATTATACTATTATGTACAAAATGTACTTGCCTATTTTAAATGTTGTTTAGTGTGTAGGTGTGCACATAATTGCACTTTCCACTTGTAGCGTTTACTAATGTAATCCACTAATAATGTGTCGTATTTGTTTAGATTTTATACGTTAGAATAAATATAAAATAATATATTTTCGTTTATAATCTTGTAGGACTTTCAAATCATCCAAGAATATTATTTTCTAGTATTGAAATTGCGTAGAAAATCTGTAATTATAGACGAATGCACTGTCTGTCTTAAATATCAATATTATTAACAGCACAAAAATATAAGTGGTATTCGCATTTCACACTCAAAATTGTATTAAACAACCTCTCTAAAAATATAATCCAATAAAAATAATTGCTCTAGTAAATAAAACAGCCTATTAAAATTTCCAGCTGTTCACACTTTGGTCATGGCTGCCTGTCAGAATAACGATGTACCAGCCAGTTCTGCTATACACGACAGAGGAGCACGGCTGTTCGCTGACTACCTTCTACGTCAGGGTAGAGCATCATGAGCCCACGCTCCTCATGATCAAGACTTGCAATAACGAGGTAAGTTTATGCAATAACGAAGTAAGAAGTAACGATGTAACTATGCAATAACGAAGTATGTCTGCTGTAATGAAGTATGTCTGCAATAAAGATGTAAGTTTGCAATAATAAAGTAATTCTGCAGCAACGAGGTAAGTGTATGCAATAACAAGGTAAGTTTGTGCAATAACGAGGTTGGTTTTTGCAATAACGTGGTAAGTTTATGAAATAATGAAGTAATTATGCAATAACGAGGTAATAAAGAGGTGTGATCTTTAACTAACTATATACCTTGATGAACCATTGAACATGACAAAGTATAAAGATGCTTATTATGCTCGTGATAGAATTGCAATGCAATGCCCTTATCATAGAATTTGCGGAATAACATCTTCATACGTTTGTTTTTTTGTGTCAGGTATTCGGAGCGTACTGCTCTACTCGATGGTTCGAGAGAAATCAGAAGGACGAACGTGGCAACAGACAGGCCTATTTCGGCACGGGCGAGACATTCCTATTTAGGTAAGTTTTTATACTTCTCAGTAGTAAATAAAGTGAATTATACAGCATGTATCTACAATGGCGACAAAAAATTGACCCACGGGTAGAGCTACTTATTAGTATTCATAAAAAAAATAATTAGAGTACAGTCAGCAGCACTAGAATGTGTACAATACGTAACTTTCAAACTAGTGTCACCGTATTGCAATAGACATTTACAGGATAAAAACTAAAAAAATATGAACACAGTTGATAATTTTACTTATTTATTTAGTACTGGGACCGTCAAAGTCCATAACAATGCTGCGGCCCTACATTGAAAATTACGAATTGTACTCATTCTAGTGCAGCTGACTGTACTTTAATTATTTTTTTACGAATACTAATAAGTAGCTCTACCCGTGTGTAAATTTTTTGTCGCCATTGTAGATACATGCTGTATATATTGTTATTTTTTTATTGTTATGGTGACTTTCTTGCAACCTGTCACTATTAAAAGTTGAAATATTTTTTTTTATGGCATAAGTTTAAGTCATAAAGTAATAAAAGCTGGCACAATACCTAAGGATCCTCTATGCAGTTGGTAAAACAACCCGATAATGGACCAATTTTCGCTTTTGACGTGGATTAAACGATATTCATGATATTCTGTTACCTTTTTAGTTATTTTATGTGTATCTTAGATCTTCGGGTGAAGGCGTTGTCTGTATTTCACTGTTCATTGCATGGTCACTGGGTTATAAATTCTGCATGATTTGTTGCATTATCGTACTGTACCGTCATCGTAATAGCTAAAAAATACATTTGATCGTTCGTTGTAGGTACTATTATTATTTTAAATTTACCCGTCTCATGAATCCTAATAATAATAAAAAAATACATATTCATCAATCCAAAATTCAGACCTCTTCAATATTTTCATCAAAAAATACCTACATGTGTTAATATTCGTTGATAGTCCTATAATGGCAATGTTGATCCATAAAAATTATATTACACAATCATGTAAATAAAGTAATTACTCATTAACTTCCCAAGTGACATGTAAATGTATCAACTACTATGAGTGTGTACTATGTATGCCCAATATGCCCATTCAAATACACCCTATCATAGGGTGGGTCCCTATGTGCCCATAAATAATTATTCATGGACAATTAACACAACGCCTTCTAGTCCCAAACTAAGCATAGCTTGTACTAAGGGACCTAGATTGACTGATAGAATACATAAATACATTTTTTTTTGTAAATACTTATAATACTTAGTAACACCCAGCCATAGAACAAACATTAATTACACCATGTAATATGACGTTCCCATGTAAATGTACTAGCTGTGCCCATGTAAATCTACCATGTACTATGTGTGTCCATGTAACCCATCACCACTAACGTGCATGTTCCAGCCTTTACCCGGAGCGCGCCAAATATCCTTGGGTCGGGTGTGCTGCCGCTGAAAAGGGTGAAGAAAAAGTTGCCCACGGCTCAGAGTTGTTCATGGCAGCTGACACTAAGATGATCACCATTGGCGGAGGGTAATTCATTTATATATTTCAGTCTGCACCCGCAAAGAGCGAAATACCCCTGGGTTGGGTGTTTGGAGGACAATGAAGATACAAGAACACCCCATGCTAACTCACTGTTCATGGCGGCTGATAGTACTATGATCACTATCGGAGGAGGGTATGATGCATGGGGTTTTGTGTTGTTAAGAACCTTATCCAATGTTGTGTTGTATGTGGTTTGAGATATATAACATCCTATATTGAATGGAAAAGAAAATAAATAATAAATATTCATTGTCATTTCATACAACGCCTTCTAGTTCCAAACTAAGCAAAGCTTGTACTATGGGAACTAGTTGGCTTGTAGAATACTTGTATAAAGTAAAAAAGTAAAATGATACAAGATCTTGTTGAATAGCAAATTAATTTGGTATATTTTTCTTAGACCTACATCTTACATCCCTGTAATCAGAATTAGTGTAAAATCTTTGCATGAGGGTTTATATAGTTGTCATTTTTAATATAAATTCCATAATAATCTTAAATTATTATCCTAATAATAATCAGGAAAAAGTACATTATTTGTGGTCATATTTAATGAACAGTTTAAAACTTGAAGACCGATGCTCGAAGTCGTTTCATCATCATCATCATATGCAGCTTGTAGTGGCCCACAGCTGGGTCCCTCAAACGCCACTCGTCTCTATTTTGGGCCTTTTGCATCCAGGTCTTCCCCTGTACGGCAACAATCGAAGTCTTTTAGACACATTTACCCCCTCTGCATGTAAATATTTGCATAATATTGTCAAGTCCAAGTGTTTGTGAAAATTTGGCATTGCACCAAATAATGATTGTTCTATTCAATAATCTACCTTCTCTCTACTAATATAGAATTCATTTCTAGTGAGGGCCAAGCAATCTGGATGGACGAGAACATAAGATTCGGCAAGACTGACCGTTGCTCCACATTCAACAACCCACCTCTATGCCCCAGCGGAGACTTCGAGATACGTGTATTAGAAGTGTATGGGTTCTCTGGCGCGTAGGATACCTACCTCGAAACTAGGAGCGCAATCTCTATGTAAGGTGCGAGCTAATCAATCCACGTGCTATTTGGAACGCTACGGGCATTAAAAAATAACTGCTTGGGTTTTTTTGACAATTCAGTGAAAATTTTCAAAGAAATCTTTGCTTGTTCCGCAAATCGGCATTGATTTAGAATAGGGAAATAAGTGTCAGTTCAAATGTAATCGTGTAAATGCAATATTACAAGATCTTGTGCTTGCATCGCACGTGTAATAGAGAAGTCATTATTGCACGTGCAATTATGACAGAAGTCATTATTGCACGTGCAACTATGACACAGAAGTCTTAATTAGAAGTCATTATTGCACGTGAAATTATGACAGAGAGTCATTATTGCACGTGCAATTATGACAGAAGTCATTGTTGCACATACAACTATGACAGAGAAGTCATTATTACACGTGCGATTATGACAGGGAAGTCATTATTGCACGTGCGATTATGACAGAGAAGTCATTATTGCACGTGCAATTATGACAGAAGTCATTACTGCATATGCAATTTTGAATGTTATTGTGCAATTCGTAACGGAAAAGCGAACGCGTACATTTTTGTTAGTGAATACAAAAGTATACACTAGTAACTTTGTCTATTCAGTGACAAAAAAAAGTACTCAAGTGTATTTTCCGGTCTGAATTGACCAATTAGGGTAATTGGTCACTTACGACACCTCTGATAAGTGTTTGATTGATGCTCGGACCTTACTCCTAACCCCACGGCTTCATTGCCTGTCTGCCGCGTGGCAAATCTAATGGATGTTCACATCACACAGTAACAGGCTATGTTTGATATCATAGCTTTCAATTTTGATGCAAAACATGCTTTAAAAAAACCTTTGACAGGTTGAAGTAAGATCTTTGGCGTGCCCATTAGTTGTGTACACACTGTAATGTAGATTAGGTCTAATCTAGTCTTTATAGTAAAGAAACACAGCGAAAATAGCTTATCAATAGTTCTATGCTAAGACTTGTTTTTTTTTTCTTCTTACAACTAATGGGATGCCGATGATTTTCCTCGATACTACCATCAATAGAAATAGAGTTGGTTTTGCAACAAAATATTTCGTCTAGAATCTAGATTATTTGTATCCTTCGATGTTGCGTACGGTGTCATCCCCAAGTGTAAGAATGTTGTAAGAATAGCTTGCGTTAGACCTGGTTTTACCGATCGCATCTTTCCGACTTTAAACCTTCCATCTCCAAGAATAAGGTTCAAATAGCACGTCAGTTTCGCGAACCTTAAAAGCTTGAAAATTGGGTAAACTACCAAAAAATTATATGTTTTGCAAGACATGAGTTTGGCGGGTAGTTTATCAGACAGCTATTTTGTATCGCCCTCTCATATTTGTTAAGTTAGAGAGAGATGCAAATAAAAATGGCGTCCAGTTTTCGAAGTCGGATCGATGTGATTGGACCTATTGGTCTAATTATGAAACTAAGTTTAGTCTTCAACTATTAATAAAATCAGGCTAAGCGTATAAAGTAAAGAAAGAACAATCATTTGTGTGTAATGACAAAAACATAAAAAAAAAAGAAACAGCATATTGATAGTCAATCTCGTTTCTTGATTAGACCTTTGTATGAATGTCGGCTGAGGTCATCATTAGATTGTATGTGACAAACTCATAATAAAACGTGCAATGAATTAGTATTATCTATTCTGTAAGATGTGCTGTGAAACCCCCCCATTTCTAAAACTATATGCAATTTCCCATGTATCTTTGCCGTCTAAAACTTATGCTAATGAAGGTGCCTCTGAGTAAAAATCATAGACATTTTTCATGGAAAAGTACTAAAAGATCTGAAGAAATATCTTCTTGCCCCGGGACGATCATGTTCAATTGTATGTGCAGTATTATACTAATGTATGGGTTCCATGAGGTCAAGTTATATCGGTTGCACTGTATATTCATTGCCTAATACGATCGTCCCTTGCTGTTTTCAGACTACCATCCATTGGTCCTCGATAGTATTTCAAACTCCGTGTTATCTTAGTTCGCGCGATCTAGGATTTATCGATTGGTGCGACCTATCCAATTTGGGCGCATTTTCAGAGTAGTTTTTATCATGTAGTGTAGATGGCGTTACAATTTCAATTTATATTCAGATAAATAAAATATAATAACTGTATTGTATATTGTCATGCTGGTGTATTGAAGTGCAATGAAGCTCTTGCTATGAAAAACTTATCCCTAAAGACAGATCGCTGCTGTAGAGATTAAATCTAGGTTCAGTATGTACCAATTAGGTTATGAAATCCTCCAAAGCAAGATCAACTAATATTATGTAGTTTGGGAGCTATCTTTTACAGCCTGCATCATCATCAGCATTCACAGATGTAAGGCCTAACACCGGTGTTTCTGTAACAGCGTTAATCGTATAAAATAATAATGAAATGAGTACTAGAGCCATACCCTAGAATAGAAAATACGGGCCAAAAAAATAACCAACTTCATGTATTTCTAGTAAGAGCTTCGTTCTACCGCTAACTTCGTTGCACCGTAACTCAGCTGTCCGATATGACAACGAAAGAGGAACGTTGGTTGTTTACTGTTATCGTGTTTAGATGTCTGTGTGTAAGTTTAAGTACAAATGGGTGTACATTGTACCTACTCAAATACGCTTATATTGAAGCAATATGGGCTCTAGCCGTGCGGTAAAGGTGGCGCCACGTTGCGAGCGATAGGTAAACTATTTATCGCGCATTTTTGATAGTCTATGAACTAAGTCAAATAATTTTTGATAGTTTATAAACTATGTCAAATCAGTTTGATAGTTTATGAACTAAGTCAAATAATGTTTGATAGTTTATGAACTATGTCAAATAATGTTTGATAGCATAAGAACTTATATCAAATAATTTTGGATAGTTCATGAACTAAAGAAAAGTGAGTTAAAGAATTTTGCATCATCGCTTGCCACGTGAAGCCATCGGAATCTGTCGTGCGAACATTCCAGTGACATTGGAGACGAATGAGGCGTATTCGAGAGTCTGAGAAATAGTCGCATACGAGATGTGATTGTAGAAACGGCATAGTCCCGGTATATGCGCCGCGTGGCAATTATGTGTCTTGTGGATATTGAATCTCGTATGCGACATATTTGTGAAGCTCGTAAGAAACGATCCAAGTCTTCTGCTCGGCGACGGTACGAGACCTAAACTCACGTTAGTTGCTTTTGATTTTGTAATGACAAATTCGGTCCAACGCGCAGTATTTCGGTATAGTGTGTGTATCGCTTCTAAGGCTTGAATTTATACTCAAATCGTCTGTCGTTGCTCACAAAAAATTACCAAAGAATTTAAACGTAGATACCGCGTACCCTTGTTGTGTACTCGACCCTGATATTTACTAGTTTAATATTACAGTTTAATATGTTTTGTAATGGTAACTGTAGATATTGTCGAACGCAACGGGACGCGAATAGCATAGCTTGGATAATCGTTCAATAGCTCTTATAATCACATACAATAAAGATAGTAATCCCATGTTCGTGTCACTGACAAACACGGTGAGCCACTGCTACTAAATGCAGTTTTTAAGTATTATTTTACATTTTCGGACGTTTTGTGCCAAAATTGGACCATTGGTAAATCGGCTGAACTCATATAAATGTAGTCATTCATTTATTTTGTATAATAATCATTTTTCATGATTCTCTTTTTCATTGACGAAGCGTGAGTGAATTATTTTATGTTTTAAATTCAAAAATTAAGTTATTTTTAGACTAAACAGAATAAAATAATGTTTGTTAGGAACGCAGATAGATGTCGGTGTATGTCACAAAATGTTAATACATATCCCGTCGGTACAAAAGGGGAATGATGCGTCCATATCAATTCACCCGCGGCTTTGTCTGCGAATATTTTTATTTGTAAATATTTTGATGTATTCCTTCACCCGGTACTCGAACAATTTTGTAAGTTTAAAGACCGGGCTGAAAATGTATGGTACTACAATATGTTCTTTGGAAGCCTAAGAATTTGTTTTAAATTCAGATTATTTATGTAATTTATTGAGTAGATAACAAGTGATGTTTTTTATGTATGTTCCGGCCCGTCTCTGTGTCGGCGGCCACTGTCACAACACATGATAGTTTTATTTTTATAGTTTATGCAGTAAGTCGTTAATTTTATTGTGATGATGGCTTTAACACGTGGGATCGAACGTTGTGTGTGAGGGGAATGGCGGGTCCTGCCTGTCCCTAGTAGTGTAGTATAGAGTAGGTAGGTACGGTATGTAGTGTACGCGATGTATATTATTTTGTTACGGCCTCCGCACAGAGACGCCGCCCGCAATGTTGCTGTTAGCTAATTCGTCGTTGTTCAGTGTAAAGTCTAGTCTTTATCCTGTTTTTATTATCTTTACGATATATTGAATATAACGAATTGATATTTCAAAATGTAATGCGATTATTGCCCCGCTCTAGGGGCGCGTAGGCTCGTGGTTAGTTAGTTATAAGTACATTAATGTAAAAGTTATTAATCTCTAAATATTATCCTTTTCAGTATTTGTGAATGTTTTTTTACGTGTGATCATGTAAACTGACAGTGGGTGGATGATCTTTACGTATGTTACTGTTACATTCGGATCGGATAGCTCCGTACGACGGTGTAAAACTCGTTTATCGTAATATAAATGTTGCTTTACAGTGTCTAAAAATATATAATCCCGTAAAAATACTGTCGTTTTATTTCTTACAACTGAAATACTGAGTATTTCTTTAATTTATCTTTTTACAGTGAGACCTAAAGATCAGATATAACAGTAGGAATTATATACTTATAGGTAGGTTACTTACCTGATTTGTTATGGATTATCCATCGAGTTTTGAACATCCTGTCCAATGCCTCTAACAGACGGTGAAACAATTCATAAAATTTCGTACCTACCTAGGTACTATCTAGTCTAGAAATAATGAGACTTAAGTGAGCGGCTTAAGGTATAGCATTATAGGTAGCACAGCTTCGACAGAATACTAGTTGTACAAAAATCATTGGTTGGAAACATACTATACCTATCTAATTCTAGCTGATGAAGAGGTGTTGAGGTTTAAAAAAAAACAAAATGTTCTTTTAAAAACATTTAAAGCTTTTTGTATGCCTAAATTAAAAACCCTTACAGCTAATTACGAAAAATTATATGTACAATGGAAAAATTAAATAATACAGTGTGACTAAGTATGTAGCTACAATCATAATGAAGAACTCTACCTATATGTATTAGGTAGGTGTACCTAATACTTATATGACCTAATCGAATAAATAGCTAGTCTATAATGAGAATGGCTATACCTCAAAAACACTACTGAATGTTGAGTAGACTCCTACAATAGATACAAGATCTAATACACATTCTACTCGATTACAAAACTTGGCTGCAAAGAATAGTAAAAATGTACTACTTAAATGCACAGAGAAAGATGAAATCAGTTGGCCCTTTCCTTTAGCCAAGACTAGTGTGTTTATTTTCATTGTAAGCAATAACTCTGCCCCTGATTAACTCCCTCAGTTGAGACTTTTTGGATGCTTTGGTAATAGTCTTGTAATCATTCTTGATTATACCCAAAACATCAGCAAAGTTTTCGTCAGTGCATTGAGCCAAGTAAATGCACATAAACTCACTTATCTCATAAATAGATTGATCAACAGTTTTTATTTCATTATCAGCCAGTGGTTCACCAAACTTATTCTTTCTTGGCATCAGCGTTTGCCAAATTCTATATCCTGGGAAGAAGAATTTGTTTGGGTTGGATATTTCTGACACATTTAGTGTATTTAAGATGAGACTCGCAGACTGGAATATGTGCTCGAGATCTGTATCGATCAGTTTGTTGTTCACAATTTTATGCTCGTAATAACCAAGAATTTGACTGATCATTGTAACAACACTACACCGGTTTTCAGTATAAATCTGTGGTGTGTTATCAAACCAAACTAGGTTGAGGCCAATCTGTAGCGTTATGGCCAGAATTCTTTCAAGACTGTCTCTCTCACTGAAGCTCCTCTGTTTAGTCATTATCTCATCGAATGCAACCGACACCGATTCTAACACTTCCGGTGTCACAAACTGCTTGAAGAAATCTTTCCTCAGAGAATTTATATTCAAGTACTCGCACAATGTGTTGAAATTTTCCAGTGCTGTTATCAACAAGTCTTTATTTGATGAGTTTTTCAGGATGAAACATAGATTGTCGGTGTATTTAAATTCTTCAAATAGGTCGATCCAAATCTTGCGCTGTTCCTCTTCGGTCTGGAATATGCAATGGCTCATGACTCGCAGGGCCTGGTTCACGGCTGCTGTGTGGTCGGTTCTGAGATAGCTCATTAGTAATGAGATCAGGGTCTTGTTTTTCATGAGGGCTTCAACTGTTTCTTTCTGGCAGCACATGTTAGCGATGATGGTGACGACCAGTTCTGCGATTCGGTGGTCCGGATGCTCCAGCACCGGCAGCGCGAAGCTGAACAAATCAAGTGCGTCGTGTTCTAACAAGAAGAGCACCACGTCTTTTTCGGCGGTCGTCTCCAATAGCGTAGATAATTCAGTATCAAATGAATGTACTTTTATGACTTTTTTGAAAACGTTCAAATCGGCAAACTTCATCAACACCCTGAGAACAAACCGCTCGCTGTAGGCGGTGGAGCCAATAACATCTCCGATTATTGGTATTGCTACTCCAGCCGGTCCTTCCACGTCGTCGGAGCTGTCGGAGCTGTCAGAGTCCTCCTGCAGCTGAGCATCACTATCACCATTTTCTGACATGGTTTGTTCTATTTTCACGATTTCTTGTAATGTACCAAATCCACACCACAATACAAATACAGCCAAAACGGTCGACAAAATCGACAAATCAATAGCGATGGTGTTGCCATCCCCGAAATTATATTTTACCAATTTTCTCCAGACTCAGTAAAAAATATGTACCCACCCATTTTTCCTGTAAGCACTTATGTATTTTGTGGAATTTTTCCATATCGAGCCAACTTTTACTATAAATGTAACATAAATATATTGAACGTAAAACAAGCTAACATCGTGTGTGAAAATCCACAGATGAACAAGGATAAGTCTAAGTTTAAGCGCCCAAAACATTTGCGATACCTGGAAAAGGTGAATAAGTTTTAAAGTGCCTCTTACAGATAAGACCAAATTGTAACACTTATTTATGCAAATAAACATATTGTATCTTGTATCTTGATACTAAGCTTATTAGTCTGCAGTGAAAATCATTTATGGAAACATTGACTACTTGACATTAGCAACACAGTTTACAGAGGTTGCTTTGTTACTTATCTCTAGTTGATCAGCCTTTGTAAATCATCCCTTTTCTCTTGGTCATCGACAAAAACTAACATTTTGGCTCTAGGTAGAGTTCGCGTCACGTAAGAACCAAGTAAGAACGCTGGCGGTCAAGCTGCGCAGTAAGATAAGATATTTTGGGGTCTATTTGGTGGTACGAGGCACTATGTTCCCATGCGGAAGGGGGTATTTGCTCATGGGAAAATGGTGCCTCGTACACCAAATAGACCCCAAAATCGCTTACTGCGCAGCTTGGCCGGCAGCGTTCTTTTTACATGACGCGAACCATACTACACCTCTTTCAATGAATTTGTAACATAACAGCCAGAGGTAGGTACCAACTTGCCTAATAAGTTTTTCGGTGACTCAGGTCTTATTCATCATAAAGAACCAACAGAAATACACACAGATCTAATAATAATATATAATAGTACCTAATTCAGCAAAATAAATAGTCAATGATCTTGGACAAAATAACGTTTATTGAACAGCTTAATGTAGCTATAACTATGTATTGAAAACATTTATTGCTCTGTACTCGTACTTTTATAAAAAAACATTCACTTATAACGACTTTCTCATAGCATTTTGGCCAACTATGTTTATTTGTTTTCTATCGACCATGTGCGGAATATATCACCTTGTGATATGTGGTTACATTTCTTACTTTAGAAAGTATGCGAGATTGCTTTTACAACCTTTTTTAAACCAGTAAATTCTGGTTTCATAACAAACTAGTAGGCCTCTTTCTATCTAGTAGTAGATTATATTGATTATAAGTTGCATGTTTTAATCAGCAGTCATCACTATTCAATGGTGACGATTCTGTTGTTGCATTTTTCTTAACCTAATTTAACAGCACTTAAAATGTTGCCGTCCGTATCTCAGATATGACAGATAGCTTTAATTCTAGATTAGGTTAGTTTAAGAAATGTAACCACAGAATCAACACCAGAATCTGCCTTAAAAATTTAGAATAGCTTCTAAATCTAAATGCTTAATTATAAATTTAAAAAGGGGCGCTACGCAGATCCTTAATTTGACTGCAAACTAGCTATCTGACTTGACTTTTCTCGACGGAGCGTCTTCATGATTATCTTGTTTCCTCTTCCTACCCTGCCCTCTATTGCCTTTGAAGTTCTTTCCTTTATTGAATTTATTCTGCTTCATATTCCGTCTACGTTTGGACATTTCTTCAATCGTCCTGTCGAGATACGCTTTTTCTTCATCTCCTTCTAGTAGTTTGAAAACAACATCCGCTTCCGTGATATTTATTTTTCCGTCTGTGATCTTCCCGCTGACTTCTTTGGCGACATTTTCTTTTGTGAAGCGAACCCAACCTTCTGTGTCGCCAACTTTGAAGTCTATGAAGGCAATCTCACCACCTGGAAATTAAAGAACCAATTACAATTGCACACCAGAGACATATGTTAAAAGATATACTTAAATAAGTCTGCCCACACTGCCCCACAGCTGGGCAAAGGCCTCCCCTTAAATTTGTCTATAGCTAATCGTCTCCACTGGTCTGGAAGTGATAACACAATGGCTCTTGTGGCATTTAGTAAATTAAAAAGAGATGTTTCAATCATACCTAAAGGAGTGAGGGCATCTCTGATGTCTTCTCTCTTCATTTTATCAGTTCCCTGGCTGAAGTGCAGTACGCAACCAGTTGGTAACTTGAAATCTTCTTTATCTGGCTTCTCAGACTTTTGCTGTGAACACAAATAAAGGGAATTTAGAGATGATGTTTGTCATCAATGGTGTGGATTCAGTTGTTGCATTTTTTGACAAACTTCAAAACAGGAGCTTCTCAATTTGTTTTTTTTTTTTTTTAAATTTTTTACCTCATAACTTTAGACTTTAGAATTTTTTTTTTATCAGATGGGTTCCTGATTGGTCCAAATCCTGATTGGATTGGTTCCCATAAAAATTGTATCAAAATCGGTTCAGTAGTTTAGGAGTTATTTATTTATTTTTCACCTTATAATGAAGCTGTATCAAATTGAATATCTCTACCGAACATAACTATTCACCACCTATCATTCTCTTTTGTGCTAAGGTAATAAAACGTGGCATTGGCAATTTCGAGCAACACTGCAAAGGCTATCAGACAAGAATTGAATTGTATGTACCTCCTTCTCCTTATGTTTCTTATCTTTCTGTTCCTTCCGCGCTGTATACTCTTCTTGTTTCTGCTTATTGTAGGCCTCCTGCCACAGCACCAACAGATCTGCTTCCTTGTACTTCAAGTCTTTACGGGCTATGAACTTCTCTGCCTGAAATCAAATATGTTCTATGTTATGTTCTATGACTAGCTGATACCCGTGACTATGTTCCCGTGTGATACTACCAGCATATGATGAACCTCATAGCAAATGGCTACTTTTGGCTTAGAACATTCAAGCTGTATCTACACCCCTACACTATATAAGGATACTACCCTCCAAATTTCATACCTCTAGGACCTATGGTTTAGGCTGTGCGTTGATTCTAAGTCAGCTTCAAAAGAGTTTTATATATATTGAGATGATAAACATTCCCGGACATTACACAACACTCCTCTACCTCTAGTCCCAAACTAAGCAAACCTTGTACTATTGGAACTAGATTGCTGATAGAATACTAAGACACAATAAACCTGGCCTTTATTATTCCAAAATAATTCAATATTCAAATATTAGTCATTCAAAAAACAACTTTTAATTCAGAATTAATCCAGATAAGCTAAATTCTTACCTGTTCCTTAGACTTGAACAGCACAAACACTGAACCCTTGAACACACGGTTTCGTGTGTTCCTTTCCTGGTACTTCCTCATAATAACATGCTCCACTTCTTCAAACTGTTTCAGATAGGCCAGTATTTCATCTAGAGTTGTCTCCTTTGTGAAACCTTTTATGTAAAGAGTTCGAGCTGTCAGTTCTTTACGACGATCCTCATTTAGCTCCGGGACTGGCAACTCTGGGTGACGACGCACCTTTTTGTGGTCATCTGAGATCTGTAATACATTTTTTTGACAGATATAATAAAATACACTTTTTTGCTTTTTACTTTGAAAATATGATAAGGCTTTTTGTGAGAGCTTGTCAAGTACTACCACCATACCTATTTCTGTCATCACACACGTTACTCTTTCACGCAAAAACTACTGATCCGATTTAATAGGTTCCGAAACTACTAGACCGATGTAAAAATTCCTTCAACATTCGGAAGCTACACTATCCCTGGGACATAGACTATTTTATATCAACATAGACTATTTTATATTTTCACAAAAATTAGGGATCTTTACTGAAACTCCATTAATGTAACCTAAGGTGTAAAATGAATGAAATTCTAATTTTTCATTACTACTATTTGATAATAAGAAGGACATAACCAATGGCACATAAATAAGAAATAACACACCTCAAGTAAGCCAGTAGTAGATTTAAGCAGGGCTTGGGCTATGACCTCCGTGTCAGATGTCAGTTTGTTGAGCCGGTTGAATTTGGTCATCACTTCCAATGGCACCCATCCATCATCCAACTGGATCTGCTCTCGTAGGAACTTGTCCCGAGGTAGGTTTGCATCACCTTAAATATTGTGTATCTATTAGATAGTGCACAATCTAGACAGTATCTAGGTTTCTTGTGCACAAAGAAGTTGAGCATAGGTTGCCAGCACGGTTTAATAGAGCTGACCTTGAAACCTTGTTTGAATGTTGCCGGTAGGACGACAGTACTTAAGCTGCGTTGGCACGATCAATCTGCTCGCACCGAGTGGAGTGATCGTGTAAACGCGGCTTACATAGGTACCTATGGAATTGCAATATCTCACTAATGTTGTGCCGAGCCATCGTCATGAAATATCAACGTAGCGTACCCTAAATCGTACCTACAATACCTATTTGTGTTGTCAAAATGACTCACCGAAATAATACTCCACTTGGCGAATTATGGCACTCTCCACTTCTGTTTCATCATCCTGGTTCTCAGCGCTTTCAGCAACATTCTCGGTAGGCTTCTGATCGTTGGATTCGGATATTTCTTTTTCCTCAGTCATCGTGGTTTGCCTGCAAAATGAAAATTCTACAGTGCCGTCCCTCGGTTGTGTTGTGATTGTGAATCGACACGTTTTGAAGTAAATTAGACGATAGATGCTTACCTAAACAACGTTCCGTGGAAACAGATAGGTAGGTAGGTACTATAATAACTCCACTCAGATTTGATTTAGCAGAAAAAAGCCGTAGAACGCTTCACACAACACGTGTTTTCAAAACAGCACGCGGCCGCCAATTTTTTATTTTTTATGAAGGAACGACACTGACATTGAGAATAGAGGAATACCATAGTGCGGTGTGGAATAGCCATTTTTTTTTTTATTTTGTTCTGGCGCTGGAGGCTTTTTTGTTTTCTAACTAATTTATGTACAAATTTTTACATCCAAACACAGCAAAAAACGAGATGGTGGGTACACGTACGAACATGCTCGATGAACGTGGTACAAACATGGTACCACAACATTACCGAAATTGCGGGCAACACTGCAAAGGTCAGTGATGAAAGAATGAAACAAAAAGCATGAACTAGCGCGCGTGTGAGTGAGAAAAAAATATAAAACTACGCTTTGCATCTTCACATCCACAATCATACAATCTGAACCAAACCAACCAATGTTATTGAAAAAATGTAAACAAACAAAATAACCTAACTTTTTTTAAACATTTTGGTACCTATTCAAAATAGATACCTAAGCGTGCTTTTGAAGGGAACATACCTTTAAATATAGCGCAGGTTTTATTTTGTTTACAATGGGTGTTAGAGGTTTAACTACTTACATAAACTTCAAAGAAGATACGTTCCTGAAGACGTTTTTTCTTTACGATTCGTGTCTTATTATTGATGGACATAGTTTGTGCGCTCAGCTGTATCGTCGACTCAATTGTTTCTCCGCTTTTGGTGGTGACTACGACAAATTTGCAGCATATGTAAGAAATTTCTTTAAAAACCTTCGAAAATGTAACATAACCTCTTACGTGATCTTCGACGGCAGTTATGAGAGCAGAAAGCTGAAGACAGCTCACAGTCGCTTGCGATCTAAAATATATGGTGCTTCGAGACTAGATCCAGTCACTCAAGGAAGCCTTCAGATATTCCCACTACTAATAAGAGATGTATTTATAGAAGCACTCACAGATATATCTGTCCCCTACACTGTGTGTGAGTTTGAAGCTGATGACGAAATCGCTGCAATGGCCAGACACTTGAACTGCCCGGTTCTGAGTTATGATTCGGACTTTTTCATTTACAATGTCCTGTACATCCCATTCAATACTATTGAGACTAAACCAAGGATCATAGAAGAAGACGGCACTAAGATATCTGTGATAGAGTGTAAAATATACAAAGTGGAACATATGACAAATCATTTTGGTGGCCTGAACGAGGAACTTCTGCCGTTGTTGGCAACATTATTGGGAAATGATTATGTTGAAAAGCAGGTCTTCGATAAATTCTTCTCTGAGCTGAAGCTACCTAAAACTAAGAGAAAGACAAATGATCAGCAAAGGTGTATTCATGGACTGTTCAACTGGTTACAAAATGAGACCTTAGACTCGGCTATGACTAAAATATTGGGCAGACTCAAAAAGAGTCAAAAAGACAAAGTTCTGTTTATCATGAAGAAGAGTATTGAAGGTTATAATAGAAAGCACTGTCAATCTCTTAAGTATTTCAACTTGTCTGAAGAAGTATCACTTGAAACTGAATTTAAGTATCAAATTGCTGAAAACAAATATACAATAGAAGATAATGATTCTGAAGACAGTGACAAGATCGAACAAGATGTCATTGATGACGAAAACAAATCCGATGAAGGTGGTTCGGGTTCCGAAAAAGATACTGATGAAAGTACAGGCGTACCTGAATGGTATGCAGAAAGAATTAGATGCAATCATATACCGAAGCCGTACCTCAACTTGTACACTCATCATCTATACTTCTGTTCTCCGCAAGCAGAAGATTACTCCGATGACGATTGCTTTCTCTCTAACCTTCCGATACTTCGCTACGCATTTGACATCATTACAGATTTCTCTGAAGAAAGCATGGTCTACGTAGGTCGGGATAAAGACTTATCATACAAAAGAATCACTGTAAACCAAGATTATGCTTTACCAAGACTTTTGGACATCCCATTCTCTGATCTTTCTGACAACCAGTTGCAGTTATACTTTCACCAATTTTTACAGCAAAAAATGGAGTTACTAGACTTGGCATTAGTAGAAGTTTTACCACAAAGCTTTCAGTTAGTAATGATTGCGGTTCTTTGGTGGGTGGCAACGTGTAATGTGCCATTAGGACATGTCCACAGTGTTATAATGAGCTATGTAATGTTAGAAGTCGTTGATGAGAAGACAGGAACTTTTAGAGGACATAACTATTTCAATAACAAGTACGCAAAGAAATTAGTTGAAATAAAAAATAATAAAACTGATTGCGAAGAAACTCAATTATTAAACAAAAATAAGGTTCTATATGAAGACTGTTTGATAGCAGCTAGTGCACTATTAAAACATTTTGAACTCGATGATAAGATTAAGAAACGGCCGAAATCGTATGATGTTAAAAAAATGCATTCATTCGCTCAATTTCAATGTTGTTTGATGCAAATTAACTCTCTGAATATACTATGTCGTTGCCCATTTGAGAGTACAAAATACTGTAAAACTATTAATGGGACTTTTGTATATAATATCACTGTGAAACTTGAAAATCAAACTGAACCGTGTAAATTATTTGAAGAATATTTAAAAGGAGCTTCAACCGTCCTACTATTTTATAAAAGTATCTGCAATATCTTTGAGCAATGTATTGAGAAAATGAAAATACAGACTGTTAGATGGTCTAGTACAGGAAAGAAGAGAAGACGGAAGAAAAATGCTGCATTGGAGGAAATCAATTTTATAGTTAAAGGATTTGAATCAGAAGTTTTCATTTGAGGTAAATTTAAATTATTTATATTATTTAAATTACTTTTTGATACAGTTTCTTGTTTTGTACTGAACTTTTACCACAACATTCAGCTCCTCAATAGGAAATAAATTAAAAAACACAAAATTGTCTTAAGATTGTATTCAGTTCTTTTTACCATTAACACCATTGGTATAAATCTTAGCTCTAGGAGACACAGCATAATTAATTTTCTCACCCAAAACATAGATCGCCAGCCCTCCTAAAGTACTAACTACACAGAACACCGCTTTCAACGGCCAGTTCAGTAAATCCAGGAAAGGATACGCCCATACGTTAGTTTTTATATAAACAGTTAATACCCAAAAAACGTATATCCATATAAATGCTACCAACATATTGGTTCCCAATTTTCTACTGGGGTAATTTCGTTTCGTAACTAGCAACTCTATAAAAACGAACGGGACTATTAATGTGTGCATCACGTGGTTCACCCACACTGGGATACGGATCTCTATTTCATGGGGGAATATCAACTCCTTATGGGTTACGTAAAGTCCCCAGAAGACCATGGATACGTAGATGGCAACTGGAAATGCTAGGCTGAACAGAATGTCTTTGACTCTTCGGATCAGTGGGGGGTTTCGCGGGGCTACGGTGTTCGTTCCTCCGACATCGTTGAGAAAAGATACTGCGAAGTAGACGGTCTGTAATACCTGAAACAAGATGTATCAAATGTTAGAGACAGACTAGGCGTATAGCAAATTGTTGACCTAGGTGCGGACACAGAATAAGTACCTAGACAACTTCAACTTCTTGGTTTGTGGCTTTTGTGGCTAGTTGTCACAATTCAGCCAGTGTCGAGTTCGCTAATGCTAGTGTCTTAATCAGGAGGGGAGTGCGGATAAGAATATGGTCAGCGTACAGAGGGAGGTACAACCAAAATTTTGATAATTAGATACCTAGACATCTAGTTACGTAATCGTTATCAAGAGAGTAATGGGCAGGTACCTACTTTAAAACTGCAGTTCACTGGTCGCGGAAGAATTGAAAGATGAACCTCCCTTCATTAGTCGGTCCCTCATTATTCCATTATTCCTTTCGTGTGGATAGCGGTTGACTATTGGAGCGGTCTATGGTTTGTGGACAACCGATCAGTTTTCGCTAATATTATTAGACGGCCACGGCCTAAGCTAGGCTTATATGCCAGACAGACTTAGTTACTACATACGTAAGTGTTAGTTATTTTTATTGGTTTCTAACCATTTTAGTTATTTGTAAGGTTTAACTATACCTAGGTATTGTTATTTCTATAACTATTTTTATTATTGTACATCCGAAACGGATAAACTGTTGGTTCAATTTTAAGCTTGTAACACCTTTTTGTACACAGTTATACAATAAACATAATCTTTATCTTTATCTAGAAATCTTTGTGCTTAAATACAGCAGTGGTTGAAAACTAAAAAATGGTACCTACCTAGGTGTCGATAAGATTCTGAAAGTCAAAAATACTTTTTGCATTGAGCCGGTCGCCGTTTCAAAACCCAGCATCTACCTAATTGTTCTGAATTCGATTTACCTGGGCTGGGTTGGGTACCTACTGCAGAGAGATTCACCATGCCAGATTATTTCTTATAGAGTCAAGGAGGATTCTAGAATCTAGACTACCAAATGAAGCATGCTTATGCTTACCAAGCACCACACCGTCAGGAATAAATGCCTCGCTTTCAACGGAAACTGCTCCAAATCCTTGGAAGGGAAAGGAAGGTCTACGTACATCTGGTCGTACCAGAGCGCGTAGGAGTTAAGCGCAAACACAGATAAATGAAAAAATTGCAGTAACATATTTGCCACTTAATTCAAAATATAGTCTGTCAAAAGCCCGTGTAGGCCTATGACCTAATAGAAGCTCGTTATTTTTTTCAATAGGACTGGCTTGGTGCAAGGCTGAAAAGCTACTGATGAAAATAGTGACCTCTCTCTGCGGTTCATAGTAAATATCGATTCTTTATGTTCTTATCAACGATAGATAAAGCATGGTCAGTCTGTGATTTGAGCAACTAGGTACTCGAAGTCGTTATTACAGCAGCGGTCGTGTAGTGGCTTGGCTACACTAGTCAACCTAGACTTTAAATTCTATGCCGGTGAATTTGTAAATAATAGTACATTATGGTACAAGTGTGTTACATTGGTGATTACCGCCGAGGTGCCATTGAGACCCGAGCCGTAGGCGAGGGTCTTAAGAGAGCCGAGGACGGTAATCATCAATACACACGTGTATCATACGACGTTTTTCAACACACTTGTGAATAAAATAACTATAATTTCAACAGTGAAAACGAGTTGTGAAAAATGTTTCGCTATGGCGGGAATAACTAATCAGTTTTCCTATGCGCGCGCATTGCGATCGGCCACAGACTGAAGAGATGAGGTTTTTTTTTTAATTTTCCGCGCTTACGGCTTGCGCCTATTCTGTCACGTACAAAATGGGGAATTTAAAGTTTTTTTTTATTACAGAGAAAACAAAAGTTATATTTGAGTGAAAGTTTTATTTATTAAACACGTAACGAGTTAAAATTGTCTATTTAAATAAGAAGTTGCATGAAATGAGCAAGCAATAGGAACATTAATTTATTTGTTCTATTGAACACGATCTTTTTTTTTGAATAAAAACTTTTTTAAGGACAAAGCAACTCAACCAATAAAATTAAGAAAAAAATCTATAACTCACTAGTGAGTTATAGATTGATTATATCACAGTTTGATTATGGGTGTCATTATGTGCCTAATTGCGGTGACAAAAGAGCCACTTTATGAGCAAGTGTGTTGAAAAACCTATTTAATAAGGTTATAAAAGTACCTACCAAATAATAAAAGAATTGAGATTCATTTACAGAATCACAGTACCTAGGTACCTAGGCAATGGAATCTTATAAAGGTCATATTCTTTTCAAACATTTAATGATTGGTATCATTTGAAAAGCTATGCTTTTTACCTATATCTTTGATCATTACTTCTTTTAACATAAGAGCTTAGCTCTTGTCTGTGTAAAAATGCATATCTCGCCATTTGTCCCTTTCCAGTGCAGCTCCCTTGACTTCCATAAACGACAGATCTTTACTAAAGCTGTTAAAATAATGTTCTCATGATCAGCACTTAAGAAACTATCTGAAGATACAAAGTCTCACCTTCTGACCAGCGAAATGTATCTATCAAAAGTACAAGGGATTTGTCCCTAATAGAGATTTCGCTGGGTCATCTTTGGATGACCCAGCGAAATCTCTATTCCCCAGTGCAATAGCAACAGCCGAGCACTGTTCTCTATGTCTCGCCTATCGGCCGGAGTTTTTAGACTGTTATCTGACGGCTAGTTGTATTTACGTGTCTGATTATGAAGTCTCCGGATCTCCGGCTTGTGTCAGGGGTTATCAGGGAATGATAAAGGCACAGACCCACTTGTCTGTTCTTATTTTTGCCCCCATTGTGAATCAAAGTCAGCTTTTGCTTTCGACTTCTTCCGAGTGTTCTTCTTGACCTTGGTGATTTTACTAAATAAAAGATGATTGATGACTGGTAGTTTTTACCAGCGCAATAATTATGGGTAGGCTTTTGTGCAGCTCAGGAAGTCAGGATGTACCTAAGCCTCATGAAGTTATAGTAAAGACACGCAGTATGTAGACCTTAGCGAACTATTTTGTCGAGTGGGTTGTTGCAACGTCAACCATGTTAGGTAAAAAAATCTAAGAAAAAAATAACGCTGGCTGCAAAATTCTCAAACACGTTTTTTCGCTTGATTTTTAACATACCTTGTCTACAAAAGTAGGCAAGGTAGGTATGTAACCTACCTAGGTACCGGTACCTACATACATAATATGTGATAAAATATTAGATTTTACTCAAGATACCTATTTAGTTCGGTAATGTGTTGTTTCATTCTCAAAATCCAGTTAAAATATCAGAAAAATAGTGGTAAAGCTAAGTTATTTGATTCCACGGTTATTTTCAAGCTTCATACTAGACGCCAGACCTCGCCTTTGTGTAAAATAACAAAATAAATTCGAATAGAAACGCGACACCCTTTTCCGCACTAAGTCGGGGATAGACATTATTGCTATTATATTATCCGGGTGGGCTGGTTAATAGAAAACTTAATACCTTTGTTTTCTTAGCTTTGAGTTCAGTTACCAGTCGGGTGACCAAGAAATATCTTTAGATGTGAAAATAGACTCTGTTATTAAAAACTCCATGGAAGCTTGGAATAATTAAACACCGTGTTTGGTCTCCTTGGATCGAATTTGAATCTGCTTGTCAATGCAAAAAACAAAACACGATTTAAGTATTCCAAGCTTACTACCTACATCAAGAATATTTATTTATGTTTTGAACTCCTCATCATCATCTTGTAGAAGTCCACTGCTAAGGTGTCGGCCTACCCCATATATTTTTGGATCTTCATGCAATCCTCAATGCGCTATGTCGTCCGTAATAGTGTTCCACGCTTCGTCTTTCTTTCGCCGTGGTTGCCATTCGAGGACCTTTATTCCCCAGGCGGTTGTCAGTTCTACTAGCTATACCTATGGCCTACCCACTTCGACTTGCTACTTCTCGGCTCTTCTACGGGTTTCCTCATTGGAGATTCTATTGATATCTACCTAGGTTCATACACCCAGACTTAGGTACCTACAGTGAAACTGTAAACCATACCATAGCATTCTAGGTAGTAGTCTGTGCTATCAACAAAGCTCTCTATTCGTTCACTAAAATATTACTCCATATTCTGCAAAATCATATTCGCAGCAGCCATTCGTGCTGAACAGTGATGCACGCAGCTTAGGGGCCGTGTGGTCGGAGATAATCCCGCCGGATCGTAAACCGGACGCCGACCACCGGAACGGATTATTTCAGCTATAATGTGGCTAAAATGGATATTTATCTGGTCACAATAACATAATTATGTTATTTATAAATTGAAACATCGACCAATCGTTTATACATAGGTACCTACAATCATCTCTGAATACTAGCCTAAACTACTGGATTTTTAGGTGCTTTGTATGTTCTATCTGTGGGTACTAACGACTCTTACTCAAAACAGGAAAGTATTAGGGTAAAAACCGTTCCTACATCAGGTTAATAACTTTACCGGAATATGAAAAACTCACGCGGTCAATTTGGCTCTAGGGAAATCTACCTACCCTTTTAGTTTTTTTGCGCAAATCCACCGCAAATCATATTAAATACCGAACTGCTCTTCATGGTTACGAAAATCCATGGTTACGTTTAGGTTTAAGTAATAAGGAAATAATAAAAAAACTAATTTTTCCAAACTTTCTTTCGAAATTCTGTTTTGACAAAACTCCGCGTCTGCATCTCATCAGGGAAACGCAGTCTGTAGATATACCAGGCAGCGAGCCTGTCGGCCGAACTTCTGAATTAATATTAATATTAAATTTCATGGCGCGCCTCGTCCGAGATTAAAGAGCTGGTACGCTGGACTAAGATCTACGAAAAAAAATTAGGATAAGGCTTATTAGATCACAAGAATGACTTGCATAAAAGGGATTAAAAGTTCGTGGTAGGAGCTTTGGGAACTTCATTAGTGTCAGCTAACTATGATGCCTGCAAGAAAGGATGTTTCTTTGCGAAGTCATGCTTTGAGAAATATCAACCACTCCTAAGATCATCGATCAGGGTTTTACATTTGTGTGAAAAACGGTGAAGGAGATCATCGTGGGGCAACCCGAGGCAGTCAGCTCCACAGGACGTATCGTAGTCGACTCAGGTCTAAAAGGATGGTATAGGTGCAGAGCAAGGTCACTCCAAACCATGTCCCAGACACGCAGCGTCCCGTTCTTAGGGGCATGGGTAAAAACTGACTCCTAAAACTAATCTTAAGCCCTAAGCTTGAAATAGTTACTATTACACCGTGTTTTGCCTTTTGAATAGAATAGATTTTGTGCCATAAAAAGAAACATACATAGTACCTACAGCAAAGAGATAAAAAAAAATTGCATTGACAAGCAGGTTCAAATTCGATCAAAACACTTCCAACTTTACATCGAGGATCCAAAGGCCTGTTTATTTTGCAGGTTCAATTGGTCTGTGCAAGGAATAAAATGCCTTCTCCATTGCGCCTTCTCATAGTGGTCAATAATGAAGCACTCGTAGTTTTTCACTTTTTATTCAGGCACGTTAGAGCCGTCCACAGCAAAAATTAAGTGGGGCCGTGATGAAACTACCACTTTAGAATGAGATTTTTTCAAAGGTAAAAATGACATTACTTAGGAACGAGGTACCTATCATAAAATGCCAAGCAGAGAAGGTAAAAATAGGTCAAAATAATTCAAATACTTAGGATTAGTGTCCTAAAATGGAATTCACGTTACAAATTGTTGACATGAGATTATTTTGCGATGTTATCGCGATAAAACTGAAATTTTCTTTCGACGTCACTATTCTACATTTGATCAAGCATTGTTTTATCTGTTTATCATTTTTCAGTTCGGCGAAAAAATGGAATAGTGGATTTCTTCAGGCACTCATTTGGTATACTTACGTATCTCTAGGTACCTACTATTATTTATTCTGCGGCGTAACCAAGAACAACTGACGTCAAGCACGACTGACCGTCAGGATAGAACTTTTTACTTTAGAAGTATCTACATAACCTTAAATAACCTTACCTTACCTACATACCACCTAACCTAAATCTTACTACCTAGGTCTAGGTACCTATTACATTTACTTTTCATTCAAAATATCCTGAGCATTTCTTTAAGCTTAAACCTTTCATTAAGCCGAGGTTAATGAGCAGTATTTTCATTTGAAGGAAACTCAAGGCTCCCTTAGGAGTATATAATAATGAGGCCTTTAGCCTTTTTACGAGTGCTGTAAGAGAAATCAAATTAAATGTTGAAGGGCAACTCTGGTGACGAAGTTTTTTATCGCTCGAAGCTCAAACTACTTATTTTTATGTACGTATATCTACCTGTTTTTACCTAAACTGTGCCTAAACCCAGAATTCCTAGATTTTTTAGAAGATTCCTTTCCTAGATTTCCTTTAAGCTTTGACTGAATGACTAACGCACTGGGACTTTATTTCTTTGATAAGACGGTTTCTACAAAAAAAAGATTTTTATTCTAAAAGTTATGAGTCGACAAAGTTTCGAACCCACAACCTTCCCCATTATATCCTGATAGGGGGATGCGCTAGGTAGGTACCATTACTCTACCGACTCGTATCTCCTCTCGACGAATAACTCCTAGGGAAATAGACAGTGGTTTTCTTTAGTAAGTATAGGTGTGCTAATATTTTGTGGTAACACTAACTGCCATACTCAGAGACGTCACGTAAGTATTACTTAAAATTAGCGGTGTCTTTGTTCGTTATTGCTCATTGGTTAAGAGATTCATTGATTATCTTTTAACGTAGGTACGTCTCTGAGTGTGGTACTTAGGCCTTTACACAAGCCTTTACCTACATCTGTTGAAGATGATTTATACAGCGTCAGGAGGCAACATATGCCCACACTTAACAAGACACTGTAGTGCCTGGGACAATGTTTAGATGGAGTAGGCTTGCCCAGCACCTATACCATCCTCTCAGCCTAGTCAGCCATATCCACAGGAAAGACAAGGTCAATACGTGCGGAGCTGACTAAGCCACGGGTTTCCTCACGATGTAGGTACAAAGAAAAGGTCACTACAATATCTACCAACCTAGATATTAGGTAGGTACGTGGCAGCCTTCCTTCGGCTACAGATTTATTAATTAAACTTTCTGAATATTCATAAGACATCGATCATTCCATAAGCCCGTAATTTCTTGGACCGCAAAATTAATCTAAATCAAATTGCGGTTCAGAATAGACCAGAGAGATAGATGAATCTTTTATTTATTTCGATATATTTCGCCCAACTACGTCGCAATTTTTTCCGCAAAATTCGTGTGTCGTACCTAATCCTACCTACTCGTGGTACCCGTACCAAAAATAAAAAAAATAAAAAAATGACAATAATTATGTAAGTAGGTATTATATAAATGTTCAAAACTTATTTGCTTAAATACTACTCAAAGCTAAATAATATCACAATACAGTAGAAATATGCTCTATATTAGAAGTTATATTGGTAGTACATTTGTATGGAGTCTTAATGCTAAGAGCATTGTCTACCAGTCATCCTCGCGAGCAAAAAGATTGTGTGAATGCGGTTATGTTTTTTACCACGACACGACTAATGTATTTCTTCGTTAATTCTTTTAAATAAAATAAATATTACAAAACGCTTTTCGAAAGCCTCAACTTTGCCATAAATCATTGAATAACTGAGCAAAATAAAAACCCTTTTCACAGTGTTTTCATAAAAAAATACTCGTCTTTTAATTTCTCTTACTTGTATTTATCAATGCTCGACAGAGTCTGATTGAGGTATAAATACGCAGCTTTTAATTTTTAAACACTAACAGATGAAGAACAAAGACATTTCATTTATCTAGCGTAAGCTTCAACGGATTTAGATATTTTAACACTAGAACATTTTAGGAAAACGCCACCTTTAGTTGTTATGAAAAGCACGCCATTTGAATTTCAGGCAGTTTCAGGCTAGCTAGACTTTTGAGATTCAGTTGTATGTAATGAACCAGAGGGCGAGCGACGACGATGCGTTTATCTATTCTTATCTAATCTGTCTACGCGAAAATCGTGAAATAAAAGAGTAGTAATAAGTAGTAGTGAGACTATTTTACAAAAACAGAATACGCAGTTACACAGTTTTTTGGTGAAACAAAAGTAACATACCTAATAGACCAAAAATGTTATAATTATTATTAGGTAGGTATACATAAAACCATTGACAATTCCCTTCTTCTTTTTTCTTACTTTTTTACATTCACTGATAACAAATATTATAAAAATATGGCGTCGTTTTAGATAGGTGTTGTAAAAACTGTTTAGTTATGTAATAGGTATTGTAGGAAATATTACTAGCTTAAGGGCTACGGCTTGTCTACGGCAGTGCTACGTGAACACCTACGATAGTGCTACGTCTACGGTAGTTCTACGGCGTAGCTGCCGTAGCACTAATACTGTTTGAAAATCA
Source organism: Eulithis prunata (assembly GCA_918843925.1). Taxonomy (NCBI): domain Eukaryota; kingdom Metazoa; phylum Arthropoda; class Insecta; order Lepidoptera; family Geometridae; genus Eulithis; species Eulithis prunata. The sequence goes on from OU974007.1 coordinate 1,550,625, forward strand.
TTTGAAAAGTCGTAAATAGCTGAATTTGGCCTGTAGGCTAAAATAAGTTACAATTTTTAATCTTTCTATTTATATTAGGTAAATACCGTTTTCACTTTTACATGATTTTTATTTAGTTACTATTGAATCCAAGTCCATCTCTGCGTGCTTTTTTATTCTCCTTCTACAATTAGTATTGTTTGCAAAATGGTTTGTAAGAAAACTTTTTGCAAGATAGCATGAAAAACGTTTTAGATGAGTTCCATTTTTAAAACAACCTAGAAAATGTTACAACTTTTTAATAAGGTTTGCGCGATAAAGGTTTTAATAAAAGCTGTTGTTTGTAACAAAAAGAAAAATCTGATGCCATGCGCCATCCGGAGATAAACTTGTCTGCACCGACCACCTAGGTACCTATTTTATCTTTGTTTGTATCAAATAGTAGACAAGAAGATTAGGCGTGGACTTTGGTAGGTATCAAGAGGAGTACCTAGGTACTCGAATGTTTTGATTTTTTTCTGCTATAATCGTCGGTTTTACCTAAATTTTTTTTAGTTTATTTAGCTTATATTCATTATAATCTCACTGATCACTTTGAATCTTTATTAGGTTTTGTATGTTTAGGTATGATTACTTTTTTTTATAGAAACAATGTAATCATATTGTAAGTGATTTTATTTCTGTCACTAGCTTCCGCCCCGACTTTATCCGCGTTCAGTCTAACCCTATTAATTTTCCGCGATAAAAAGTAGCCTATGTGTTACGAAAAGATATTAAATCAAACAAAAATATCGGGGTTGTTCACTTTACATAAAAAGGAATAAAAAAAGTTTTGTAAGCGATTATTGAAATGTAACTTTGCTGTAGTAGAAAAGATTCCTGAAACACGACAAAGTGTCACAACAGGTGTTATATTGAACGGCACTGCTATTTGTATTTTAAATCGTATGTACGTTACAGTAAGGCTGGTATTGCTGAGACGGTGATAGATAAGATAGATTCGGTCATGCGAGCACTTTAAATTGTGTTTGAAATGCGAGATAAATATGTTGAGGTAGGTACAACTTGAGAAAAATATGAAATAGTGTGTAAATGTTATCGACCTGGAATTCAATCAAATAATAGTGATTCCGATAAAAATTGCGTTTCTTTTTTAATTTTCTTCTGGCAGGGCAACGCCTTATTGGATTCATATCGATTATATTCGATCGAAATTGGGTGTTTCTATGTATTATAAGTATGTATTTACAAAAAAAAAAAATGTATGTGTGTATTCTATCAGCCATCTAGTTCCCATAGTACAAGCTTTGCTTAGTTTGGGACTAGAAGGCGTTGTGTTAAGTGTCCGTGAATATTTATTATTATTTATTATTATAATCACCGAATCGATGAATCACCGATAGGGGATCGATTGATTACCTATGCCCTTTAGTTCCCGACAGTTTGAGACATTGGGTTTGTCTGTAAGCTCTGAAACAAACCAACTTAATGCTCCGGTGTAAATGCGGTCAGCTAAAATCCATTCCTAAAGTACAGCTTTAGGTATCAGATTTCTTACAAAAGAACAGATAGTTTCAAATTCATTCGTTCGTTCCATTCGTTTCAAAGCGAGTCACTTAATAGTCCTCAAACTGATATTTTATTCCTCCTTTTCAATCCGGGCATAAAAATTAAAACAACTGTTACAAAAAGAAGACGAAGACGCATCATAAAGGTTGTTGTGAAAAAAAAAATATCGAGCTACAAAAGTTGTACCTAACTTTTGTAGATAGCCATTTGCATTTTTTTTTTAAATACAGAGGCTGTTGGGTGTTCATGAATTATTCAACGAACGGAATGTTGCTGTCCGTTTCCGGTTTAGAAACACCGGATGTGCGGACATCTTGTCTGTTACACTACCATCTACCATTATAACTGAACATTATAACTTAGTACCTTCGCTTAGTTTTGGACTAGAGGGCGTTGTGTGAAATTTCCAATTTCTTTTTTGTAGTTTGTCCGAACTGATATCTCGCGATGGTTCCAAAATATAAAACGCTAATTAACTTTTTTTTACAATGGCTTTGGTTGTCTTCGCAAATCGCATGGGAACCACGCTTTAGCTATTTGCCAGTCTTACATACCAACTACACTGAGGACGTGTCTTGTGAGGCATCGCACTGTATCCTACCAATGATAGAATCGATACTGTAAAGTGATAAGTATAGATAAACAAAGGCTTAGAATTACAGAAAAATGAAGAGATGGAAATGCTGTTCTTTTTAAAATTTCAACATCTTCTTCAGTGTATGTTCGGTCTCTGGTATTTGTTTCTTGTTCGCATATTTAGGGTCGAAACTGGTTGTGGATTTGCTTGATACAACCTGAAATATAAAAGAAAAAAAAACTTGTATAGGTAAATAATTTTTTTTAACAAATTTTTTTAGAATATGACCTACCTTAAATATTTTATTGTCAAAGATAGATGTTTGTTCAGTGTCTGTACAAAAAAAAGTATATATAAGTATTCTATCAGCAATCTAGTTCCCATAGGTAGTACAAGCTATGCTTAGTTTGGGACTAGAAGGCGTTGTGTTAAATGTACATGAATATTTATTTATTTTTGTTTTGAATAGGTACCTGGTTGACGAATGTAAGCATCTGCAGCATGTCATAGCGGCGATGGTACCGGTCGAGGATTTTACAGAGGCTATGCATCATCCAGGCGCCGGTGGTGGAACAGCGATATGCATAATAATCTGAAATTAAAAAAAAACAATTAGAAATTGCACGCAGTAACGATGCAGTCTAAAATATGCAGTTTAATAACAGTTTAGTAATATGCGTTTAAAATATGCAGTTCAAAATAACAGTTTAGTATGAAATATTGCTGTGCGTACTCAAATAACCTACGGAATAATATTTCTTCATACCAACTCTAACTACCCTTTTAAAGAGAATTGGTGATGATTTGCAATGAACCTCTGAGGCTTGGTGTGCGATAAATAAATCTTTACTCAAGCATATATTTGAGTTACAGATTTTCATACAAAAATCTATGCTTGAGTCCGGATCATTTCTTGAGCAAGTAAATTGGAATACAGGCTTTAGATGCAAAGACCTGTTATTATATTATTATATTGATCAGGGTAAGTACTACTACCGTAACTACTTACCTACCTATTCCAGATTGAGAAGAGGTAAGAAAACTATATTATAGGTTTATCAAGTTAGGTTAGGTTAGTTTTTTTTGTCTCGGTTTGTCTCGTCGAGATTTCTTTAAAAAAAACTTACGTGGAGTAGCAGAGTAGAGCATAAGTGTATCATTCTGCTTCGGCTTGGTAATATTCGGTTCATCATCGGGATGGTCATTATCCACGTGCCCAGATCTGCATGCCTATAATAAGAAGACGTAATTTTATGAATTATTTGTAATAATATTAATAGCGTAGACTATGCTACTACTAACATGCTACTATGCAGCTAGGAGGAATATCACACACAGCACGTTTATCCCGTTTGGATATCATCATCAATATATATAAAACTCTTTTGAAGCTGACAGAGAATCAACGCACAGCCTAAACTATAAGTCCTAGAGGTATGAAATTTGGAGGGTAGGTTCCTTATATAGTGTAGGGGCGCACTAAGAAAGGAATTTCGAAAAGTCACACTCTAACGCGAGCAACGCCGCGGGAGACGGCTAGTCCTCAATAAATATATCTACCGCGACTCGATTTGGGAGACTTACCTGAACCAACCACACCTTAGGTTTCCCAATAAGTCCTGGATGAGCGTTGTCCATCATATCAGTGAGTTCACTGAGGCGGTACACCACCATGTCTGCTGATAGAAGGTAACCTCCGTTGCTTCCATGGGTTAGAATAGCCACTACGACACATGATGTTGCACTGTGGTCTGCTGTCCATACTGGAATAAACAGGAAAATTCCATCAGGATCCTAAAAGGCGTTACAGTCGGTATAGCTCAGAGCCCGTAGTCTGTGCATTTGTTTTACTTTCGACTCAAGTATAGCACACGCAAACGCATTCACAAAGCGAGAAATTTTGTATGAAATCTGGATAAGCGCCTCTAGCGGGAGATTTGGGAATTGTATAATTCCCAACAAAATGACTCGCCTTGCGAATGCGTTTGCGTGTGCTACACTCGAGTCGAAAGCCAAACAAACGCACAGACTACGGGCTCTGCTTTCCGTGCTGTGGGTCGTGCGTTGCGTTCGCTCCCCAGTGAGAACAAACATTTGTGTGCACCAAACTTATAAATGTTTGTTCTATGTATTATAAAAAAAAGTATTTACAAAAAAGTATTTTTACTAGGTATAAGTATTGTATCAGCCATCTAATTCCCATTGTAGGTACATAAGTTTTCCTTAGTTTAAGACCAGAGGGCGTGTAAAATGTTTCTTTTTTATTCAAAAACATGAGCATGAATCTAATAATCACGTCTTGCAATCGGCTTTCTTAATTCTGCATTGGAACTTCGATTAAATGTATGCGTCTATTTTAAAATCAAATAACCTCGGTCAATGTCAGTGCCACGTGACCTTGAAGAACTGGCAAAAAACGGGTTCCGTTGCGTGTTTTTTTACATAGATACTTAGGTATAATATTTAAATCATTAATATCAAAATTATAAAAACCAGCTGTGTAATACTTACCTCAGACATAGTTGAATCGATTCGTCGAATTTCGTATGCAAATATATGCCGGTGGTTGTGCACTGGATTCTTAATTCCACTCGGTGTGTGAATACCTACTAACTTACTATACTCATAAAGTATCGTAACATATCAGGGGCTTTATGCTCACTTTGGTAGAGATTCTACTCTATTAGGGATGACGTCATATCTCAGAAAAAAAACTCGTTGAACCCGTGAATCAAGTTTTCGATGTCATTTTGACGTCATAAAACGAACTTAAACAAAGACAAGTGCGGAATAAGACAGAAAGAAGAAAATTTACCTTTCTCCATCTCTTTTAGAATATCTTTATAGTCCAGGTCGTGGTGAACGTCGTATTTAAATCCTAGAGCAGTAAATGTGGTCAGCAGACTATTCACATCTTCGTTTGTGCCTTCTCTTTTATGCTGCTCAGCTATTTTAGGACTAAAAAAAAAATATATGATAGTTTTAACCCCTAACCTGAACCGTCCGCTAAACCGTTTCCAGCCTAAAGCAGCGTCTGAATGCGCTTCTAGAACCCTCTACATGGTAAAAACCAGATAGTTTGAGCTAGGCATGGCTGACGGAGCACGGTTCATTAAAGCTTGGAGAACAAGGAGTAAGGACGGAGTAGACAATCTATCGTACCTACTCGATCGAATTTCGGATTATAATTTTATAAGCCGTGTTGGCCGAGTAGAATTGCACCTCGACTTTCAATCCGAAGGTCGTGAGTTTGAATCCCGGTCGTGCATCAATGGATTTTTGGTTTCGGAAATTTTATTTGCGCATTAACACGAGCTTAACGGTGAAGGAAAACATCGTGAGGTTTAGTCGATGACGTATTGACGATGTCTTTCCTGTGGATATGGCTGACTAGGCTGAGAGGATGGTATAGGTGCTGGGCAAGTCTACTCCATCTAAACATTGTCCCAGGCACTACAGTGTCCCGGATGCCTCCTGAGGCTGTATAAATCATCTTCAATAGATGTAAAGGCCTATTATACGCATCCCGACAACTCCCTTTATGTTCTCTACGGTAGAGAAGGAATCTTTTCTTTATTGCAGACGTTTAGTGCAGAGAATACCCCAAATTATGCTTCTGAAGAAAATATGCATTCGAAATCGGAGGGACAAGCCAATAGACTCGTCTCCTACACCTTTCTATCAAGTGTAGCAGATGATTAATATGGTGTATGTCTACTTACTCACTACACTTGTACTCAAAATGGTTGAAAATATGCAGATATTTATTTTCCGTCATGGGGTAACACAAAGCGGACAGATCGAACGGTACTCGTGACTGAGGCGTTTCTATTATGTCCGCATGGTCTGTGGATATGCCAATACCGCGGCCGCTAGAAATAAAAAAAAAACATGAGTCGAATAACAGAAAGATTTATAAAAAAACACAACCGAATTGAGAACCTCCTTTTTTTAAGTCGGTTAAAAATGGCAGTAGAATAAGCTGCTGATAATAGCCACCACGCCAACACCAAACAAAAAAAGAAAACTTCACTTGTTTTTGTTTTTTTCATGTAAATAGGTAACAGTTTGAAAATGGGAGGAAAATCGATTTTTTTTTTATGAACTTTTTATTATATGACCGTATTCTTACCAACCACGATCATGATCGAAAGCTCAGACTGATCAGATCAGACTGGCGAAATTCTCGCACTAGACTCGTACTTTCGAAAAACGAACAATGTATGAAACGGGGGTCAAAATTTTAATCACGTTTCATACAAAACGAGATTTTCAGATTACTTTTGGTAGAATGGGAGTCCCGCTTCTTCTTACGTAGGAACTACGTATTACATATTCTTTGGCTGTGATGATCATCAAAGTGCTTTCAAATGGTGAAGGAACCCGCGAAGAAACCCATGGCTAAGGCAGAGTAGGTAGGTATAGATACTTTTCTTATTTTATGTTGACGTAGTGGATGATGCAACTTTTTTTGGTGTAGCGCTTTTTTCGTCAGTACCTACGTATTTCAGGTTTTCAAAAATGATGAAATATTTATGAAATCTTTGTCATTTGTCGACAATTGGGTTTTACCTAGATTTCTTAGGGCTTCTTTATTTGGTAGAAGTTTTTAAGGCACTTTTTTAGAGCCATGTAGAGCCATAGGTATGAGTAAAATCGATTCACTTACGTATAAGTACGTACATACGTACCTAAAATATTTCGATATTGCACCAACGACGAACGATAACGATAATATACCAAGGTGCAGACAGTTATTAAAATTTTATAAAAAAATTAATATTTTTTCAGCTGAAGCTATAAAAACAAAACTGAACTGTAACGAAATTGCAGTTTTTTAAATGAACAACTAAAATCTTAGCTGTGATTGTACTTGCAAAATATTCGTCCTTTTAAACGTAAATAACACATACAATAACATACCTATTATGATAGTAAATATGTTAGCAATGCAGAGAGAACCAACCTCTTTGAGTAAAATAAAACTTTTTATTAAAGACCTATTGGTTGGTGCGCTGCGCACTGGCCACAAAAGAGTTTTGAGTCGGGAAAAATATGCGAAGATTGGAGGATTACTACGAAAAATACTAAGTAAGTATATGGGTAGACAGGTACATAATCAACTAAAGTTTGACACTGTTTTAGTGCTCAATGGTTGACAGTAATTGCTATTTACCTCGAATTGGATGGTGTTATATGAAATCCCGTCACATCTGTTTTTGTTTCTCGTTTATCCATTTTACAGTTTAATTTTATCACAGGCCTATAACACTTGCTGCTCTACACACTTCGGTGGTCTGATAGTTATTAATACGTACTGTAATTTATTTCTATTGACTTCTATTATGACTTATTTTATTATGTTTTCAATTGTTATTGTCAAATATTTCAATTGTTTTCGTACGGGTTATCACTCGAATGTTTAATTCAGAACACGTTTTGCCAGTTTAAGTGGTGCTTATCGACTGCGCCGGCGCCGGTCACCTTCCTCCCTCCCCCTTGGACTCTTCGTCATATCGCGTCGCTCATTTACCTACTTTGTACTGAGCTTTGGGATTTCCTAGAATTCAGGTCTCGTTTTTTTTTTAACTCCATAAACTCGATTATGTTATGAGTCATTCGAATCAATCATATGTGTAAGACCAAATACAATGTAGACAATGGTTTGTCGTAGGCCTCTTTGTTAGGCATGTGTGCTTTTTGTATTTTGGTAATAGTACCTACTTGAAGTTGTTTGAATGTTGTGTTCACCTGGTGTCTGTGTGCAGATTCCCCCCCGTCAACAAAAAAAAAAAGGTACCAGTCAGAAGACAACTTGAATATAGGTATGTATTATGTTTCTGTACATAACACTGTTGGTGTTCTAATAAATAAGAAAAAAAACACCTGTGTAAAACGTCATAGCTTATCTGTATGTACGTTTTTATCAATTCAATGCGGCCTATAGGCCAAGGGACAGATCATATAATACCGGCGAAGTTTACCATTTAAAATTAGGTGGGCCATCCGCTTGTATCAATTTGTTATAAGAAATACAGTTTAATCTAGGTTTCGATGTATTCTAGACTTCGAAGTTAGTTTACTATCAAATATACCTAACCCTCTGCGTAGTTGGGTAAATGATAAGATACAGGCCTTGGTTTAACAGTATTTTCATTAAAACATTCAGAACTTTTGGCTTTGGCAAACCACCACGTCATGCAACAATACTTTGTTCTGCTTTTCCTCTACGTTCATACAATAAAAAATGCAGTTGGATAAAACCACAGCAAAACCCAACATAAGTTGTCGCTATGCGCCGTGATATTTTTACTTATTTACTTATAAATACAATTTACATTGTATTTTTGTAAAATGGATGAGCGTATGGAAAATAGAACGCGCATTTTTGTATGCTTTGTTAGTTGTGCGAAACAACGAATTCGCGGTATTTCTAAATATAACTTTAGTTTTATCTGGCACATACAAGGTCAATACGGACTTTACAGACTAGATTCTTTTACACATTGTAAGTGGGCAAACTTCTGTTGGTTATGCCAGAATGACTTTATTTTGTACAATTAAGATAAATATCAGATAAACACTTTATTGTACACAAAGAGAAATTATATAATAACAAGAAATAACATACAACGTTTGCAACGGTTTGTAGATAGCTCAACTATTTTACGTGTATTTTGTAAATATTGTGAATACTGCATTAGTTGTAATATTTTGTAAATAATTGTAAATACTGTATTAGTTGTAATTTTCTTTGTGAATAAACACATTACATTGGTACTGCAAATATGGTTTCTGTTCTACCTTACTAGACACGTTTTTCTTTTTCTTTTTGTGGCAGGCGTCAAAGCTCAGTTGGTATAAGCTCTGCCTTCTGTGCTGGTCGTGGGTTCGATCCCCATTAAGAACAAACATTTGTGTGTGGCAAACATAGATGTTTGTTCTGTGTCTGGGTGTTAATATTATATGTATCATAGGTAGGTGTGTACCTATTTACAAAAAAATAATATAAGTAGGCACCTATTACATCAGCAATCTAGTTCCCAGAGCTCTGCTTAGTTTTCGACTAGAAGGCGTTGAGTGAAATGTCCTAGGATATTTAATTATTTTAATTCCTATTCACTTGAAGGATCTAGAGAACTTATGTTAATTTATCTAGTTTCTATCAGTTAATGCATTGTTATAGGCAGAGCTATTCACATAACATCGGAGGCTTGTCTCATAACTCAAAATAAATCTATCAGGTTAAGTTTTTTGTTCCACTGGACGAGGTTATGATATGATAAGAATACCGATAACTACTATCAATGCAAGAGTTATCGATTGCGTGCGCCTTATTTTGCAGGTTACCTAACTACTTAGCTCTGATAAAGGCTATGATAACAGGAAACATCAATAAAAATGTGTGAGTATAAAGTTAACTGAAAATATTTAAAAATTAACCGAAACTTGGGTTTTTTTTTTTACAAAGCAATATTAGGTATTCACAAAGAAAATTACGACTAATACAGTTTACAATACAGTTTTTTTTGTATTGTGATTATCCTTATTTGGATTAATTGCTTTATTGCTGGGGGGAATCGTTGTCTCATAAAAATCTGCCAGGTTTAAGTCTGGCAGGTTTTCTGAATTGTTTTCATACTAAATCTTCATCTTTTTTCTTTTATTTTTTTTTTATTGGCGTCGCACTGTTTGTGCATTTGCCATAGGTATAGGTATTCTGTGATTGAATAGTGACATTAGCGCGTTTCAGCGCGTTTTTTGCCGTCAAAAGCTTCTTGCTTTCGTATTTTTCTTATAATTTTGCTTGGATCCAAATTCTCCACCGATCATTACTTCTCACCACCGGTCATTCTCCATCGTGCTAAGGTCTAATAAAACGTGACATTGGCGAAATTGCGGGCAACACTGCAAAGGCCATAGACAAGAATTGAATTGAATCTGTGGCTACGTCACTTGACATTATGTTGGGCAGCGAAAGCAGTTCAGAGCTTGCGATATGGGGGCTGTTCATCATCCACATAGCCGATTTTCACACTCAATTAACGTAGTGTGGAGTTTACACTACGCAGTAACTGGCAGTGCTACGTAGTCGAGCTGGCGTTGTCGCATAGTACACTGTGCAACTTACCACTGTCTTGAGGTAGTTTCAAACTTTAAAGTTTGAAACTACCTCAAGAACGTGGATTTAAATCCACGTTAGTAGGTAGGTACAAAAGCCAAGTAGAGCTACACTCGTGGTCATGACAGCTCGACTCTAGAGCTGCATGCCGCGCAGTGTAACTGCCTTTTATGTATATAAATTTGAGCTTTTGTTTATTATGTACTAGCTTCCTCCCGCGACTTCTTTCGCGTTCCATTGGACCCCGTTAATTTTCCGGTATAATAACTATGCTATATGTTACTTCTAATGTAGTGTTCGCGTGAAAGCGTAACAAACAAACTTACATTCACATTTATAATATTAAGTAGGATTATAAATGTGAACACAGCAACAGTTACACTGCACGGTTCGACTGCTCTACTGCAGAGCGCTACCACGTTACCGCGCAATGTAAAATTTACTTACTTTGATAATAGTACATTATGGTACTAGTGTGGTACATTGGTGATTACCGCCGAGGTGCCATTGAGACCCGAGCCGTAGGCGAGGGTCTTAAGAAAGCCGAGAACGGTAATCACCAATACACACGTGTATCATACGACGTTTTTCAACACACTTGTGAATAAAATAACAATAAAATAACTATAATTTCAACAGTGAAAACGCGTTGTGAAAAATGTTTCGCTATGGCGGGAAAAATTAATCAGTTTTCCTATGCGCGCGCATTGCGATCGGCCACAGACTAAAGGGATGAGGTTTTTTTTTAATTTATTTTCCGCGCTTAGGGCTTGCGCCTATTCTGCCACGTAAAAAATGGGGAATTTAAAGTTTTCTTTTATTACAGAGAAAACAAAAGTTATATTTGAGTGAAAGTTTTATTTATTAAACACGTACGAGTTAAAATTATCTATTTAAATAAGAAGTTCCATGAAATGAGCAAGCAATAGGAACATTCATTTGTTTGTTCTATTGAACACGATCTTTTTTTTGAATAAAAACTTTTTTAGTAACAAAGCTACTCAACCAATAAAATAAAATAAAAAAATCTATAACTCACTAGTGAGTTATAGCAATGAAAAAGTCACAGTTTGATTATGGGTATCATTATGTGCCTAATTGCGGTGACCATAGAGCCACTTTATGAGCAAGTGTGTTGAAAAGCTTTTTATTTTACTTGATCGATTTTAATCAGTTATCGACGTAAAAATTGACGTAGTTTTTGTCGATGTCCCATCACTATGATCAGTGTGAGTATGACGTTAGCCCTGTGGCTAACGTCATTCTCTCGCAGGGGGGGGGAAGAGGCTCCTGTGAGCCTCTTCCCCCCCCCTGCGAGAGAATAAATAGGGAGGGGGTACCGCCGCAGACGCAGACAGAAACTTCAGTGATCGAAATCAGTCGTGTATTTTATGAAATTTTGCGAATATTGCATCATCCTCTGAGTTACTCAGAAACTTTTAAAAAACCAACTTATTAGTGCTAAATTAAATCAAAATACGAACCCAAGTGTGAGAAGAAACGAATTTGGAAGTATCACAATCTAAGATGGAGGAAACGGTAGACAAAACGGTGGAATTGGAAGTGAAAATGGAGGAAAATCAAGGGGATACTATGGCCGACGTTCGCTGGTTCAACGGAACATCATCAAATTCAAGGTATATCACTCTTTTTCAAACTTTTTTAAGGATATTTTGTGATTTTTGTGCGTATCATGCATGTGACTCATGAGTCACCAATCGTTTTGTTGTGTGATATGATAAAGTAATAAAAAATATTCATTGAAATCGACCTCTAGTCTCAAAATAAGCAACGCTTGTACGTTGGGAACTAGATTTGAACATTTTTATATACTTAAGTCCTAAGCATATTTTGGCAAATAGGTATAGTAGGTACTAGTTGGTGTTTGCATCGAATGGTTTAAGAAACTATATGCAGAATTGTATATCCCTAATCCCTACCAACAGAGCATTAAATTTGTAGAGATTTCGCTACCAGAGGGCCTAGTACAAGTTTTCAGTGTATAGTGTGGGTGTGAAACGTCTGACGCCTAGCACACCAGTGGGCGCTGATTTGTATGGAGACACTGAGCGGATTCTTTGAGAAGCTCGACATGCGAGTACGGGCTTGGTGTAGACCAAGCTTCTCAAAGAATCCGCGTTCAAGTGTACACTACACCAGTGCTTTACACTACGTAACTGTAATGTACCTTTAGTTTTTTCTTAATTCTCTTAGTAAAATAAAAATTATTTATTCACAAAGAAAATTACAACTAATACAGTATTTACAATATTTACAAAATACACATGGAACAGTTGAGCTATCTACAAACCGTTGCAAACGATTTATAGATAGCTCAACTGGTCCAAATCAGTACCAATCGGAAGCGTGCCCAAGACACTGGCTGCATTGCCGCGCTGAATAGCAATGCTGATACGCTGGCCTAGATAATCACCAGCCCTCGGGTCACGCGTCGCTTCGACTAGACGCCCTGAAAGAATTTTGAAAACCCGGAGGGCCTCGGTACCCCACGTAAATATAACGTTGGGTTTTGTTGAGATGTAATGAAAGCTAGAAAAATAAATATTTTCAACTTTGTGAGCTCAGAGCAGATTGTTTGTATCTGCAAAGATTCTTGCCCTAATTAGAGATCCCCAGCGGTTTTGACTACCAAGTGATTTATGAAGGATGCGTATTCTATCTGGAATCTGGTTCCCATTACAAGCTTTGCTTAGTTTGGGCCTAGAAGCCGCAGTCTAAAATGTCTATGAATATTTATTTTATTTATTTATTTTTAATTAAGAGGATGTCTGCTATACAAACGAGAATGGTATACTATTATTATTATTATCAGCCAGTTTCATCCCACTGCAGGGCAAAGGCCTCCCCATCCCCCTTCCACCTCTCACGATCTAGTGCAGCTGCGGGCCAATCCTTAAAAAATGCGTCTAATTCGTCTCGCCATCTTAATCTGGGTCTGCCGCGTTGACTATACTATACTATGTATATGTATATGGTATACTATGTATTGTTTTAATTTCACAGCATTAATGTACTATTTTTATAGTGGTGTTGCAGCCGCGGCTGCAGCCGGCGTTGACGTCACGGTTGTGAGAGACGAACCCGACAGAAACATGCCGCGCCATGTGCAGTTCCTGAAGAACGCAATGTATTACGATATGACGGGCGAAAAACTACTTATCATCTTGAGTCATCACACATACCAGAAGACCAAGTATTTTGAGTAAGTTTGCATATTTTTCCTAAATACTTTATTGCACTCCATTATTACAAACTTAGATTTTTCTTGATTCTATGTAAGTATAGTATTATATGATCTGCAATTCTATTATGTTTGACGGGACGGTACATTAACTAGATGGCATACGATATCGTCGCCCTACGAAGTTTAGAGAAGCGCGGGTCGATGGAAATACTTGAAAAATAAAATTATTATATTAAAGTTATAGACGTTTTTAAATGTAGCACTGCCAGTGTAGGAATACAAACTTATGTGACTTTCATTTACACTTTCATTTAAAAAAGGTACAGACGACCGTCGGACAGGAACGGCACGGATAACGATGAGAAAAGTCTAAAGGAATCGTTTGGAAAGCTGGGTTTTAGACCCGAGGTGTACCGCGACCTGCAGCATGGAGAAATTCTCAAACTCATGTCAGAAGGTAATTTCTTATCTACCATTTTCTATTCAAAACAAACGACAGCCGACTTGACGAAGACTTGACTTGACTTATATTATTTCAAATATCTCACTTGACAATGGCAAAATTGTCTGTCGAAATGACGGACAGAGGCCATAAATAAAAGAACGACAGCCGACTTGACAAATGACTTGACTTGACTTATTTATTACAATTTTAACACTTGACATTGGCAAAATTGTCTGTCGAAATGACGGACAGAGGCCATAAATAAAAGAAGAAGAAGAGAGCTAATACTATCTAATTATTTCAGTGTGTAAAAAAGACCACAGGCCGACATCTTGTATTGCGGTAGCCATTATGACGCATGGCGACGGCGACGGCGCAGTGTACGCCGCAGACAGGCCTTATCGTTTGAACGATATCACCAGTATTTTGCAGAACAGCGACCTCGGCCTCGTCGGAAAACCCAAGCTGTTGTTCGTTCAGGTAATCTTTTCTTGCAGCAGTTTTACACAAGCTCAAAGTATGATAAAGTTAAGTTGTAAGTTAGGAAAGCTTAAAGTTAAGATTGTTAGGTAGGTACCTACTACTTATTAACTATAATAACTAAGTTTAAGCGCCTAAAATATTTATTTTGCGATACCTGAAAAAGGTGAATAAGTTTGCAAAGGCCTCCTACTATTAAAACCAAATTGTAACACTTATTTATTCAAATAAACGTATCTTGTAACGTAAAAAAGCAGATACCATTAGCCGTCTATCCAGGCGAAGCCCCAGGACCTAGGGGTATAGTTACCCCTGGCGCAGATAGCCATTGCAGGGTAGAGAAGAAACTTCGAGGCCCTTCCCTACCCGTCGCCAAGCAAATACCTATGTGCATCATTTTGGAAGTGATTTGACTCCTAACATACCTAGGTACTTAATCTTAGGTACTTAGGCGATAGGATACGTACCCGATTGTCTATCAGATAGAAATAAGTAGATCGTTAAACTAGCCTTCTTCGTCGTGTATTTTTTAAAACATGATGAAATTGATTTTATTTTCTTTGGTTGCAGGTAACTTTGCCTCTGTTCGGTGAAATACCGCGTATTTTATGAAGATGCACGTAAAACGAGATTTTACGGAGCTTGTCACCACGTCATGAAACAACTTCTTGCACTCTTTGCGAAAACAAAATGTCGTGTGAGTAGATCCTAGATCCCGAAAAACTACGTAATCTAGAATTTCCGTTTACATAGCAACTGTAGACAAACTTGACTTAACTCCACGGTGTAAGTCAGTCCTGGTTTTGTCAATAGGCCGTGGCCTAGGGGCGGCAGATTTTAGAGGACGCTCACTCGATTTCAGAGGATAACATTCAAACAAGTTCATTGGTTTTCTTATGGTTTTTTATACTAATAAGTCCCTATAGAAACTCATTCCTATCGAAAACTATCTATATTATTATTTTAATATATTTATCTATATTATTATTACAATAATAATATAGATAAATATGTTCAACAATATGTAATAAAGTGGCCTACACTCATAAAAAATATCAATCCGACACTAGTGTAAGTATATGCTATGTGAAGCTGAATTGTTACTGATATTGTTAATATTGTATGTATAGGCATGTCGTGGTGAGAGTATGGACGAGGGCAGGCGGGTGCAGACGGACGGAGGCGAGAGGATCGTTCTGCCCACACACGCCGACACACTCATCATGTACTCTTCAGCGGAACGTAAGTTTTTAATAATAATAACCCAGCTTTCGTCTGCGACTTCGTCCGCGGCCTGTTTGATTCTGATGATTTTCCTGGATAAAAAGCCTATGTATGTGTTAATCTAGGTCACGTATGTACAATATATATATTCCAAGTTCCATCCTAATCGGATCAGTAGTTTTTGCGTGAAAGAGTAACCCTTTAATCCTATATCTACCCTACTAATATTATGAACTTATGATACTATTAGTAGGATTAGTGGGAAGTGGGCTAATAATTTGGTTAAGTGTTCGCTTCTTGTGGAAGAGTTTGTCCGTGAAAGTACCTCCACCAATTTCTGCCGCTCTTACGTCAAGTTTATCATTATCATCATGAACCTATATTGTTCAACTGCTGAACGTCTGAAGGTCTCTCCCAAGACGCGCAATTGAGGCCGGTCTTCAATTAATCGTCATCAATTATGATGGAACTTTGCATTTCTAAACATTTTAAATATTTTCCAGAATATCTTGCATACCGTGATTCAAACGGTTCGTGGCTGATGCAGAGCCTGTGTCAGGTCCTCGACGAGTTCCACGACCTCTTCGACTTGGTGCAGATGACTACCTTGGTCCATCAGGTAATTATGACATCAAACAAAATTTTGACATAAATATTCTCGTATGGTCTTGGCTGTACTTTCAGTTTATTTTGTTAGAAAACATACGAGCAGATACTTGTCAAAATATATAATGTAGGTACGTGAAAAATGTATGGTCAAAAGCACAGGTGGTCAAATTGACCACAGAGAATAAAATGGCTGTGAAATAAACTAAAAAAAAACTTCAAGTAAATGGTTGGTATTTCGTAGGTATCGATTCTCTTGTTGCATTTTTGTGACCTAATTTGTCAGCACTCAAAATGGTGCCGTCCCTTTCTCAAAAACTGAAACGACAAAGATGGCTATAATTTTAAAGCTGTCAAATTATCGATACCATATTGGAATCGATACCATTGTGTTCGAAGTTTTAATTAAAATCGATGGAACGTTTTTCGATCGATAATTAATATTGCGAGGAAACTATCAGTGATGTACTTAACTGGTTTTTTTTATTTTTCCAGGCAGTAGCTTACAGATCTACTCACACGAGATCTGAGGATACCAACGACAAGAAGATGATGCCGGAGACAAAGTTTACGCTCACTAAACTGTTGAAGTTTTACGAGTAAATCGAAGTTTATGTTTCTATAAAAATGCATTTATATTTACTTAATACCTAGTTAAGTTTTAAAAATTATGTATTTATTTTTTGTATCAAGTACATAGTGCTTTACAATATTTTTTTGTTTTGTACTGTTTTTGGAATTATAAAACTTTGAAGTTGCATTTTTATTGGAAAAATGTATTTTAAGGTGTATAATGTATAGGTACTGGACTTATTGTTTACTTAATAAAATATACTTATTTAATCTAAATAGCGTGTTTTATTGGTTCCACATTATTATAATATTAGTTACTTAAATAGGTGCGTAGGTAAGATGCACCGCTGCAAATTCATCCTTATTTCAACACCATAATGCTCATATTTCTTCTATTCGACTGGAGTTTTGTTCTGAAAATACAAAAATTCCACTCATTAACACCCGAATACTGAAACTTCACTCAAAGAACACTACAATTACCTTGACTCACTTTTACTTTACCCATTACACGACGCCAATAATTTTAGCATGAACTTAATCGAAGTAGCATTTACGAATTAATTAAGTACCTATTAATTCGTCCAAGTCGACAACGTATCTTCTAATTTGCGTAGATTAAGGTTAGGTAGGTACACCATTTTAAGCAGCTGAAGCAGTCTTTATTTGAGAGTACTTTGACCAACAAAACTTTATTTGACAGTTTCACAAGTATTTGTTCAGCAAATCGGCCGCATAAAGCGTCATAGGAGTCAGGAGTCAGGAGGCCAATTCGGTTGAAGAGAAAGGTTCAAAGAACTTCCTTTGAACTTCACAACTCGCAATTTGAAAGCAAGTGAGTCAATTTGTTAAATTGAACCAATTTTTTATGATTCATCGGTAAAAAACATTTATTCACAAAGAAATACAACAAATACAGTATTTACAATATTCACAATATTTACAAAATACACATGAAACAGTTGAGCTATCTACCAACCGTTGCAAACGATTTATAGATAGCTCAAATGATCCAAATCAATACCTACCAATCGGAAGCGTGCCCAAGACTGGCTGTGCACTGGCTGCATTCCCGCGCTGAATAGCAATGCTGATACGCTGGCCAAGATAATCATCAGCCCTCGGGTCATCTGCTCTGAAGATCTGATGGCAGATATCTTTATTTAGTACAACTTGGTATGGTGCTGTAAGACTGTGAAAAGTCACAGGAAAGCAAAATACGCAATGTCGTATGACGCGTTTTTCCAGCTATTCTTATTTAACTGCCAACTGAACAAATTTTGATAACATTTTCATGGGACTAATCCGAAAGTAAGAATCAGAAGAATTTTACAAATCGGTTCATAGATGACGGAATTCTAAGGAACACATTAAACAAAATACAACCGAATTGAGAATCTCCTCCTCTTTTGAAGTTGGTTAAAAACGATGATAACTGAAGTAGCCGTAAGTCAAACCCTCCTAATCTAATTTTCCTAACGCACAGATATACCAACTGATTTCCTAAGGAAATCTCTTTCTAAGGAAAGCTCTTTCTGAAGTCGATCAATCTTTGATTGATGACACTGGATTGTGGTGACTGATTATCCGTGAACCTCAGTTGGAATCTCAAAGAACTCGTGACAGCCACTGATACCCAATTTCCGGGGCCCAAAGGCTTCTTCCACCGCCAGTTACACGATATCAGTAGAGCCATAGAGCTAATATCATTTAGTACCTACCTATACCTATAAAAAAAAAAGTTGCTCGGACAAAACTATCACTGCAGAGTACTATCTATAGACTCTATAGTATAATGTGGTCTAGGTACTAAAAGTATAGACGATTTTAGACTGGGTGGTCGCCACGCCACTGACATTTTTGTCTGAGCAATTTTTTTTTTCGATCTGACTAAAATATTGTAGGGGTGTCCCTACAATAGCATTTTAGAAAACTCGTGTGAGTTTTGTCATTTTTTGAAACGACACATAGGTAGCACTTTTATTTTAATCGTTTTTTTTTGTGATATTGTGAGTATTCTCTAAAAAGATAATGCGAGAAGAAATCTATTCTGTCACTTCAACTTAGTAGGTACAATTTTTTTTAACAACAACCGCTGGAAAATCCGGCTTCATGATAACTATATGCTTAACTATTAAATGGTATCGCTGGCAACACTCGATTCAACTTCCGCTTAAAGCGGAAGTGTGACAGATGCTGTCAGCGTCCAAAATGGATTGTACAGTACTGAAATATCACTTCCGGGATTATTCCTGATTACGAATATTTTCGCATGTGTTATTTAACACTCGTTAAGAAAACTTCCATTTGAAGCTTTATCACGATGAGACATATTTTACGTACTTTGCAATGGGCACTTATCATAATACTCCCTGGGCAAAAAATCCCCAAGTTTGCAGCTGAGCAAAAATAATATCAGACATTGCTCTTCCTTTTTCAAAATCGGTTAAAAGTTAATCTACGAAAGTGAAGTAACCTTACGTTTCCACTGCAAAATATTCACAATAAAACATGCTCAATTCTGAAGATATCGATTTGCGTTTCCACCGCCAAACCTTGTGCATGTTTTACATTTTGAATCTTGTGTAGATGGTTTTAAGGATTTTCTTGATTGAAATATTTCTTGATGAAAACTAATCGTTTGTAAGGATTGTATTGTGAATGTTTTTAGTCGAAACACGCAGTAAGTTAAAACCTACGTGGTCGAAATTAAAAAGAAAACTTTATGCTCCACCGTTTCGGCACCAAACAGTTCCACATTTGAATACGAATGGTCCAGCATCTGTGTTGGTTTATCAATGCAAACAAAAGCCACTCACCGCTGAAACCCAACTCAAACGATTTTAGACTCTACACCTCTGAAATAAGGATGCGTTATTAGAGCGATGAAAATAAAACTTTGTTCAAAAGTGTACTCGACAAGGTAGAATCTAGTGTGAAAATGTAAAGTTTCTGGATTATAGAGTTTTTCGCGAAATCTGCAACTGTTGGATTTTTTAATGAGATTTTTATATCAGAGCAATCTAACAAGACTTAAAAAAAAATTGGCTGCTAAAAAAATCGCATTTAGAAATCGCACGTAGGTCAAAGAATATGTAATACTACTAGTATAGTATCATAATCTGTGGTAATTCGTAGTTCCTACGTAAGAAGAAGCGGGACTCCCATTCTACCAAAATTACACACTGGAAATCTCGTTTTGTATGAAACGTGATTTAAATTTTGACCCCCGTTTCATACATTGTTCGTTTTTCGAAAGCACGAGCCTAGTTCGAGAGTTTCGCCAGTCTGACGTACGTATCTTCTTCTTCTTCTCTTCAATAATGGCCTGTGTCCGTCATTTCCACAGACAATTTTGCCAATGTCAAGTGTTAAAATTGTAATAAATAAGTCAAGTCAAGTCATTTGTCAAGTCGGCTGTCGTTTGTTTTGAAAAGAAAATGGTGGATTTTCTCTTCAAAACCTAACACGAATTTTCACATTCAGAAAAACCACTTTACACACATTTATTCCAATGGCTCACACTTTATGTTACGACCTAAGTATTATTGGTTAAAATTCCACCAAAATTAAACAACAATACTCACAATAACACAAGAAAAACTATTAAAATAAAAGTGCTACGTGTCGTTTCAAAAAATGTCAAAACTCGTGTCCCGTACGTATCTCTCTCTGCTCTTCCGAGAACGTCAATAAATAACACAAAATACACTGAATACGAAACAGATACCTACTTGTATTAAACTGTATACAGGGTGTATTTCCCACGGGACCCGGCCGGCTCGATTCGGCACCGCAATCCGATACCGGAACCGAGTTTTGTAATACCATATTTGTATCGTCGATTTATTGATGGGTTCGAAAGCAATACCCAGGGAAAAGAGAAAGAAATAACATAGATAACTAGCCGTCGCCCGCGGCGTTGCTCGCGTTCTAGACCCTATAGAGTGCGACTTTTCAAAATTCCTTTGTTAGTGCGCCCCTACACCATATAAGGAACCTACCCTCCAAATTTCATACCTCTAGGACTTATAGTTTAGGCTGTGCGTTGATTCTCTGTCAGCTTCAAAAGAGTTTTATATATATTGATGATATGTAATATTCCGCTGTGTTACGGATATGTTCTACCCAAATAGGACTTTGTTAGTAAATCAATAAAAATAATCTTGTCTAACACTTACCTAATGTAAAAACTATAAAATACCGAGGTGAAGATAAGTACTATACTAAATAAAAATGTCTACATCAGTACATCAGTTCACACTGTTTTTTTTTATCATTTATTAATCATGGCTGGTAGGTTTTCCGTGATCTCACCGTACGGCCCTGGCGGAAGACCAGCGTTGGTTGCCAGCCATCCAACATATGCTGAGCCAGGGTACGTTTTACGGCACACTGGACTACCTTATACCTAGTTTACTTGTTTTATGTAGTACTTAGTTTTTAGTTTAGTTAGCATTTAATTAGTTTGTATTTGTTTCTGTTTTTAGTATGTGTCGTATGTGTCGTCAATAAAAAGTATTCTATTCTATTCTATTCTATACAAAAGACCAATATTAGTTATTGTTGCTACGCGTTATTAATTAAGCTTTGCCTAATAACAAATAGTTTTTATCTATCAGTAGGTGGGTACAGGAGTAAAAGTTACAAGGTAAAGGTGAGGTAAGACTTTAGTTAGCAAATAGATAAACAAAGATCTTCAATTGCAGATAATCCCCCTATCTTATAAAAATACTAGCCGTCTCCCGCGGCGTTACTCGCGTTAGAGGGTGACTTTTCAAAATTCCTTTAGTGCACCCGTACACTATATAAGGATACTACCCTCCAAATTTCATACCTCTAGGACTTATGGTTTAGGCTGTGCGTTGATTCTTTGTCAGCTTCAAAAGAGTTTTAAATATATATTGATGACTAAACTTTTTATAAGATAGACCAAAATATTTTTTAGCAAAATCCAGCTAATTCTCGCAATATTTGTGTAAAAGGCTCGTAATGTTTATCTATTTTAGTCTGACATATATTTATTTTGATAATTTTGTACAAACCGCTTGAAGTCAAAAGACCGTAAGGGAAGGTGGCGTGACTCCAAAACAATTCAGTCGCGGGATACCGTGCCGTGATGGATGACTTTCCTTTCAGCTTCTACAATATATTTATTTAGGGTTGTGTCAACCTTTTTCAGTCCTTATAAAATATACGCTGGAATTAGGGATGTTAAAAATTCCGTTGTCAATTTTGTGTAATAACTTTATCTAATACCCTTGAGGATATTCTGGAGGGTGCAAAGAGAATTGCACGAATAAACTATTGCGGGTTTAAAGAAAATGTAGGAAAACCGTGTCGTCTGTAGATTACAGCCATGGATGGATGAATACGCCTATTTTTTTGTCATCGTCATTTCCATTAAGCCTGGACTTTGTGTTCGCGCTACCGTCTTGTGTTCTTTGTTTTCATAATACTCCGAGTAAGGTACCAATGGCAGCGATGGTCAAACATTTTGTAAAATAAAAATACGTGGGCTGTTGTCACACAGAAACAGCCTGTTTCTATATGCGAGCTAACCCTGCACATGCCGGTACAGATCTCATATACCGCGTTCACGCATGTCCATGCCGCTGCCGGAATTATTGCCGCGATTAATTCCGGAATTATTGCCACAGCAACATCGCCAAGCTCATGCCCTAGCTCCGAGAATAAAAGCGATGTTGCTGTGGCAATAATTCCGGAATTAATCGCGGCATTCATGCCGGCAGCGGCATGGGCATAGTGTGCACGCGCTAATAGATTTGCCTGTACCGGAAACCTGTTTGTTTATAGCACCCATAGAGTAGGTTACCAGGGTGTCACACCAGCTGTCTTATTAGAAGCGTATCTCGAGATAATCTCAGCAGCGGCGTTAATCTCACAATTAGCTCTCGGCTTGCTGAGCCGCATAATTAAGCGATGATGGATGGTATAACTGATTAGTCGGGGGATTGGCGTGATCCAACATATGAACATACTTACATCAGTATCTATACTACATATGTTAGTAGTGTCGATGTAGGTATGTAATTTGTATGTCGACGCGTTGAAACCCTCGTGGCTTGCTTGCTTACTTTGCTTAGTCAATTTTCACTGATTAGCTAAGTTACGACGTTGTGTGCGGTCACTTCGTAACGTAAGTTACCTACCTACATACGGATAAATCTGTTATACTTACTTAAATAAATTATTTTGCATATACCTACTTACATACCGACTACTGGCATAATTTTTTTATCACATTTGTGAAATTCTTGTGAAACATTTGTGAAGTATTCACCAGTCACATTTTGTGACATCCTAACAGTCTTTATGATATTTTTACTTAATTAGGTACATAATAGAGAATTTCTCTGAATAGATTGCCGTTTCAAAATAAACCTACCTACTAGTATTCAGCTATAGGCGTGAAAAAATCTTTTCGTATAACTTTTGTCCAACATTGTTTGCTTTCCAACGAAAACTTCTGACTCTGGAAACTGGCATTTTCCAGAGTCATTCAACATTTTGCATAACTCATCAAACGATCAAAAGGACGCTTTCTTGTTACACCCGGGCAATTTCTACCTACCCCCGCTCTATCACATCACTCCACTCAATTTTCAGCTCTATGTCTATGAAATTAGAGGTGGTAATCCTGTATTTCAATACCGGTCTCGAATAGAGGATTAAGTATTCATTGAGCCACGGAAAAACATTTTTTCACGTACGTGTTCGATTTCCTTGAATATGTTTGGGGCCTGTTTATTTGCGGGGAAATGGTGCGTTTCGATGACTTAAAGGGGTAGGTAGGTACTTGTTTTCATCGGAAAAATACATAAATATGATTGAGCTGAAGCGGCTCAAGCGGTTTAGTTTCACTAGACATAGTCACGTCCTCAGTGGATGTGCACAGTGAGGTATTGCTTCCGGTGAAAAAAATCTATCTTGTATTTTGAAACGGACCTTACCTAGTATATAGGAACGTACGAGCCTAGTACCTACCTACATTCGGCTATGAAATTTTAGTGAATGTAAGAAATAAAACAATTTAACATTTAATGATGAATTTTATTCTAATTAAAATTACGTGGAAACATGAATTCTTATAACATGAATCTAAAGAAGGAAACACTAGTATAATATTCTTAACTATGAAATACTTATCAAATTAACAATGTCTTTCATTATGTCATCGTCCGAATACAAACACAGGTAGGTATGCCAAAGAACTTAGGCCATTTATGGCACGATGAAAACATCCCTCTCCTTTTGATACGATACAACTTAGTAGAAATATTACGCAAAACAGAACAAAATCTTTGTGCCGAGAACGAACTCTTTGCGAGTAGAGGTTGCAAAGTGATAGTTGCATAATAAGGGCTTGTTCACAAGGTATATTAAAAACGATTATATCAGTTTATTATCATTTGGTATAATTATATTAAGACAATTAAGTGAAGTTTAAAGCTATTCATTACATAATGCAAAATAGAGCTGATATCAATGTTTTCAGTGTTATTTTGTATTTTTCACTCTCTAATAACATTAATTCAACAATAAAAAAAGCTCGACGTGCCCAATGTAACCCTACTTACGTTAAAAAACGTGTAACAATCATTATGTCATTGTAACCTGTTAAAACATATACTTTTACAATATCTTTATTTTTACCATTACTTTGAGAAGGCACATGAAAATTTACTTACAAATAAAATCATAGGTATTATTGTGACAAAATTGTCTTTTTTTAAAGGTTTATATTTTATTAAAAAGCGAACTGAAATTCGAAAGCTGGATAAAAACAAAGAACCTACTGTAGATTACTTTTCTACGATCAAGACACTGGTTTTGAAGAATTCTTCATACATTTGGTATGATTCACTCTGTATTGTATCGCCAGCCTTCGTCCAAGCTCAATCAGTCGAACCGTTTTGCACTTAAGTGTAACAAAATGTATGAGGTCCTAAGTACTATATAAAAATACAACAGTTATAATAGCGTGCTCGGATTGTCGAGCACGCTTACCACTTTCAAACGGCGAACTATAATAATAATGATTATAACTCGTCGTTTGAAAGGGCCTTATCAGTGGGACCTAGGTGATATGCCACAGAGTTTGACTTTATAATAAAAACGCTGTATAAAATACTTTTAAGGTATTTACGCACCCATACGTTGTTTTAGAATCACAAACAGAAAGAAAAGAATATTTTTAAAATTAAATTTGGTGTACTTACTGTAGTTTTATAATTGGTATGGGTATTTTTATACATCATCGTTATTATAATAATGAGTCATAATATTTTATTTTGTACAAGCTTATTATAAATTACAAACCTCTATTTTTATTTAGAAGTAAAATGAACTTGTCATGGAAAATAAATGTAAATTTTTACTGATTTTCATTTTTAATCTGTCCCTACAGTTTATAATCCCGATAATATTAATTTAATTTGATCCCAAAACAGGTGATGAACAGCCAGAATGATATTCATTTTGATGATGATAAAACAAAGAAAGCATTATGAATACGATATTTTAACCAAGCCATATGTACAGTCGACAGCGACGAGGGCATTCGTATGATATAATTACAGACAGTTATAATATAACGGCTATAATATTATATAATATACATTGATATTAAATTCCACACGATGCCACCGTGAAACAAAAAATACTGCCAACTACAACTACGCTAGAAGTAAGAAAAATATACATATTCATTATAAATATTAGTACTAATTTATATAAAAGCTCGTGAAAATATTTTAGTGTCAAAAAACTTGTCTTTTACATTGTTTTTATTAATTCTACATAAGTATACATACGTTCTACATGATAATAAATAACGAACCAGCGTGTATCAATTATTTTGAAAAACAATCCAATGTCCAAACGAAAACATGAGCTTAATACTAAACACTCAATACTTATGAAATAGACAAGAACAATCTTTACACATGTCTTTACTAATGCTGCTTGAATGATCCGCGATTAATAACTTTTCATAAACTATATCATAAACGTCTTATAAACATCCGATAGCTATTTCATCTTTTGCAGTTTCTTGTTGATAATAATACTTTATAAGACTCTATAAAATGTTTTATGAATAAGTTTTATAAAAAGTTATTTTGTGTCTTTGAAATCTGCTTCCCTATTGCTTTGATTGTTTAATCCAGTGAATTGTCTTTTGAAGTAAGAAAACAATTAAATGCTTATCACAACTGGCATTGAACGACGTCAGAGGAGTAGCAAAACTAATTCTATTACGTTATCTCGAAGATACATTTACGAGGTTATAAATCTACGTTATGTATTTAAAGTACAAAATTTCATGAATAAATATCAACATACTTATTCATAATCACTTGATAAAGGTTAACGTACCAACGACAAAGGTTAAATTATATAGTACACTGTAAGTTACGTCGTTTTGGTTCTATTTATAAAACAAAAGAGGTATCTTTTATAAAATTATTTAGTGATGTGGTTATGGGAGCCATTATAAAGGGATTATGAATACGATAGTTTACTATATGTTTAATTGTCTCTACTCGAAACCTATGGAAGCCAAAATGTGACGCTGTAACGACGTCAGCGAACATGCGACAACATTATACAAACGTATTATTATAGTTATCTATGCTCTAACATTATTTGCATCTAATTATAGAGATAGCTTTCCCGTTGTGGTCCTATAATCAGTATGAAACTTTATAATACTGGTCCAAGATTTTGATAAAATAACAGTTATTATTTACATTACCAAAAATGTCCAATTTTTTTTAAAGCAAAACAATAAATTGATATATAATTTAAGAAGAGCTATCCCCGTGTTTATATTAAAAATGATTATATTATATAATCATCATTCATATTCATTTATGATTCTGGTATTGACCCTGCCTCGTTCAAGCGATATACAAACCTATTTATAACAGTTATTACAAATATTCTAGAATAACTACTACAAAAAGCTTGACAAAACATTCTAGACCGATAGGAACTGAAAAATCAACTTACTAGAATACGTATTTAAAAAAACTCTACCACATTTTTTTTGCAGTAAAATTCAAACAAACCGAATTAGGAGTTCTAAGATTACTGAACAAAACACAGCGTCTTGCGATAAGCCATTTACCACTTGACTGTACCGCAAAATTTGAAAGCAAAACATACGAAACGTCAACGTCAAACTGACATCTACAAAACTGCCCTCAACCTATAGATGATAACGTACACTATTCTCACTTAATTTCGTAGAAAGATAAACCAATAGACACAATTGTGGTTGAGGTACATGATAGATGCGTAATGTTGGCATATCAAAATGTAGTCTCAGATATTGCATCGTATCTTCTCGTTTTACCAGCTTCTTACAAAAACTGAATGTTATTTCGAGACAAAAGTTTGAGATGAGTATTAAAAGAGATAACTAAATAATAACAACACAAGAATGTACTTTCATATACACAAACTCTTAAATTTTATATTTTCTTGGTTTAGCGAATTGTGGTACTTTCGAAGAAATAACTAGGTTGGTTACGATTACGTCACCAAGCAATACAACTGTCCTCTTAGTAGCGAGTCGTGTTTAAATTGTCTATTGGTTTTTCTGTCTACGTTTATTTAACGACAGCGTCGCGCGCGCCTCTTTGGACAGCAGCTGTCAATGTCATATTAATACGGGCTGTCAGTGTCACGCGCAGTGACGTGTAGGTTTGACAGGCGCGTCCGTAGTGCTGTCAGTTCGGACTATGAAGTCTCTTGCTCCTCCCAGTCCACGCTCGCCCATTGGGGCAGCTCGGTTTCGTATTCCCAGCCGGGGCCCTGAGAAAGTAAAAAAAAAACATTAGTTAGTGAATCTTCCGTTTGTGTCGTTAATGTTACTGACTATTGACTCATATGATCTTATTTGTGTCGCTATTGTCATTGACTATAAAGCCGTTTGTGTCGCTGTTGTCACTGACTAAGGGTCTACAATGACTTCGTTTGTGTCGTCACTGTCACCGACTATTAAATGGAGCTATTATGAGCTCACACTAGTGCCGCTTTTATCACTAACTACTTATATGAATGAATCCGTTTGTGTCGCTACTTTCACTTTGTGTCGTTGCTTTTTTTGTTTCTTATTGTGTAATTACTGTGTTGTACCTGTATTGTGTAGTATGCCAAATAAATACTTCTCTGTCTCTTTATCTCTATCTAACCACGAAGCTAAAGTTTTGGATCTAGTTTGTGTCGCTACACTTTTTTGTTGCTACTGTCACTTTGTGTCGCTACTTTCACGTTTGTGTCGCAATTGTCACTGACTGTCGACGTATATAAACGCTTTTATGTCGCTTCTGAATTTACCTATTGGTACTGTTAGGTGCATGTAGTTACCTTATACTTCCAGGCGTGTAGGTACATGACGAGGTCATGTGGCCTTGGGTCGCGGTACCGCACGCGGCACTCGTAGCAGTGCGGGTCGGTGCCTGGTGCATCGCTCGCAGGTGGCGCCACTGTCGCCGAACAACCCGTCTGTGTCGCTACTGTCACTTTTTCTGACTGTGGAGAGGACGTAAAACAAAAAAAGTATAAGTTTGTGTCGAGTCTCTTGTTCCAAGGGAATGTTTTTCTCATAAATGACCATAGATAATAATTTTAATTAATATCGTGTAAAGTCAAAAATCTCAAAATATCATCGAAGTTTACCACTAAATCTATTATTATCTGGATAAGACGATCCTGTCAAGTAAATAAAAAGCTATGTATTCCTAACTAAGTATAGGTTAAATTTTCACAAAGAGGTAAACCGACGAATCCAACTCGAATGGGCAGCGATAAACTAAAGATTACCTTAGCATCATTAGAGTCATCGTTGAAGGAAGGCGAGGCGACCGGCGATGGTTGAGAAGGCGAGGAGCTGGTCTGCGAGTCAATCGCCTCCATCGGGGCTTCGGCACCACTTGATGGACTTGGCAGAGTCGCTGAGGGTACCAAGAGGTCTTTACATCATTATCAAGAGCCGACGGGGGTAGTTAGTTATTCGAAAAATACACGTAATAGGTACGTTCAGCTCATTTGCAGTACATGATTTTTCTTGCTTTCTAAAGTTTAGGTATTTTCCCAAGCCAGTGAAGCCAGGAGTGGACCCCAATTTTGAAAGGATAATAATTACATGCAATCTCAAACATTTTGTTCCTCTCAAAGCATTCAGATTTGACAAAGTGGAGTCCATATTTTAAATTGTGATGATGACCAGCTATGATGAAGATAATCTATGGCGTATTTACAGTAGAATTTTTTTGAAAAATTAACTTTTTGCTTTGTAAACTTACGTGTCATGACGGTAGATGGCGTGAGTCCCGGCGCGGGCGACTCGAGTCGCGGCGACGACTCGCGCGACGCTGGACCCGTGTCGCAGTCGTATTCACCCACTGTGGAGTAACATGAGGCTATAGTTATAGCCTGAATTGGAAAGGCTTGGCCGGTTTTACCCTTCGCGTCACATTTACCCCCTCAACGTGGTAGACAAGCAACCATCATAAAGCCAAAACCATTGAAATTGGTTGATGAAGTCAGTTTCGTCAAAGATGACGGCTTAGAGAAGCGCATCAACGCAAGACGTGACGCAAGAGTGGCGTTTAATCTATAAGTAGTCCGAGCCAGTTTTATTGTTGATTATTATTGGTTGAGTATCATTGGCGAAACAAATCCAAACAAAATATTAATCGCGTCAAATCGCAGTCAGTTTTACTCTTCGCATTACTTACATTCCCTTTGACATTAAAATTGATAAAAAATCGAGCATACCTTTGTCATCAGAAGCAGGCTTAGAGAAAAGCAGGTCATCATCAGCAGCGTCCACTCCAAGCCAGTTCTCCGCGTTGTGAATCGCAATGAGGTCGCGAACTAATTGCTCGTCGGTTTTACCCCCCGTGTCGCCGCCTTTACCCCTCAACGGCCCGAACACCGGGTGGTTGTAGAGAGGATCGTTCACCACTGGGTAGCCTGTAAAAATTACAGTTTTATAAATTGAAAGTATTTTTCGATTGGAATTCTTGTAACCTAGAGTTCGAAAGGTGATGTCTACAAGCCGGAGTCAGTCGAGAGTCATAACGACGCAAGACGTGGTTAAAATCAGCTTGCAGATAAACTCAAAAACATTTTTGCAAAAATTTTAATGGCAACTTTTGACAAATTCTTTTGACGATTTACGACTTTCTTAACAACAAATTCTATGTAGCTACCTACCCAGCTGCTTAATAGTTCAAGTACGTCTGACAATCAAACAGCACGCGTCAGAACTACGTACATGTTTACGCACGGAGCCCGTATACTCAGTACCACAAACTGGACAGTACCGAACAGTTTACGTGGGCAAACAATCCAACAAACAGTGGCACGACCAGCCCCGGGGAATAACATACCTGAAATGACACGCATTCCCGAAATGGAAGCGAGTAGTCAAGTGTGGTACAGAGTAGGGTTAAACTGGGTAAATATTCTTATCGTGGTGTAGGTTCATGTAGGTAGGTAAATATTGTACCTGGCTCCTATATTTTACGAGTGTGAGCGTAAGAATGCCTGCTACCTAATGCAAGCTTCCATTATCTTGAATTCGGAACGTATAGAAATAACAAAAAACATTCTTCTTAAATACTTATTGATAGGTATTTTATTCACAGACAATTATTTTAGTGTTTGTCTCTAAATATTTGGAAATTAACGTAGATCTCAGTTTTCATTGAGTGGTCTTTGAAAGCGCGTATTTTTATCCAAACATTTAATAACAAATTGAATACCTACACGCATATCATGCCTGCAAATCTAAAAGAATAAGACTTACCCAGATACTGCAGATGTACCCTGATCTGGTGCATCCGTCCAGTCTTAGGCTTGCACAGCACCACGCTGGTGTTGCTGGCAGCATTGTACCCCAGCCGCTTGAACACCGTCGAACAATCCTTGCCTTTGGGGGACACTTTGCAGACGCCAATCTTGTAGCTAACCACCTCGATTGGCTCTAGGCATTCGATCTCTTCTCTAAGAACAAAAAAGGACATTAAAGCAGGTTATGAACATGAGCACTAGATAAGACACTTAGTTAAAATGTATAATAAAATATAGACAAGTAAAAATTCTAAGTAAAGTTGCTACCTAAATCTAAAGGGATTTTCGCTTTAACGCACTCTCTAAAGTCGTGCTGTAAAAACGTCAAGATTCGAGCCCGAGTCTTATTCCGTGAGTAAGCTATAAAGGAAAGTAAAAATTTTCAGTTTTCTACCTAAATCTGAGAGGTTTTCCCTCTAAAGTCGTGGTGTTTAATAAAACAAATGGTGTCGAATATAAAATAGTTAAGGTACTCACTCAGGAAACACTCCATCAACCCTGCAGACGTACTCCTTCTGTACCTGTCTGTTCCGGATCTGGTGCTCCATTTGCCGCGCTTTCTTAGGACTCCGTCCGAACAATAGCAGACCTGATTGCAACAACGAACTCTTGAAACTTAAAGGAGACTTAAAACTTCTTGCGGATGGGAAAGGCATTGGAGATATGCAACATAAATATTTATTGCTGTTTTATGGTACGGACTTTTATGTAAAGTTTAATTTGCATCTGGTAGTAAGAAAATATCAAACGTTGCAATGCATAGAAAATATAATATTGCAAAGGTGTATGTCCATTTTAGTTTGATGGCATGCTTTAAAACTACTACGAAAAGGAATCTTAATGATTAATTTGTTGCTGACTTAGATACAATCAGCGACCTATGAACCTCGAGATCGAGACATCTAGAAATACAGAAGAAAGCTCATTTACTTATTTTAAGTGTGTAAATTTAGTTCTCACCTGACGTTAACCTATCTAGCCTGTGGATTGTCCTTAAGTTCTTCAAGTTGTACTCTTTGGCAAGTATGAAAACGACGGTGTTGTGTCTGTATCTACCACACGGGTGAACCTGGGAAAAACAAGCTTGTTTCATTAGAAATAAAAGATTTTTCACCGGTGTTCCTCAGGGATTGACTGCGGGACCTTTGCTATTTATTTTGTTTAGAAATACCAAATTTACTAATTCAGAATTTAAAATCTCATTATAAATGGTTGCAGGGTAAATAGTAAAAATTTAAATAACTTTTTTTACATGTAGGTAGCTTAGTAAACAAAAAATACAAAAGGTGTCAAAAAGCTGCACACAATGACACACATGACAGCGGTGATGAGATGCAAGCAAATACGGGAAGCAGCGAACGAATAAATAAAACGAAAGACCATTTTGGAAGTCGTACTCAAACCCAAAACAAAATGGATATTAAAGAAGATTCATAATTTATGGAGTCTTGAGATGTGCCGCTGTAACATCATTGAAATCAAAGATATTCATAATCCATAATCAACTCTTAGTAAAAAACACACGGATGTCATGCATTGAAGTTCTTTGAAGTTAGAAGCGAATTTTAGTACTTTTATTAATATTATGTGCTTTTAGACTGTATAGAGTTTATCATAGTTAGAATTACGTCGTAGTAAAGTAATAGAGATATACCTACAAAGTATTATGAGCTTTATAGTGACAACTTAAGATAGAATAAGAATTGAGTCGAGAATTTCAAAGAAAAACGGCAATACCTGCATCTCGTTTCAAATAGATATAAACAGAATTGAGTTGTCACGTCCTGAATTTATGTTTCAGTACCGCTCGCGTGCGTCTTTATTGACTGTTTCCTTGTTAACTTTCTTTAGAATATTATTATTTTCTGTACCAAGAATGCTCAAGGAAGCATTGGCTCATATTGAATCACTTGCTTTAGCGTACTTGTGTTATGCTCTTGAAATTCATAAGCTGTTTTTGAATAAAGCACTTTTGCGCAAAACTAGAGAAAACTTTGCAAATTAAATTAAACGTATTCTGAACATTTTGTTTAATTAAGTGATAAATTAGAAAGCAGTTATGAAAATTACTCTTCGCGTAAATGGGAGAAACGTTTTACGAATTTCATTTTAAAGTTCAGCTTTTATTTGGCTGTTGGGATAAAGCTTTCTCTTTCTTCTTTATGCCAAGTCCTGACTAAACGAATGTAGGTAAATAAAGATGTGCTCTTCTAAATGTGGACGTTTATCCTTACATTTTGGTTTTGTGCGCTTGGTTTTTATTGGTAGACCTTTCTCGCTATTTGCCAGCATATGAACACGGTCTTCAGACTCAGAATCTAGAACTATATTTTGAAACAAGATAATGTTAGTGGAAATAAATGTATGCAAGCACGACCAAATATTAGATAGGAAGAGAAAGAGAGAGAGACGGAGAACAAGACAAAGGATTTGCATATCAAGTGGACCACTTATAAGTGGGATTCAGAGACCGCATATTTCAGTTCCGTTTCAAAGTATAAGTCTCAAACTCAGTGCAGATCACAATCGTGTCGGACTCTGATGGCAAACTTTGGAGCACAGGACTGTAGCCAGGACTGTAGTTTCGGGGGCAACTGTTACTTTAACTGACCGCTAAAATCATGAAGATCTCAAAAGAAATCTTGTCATACAAATAAGGCAAAGTGACTGGACATTACACGATGTTGTAAGTTTTAGATGTTAGCGATTTAAAAGTATAAATATTGCTAACAGGTCCTGAGAGCTCTCCGAGTACCGAGAAACTGGAATGTTTAATAGGTATAGGTATCTAAAACCCTGGCTACGAACCTGTTGAAACAGTAAAAAGTTTCATTTAACACGGCGGCTGCCACCGTATCTCCGTGTTCAATGTTGTTACTTTTTCTTTTCTCATCGGAGTTTCCACATCCACTGAGACTTGTCGTAACTCAGATAAAATTGTGGACAAAGAATTGTGATTTAAAAAGTTGAACAAGAAAATATCACCTCGCCTTTTTGGGCAATAAATTCAGATTAGAATAATCTTCATGTTTTTGTAGAGACAAAAGGATTTTTTTAGATACGTACTTGTCATAACTTTACTTCGGGCTGTATTCTCAATGCACGCAGGATAGCCCGGACTTCACAATCTCTTGAGATTACTTTCTTCGAGGGAGGCGTTTAAGCTCCTATTGCAACTGCGTGGTACAGGAATGTGATTCTTAGTTTACAGTGGATACAAATCAAGAATGAGGTAGGAAGTTAGGTTGGGATAGAGTGCCAATCAGAGTCCAACAGCTGATATAAAGGTCATTGCACTCACCGGCAGCGAGCAAGGCTTGTCTAGCACAAGAAGGTCCTCGTCCACATGTATGACGCGCAAGAGGCTAGCGAGCACTGGAGTTTCGTGCCTGGCCCACCATGGATAACATAGTCAATACGGATTCTAAGCATTTGATGTTGTAACTGACTTTGAGTAGTCACTTGTAATGACAACTGACTTTGTGCAGTGATGACTTTGAGTAGTCACTTTTAATGAGAACTGACTTTGTGCAGTCATGACTTTGAGTAGTCACTTTTAATGAGAACTGACTTTGTGCAGTCATGACTTTGATTAGTCACTTTTATAATGAGAACTGACTTTGTGCAGTGATGACTTTGAGTAGTCACTTTTAATGATAACTGACTTTGTGCAGTCTTGACTTTGAGTAGTCACTTTTAAATGAAATCTGATTCTGTGCAGTCATTTTATAATGGGAACTGACTATGTGTCACATCTAAGTGCGTACTGACTTTTTGTAGTCACTTGTAAGACTCTAGTCGCTAAATTTTTGTAGACACTTAGTAAAGTAGTTATATTTTCTTACACAATATTAATGTGGTGGTTTTTTGTCATTCACAAAAATATTCTACTTGAGTTAGTGCTGCTGATTTTAATGAATTAATTTACTATTTCACTGGAACATCAGTGTCTAAGGTTGATGAGAGTGGTGATAAATTAGGGATCAATATAACCAATTAATGAAACAAAGACAAAATAAACATTTTCCATGAATTCTCAGAATGCACCTTGCGTAGTAGTTCCATTGCAATAGATAAAGTTATCAGTGTGAAAAATCTGAAGGTGTTTCGAAAAGAAAATGAATGGAACTAATACGAATCCTAGAAAAATAAACAACAGACAAAGAGTAAAAGTTAAGAGACAAAGTAAATTACAACATCATAGATGATAAAATAAACAGATTGTACGGCGAGTAAACAAAAATACCAACTGTTTAGCATTGCCGTAAAGTTATTTACGAGACGAGTGTCTGGATCCCAACTGCTCTGTGGTGGGATCGCCAGGGCCGTATCCAGAAACTTAAAAAAACAGAGCTAGAACCCTGAACCAGCCAGATTTTATTTTACACGCTGACAAGCGTCGTCCAACTTCTCGCTCGCACATATCAACATTAAAAAAAATATGTACTTGTTGATTATGGGGTGCAAACTCACTTCATTACTTACCATGTTATTTTACGTCCAGAATGGATAAACTATCAAAACTTCTGCTACTCTTTTCTATACAGCTGTTATTACCTACAATCAATAATTCAGAAATATTTATGAAAAATTGCAAACAACAGTGTTGCTTGTAATAACATTGCACAAGGTTCAACAAAACTATAATTTTGATCAAAACTAGTACCGAACTTTACTGCGCTTTCGGGAGTTTATAAAAATCGAGTGCCCCGAAATAAGTTCTGGAAACGGCCCTGTCGATGACTCTAATACATAAACTATTGTGTATCCTGCTTTTGTGTTTCTTGTACTTTGGTTTTGTGTGCGAGATAAGTAAAACAATTATGGAAAACAAATTAACATAACGCGTGTACAGGACGCTTTGAATATAGGGTTGTGAATTATTCGGAAGTAAAATTGCTTTATTAATATGCAAAAAAGTGAAAAATGCTAAGCTTAGACTAGAAATTTTCACGTTCTTGTAGTAGTTTTATGAAATATTTTGCAGAATATTTCGCTCCATTTGTTTACAATGAAAATTGCTTGCGATAGTCAACTTCTGTAAGTTTTTCTGCTAGTCTAAACTCAGCTTAAAGTAAATAGCAGTAAAGTTGAACTATCGTTAGTTTCATGTTGACGTTCAACTTACTAGCCGGCTACTATAACAAATGATTCAGGGAAAGTGTTTATAAGGTTGAAAATGTAAGCAGATAGAGTTGAAAATTGTATTAAGAATAAGAATGATGATGATTTTCATTTTTAAACATGCAGGAAGAACCCAGTGTAAAGAACGCTTCAGTGTATACAATTCCTTAGTTATTCACGTTGAATAAAATACAAGACAAGAAGTAATTAATCTTGGAGAAATAGTGTTGAATCAAGTCCTGGGGAATCCCAGCGCAGTACCTAACAGATTAAAAGCAGGTGCGAGATAAGTCTAGTGATTTATAAGTACGCTTTTTAGAGTTCCATCCCAGATAACCTCTGAAAAATATGGTTAATACCGGGCCCCTTACCATTTTTGATACCGGGTGTTATATCACCACTGCCGAAAACTTTAGGGGGTAAAAGTAAGGGTAAAAGTAACCATAAATATGATTTTTTTTTTCCTATCGAAATAACAGTGTCAGCGTGAAAATAAAATAGGGTGCAATCATGATGCGTCATACATTTTTGCCTATTCCCTAGGTATTGTATTTTGTATGCAACACCTGATTTTTCGCACAAACACTGTTGGTTCCACAGAGTAAAAAAAAATGTTTTTTTTTACCATTGACGACGAGTTTTTACTAGTGATCTATCTAAAGTCACAAGTTCAAACGCAGAATACAAAAAAAAAATATCATCTCAGTGTTTCCATTTTTACTGTTGAAAAAGATACCTACTATATGTTTCAACAATTACCAGGCTTCGTTCCGTATTATACGAGTATTCATTCGATTTTGCCGTTGTGTTTTTTGTACGCGATAAAACGTGTAATTTTTTGTCAAAATTTATGTAGACTACAGTACCTACAAAGCAAGTTCGTAGAGTGACTTATTAGTTGTAAACAACTCTATTTCCTCCCAACTCGTGCACTGGTTCTAAAAAACCTTCCACGCTGTTTAAAATTCGTATTATTCCAAAGCGCTCTTCAAAAGAAAAGTTCCGCGTGAAGTACTTATTGTTATAACTTCTGCAGTTATTATAAAACTAGGAGTATAAATTATGCATCTCACGACTGAACTACATAGTATACATACAAGTTTCAAAAGCAGTACGTGCGGGGAGCTGAATCTACTTCAAAGTTCTAAGGCGTGATACACACAAGGCGCTGAGAAAGTTAGGACATAACTCAAACAGTTATAAAATTATACCGTCTGTAAACACAGCTTTATTTTTGAAATGATATCGCTAGCTGCACTGCACCTGCATACCCCTAGATATTTAAAATTTTAGTGTATGCTAGTAAAACTAGAATAAATTAGTAATTATTTACTTCGTAATAGTATTTTCTGTTTTGTTTTGTTGCTTTCAAACATTTTCAGCTACAAAATAATTGTTTGTTCATCTAGAAACCAACACAAGTTCATAACAGCTTTTATTGTAGTTATAAAAACTAGCGACGTAAAAGCGCTGAGAGCGGTTTAGAATCTGCTTTGCATTGAAATTCCAATGTCGGCACCAGTACTAAATAACTAAATAACAAAGCCGATCTGAATGTTTTGCTATATTAATACTATTAAACTATTAAATTAAACATGTAGAATCATAGTAAGTACAAACACTCGGAGTTGACTTATTTTGTTAAATTTTTTATGAATTTTAAGATTGTGTATCAGTTTTGACCTAACCTAATGTAATGTACAATGTTACTACGCGCGTTGCTCAATACTGTGAGTGTACAATAAGCAGCTGAATTTAATAAATAATAAATAACAACTTATAAAGTATTGAAAGATTGAATGTATCAGTTCCACACGCAGTTTCTCAGAAATTTTTCTCTGCAACTGGCAGCATCATACCTAGTATTGATTTCAAAAAGAGTAGAAAAGATTCCTCGAATTAGATTGTAGAATAGCGGGTCTTACCGTACAAAATCGTTTTAAAACTGTTCTACCGACCGCTGGTCGCGCAGAGAATTAATTTGCAAGCTCTCCGGAAGCACGGAATAAAAATAACAGCCTTTTGAGAAAAGTAGATTTGTGTTGAAAGCCCATAATATATCATGCCGGATTTATACAGGAATCGTGGGACGAATTAAGTCCGGACGTGCTCTCAAACCCTCGCTACGTTTGCAGACTGAACGTTTCTAAGGGTTCTGTTTACTTTCCATTCTCGTCTACTTCAACGCGATTCACTCTTCGACGACTACGCAAAATAATCTAAGCAATAAAAAGCTTTAAGTCAAAATGCATTGTGCACAAGAAAACGTTTTGATATAGCATCTGACAGTCACTTGGCCGCATAGTCGCCCGCCGCACCTAACAAACGAAAGGTAAAAAAAACACTTTTACCTTTCGCGCCTTGACCACCAGACTAGATGGTGTTTTGTTTTTTTAATTTACTTACTTCACCTCCACATTAGCAGGACTTAGTAGTATAATAAGACTGAAAAGAGTCTTATATTTGGTTCACTTGGCACTGGTAATATTGATCAATGAAATATAAGACGAAAGAGGGTAAAAAGATGTAATGTAATATGTAAATGAGATATTGTGGTATAAAATACGGATGAAAATGATTAGTAGCGTAGCGATAGATAGAACAAAGCATGCACAAAATACAGGTCTACAATACAATACTATGTATAGTATGGTAAGCGTACACATAACATGGCTGTCTCAATTGCCACTTACGGGGATAGATGCCGGTTTGTTGACAACCACAATGTCCTCGTCGATATGTACGAGGGTGATGGGTTGGCTGGTAACTGGTACTTCGTGCCTGCAACGATACACAGGTCAGGCGTCGGCTTCGTAGCGCCCGAGATGAGCGACCGTGTGCAATGAGCTTTATCGTCTGGTACTTTGACGACATTGTTTATTTACAAGAACACAGTTGTACTTTGTGCATTTTATCTTGACTTTTTTTATATTACATGGGCTATACAGACATGAGTTATTAGAAAATTATTGAGTGTGTTATAGGAAGTTATGATTAGGCGAAGTGTTACTCCAAAAATTTACATTGAGTCCAACTATTACGTGCTCTGATTGTGCAGTGCAATGTTGAACTTTTACCCCAACGGATCACAGTTGTCACTTGAGTAGGTATGGTATAACCCGTTGATAAACCTTTTGTGAAATCTTAACAAATG
This sequence comes from Eulithis prunata, assembly GCA_918843925.1. Classification (NCBI taxonomy): domain Eukaryota; kingdom Metazoa; phylum Arthropoda; class Insecta; order Lepidoptera; family Geometridae; genus Eulithis; species Eulithis prunata. The sequence continues at coordinate 1,589,573 of OU974007.1, forward strand.
CTCCTTGCATTTGATTGATGTGATTTATTTTTTTGTTTTCAAAACGTTCACAAAATGAAACTCTTGGTGCGTTGATGAAATTAATGATTTGATTTTGGTATCATCTTTTAAAGATACGATGACATGAAGTTTAGGCAATAAAACTCCTGACTGATCCAATAATAGACTGATCGAGTGAGTTATGTTATCATTTACAAATGATTTAGGTTATAATGTTTAATCATCAGAATAAAATGCACACAGTCAAGGATCGACATCCAAGTACGCGAGGAGATGTGTTAAATGCTCTAAAGTTTATACTAATTTGTAAAGTCGCTTCACAGACATTTTCATTAATCTTTTATTTACAGTTGAATAACATTTATTGAGTCCCGAGGAATGAATGTTATTGAATCATTGAATGTTATTCGATCTAAGAAATAATGGTCAATATTACGACATTCAAGTCGTTTAAGATAGGTATTTAGGGAATTATTTACCGAACTATTTTAATGGTAAAATTACTATACACTGTACCTACTGACTTGTATTACACACATCTCCAGATTATTTGCATAGATGGATACGATCGTATTTCTAAGCGTCCATTAGGCTCTCATGGCTGAAAACCAATGAACATGCGTAAGACACTGTGTAGTGTGATGGATCAACCGATCAATGTGTCTTCTTTATTTGAAGTTTTCGTGACGGTAAACAGTGCACTCGCATGCTCATTCGGCGCTCCAGTAAGCCTAGGTTTCTGGCACTATCATATAAAAGTCACAATGTAGCGGGTGTACAGTGGCCAGAGTTGGCCACTAACTCATACGAGCTTGCTTGCTTGCTTAGTGAACATCGACTAAAAGACTGAGATACAATATACAACTTTGCCCTGCTTTTACAAAACTTGATGTACTCTTAGCGAAGGACATACAGGACTTAATGCATCAAGTTACGCATAAAACTTGGGAGTTTAGATTTGTGTCAAATCGTCGACAATTTCTTTGGTAACGCGAGAGAAACTCGTTTTCTCAAGAATGTAATTTAGGTATTGGATTACAGATTGAGTTAAAATTTAAGCCAGCCGCATTTTCGCTACATTTTAGGTGTTATTGACGGACGCCATATTACCAGAAACCCCAGCTTCAGAGAAGATTATACTCGTGTTACTGTGGACTAAATACATCCGACCTGGAATACGAACAAGCTTGCTCCAATATTACCTGAAGACTAGTGTAACTTAGTATACGTACACAATAGAAAGGCGATAGAAGGAAGATATTGTTATTATACATACATCCTGATCGTGTGCCAATTGTTATGTTTGGACGTGTCAGACTGACCTGTAGATATCCTCAAAGAACTGTTCCTAAAGGATATTTACTGGCCATTATTGGTCAAGATCATGTTGTGTAGTGTTTTGATTAGCTGTCTGTGACTGAAAATTGTGCTGTTGCTTTGCGTATAAGCGCTTTTAACACTAACCGGACGATGGGGTAAAAACTATTTTTTACCCTTTGCAGCGGTCGGGTAAAAATGACTTTGAACTGCTACAGAAAAAGGTAATATTTGCCAGGTCATTAAATGTTAAATACCTTACCTATGAACAACATTGGCGAGGAGATCGTTGTGTTTCAGCCTGTAGTCGGGATCAACCCTATCGTAGTTGACGGTAAGAGTGCCAGCCCTGATGCATCTCTCGTACTCAGCTGCTGGATGGGCTCTGAACTCTCTTGCGAAGACGTCGAGGATCTTCTCTCCGACCCATCTCCCTTTGGTGAACGTTGTGAATGTGAAATAGTAGGGGTGAACTTTTCTGAGACCTGGAATTGAATTTCTGTTTTAGAATCAAGTTTTAGGGCTGTCAAAACTTAAGGGTAAAATATTTTTACTTCAAGGTTCTAACTAACAAATGACTGATTAAGTCTCAACGGATTCAGTACTATAACTATTTACTACTAGCCCATACTGTCCCATTGTTGGGCAAAGGCCTCCCCCCACTTCCGCCAGTCTCCACGTTCTTGAGCCCTCCGTTTATGACGGAACGGATACATAACATAAGTTATTTTTTTCTCACCGTCACAATTGTGAACCGGACCGCACAGTGTCTGACAACCCTATAATACGAAGAACAATCAAAATCCGAGCTTGCAGTAAGCAGTAACTGTTTTAAAAAACCGACTAAGAATCATCTAAAATACAGGGTATAATAAAACCACTCTTATAAACTTCGAAGGGTTAAAAACACCTGATATATTTTGAATCCATTGAAATGTGTTAACTAGCTAAGCATATTCAGATGTTAATTTAGCGGTCCCTAATCCATTACCCGTCGGACACCGTAAATGATTAACTGCCTAGCTGTACGTACCTATCTAAACTATTATCTACTCTATTGAGTGTTAGGGAGCTTCATACGCTTATCTATAAATAGATTTCGATTAAACTGTGATATTAACATTGAATACACATTATAATAGTCTATTTATACCTGAACTTTACTAAAGGTTGTCGGTTTTCCTAATACTAGCAGATATATTTTGAAACAAGCTGGTGTCCGCGACTTCGTTAACGCAGGATTAGAAGTGCAATGCGAAATCTTCTAGGCGTTTCTGAAGAGTTCGCGTCCCGTTGGATCCCGTTGATTTTCCGGGATTAGAATAGCCTATGTGTTAATCCAGGTCACGGACAATATTCCAAGTTTCATCCAAATCGGATCAGTAGTTTTTGAGTGAAATATAAATTTGCACCATTTGAAGTGGTGTTTAAATTTGAGTGCCGTTTCAGTATTCGCCCCTAAGGCTGGAATACTGAATCGTCATTCAAATTTGAGCACCACTTAAACTTGCTCTGCCTCTGTTTGACATTACTCATTTGTAAGAGATGGCAATAATTTAAGAGTAACTTAAATTGAGTGGGGTTTAAGTGGCGTTTGAGTATTCGACCATAAGTTTACTAAAAAATAAATATATATAAATATTCACGGACACTTAACACAACGCCTTCTAGTCCCAAACTAAGCAAAGCTTGTACGATGGAAACTAGATGGCTGATAGAATACATACATACATTTATTTTGTAAATACACACTTATAATACATAGAAACACCCAGACACAGAACAAACATCTATCAAAAAAACTTACAAATGTCACTTTGCAACAGTGAAAACGCAGGAAGTGAAACTTTTGCGTCGCATTTAGAAAATTATTCAATAAATTATACAAAGTGCTGTGCCACCCTGTACGAGGTGTTCCATTATGATCCAAAACTGCCTTAGTCATCCGCCGCATTGCCGTCTTTACCTACATTAGGGGTACGATATGCGGCCAGCGGTAACTAACTATAAATGGCTTAAGGGGCCGTATACACTGAAACGGCCGCTGCAGATAAGAATTTAATATATTACGACAAGCGTCATGGCTCAGTCGGTAGTAGCTCTGCCTTCCGTGCTGTGGGTCGTGGGTTCGATCCCCACCGAGAACAAACATTTGTGTGTTGTAAAACGTAGATGTTTGTTCTGTGTCTGGGTGTTTCTATTCTATGTATTATAGGTATGTATTTACAAAAAAAAAATGTATGTGTGTATTCTATCAGCCATCTAGTTTCCATCGTACAAGCTTTGCTTAGTTTGGGACTAGAAGGCGTTGTGTTAAGTGTCCGTGAATATTTATTTATGCGTATTTACGTTGAAAAAAAAATGTACAGACATCATAATTCCAAATGCTGTTACAGACAGAATAGTTATGAGTTTAAAACACACGAAAACCAACTTCCGTTTAGCTTCGTTCATCACAGATGATGATGATGATGATGATAGCAGTTCATTGAGATTATTACAATTGAATGTAAACACTACTAAAAGTCACAGAATAGCAAAATAGTACTCAAGTATGTGTTTTTTGCAGTTATTCTTATTTAACTGCCAAACTACTGAACCGATTTCGATAAAAAAATTATGGGACCAATCTGAAAGTATAGCGTTTCAGATAAAATATGTTTTTTTTTTAAATTGGTTCATAAATGACGAAGTTCTCAGGTAACAAACATAATATAAAAAAAACACAACCGAATTTAAAACCTCCTTTTTTGAAGTCGGTTAAAAAATTATGGAGCAATATTTTCGCGGTTGGAAAACCACAAAGATATTTCTAATATTCCTTCTACCCTATAATGCTAATTAGTGAAGCCCCCTCTTGGCCGAGTTACATGAAGAGATTTTCTTGAACGTCTTGTAGCGAGAATGTGCATGTGACCATCGTCGTGTTTACATGAGGTAAGTTTGTCCAAATCGCATCTTCCAGTAACTCTCCTCGTGTAAACGGGCCTTGTTTTATAAATTGCCCATGTTTGCTCGTTTCGTAGTGCATTCAATTTCCTGAGACAGCACCACCTAGGCAATAACTAGGCGTACTAGGCTGAAACTAGGCAGTTTCATAACCACGGCTATAACTGTTTAATCTGTTTATGAATGATTGCTTAGAGCCAGCAGCCTTACCGCGAAGCAAATAGATAATAATAGTTGAATCATATTTTTCAGAACGGGCCCCCCTTGGTGGTATACGTCAACGCGGCAGACCCAGATAAGATGGCGAGACGAATTGGACGCATTTTCGAAGGATTGGCTCGCACTAGATCGTGAGAAATGGAAGGGGGATAGGGAGGCCTTTACCCTGCAATGGGATGAAACTGGCTAATAATAGGTATATATATATATATATATATAATATAGGCCTCTAGGGGGAGGCCTATGCTGAAAACCGAAACAACGTCAACACTACCGTTATCATATAATAATATTATTAGATTAGATTAGTTATACGTGTAGTCTTAAGTTGTTAAATAAAGGCTTTTGAAATTGAAATTGAATATATATATAATATAATATAATACTATGCAAAAATGGTAACAACAAGGTCACGCCTACTACTACCGATTGAGAGTGCGCGAGGAGGACGAGTACTACCCTCCGAGATACAGTTTTTTTAACTAGTTCGGAGTGTATTGCAAATCTGATTCGGCCACTAACTAATCTGCTATATTTTGCTTTAGATACAAATAAAATCTACCCGTACAGGTAACTACTACCAAATAACAAAGCTCATAAAAGTATAAATAGTAATAGGAATAAGTACCTACCTGTAGGTCTCTCTTAAACTAATAATATATACGTATATTTTTCAGATTGCATTGCCCAAATATTTAAAGACTGGTTTGAGCTTTTGCACTTTTTTTCAGTGTTCATAAGTAAAACCATTAGTATAAGGTATAGTATAAATGTACTCACCATTTTCCATATAATACGACGTCTCATTGTACCTATCGTCTGTAAAGCCCGGCCTCTTCGCTTTCAGTGCTTTTGTTTCCAATTTTGCCTGAAACAATAAAATATATCCTTCATTAGGTGTATATACAGACAGATATAAATATATATATGAACAAGCCGACGCCCGCGGCGTTGCTCGCGTTCTACCCTTTAGAGTGTGACGTTTCAAAATTCCTTTCTTAGTACACCCCTACACTATATAAGGATACTACTACTACCCTCCAAATTTCATACCTCTAGGACTTATAGTTTAGGCTGTGCGTTGATTCTCTGTCAGCTTCAAAAGAGTTTTATATATATTGATGATGATGATGATGATGATGATGATAGCAGGTTAATAAACAAGGCCTTAAAACCAAACTCGGACGAGTTTTCATCAATTCGTAATCCGTAACAACCGTAGAACAAACTTTTCTCAATATAAAACCAATCGAGCTCCCAAAACAATAGTAGATTGACAGAATATTCAGTGAAATTGTTTACAGAATCCTGCCTATAAAAAAGTTTGGGCAAAGGGACGCAGCTGGGCGTAGATAGAGTAGACATAAAAGGCGAAAGTCGGAAAAAAGCCGGACAAGATGCAGCTTTTGGCAAAAAGAAACAAAAATACTTCGGCCACTTTGAAAAAAAAACCGTTTAACCTTACAAGAATCTTATTCATCAGCAGTCAGTTGCTAAACAACAGTTTAGTTGCCCTAAAATCAATTTAAAAAAAAAAATGGATTTCAGTAATAATTAGGTAAACTTAGCATTGTTTTCAATATTAAAGTACTTAGGTATGTATTAGTATATTATATTTTTTATTTATGTAGTATATTTTATTGCGTATAATAATTTAGCTTTTATCGTTACATTGTTTGTGCACCGCCTTCCGTTACCGCTCCGCTCGTTACTTTCCATGCTACAGTTGCCTGGAAGAAATCGCTTTCAGCGATAAGGCCGCCCATTGTACTATACAAAGTTATTTTTAAGATTTGTACGTACCTTACCCTTGTGTACAATAAAGTATTATCTATCTATCTATCTAAACTCATATAATAATACTACTGTTTAATTATTTAATTTTGTAGCTAATGAATATTTGGTTTGTGCTATTATATGACTAAAATCAGGCTGAAACAATATGCGATAGTTGTCATAATATTATGTTTTCGTTAAAAAACAACATGGTGCAAAGAATATTTTAAAGTCGCTATAAAAAGACACTAAATATGATAAAAGCCGGAATCTGCATGAGTACTATAAATAAGGATTATTGGTTATGAGCCTCCCTATTCACAGCTTATCAAATACTTCCTACGGCCCAGCTGCGAAATGAGAAAAGTTTTTAAACGAGACAAGCCAGGGATAAGCACCAGTTTGTTCGTTTTTAAATCGTTAACGTATCGAACTTATCTCGTAGTTATTTACAAAAAAATAACTATGGGTTAAACATTAGTAAACGGTTTGTCAAACGCTTTGCGAATGCGTTTGTGTGTGCTATACTCGAGTCGAAAGTCAAAACAAATGCACAGACTCGGGGCTCTGGAGGCACCCCGACGCTGCCACTCGACTCTCATAGAAGAGCCTACCCTTTACGCACTAAGCGTTTCGGTTCCACCTTCATCGTGCGAACCGCTAAAGAATGGAACACATTACCGGCGTCTGTCTTTCCTGATCACTATAATCTGAATGCCTTCAAGTCAAGAGTGAATAAGTGTCTTCTAGACCGTCTTGCTCCATCGTCGGCTTCATCATCGCTGACCATCAGATGAGATGGAAGTCAAAAGATGGTCTATCCAATATATAAGAAACTAGCTGTGACCGCGACTTCGTCCGCGTGAAATAGTGTCTTTGGGTCATCTTAAATTATTGAACCAACAGCCTAAAATATAAGTTTCAAGCTTCTAGCTCTAAAAATGACGATACTTCCATACAACTTTCACCCCCCCCCCTTTCAACCCTTTACAACCCTTTTTTCGCGTTAAAAAGTAGCCTATGTCCTTTCTCTGGCTCTAGACTATCTGCGTACCAAATTTCATTCAAATCGGTTCAATAGTTTTGGCGTGAAAGCGAGACAGACAGACAGAGTTACTTTTGCATTTATAATATTAAGTATGGATAAAAAAATACGCACACATCGCTGCTGCGCATGTAGGGAGTGAACAGCCACTGCGCGTTCTTTGGTAACTGTTGCTCTGTAAGTTTATTCTGTGGGTTTAGCAGTAATCTACGGCCTCGTTGACAGATATACGAGTTGGCGGCAATCCAGACACGTCGTCTGTAAGCTCGTCGCAATGATTGTAATATTTACATCGGAATAATTACGTTAATTGCGATGATGGATGTCTTCTCCTGGGATAGGATTCCTGGTGACGTATGAAACTGGATTCCAGGAAGTAGGGTTTCTGTTGACGTTGGTTTTCTAGAATCTAAGGGCACAGATTTCTAGATAATAATACGATTTTTTCCTAAGCAAAATATTTGTCGAATACAATACCAAATAGTGGAGATTTCTAGAATAAGTATACTTTAAATATTAACATAGGGTTTTTGTTGCCTAAAAAATATTTTTTAACCCCGTGTTCAGAGTACGGATTTTTTTGTATAAACATTTTTTGAGACTCAATGCGACAGGTTAAAAAATAATTCAGGATAAAATAATATTTTGGTAGAATGCGAGACAGGACAGTAACAATTCATGCGTAAAAAAAAGAATTTACTTTTGATTTCATTTTTAATTTACGCAGCCGTCCAGCCATCTGCCGCGCGAACTTTAATCACGGTGTGGCCATTTTCAATCATTTCGATATTACATTTACGTGAGAACGTGCACCGAACAGCTTCATTACGGCGGATTTCGGTGTCTTCTAGCAAATTAATGTTACTGAAATACTTCACGACGTATTCACGTTGCCACTACGACTTCATTGGCTGAACGTAAAGCCGGAACGATTACGGACTAAATCACGTCGTAACGACTGAAACAGCTTGCTAGTTGAATATACTCTTACAAGTATGTAGTAAGTTTGTATAAGTGCTATTTTCGGGAATTATTTGTATTTGCCGTAAATAAATTATTGAACGAAACTTAAAGTTACAGTTCCCAAATCTCCCGCTAGAGGCGCTTATCCGGTTTTCATACAAACTTTCTCGCTTTGCGGATGCGGTTGCGCGTGCTATACTCGAGTCGAAAGTCAAAACAAATGCACAGACTCAGGACTCTGAGCCCGTAGTCTGTGCATTTGTCTGACTTTCGACTCGAGTATAGCACACGCAAACGCATTCGCAAAGCGAGTCATTTTGTTGGGAATTACACAATTCCCAAATCTCCCGCTAGAGGCGCTTATCCGGTTTTCATACAAAATTTCTCGCTTTGCGAATGCGTTTACGCGTGCTATACTCGAGTCGAAAGTCAAAACAAATGCACAGACTCAGGACTCTGAAAGCCAAATGTTGTCATGACATTGAAGTAACGATAGTTCTTCAACATTGTTTAGACTAGATTATATCATTATTGTAGGTATACCTACCCAAATAAAAGAAAAATACACGTGATTTATCGTCTAGCCTTAATATTCCCATACATTCAGAACAGTTTTCTATTCCCTAGGGATTGAGAATACCGAATAACATGTCATGTTATTTAGATGTCCAGTGTCCCATAAAATACGGACACGGGCAACGAAATGGCAATAAAAGTGTACTAATGAAAAAAAAAATAGTTTTAAATATTTGAAAAGTTTTCCCACATCATAATGTGCACTTTAGACTTCGCTGCTAATTATCCGGCTTCTGTTAAACGTGTGAAGCAATCACTAAATCACATTAAAACATTACTAAATCATACTAAAACTATGATTAGTAGCGGTTACGTCACGTCACGTCACGTCACGCCTACTACATCCGACCAGAAGCTCATTGAAGTACTTAGGTAAGTAATTATTTAGGTATCTGTATGAAGCTATTTCTGGGCCATATTAGCCCTGTAACCAATATCATGCCTAGTTGTATTTTATGTTTCAAACAGGAATTATGCCTGAGATTCCTCAAAAACTGTTTTCAGAGCATAACTTGGAAATGGCTAGACCATTTTTCACCAAACATGGCTAAGAACCATCCCAGATAAATCACGAAATTTGATTACAAAAAATTACATAGAAATAACTGCATTCAAATCGGAGCCCTACTTTTAGAGTTATGAAGACAAATAAACAGACAGACAGACAACGCCGTCAATCTTATAACACCGCATTTTCCGTTCGGGGGCTATATTCAAGCAAGCTTTCCGTTCGGGGGCTATATTCAAACAAGCTTTCCGTTCGGGGGCTATATTTAAACAAGCTTTCCGTTCGGGGGCTATATTCAAACAAGCTTTCCGTTCGGGGGCTATATTCAAACAAGCGTTTTTGTTCAAGTTTTCTCAATATCACTTTACTAACGAAAAACTAAGCCATTTTGCTACACAAGGTCACACACCAGTCCCCAGGGAATAATAACAAGACACTCTCTAAAATTAAATAATATGTACCGTGTTTCGTTTGCTTTTAATATCGTAGGACTTGACCGAGGGTCGAGACCGTTTAGTTTTCATTACTTTCCCACTATAGCATGACGGCGAATATTTACGACCACTTCAGTGTCAACCCTAATTTAAATACATTACTTGTCTTAAGAGTCCGATCCTCGCTTCTCTCGGTAATAGTGTTAAGAGTCGCGCGTCGCGGCAGTGCCTATCTATTATTATCTAATTCTATTACTATTATAAAACTGTAAAAAACTTCAAAACCTAAAATTAAAGATAATACCTATGGATAAACTAAATATGCAGATCTACTAAATAAACGATTCTGATTCCGAAAACCGAGTTGGTCTGTTTATTTGTTCGCGGATCACGCCGTAACTACTAGACCAATTTTAATGAAGCTTATACTATTGAGGCCCTTTTTCCGGATTGAAACATATGCTATATTTTATTGAAATCAAAGACGTGGATTCTTAGATAAAGCTTGAACTTTCTAAACCAAAAGCAATTCGCTACGAGGATCATTCAAATTTGTATGCTGGTGACATATATATGGGTGATTCTGATGAATAAAACCTTACACAACCTCCCAAATCGAACTTGTAGGTACCAAATCGAACATGATATACTTAGTACTTACCTTTAGTCAAAAAACTTCATCTAAACATTGTCCCAGGCACTACAGAGTCCCGTTAAGTATAAGGCATAGGTTGCCTCCTGACGCTGTATAAATCATCTTCAATAGATATAAAAGCCTAAGTGTGAAGTAAAAAAAAAACAGATACCGCGTCCGAAGTCGCGGGTAACAGCTAGTTTGGTGTAAAGGGTCACAATTTATGGTGAGTTTTTGCGATATCGTAAAATAACTTTCACAAGACTCTCGGGAATACATCGCCTTTTAGGAAAGGACAGATGTATCGTATGTGCGTGGGTTCTAACTTAATAAGAAAGTTTGTGAGCTGAAAGTCATTTTGGTGAAAGAGTTTTGGCTTAGATGTACCTCAATGAATTTATGTCTCAAGAACCAATTTTGAAAAAATAATAAAGATCTATGATGGCATGGTATGGTATTAGCATGGTATGGCCATGTTATGTGAAGAGATGAATGTCATGTAACAAGAAGAGTATTAGATATGAATTTAGATGGATATAAGAGTAGAGGTAGGCCAAATAAAAGATGGATGGACTGCGTGAAAAATGATATGGGTAAGAAAGGAGTGACAACTGAGATGACGGCTGATAGAAGAGCATGGAAGAAAAACACATGTTGTGCCGACCCTACATAAAGTGGGAAAAGGGCAAGTAGATGATGATGAATAAAGATCTATTTGAATTATTAATATCCTTCATATAGGTATAGCTACAACTTAATATAAAGATGTATGATTTGAAGTATATTAAGTTGTAGGTATACTGATGTGAAAGCTTGAAAGACCATTGTTGCTTTAGGGAACACAAATCGATGATAAAATTCTTCAACTTTCTGTGCAACACGGAAAATAAAATAACCTCTCAATAATAGTTCGCGGTTAGGGCTTCTCAGATCTCCGGTACTTTGATCTATACTTATTTTTTTATCTATATCTACCACGGAGGGTATAGATTTGTATCTCTTATTATTGATAAATGTTTATAAATACCTTAGATCTAGTAATACGATTAGTACCTTCAAAATTTAATTTATCTTTATCTATCTTTATCTTTCTGTGAAGGAGATTAATGTGTAGATACCATTAGATGAAATAAGTACAGAAATTGAATAAAAACTCTCACCTTTTTCAAATCCTTATTGATATCAGTATCGTCAGCTTTCCTCTTCTCGCATGATAGTATACAGTTCTTGTTGTTGTCCTTTTCACCCTGTAACAAATACAAAGAGACACATTAGCTAAATAAAAACATCTACGTAAGTAAAAGTCACAAAAATATTATTGCTCTTGGTGGGGACCGAACCCACAGCGCAGAAGACAGAGGTTATATCCACAGAGCTGCGTTTTTGTATTACCTAATTCATTGCAAAACTGACTGGCCAATATAAAAGTACATAAAAAAACATGACAGTGATAGATACTGGACATTCTCGTCACTAAAACGTACAGCTATGCAAGTGGAGCTACATTCAAAAATAACAAATCACACGCAATTTTAAACTCTAATCCACGGGAACAAAGGTATTACAAGCAACTGTGAATTTGAACTCTATTCCGTGGGAATAAAAATGGGGTTGGGAGGAATGCAATTAGTACGCAGGATTTTTTCGTACTCTACTATATCTCTGATTGCATACCCTCGACTGAATAATGGATATTGAACTATGAAAAATATGTGTGGGATCGAATCTAGTCGAGTACTTTTCCGTACCTATGTTTTCACCTTTAAAAAATAAATTAGAAGCAGTAGAAGTATAAAAACACAGAACATATCCTATTATTAATATTATAAACGCGAAAGTTTGTGAGTATGGATGGATCTTTGTTACTCTTTCACGTAAAAACTACTGATCCGATTTGGATGAAACTTGTAATATATATTGTCCGTGACCTGGATTAACACATATGCTACTTTTTATCCCAAAAAATCAACGGGATCCAACGGGACGCGAACGAAGTCGCGGGCGGCAGCTTGTACTATATAAAGCTAGACTTTATTTTTCTATAGACACAAGAATTGATGGAACTTTTTGCTCAAAGCACAAAATAGTTTGCTACGAGTTACTTTGCTACGGTCAGTCTACGGCGTAGCTACGGCGTAGCGTGCGCTACAGTCTTTCTGCAAATCATAGATCATTTTTCTCTAGATGTTGTACTTTCATTGTAAAGAGTATAGCACGAACAGAGCTAACAATACGATATGAAATATGTTTCAGATTTTAATCATCGGCACGGTATGCAATCTCTTAGATTATTTTGTACTAAGTGTTCTAAAATCTGAGATACTTTCTTGTGATAAATACTTTCTAAAAACCACAAAAAACTACTAGTACATCAGACCATTTTACGAGAATCATATAGGTACCCTCCTTTTTGCTTCGCCGTAGTCGGGTAATTGACTGTAGCTGTTATAATTAACAAAACATTATCCAGCTCCGAAGGGCGAGAACAATCAAAAACATCAACAATTTGTTTAAAAGTTTTAATTAAAGGAGTCCCAAAACTGTAATGCTGATAATAGGGCAAAATAATTTTCTGGTATTGACAAATCGGGATCCTGACGATGTTTTACAAGTAGACGCGTTATACGCCTACGTCAGCGCACCGAAAAATTACGTAGATATTATTTGAACTACTTACATACACAAATGTATACAGTTAAATTGTTTCGTTTGTAGCTCTAGCATTGGTTTGATTCAAACTTTTTTTTTTCGTTTTATCTGTTAGTATTTTTATTGCTCACTAGCCGTCTCCCGCGGCGTTGCTCGCGTTCTACCTTTTAGAGTGTGACGTTTCAAATTTTTTTTCTTAGTGCACCCCACACTATTAAAGATACTACCCTCCAAATTTCATATCTCTAGGACTTATAGTTTAGGCTGTGCGTTGATTCTAAGCCAGCTTCAAAAGAGTTTTATATAAATATTGATCTGTTATCTCTTCTACTTGTCACAGTGCTATTTCTACTATTCTTTACCTTTTCTTTGTAGTGTGTTCTCTTTGTACTCTACCTTATTAGTCACAAATAAATGTCTGTTATTCTTATTCTTGAAAAATTGGGAAAGTACTAAATACAGCCTTATACGCCACAACTGTTGCTAGAACAAGATAGATAGATACACAGTGACGTGCAACCGCGTCTCTACGTGGTGTGCTACTGAGTAAAAATCGGGCAATTACCTTACTTTCTCTTGCCATTTATAGATTGCGGGTAACACATCTAAAACTATAAAAACATCTTTGGGATAAGAATTCAAACTTCTAAACGTCAAACTTGGATCAGTTGATTAATTTTGCTTATAAATAACTTTTAAAAAGCGCCTGGTGGAATATTATTTGTTGTCCAACATGACGTCTCGTTGATTGCTATTTAATTTTCATAAGGAACAATATGTTCCTGAAGGTTTTAAGAAGCTTTGTATCGAATTAATACAATTCGCAATTCTTGCTGAAATCAAAAAAATAAACATCAGATTACGAGCTCAGAATAATTGAAAAAATATTTCATCGACAGACGATTAGAGATTATCCTTGAGCGATTATAATTTCTTGTGATAAAATGAAGTAAGGTAATATTTCCTTTATATAAAACTAGCCGTCGCCCGCTGCGTTGCTCGCGTTCTAGACCCTTTAGAGTGTGACTTTTCAAAATTCCTTTCTTAGTGCACCCCTGCACTATAACGATACTTCCCTCCAAATTTCATACCTCTAGGACTTATAGTGTAGTCTGTGCGTTGATTGTCAGTCAGCTTCAAAAGAGTTTTATATATTAAAAAGAAAATATGCTAATTTTAGTATTTAGGGCGATTCCTTTGAGGCTCTGTTCGTTATTTCTACTCTATTTCTTATCTAATTTAATTAATCAAGGTAATGGCGTTCCACAGTTTGATATTTTGTTATTAACCGACTTCAAAAAGGGAGGAGGTTCTCTATTCAGTTGATTTTTTGTAATATTTTTATTATCTCATAACTCCGTTATTGATAAACCAATTTGAAAAATTCTCTTTTCATCTGAAACTTCCATACTTTTAGATTGGTCCCATAATTTTTTTTATCAAAATCGGTTCAGTACTTCGGCAGTTAAATAGGAATAAAGCTGGAAAAAACACGTCATCCACGTACACGACAGCGTATTTTGCTTTCCTGTGATCTTTCAATCGTGTTTATGATCAATAGAACGAACCCAATGAGCTACCATCATCATCATGATCTGATGATGAAGCTGTATCAAATTAAAGTCGGTTTTTTCAACTTATAAATAATTTTAATACTGGTTAATGTCTCTAAGCCACCTTGACATTAATGTAACACAAAGAACACAGAAAATAGCATACCTAGAATACTTACCTACATAATTAACGAGTGTACCTACTCTTTATAGTGTTCCGGTAAAGTTTTGCAAAAACGGAGCACTTATTATTCATGGCTATACTTTTTTGATGATTTTTGAATTTAAGTATAATTTCTTGTGACGAAAAGTGACAGAACTTATTTTCAGACTCTTTACCATCATCAATATAATCAATATAAAACTCTTTTGAAGCTGACTTAGAATCAACGCACAGCCTAAACTATAAGTCCTAGAGGTATGAAATTTGGAGGGTAGTATCCTTATATAGTGTAGGGTGCACTAAGAAAGGAATTTTGAAACGATCGATGTTACGGTTCCTGTTATTTAACGTTTATAAGTATGACCGTTGATGACTAGTGCCATGGAGTATAAGTATTATATTATCTGTGTCATCGACAACAATTATAGTCTGCAAAAATATAAAAAAAAAAAAAAATTACAAATAAGCGCTTACGGTATTATCCATGTTGCCTGTCAAAAGCGCCCTCTATAAAAATATTCTTGTCATTGTCACTTTCATATCAATAAAATGACAAACGACAGCCGACTTGACAAATGACTTGACTTGACTTATTTATTACAATTTTAACACTTGACATTGTCAAAAATTGTCTGTCGAAATGACGGACACAGGCCATTACTGAAGAGAAGAAGAAGATGGAAAATTAATCGGCCATTTTGGGTAATGGAACTTTCAGCGACGTTTATGAATATGGCGATAAGACAATTATTCAACAACGAACTTTTATATTAGTTTAGTTACGTTATTTATCATAAAAACCCGGTTTTAAATAACGTTTTTATAATGACTTTTTGAAGCAGGTTATAATAAAAATTGATATCTAAAATTATTTTTATGATTAAAATAAAACCGTAACAATACAAAATTAAATTAAGTAATAAATGCAAAATCAAAGGTCAATCAATATGTTTATTGAACTAGCTGGTATTTACCGTTTGCAATTGACCTTTTCAAACTTAAGGATACCAGGATACGCAAGAAAACTACACACTATACGGTCAGTGTCAATAAGAGGTATACACATAATTTTACATCAAAGATATTAAGAAACATTGCATGCAATCACGAATGAGTGGGCTCGATGGGATTTTTTTTCCCATCTGGCCCACTGGTGGGCTCGATGGGAATAACCCCGATATGAAGGAATGCAACGTTTTCGAAGACGACGTCATGGATAGGGCGAAGTGGAGGAAGAATGTGAGGAAGGTGAGTTTCCTCACGATGTTTTGCTTCACCGTTTGATAGCACATGCATTAATAAATAATAATAAATATTCACGGACACTTAACACAACGCCTTCTAGTCCCAAACTAAGCAAAGCTTGTACTATGGGAACTAGATGGCTGATAGAATACACACATACATTTTTTTTTTGTAAATACATACTTATAATACATAGAAACACCCAGACACAGAACAAACATCTATGTTTACAACACACAAATGTTTGTTCTCAGTGGGGATCGAACCCACGACCCACAGCACGGAAGGCAGAGCTACTACCGACTGAGCCATGACGCCTGTCATATATATTGTCATTGCGCATATATATTCGAATAGAAAATCCATTAGTGCAAGATCGGGTTTGAACCCACGACCTTAGAATCGGAGTTGCTACCACACCACCAGTGCTATAAAATATTACGGTACAAGACATCACAAAAAATATTCTCTTAAAGGGTTAAAAAAAAAACATGTGTGCAATTCACACGTGGTAGAAGTGAAACTTTTTTTTTAATGATAAAAGTAATGGAACAAGCTGATAGCTCACCTGATGTTAAGTGGCAACTTCTGCCTATAACAATGCAATGACCTTCAAAAATGTTGGCTTCAAGATAATGAGACGAATGTAAAATTTCATCAGGTAGGTAGGTAAACGTACGCTATGCAATGCAGTAAGTAGGTAGGTAAGTATATAATCTTGTAAGTAAAAATAAACATTCTACCTACTTAGGTAGTCAATTGTGACTATACTTGAATCTGTGTCACTAGAAGCACCTCAGGAAGCTTGTACTAACTTTTAGATAATCTGTTACGCAAAATGTAATTGTAATAGTAACTAGTAGCTCATCTGCAATCTGGCGCTTTTTCGTTTTCGTTTCATCGACTTTCAAACCACAACGATGCTAAAGAAGTTTTCACTTCAAAATATCATAGCTATTAGATAACGCTTTATTCCGCTGCTCACAGTAGCGTTGTTAATAACTCTAAGATCTTGACCTAAAAGTAGGTACTAAGACTAGCACTTAAGTACAAGAGTACATTATAAATATCTAAATATATAAAACTCTTTTGAAGCTGACTGACAATCAACGCACAGCCTAAACTATAAGTCCTAGAGGTATGAAATTTGGAGGGTAGTATCCTTACATAGTGTAGGAGTGCACTAAGAAAGGAATGGTCTAAAATTAGGATCAAAGATTTTAGCCAAATAATGCGTATGCTAATTCTAATTCCAATTCGTTGTATGGGGGAATGAGATTTGCACTGACGTCCCGCGTTGGTGTGTATTGTGCATTGTCCTCCTGCTGACCTCACCCCAACCAGCCCAACTCCTTAAAGTAACGGAGAAGGACTTTGGGTTGATGCAGCAATGTTCCAGCATCCCCGATGGTGTTGTGGATGCCGAGGAGTGAGACCCGATCAGCTGTATGCGTATGCTGCTACGTGAGCAAAGCCGCGGGGGATAGCTAGTAATACTTATAATTATCGTACCTTGACGTCAGTTATTCATGCGATTATATTCCACATAAATTGATGAGATCAAAACAGCATGCAATTCGCAATAACGTTGTGGTTAGAAGATCCTGCGCTTCTCGGAATTAATGGTGATGTGTTCGCGCATAGTTTATGTATTACAATAATGAATAATCTAAGTCTCGTATTCTGGTAACCTACTCAAGCATAGATACGAGTAAAAATTATCCATGACAAAAATTTATGTTTGAGTCCAGCCCCCTAGTGTGTACAATTTACATTATAATGGTTACGCCTAATTCACGAAACTATATTTTTGGATGACAATATATCAGTTATGGAAACCTTCCGGCGTTGCTCAAATACGTACGTGAACTTTGTAGTACACGTAAAACGTACACACTAGGCATGCCAGTGCTTGAGCAAATGCGGATGAACTTAGGCTGGTATGTTAAAATAATGCTCACGTATGGTTTTAGACTCGAGGCATAGATTTCTCTTATAGTTTTTAATTGAATGTTTAAAAAAATAAGTGCTTGCTGATTTTTCTAAAATACCTATATACATATAAATAAGTTGATACCTAGATGCTGCAATACTTACAATAGACATTAAATATGAGTATTATTTTTATGTAGGTACTCTATTTGTTATGTCTCTACCTTTGTAGGTACTCTATAAGTAACTTAATATATTTATTTAGTAAGTTACGAGTGTGTACAAGCACAAATGACTTCAGTAGGTACCTAAATAAAAGATGTACGTCGTTTGTATTTAGTTCGTGGGAACAAACGACTCTCAACCCTGACACTGGCTGGCTACATAGCACCTCATCAGGATCGCGTGACTGGACACCCTTAAGCGGTATCACTAACTTGTGTGGCCCAATTTACAACCTACAGCGTTATTAGGGACAGTAAAGCTCATAACATTTATTGATAATATATCTTAAAAATGTTGAAATGTGCGAGCGAGAAAGTTGTTTGACTTTAACCGTCCTTTTGACCAACAAGGTTGGGTTACTTCTAAGTCCATGAATGTCTCTTGCTTGTCATCTTGCCAAGTGTGGCCATAAATAGAAGAAGAAGAAGTGTGCAATTTACCAAAGTACCTACCTATGTATTTACAAAAATAAAATGTATATTAGTATTCTATCAGCAATCTACATAGTTCCCATAGTAGATACAAAGCTTTGCTTTGGTTTGGGACTAGGGAGCGTTGTGTGATTATTCCAAGAATATATTTATTTATATATATTTAAAGTGATACAAGCCATGCTATATAATATTCATATCGTCATCTCCTTTCTTCTTGCACCAGAACCCGAGACGACCGTGACGCGGGCTCATTTGATACAAAAACAGTCGATTCCGACATCCGATGCAAGCAATTTCGGGGCAATTCGACTCCGCTTCATAGAAATAAAGCTATCGGAGTTTATAACCTCTATCGACATGAATACTTCGCGTGGTTAGACTTCATTTTGATATTTGTTTTTAAATTACACTTTGTTTTATTGTCTATTCAATCGGGGGAAGTTTGATAGGATATTTTCAGAAGGTTATACATATAGGAATGTATTTACGTGCATACATTATATACGTACACTGACGTACATGTTTCATAGCAACCAAACTCGTATGAGTTAACGGCCAACTCTGTTGGCGGAGTTTTTAGGCCGCCTTAAGGCCTCCGTCATGCCATATGTTTGAATTCCTATTTGCAATGAAGTCTTATGAATTGATTAAGTATTATGACTGTATATTATCGCCTTCTTACCCCCGAATTCATAAACAGAGGCTGAAAATTCCCCCAAATCTTCCAACCAGCATTTACAAAACGCAGTGCCTGAATCCGTCTCTAGACAGGCCTCTACATCATAATAGATAGATAGATAGAATATTCTTTATTGTACACCACAAGTAAAGAAAATAGCAAAAAATACCATAATTGGTAATACAATTAAGTTTTAGGAGGTAGGTGCAATGGGCGGCCTTATTGCTTAAAGCAATCTCTTCATATGAATCATAATGTACGAGTTTAGGGTTTACAAACTTGACCGCAGTTTTCCATACAACGTATTTCAGCCTTCCATTGTTGAGGATGATCGAGTATCCAATCAGCTCTACCGAAACAGAATAAATCCAAGCTCTCACCGCTTGCTAGGTTCCTGACAGATTGACTAGGTAGCCGGCTACATTTAGATCAGAAATTACTGGGTTAGGCTCGTTCTCACCCGGTCTCATTCTCACCCGGTCCGTTCTCCCCCGATTTGGTTTAGGTACTACCTATTTTATCCGAAGCAATTTTTGATGAAAAGTACTGGCAGGCACAATAATAGCGTTTTCAAAGCAGCTCTATATTACATGTTTGATATAAACAGCGACTGAACCTCTTTGAACTGGTATTTGGTGACGTCACGCTCGAATGCAACCAATAGTGGTCACTTCAAAATTGCGCTCGAAACGTTCATATAACCTAAAGCGTTCTCCAAAAGGCACGTTAGTAGTATCGATTCTTTTACTGCATTTTTCGAAACTTACGAAAAACAGTGCTTAAATTATAGCCGTCTTTGTCTTCAGTTTATGAGAAAATCTCGGAAACATTTTTAGTACTGTCACAGATCATATAATACTATACGGACTGTCAAGTTAGATTAGTTTAATAAAAATCAACAACATAATCGACAGCAGTATGTCGGATAAAATCGAAACTGCAATACGTCGTCGTCCAAAACACATCGCTCCCGACCACTTCCGATAGCTCAGAGGGGTTAAAATACTGGCAGGAATAACTTTTCCAAAAGAACAAACAGTAAAAAAAAAAACTGGAAAAATAACATCTTTAATAGTAAACTTTCAAACATTGATAATTAGAAGAACTCTGGACTAGAAATCAATCAGCAAGGCCGTCAAATTGCTATTAGCAATGACCACAGTATATAGCAATGCAGAATAGAATATGCTGTCTTCTATAACGTATTGTGCGGTGTGCACAAGGAATCCGACGACCTAGATACGAGGTTCCGAATGGATACGGTTCAGCACGTAAATAGAAGGCATTGGAAAATCAACTGGTTATCTATTGTAAGATTTGCATTATTCTTCTTGCGTGCCAATGGACAACGTAGTTTTAAAGCAAGTTTGAACTTCGCCATTTTTATTCCATTGTCAGTAGCATTGACGAGGCCATCTCTTGTAAATGTGATTGAATGAAAACTCGTTTTTATGCCTCTTAGGTATTAATTAAGATGAGAAATACATAAGAAATGAAAAGTTATATATTTAAAATGGGTGCGCTTTGTAAATGAATAAGATATAAAAACTCCTAGCACAAACAATGGAAAAGCAGTTAAAGATTCAATGGGGCATACATACGAGCGACTCGTTAAAGTTTATGGGGTAATACAGATGAGCGACAAATCCATTGGCCCATCAACGCGTCAGCACTGGTCGTGATCGATTTATAAATACCGACAAGTTATTACCGAATGAGTTATAACAACGTACATCATAGGCTATCCGTAGACGTAAAAACCCGTTAGATCTTTACATTTGTTTACATACACATGTTTTGTTTTATAAAGTTGGTAGTATATTAACACTAGCCGTCGCCCGCGGCGTTGCTCGCGTTCTAGACCCTTTGGAGTGTGACTTTTCAAAATTCCTTTCTTAGTGCATCCCTACACTATATAAGGATACTACCCTCCAAATTTCATACCTCTAGGACTTATAGTTTAGGCTGTGCGTTGATTCTCTGTCAGCATCAAAAGAGTTTTATATATATTGATGATGATGATGATGATAAAAACAAAGAAAAAAATTTGGTATCAAAATAAAAAAGGGCTTAAAAACTATGCACTCAAATATATAGCAAATCGAACAAAAAGCGGTCTGTCCTTACAAACTAAAATAAACCGCCCGTATACAATACTCCCATTATAAAACCAACGTACGGTCGTGTCGCGATCAATTCTATTAAGAAAAAACTACATCGGTCTTAGTACAGAACGAAGACTAAAGAAAGTCAAGGTTTCTTCTTCTTCTCTTCAATAATGGCCTGTGTCCGTCATTTCGACAGACAATTTTGCCAATGTCAAGTGTTAAAATTGTAATAAATAAGTCAAGTCATTTGTCAAGTCGGCTGTCGTTTGTTTTGAAAAGAAAATGGTGGATTTTCTCTTCAAAACCTAACACGAATTTTCACATTCAGAAAAACCACTTTACACACATTTATTCCAATGGCTCACACTTTATGTTACGACCTAAGTATTATTGTTTAAAATTCCACCAAAATTAAACAACAATACTCACAATAACACAAGAAAAACTATTAAAATAAAAGTGTTATGTGTCGTTTCAAAAAATGTCAAAACTCGCGTCGCAAGTCAAGGTTTAAACGTACGTCAACGTAAAGGTTTATGTCAAGGTTAACCATGGTCCATGACTTTCTTTAGTCTTCGTTCTGTAATAAGACCGCATAGGTTTACAACAATTAAGGTCTAGACAAACTAACGACAGTCGCAAAATAAAGAATACACCAGCTGACCTGTAGGTTTGGATCGACGCCAATACATTTCATAGCTGCGTTTGATTTAGGGCGCTTTCACTAGAAAACAAATTGCGAAAGATCAAGTGTTTGAATATTGATAGTGTCTGTAGTAGTCAACCATGCTGTAACGCAACTAAATCCACTTATAGATGGCACCTAAAACCAATACTTAGACTTAGAACGTACAGTGCACATGGCACGGCGGCAGCGTGCGTAAAATACACATGTAGATGTGACTATACCTTAAGCGTGCTTCAAACGAGATTCATTCGTAGCCCGACAACCTCCCTGCATACAATCTGCCTGCTGCTTTTTCGGCGTCTGCAGCGAAATAAACGCACGTTTCAAACGCACCACATCCGCGCGTTTGCAAGAGCCCGTGTGCATAGCATAGCACGTGACTTAGAACGGCTTAGGTACTTAAGCTTTTTTTGCGTTACGCACCAGTCTAACCTTAGCCTAAGGAACAGTCGATCGGCTGTTTTCAGTAAAAGTTATTTGGCAACTGTTGGACAGTGACGAAAGATTTGCGATTTGTCGTCATCATTATCGGTAAGTAATGGCGGACGACTCAAACGACATGAAAGTTGTAGCGTAGTCGGAAAATGTGATAAAATTAACAGTCAACGATAACATTCGTTCTATGGGTATAGCTAATTATAGCTATTACGGTGTAAATTGGCCTCAAAGAGGATTTTGAGACTATTCAGTCTCATAATCCCATTAGTTTTAAAGTTTTCAAATCAAGGGGATAATGAGACAAAAAGTATCATAATCCCTTTGAAGTGGACAGCTCAATGAGGGTTATGAGACTAACCCCGTTCTATCTAGTCTTAGTTCAATCAGGTGCTCTGAATCGGTGCTCTTTGTGGAATACCTATATTGTCTTCTCACCTACGTCAAAGGCTTTGACGCCCGAAACCAGTGAATTCCTGATAATAGCTGTTAGACACGCCTTGAATAAAACTGCTCAAAAGATTTCCTCATTAGAGCCCCCATTTTTCCAGCAACAAACTTCAGCAGGAAAGTATTTTTTTAATATTCATTTACCTAACAAAATCGACTCTACCAAACATATGCACGTAAAATTACAATTTAATTTTCCCCCGGTTTAATGAACACCGTGTTTCAATTCAATTTATTTTAATGCACTAATATACTGACGAAATTACTCGTTGTAACGTTTCCTATGTAAATTTCCTGGTTTTCTGAACTTTTATAGGTTGTAAAGTGTAAATTAGTGATGATGTTGTCGGTGACCATTCGTAGCGGTGGATGGAAACCTTATTAAAAACAGATGAGGTTTTAGAAGGAAGTGAATTGGCAATAGAAACGAGCGGCAATAGCTATTAGCTTTTATAATTTGCTACTGCTAAAGCGTCTTGCTGTGGCGTAGAACGATCAAATAGGTACGTTTTAGTGTGGTCAAAATTTGGATGGGCAGTGTCTGTTATACCTACGTTAGCTCTTCCAAATAAATATTTTTTTTAGCTTCTACCGAAAAAATATACTTCGATCGAAACAAAATTTTTAGTAGAACAAAATAAAATGTAATATTTACTTCTTTGAAAAACAAACAATCAAGTAGCAAACAAAGAAGCACACCTTGATAAATATTGGCTATTTTTCATTGTATTCTGAAGCGATCGTCTGACCACAATACACTTTTATGGTGAAAAATTAGTATTATTCATAAAAATGTGGGTTGGACGATGTGTGGTCTCAACGACCCTACCAGTGTAGGGTTAATTTTAGTACCATGTTGGGATGTGGTGTAAGCTATCAACTTATACTCGGCTTTATTAGACCTGGACCATTCTAAGACCTAAATTATTTGCGACTATATTTTCCATTCGTTTGTATTAACCATTATCTAAAGTACTTAATACGCGATTAACTATTTGCGAAAAAAAACTCCCAACGACCAGTAAAGCGTTGAATTCAAAATTAACTACTTAAGGGCTCGATAAAAATTTATTATCGATTTAATCGATTCAAACCGCCAACTTGAGGCACCATTTCGACCGTTTCAAGAAGATAAATGGATGCCTTGAACTTATGAACTGCGTATCATAAGTTTATTCATTCATTCATAAAACGGCGGGACGAGAGTGAAAGGAAAAGTTAGTGTTCACTCAACTCGAATTGATTTTGGTTGCGACTTGCGACGATTTAATGTTAGTGCTACATAGAAAATACACCTACTTAAATCCCGTAGATATTATTTTACTTTTTATACATATATCTTTACCTCTTATCTTTACTTTTATTATATATCATTTGGCACGAGCGTGTTCATTTTTATTTACAGTTCCTGTAAGAAGGTTTGTATTCATATTTGAAAATGTATCCGTTAAGAATAGGTATCTTACAATTTATAGGTAGTGCATAACTGCAAATCATCAATCATCATCATCAATCATCGTCAATATATATAAAAACTCTTTTGAAGCTGACAGGGAATCAACGCACAGCCTAAACCATAAGTCCTAGAGGTATGAAATTTGGAGGGTAGTATCCCTAAATAGTGTAGAGGTGCACTAAGAAAGGAATTTTGAAAAGTCGCACCCTAAAGGGTCTAGAACGCGAGCAACGCCGCGCGCGACGACTAGTTACACATAAAACTAGTTTTAGATACCTAATCTCACACATTTTGTATTCTCAAAGACGAATAAAAAAATTAAGTAAGTAAATTTTGTATGAAAATAATATGAATACTTATTTTGTTAGATATGTTTGAATAAAGATTCTTAAAAGAAAACAGACATTCTACGAAAATGATACTAACTACTTATACTAAGAGTTTTTTCAAGTCGTTTCGTCTACGTCCCGCTGTGAATAAGCATTCAATAGCACTCTATTTATGGAACAATGTGATATTAAACAGAAATCATTACCGCTTACCACTGTTTCTTACCATGTGGTTTACTGTCCGACGGTATTATTATATAGTATGCAATAAGTAGGTCTCTGGTCCAACGGCACTATATTTTTACGAAAACAACTCTTCTTAAACATCTTGGTTTATGAAACTTTAGCTCTTTAATGTCAAAATATTCAGAGATAAAAAAATCTGGTGATGTATGTGAAAAACAAATGAAGGGAGTTCGATTTGAATTTCGTTCGGAATCCGAGATTCTACTTTATATTTGGCCAGCAATATTTGTAACCTCTTTGTTTTATGTGAAAAACAAACGAAGAAAGGAGTTCAGTTTGAGTTTCGTTCGGAATTCCAAATTCTACTATTTTCGCCAGCTATTTCTAACCTCTTTTGGTGTGTATAATGGTTTTATGATTGGTGGTTGCTGAGATTAATATCAGTGTTGTGTAGTGTTGCAAACTTTTTGCTGACATGCACTACAAATGAAACTGAGAAGAATACATGAAGTCAGAAAATTACAGAAAATAGGGCCGAATAATTTGTAAGCATAAAAAATAATATCGAAATAATGCTATTTCGTCATAACAACAGTTGCAAAGTTATTTCCAAAGAACCCCACGTGGAGGTCCTGTTAAACTCCCGGCAACGAAACTTTGTGGCGGTTTATGGACCATAAAAACCTTCGTCGAATTTCAGAACAAAGAGAAGCAACTAAAAATTTTGCGACCAAAAACAAACGTCGATATTTCGAGGGAAAAAAGCAAGAGTCAATTTCGCGTCAGGCAAACCGTGACAGAGTGAAATGTACGGCTGCGCGATTCTTACTTTTTCAACTTTATGTTACTTTGTGGACTGTATTAAAATATCACGAAAAAAGTCATCTAGCTTCTATTCTGATAAAGAACTCAGGCTTAAGCCTGATTTAAAATCTAAATTTGAGTAGAGATTCTCATACAAAACAAAGATGTATGGTTAGGTAAGATTACTGCACTAATACGGACCTTAGGTAGGTAACAAAGTACCAATTTTTGAATTCTAGAGGGTTGCAGACAAAACTATGCGGAACTTGCTAGTTGTACCAAGAAATATAGTCAACCAGACTACAGACACAATTATCTTATTATAAGACATGCAATTAAAATTTCTGTCAAATTCAACACACAATGTGTATAATTTTCTTTCGCTAGTATAGACAAAATTCGCACTAAGTATTTATAGGTGATACCAGTCAAAATTTTGTCAAAATATGTCTAATACTTTCTCAACTCGTCGCGACTCGAAAGCTGACCGGTGGCGACTAGCAGAATTAAAATAAAGTTGATGCGAATGCCTGTGGACAAAGGGAGACCGAGACGGGCTTCTGGGAATCAAGGAACTAAGCCTTGTGCTGTAGACTTACATGCTATAAATATAATTAAGTTTACTAAAGGTAAAGCTATAAGCGAGGATTCAACATCTCATAATTACTCTAACCATCTTGGACGAATTATCACACAATTATCAGTTATAAATATATCGTTGCCTGGAAGAGATCTCTTTAAGCGATAAGGCCGCCCATTGTACTGTCTGTTTTATTTTATTACCTGTACTTATGTAATTTCTCATTGTGTACAATAAAGTATTTATCTATCTATCATCTATCAATCATCATCATCATCAATATATAAACAATTGATATAGGTTAAGCCATCTACAAAATAAATGGTTAAAGAAACATACCAATCTACTTTTTCCCTAACATATTACTAGGGTGGAGAAGTGTATCGTGTACGCCTATTTCGTACACCTATTAGGTAGTATATTTACCGCCCAACAAAGCCTAAACTAAAAGAACCCGTAAGAATACCTATCTGTTCAGCACCACGTATATTTTTGTCGGTCACGGTCTACGTGGCGTTAACGGCCCCGAACCCGTTTCACGGGTGTTTACCCCGGTCCTGGAGGCATGGATATCAGGGAAAACAATGCAGAAATTATTTAAAAAGCCGGAAAAATTGCTAGAGTGTAAAAACCTCCCTAGTCGAAAAAAGACGGATTCATTGGGTGTCGGTTGCTGTGCTTTATTGAAAGGGACAATGTCTCCCAGGCACTACAGTGTCCCGTTAAGTGAAGGCATAGGTTGCCTCCTGACGCTGTATAAATCATCTTCAATAGATGTAAGAAGGCCTATTTGATTTGATTATTGAAAGGTTAAAATTTCTTTAGTTACAAAATTCGGATATAGAAAACAACTCTGCAGTTACTTAAAAAGCCGGAAAAATCTGCTCGTATACAAAAACTCCAAACTAGTATGGTAAAAAGACGGATTAAATACGTGAAAAGTGTTTTCACAGTACTTTTCATGAAAAAGAGTTTTCTCTTCAGTCCTAGGATAACAAAACTTAGGGAACAATGCTGCAATACAATAAAAAATGCTAAAATATAATAATAATACATAACTAAAAATATCTGAACATATTTTTAGAATATGAAAAAGATAAATTCATTTGCTACGAACCCTGCCATTTCATGCTTTGCTTACCATTGCAATGCGACATTTTTTTTTTTTTTTTTTTTTTCGAACGGACTAAAATGCTGTTGTAATCGTCTGACGATTGCTGACAGCGTTACCGGACTACAACAATGCGACATATTTTCCAGTCCGGCTATATATACGTGCGAAGTCTACCCCACTCTACTCAAAGCTACTTACGAGTACGTAATTCTACCCCGAACCTTCCTCGACTACTTAGCTTAATTTAATAGATCTTCTTTGTGTCAACTCCTATATTTTACGAGACTCGTTGTTTTGGGAGAAACCAGATTACTTTGTAATTGTAACTACATTTTGTTTTGAAGTTACGGTACACTTATTAGTATAAGGGTGCATAAAGGGATGATCATAGTAAAAGAGAGAGAGAGAGAGAGAGAGAGAGGTCCTTAATTTATTGTTAAATCTCTCACGTATATTTAGTAATATTCAGTATACGTTAGATTCCTTTGTAAGATTTATTATAAACCCAAATAAGTCATTTACACAAAAAAAATTAACACAAATTTTGGGACGAAACAGTAATAGAAATAATAATAAAATTGAAGTTATTGTTTCGTCCCAGTGGAACGAGATAACAGTAGTCCAAAACTAGAATATCTCACACTTTGTTGTGTGATATGTCCTAGAGAAAAAAAAATGTTTTTCTCTTAGAAGCGCTCTACTATTTTTATATCTTATCGATTTAAATTAGTCTCGTAAATTTTTCTAATAGAGATATAGATTATTTCTTTTCAATCGATGGATGAAGAAGACCCAAAATTTATATCATGCAGTCTTTTACAGGCTGATGATAACGATGATAAAACTAGCACTAATCAACAGTAGAAAACATAAATGAATATTGAATGTTGTTTTTTTTTTATGATAAAAGTAATGGAACAAGCTGATAGCTCACCTGAGGCTAAGTGATAACCTCCGCCTATAACAATGCATTACCTCACAGAGCAAGTCCAATGAGGACGTGCCCTGCGTCCGTCACTCTGAGACCGAAAGATCTTGAAGTCTCATGTGCCTTTAATTACACCGCGGTGTTTCCATTACAGTTTTCAAAATTATACGCAAAATAATTCTTCTTCTTCTTCCTGCCCTTATCCCACTAGGTGGGGTCGGCACAACATGTCCTTTTCTTCCATTCTCCCCTATCGTCCGTCATCTCAGTGTTCACTCCTCTCCTATGCATATCATCTCTTACACAATCCGTCCATCTTTTCTTGGGCCTACCTCTTCCTCTATATCCATCCACATTCATACATAGCACTCTCCTCGTTACGTGAATTAGACGCAAAATAATTAATAAAGGTAATATGGACGGTTTAATCCAACAAAGAGCCATCTAAAACAACAAACCTTGATTGTGATAGCGCTTCGATTAAAGTTATAATTAGTTTTAGCTTTCGCTTTTAATGAGTGATGGGATTTGCGAAGTGAGCTGTAGTTTCTCATTTTAAAGTTCATTAATTATTATACTTACTTATTAAACAGACTTTAATTCCACTTAGTTGGTACACTGCGAAATGTAAATGGCAAACACTGGCTAAAAAGAGGACTTAGTGACGATTCGGACAAAATATACGGACAAAATTCTCCCCATTGACACTTTTGATTTTAATCATTTTTGTTGTGACGATTCGGACAACATTAAAAACAGCTGCATTGTACGTACAGTCAGATAAACAATTTTTAAGCAAAATATGATAATATAGCTATTTAAATTGCTTTGCGAGCGTGTGGTTACATTAAGGTGGTTCGATTGCCGAAGACCGGGTGAAGACAATGGCGCGTCTTGGGAGAGACCTACGTCCAGCAGTTGATCAATATTGGTTGATGATGATGATGGTACACTAAACTTGTTCATAAATTCAGTCGAGTGGTCGTTAACGCTCATAAATTGAGAATTCTAATGGAAAACTAAAAGTTAATATCTATTTGTACAAACATATAAAGTAAACTTTTGGATGTTTAAAGTTAAGCTCAGTTTAAAGCTAACAAACCATAGCGTACGGTGGACGATCAGGCTACAAAAACGCGTACGCTCGCTAATTTCATTGCACCTCAAACGCTATGCCAAATATTGACAGGACATAGCCTTGCGTTCCAATGTAATCGATATGACTGAACCAAAAAAACAAATCGATTACATGGTATTCGAATAACTAAAAGAACAAATTGATTAGTTCGTGGAATATTTATTTTAATTGTTTCGATAATTGCTGTTGGGTCCTTTTTGAATACCGCCCTTTTTAGTTAACCCTCTACTAAAACACGAGGTGCTTCATGTTTAGGGTTTAATTTGTCTTTCTAGAACTTTTACTATGGCTTGTCATTTTCTTCTTCTTCGTCGTCTACGTCGTCTTCATCGGCGTAATCTTCTCTTGATATCTTCGAAAGGAAAGTACCAATCCTGTTTGTTGTTTTTTGTGAGAGAGCTGATCATTGTTTGTGGGCGTTCTTAGCTATGTTTTGTAGAAGAAATAGGATGTTCTGGGCAGGCTACTAATATACTCGCTGATTCCTACGAGACAGGGTATCTTAGTAACAGGAAATACTTGGAAGGCTAATGTTTATTCAATAATTTAAAAAATCAGACAGTTCTTTTTCGAACTCCAAATACTCGCAAAAGGGGCGTACAAAAAGAGAGCGTTGCTTACAAAGCAATTTGCGGTCTCCGTCCTTTTGCTCAAATTAGAAAACGAGCAAAAAAATTAAGGGCGAATCGCTTGACCCTTTTAAAGTTAAAAACGGGCTGGTTGTCGTGACACCGCGGCTGCGTTGATTTTTAATATTTTTTGGTTACCCACACCACCTACTAAGACAGCTAGCTTACTTAATAACTTAGGGCCTAAGTCAACAATTTAGGTTGGACTTTGGACTACAAATTGGGTACATTAATCTACTATTATTGTTTTCTTAGCGGAAACAAATATAATAAATAGAATGTATGAGTATGTATTATGTAAGCGCGATACATTGTATATTTTCTAAGTTTTTTCTGACAATCAAATTGTTTTTTACTGTCGAAAATACTGATTCAGAGATAGCCTAATACCTACCCACAAACATAAAGAGTATCAAAATACATAAAAGGATGCATAATTGTGGTTTACGAGAGATGAAAGTCTCACAGTCATCATCGTCTCTATTTTATCAGTTGAAAATTAGATGACTGCACTAGCTCATGCCATCATCAGCTACGGTCTGGTATTGTGGGGATGCGGTGAAATTCAAGGTTAGATGTGGAGATTTATGTTCTTTGTTGTCTGGCTAAAGAAAAATCTTGTATATCTAATTTGGAAACCCCACAGCAGGAGACAGCCTACTGCATAAATAAATGAGCAAAGCACTCCATACAAGCCAACTGATTTAACTACTGCTCAGAGGCAGAAATCTACCCGCACACGATTCGCGCGTGATAAATATTTTTTTATTCAAACAGGCACGCATCTTCGATTCAATCAATTCGTACTGTTTGTTAGATTTCCAGTAAAAATACTAATATTAAACGCGCTGAATGCCTCCTGTCGCAGACAACTAAGCAAGCAACTTTATTTTTACTATTAATTTTCAACAAATTGGCTCAATAAAGTATTGCACACGGCCGAACTCGCAAGTGGCCACTCGATTGTATGATTTTAATAAAGCTACAAGCTCGGATCGGATGATCAAAGCCATCTCGAGTACTACCACCCCTACTCGTTGTTATTTTGTTATACATTCTACTAATTGGTTGATTTTTGTTGAATAAACAATGTTGGTATGAGGTCCTATTTCCAGAAATACGATAGTTTTGAAATTGAAATTAATTAAATGTTGATAGTCAACTAACGTAACAATAAATAAATAACTAATAAATAAATATTCACGGACACTTAACACAACGCCTTCCAGTCCCAAACTAAGCAAAGCTTGTACGATGGAAACTAGATGGCTGATAGAATACATACATACATTTTTTTTTGTAAATACATACTTATAATACATAGAAACACCCAGACACAGAACAAACATCTATGTTTACAACACACAAATGTTTGTTCTCTGTCAGGAACGAACCCACAACCCACAGCACTGAAGGCAGAGCTACTACCGACTGAGCCATGACACCTGTCAAACACAAAAAAAAATAAAAAAAAATAATTAACACTTGAATTTGAATAGTTATAAACTACATGGATGATTAAAGGCATCTCGAATAACATCGATAGACTCGTTACATTCTGATAATTGGGTTTGATTGTTGTTTCAAGTTACGTATTTCGATACACAAATGTTGTTATGGTAATCTACCTATGAACATTCGTCACTTGAATATTTGCGGCAAGACAGACTCAATCATCTCTGAAATGTCTAGATCTAGGAGTGATCTAGCAGTTATAGCAAATAGAGCAGAGCACGTCCTCAGAAGAATGTAGATAGTGCAATTGGTAATTCAAAAGTCTTATCTAGTAACTATACCAAAAGGGTGATACAAACACAAATACAACTTTCCCTTAAAATATATAATAGGCCTTTACATCTATTGAATTAAGACGATTTATACAGCGTCAGGAGGCCACCTATGCCTAAACTTAACGACACACTGTAGTGCCTGGGACAATGTTTTAATGCCTACCTACCTCGCAGTTAATTAAGTACTAGGTACCTAAGTTATGTTTTATGTTCTACCCATGTTGTTTTCATTCTTTTTGTTGTGCTGTTATGTATGTATAGTGTGTCCGAAGTAAATGTATTTTCTTTCTTTCTTTTTTTCTTTCTTTCTTTCTTACTCCATTTAAACATTGTTCCTTAAAAACCGACTCAGAAAACTGAGAAAATGAGACTTATTCAGACAAAATCGTATCTACATCAAACATTGATTGCGCTACCCTGCTTACATAGGGAAAATAAGACCTTCACAAGTTTTAAGATTTACAAACGTACGTCCCCTAAACTTTGGAAGGTTCGGGAACTTTAAGTAAACCGACCTTTCCTGACAAATAAATTCCCAGACGTTTGTTTACAGGACGCCATTTTTACCTGAAAAACAATTACCCAACTGACCCTTGCAGACATTCTGGAATAACGAACGGAAATAGAATTAGGGGTTGAAACTCTCGAGGTAAGACAAAACTTGGAGGTAGAACAAACTATAGAATACTTACCTATGTATATGAACTCATTTGGAGGTAGAACAAAGTATAGAGTACTTACCTATGCATATGAATTCAAAATGCGTATCATCATCAATATATATAAAACTCTTTTGAAGCTGACAGAGAATCAACGCACAGCCTAAACTATAAGTCCTAGAGGTATGAAATTTGGAGGGTAGTATCCTTATATAGTGTAGGGGTGAACTAAGAAACTAATTTTGTAAAGTCGCATTCTAAAGGGTCTAGAACGCGAGCAACGCCGCGGGCGACGGCTAGTCTAACATAAAACTCTATAGAGTAGAAAAACTAAGCAGCAAGCATAATAATATTATGAACCCGAAAATGGGTAAAATAAAACTCTGGAGTAAGAAAAACTATATGGAGTGGTTTATACCTTAGTTCAATCATCAAAAGCTTTACCAGTTCAATAAAAAAAGTACCAAGTTGACTTTAAAAACTCAAGCACGAACTATATAGATCAACTCCGTACAAATATCTGGACCACCGATCAGAGAGGGCGCCACTTACATTTCAATATGAAAAGAACAGGAAATTGGTTTCCAAGCACACGACTCTGAATACTTCCCGTGATTTGTATCGATTCCACAATCAGTTTTGCATTCATCTAAAAATTTTCAAAGGAAATCAAACTTTATTCTGCAAAGGCTATAGTTTGTTATGTTTTGACGTGGGTGTGGGTATTGTGGTTGGGCAAACTCGGACGGGCCATCCAATGAGAGGTAATGACAGATTACAATATATTTGAAGAGGTATCATGCGTGTAGGAAGCAGTAGGAAGTCGTGACTGCTTAAATTACATGGTAGTTAGGTACTATAACAAGATTTATTTCAGAAATCTGTAGCCAGAAAAAAAATGATTATAAATTGTCAGTAAGGGAAAACTAGTTACTGTTTTTTTACCGATTTTTAATTTTAATCGAATGAAACTAAACGGATATATGCTAGAAAGAGATAAAAGAAAACTTATTACTGTATTATTCACGATTTTGTATTTTAATCGAGTAAAATTTACTAAACGGATGTTAGAAAATGATAAAGCTTAACCTATTGAATAGTTGAAAAGCTCAAAATATTGCGTCTAAAGGCTTATTTTTTCAACGCCCTATTAAAACTCGAGACACGTTCATTGTACAATCGGTTAGCAAAAATATAAAATTGTAAGCCTTGGATATTGTCGTTGTAACGATTGGATAATCGATTTCATCGGTATCGGAATAATCGAGATAAGTGTCGACGTGTAAACAGACCTACAAATTGCGTGCTAAGGGCTGACTCGTGGTTTTTTTAATATTTCCTTTTATTATATTTGCCCTCGCTTTGCGGATGTTAATATAAGAAAGAAAATAAGTTAGACTCATAAACTGGGAAATAGTTTGGCAACAGTATATTACAGGGTATAAGGACTACTCCCAAAAACTTCGGGGGGGTTAAAACACCAATCATTACGAACCACTTTTCCTACAAAACAAAGAGTGTTACCGCAAAAAAATGTACTTTACCATCCAAAATGCAATACGTGGCAAAAATATATTTTGCGCAGAAACTGCATATATATATTTTTTTTTTTTAAATGAGCTATAGCTAAGCATTTGGCTGCCAGCACACCTGGTGGTACGTGTAGCTGCAGCCTAAGGTGGAGCACGCTTAGCTATAAACCACCTATTCACTCTTTTCTTAAAAATTCCTAGGATATCTTATGTTAGGCTATCGTGACAGCAAATTGAAATAAAATAATTATACTTTGGTGAACTGAATAGCTAAGTTAACTGTGTAACGCACCACAGAGTAACACACATTTATAATCAAGTAGACCACATCAAAACGAGTATTCCATATTCGAAAAATAGGTTAAAAACTATACAAGTCACACCGGTCGAGACGTCATATTTAGCTCTAAAAAGCGGCTCTGAAAATCAATGACGCGATAAATGATCCACACGCAACATGCGCCTGCGCACTGCGCATCTAGATAAAATATAAATGCTGCTTGCAATGTAATAAAAACTTGCGATTCCGCTGGAGTATTTGTTTCTATAATATCATATAATTGTATACTCAAAAAACCTAGACTCAAGCAAGCGTTACAAACATATATTTTTATTTATTTATTATTTATTTAAAAATTTCACACAAACAAGTAGTGCTAGGAGGACTTAATGCTAAGAGTATTGTCTACCAGTCTTCCTGGGCGTGCAAAAAGGTGGTGTGGCGTGTTTTTATAGGTACCAAACCAGTTGTATATATACGAGAATTTATAAAACTACTAATATTATATATATCTACCTACATACTGAAGAATTTAAAATATACATACCTAGGATACATCATTGTATCAATACATATATTATTATATACATATATTTTTGATATTTCTCACATCATAAAATGACGAGGGACTCGTGGTCACACCGGTTTGCTACACCAGTGTGACTACGAGTAATTTCTTTTACTCGTGGTTACACTACTCTGAAAAGGATCGCACTTGACTGAATAGTAGGTATGTAGTAAAGTGCCCGATAGATAAAATATTTCTAAAATATCTAGTACTTTGAAACTCCTTGATAAAAAAGCCTGTTTTGCTCTATTTTTAACCAACTTCAAAAGAGGAGAAGGTTCTCAAATATGTCATGATTTTAAGCATTGTTTCACCATGCGAGCCTACGCTTGAGTCGCTGAGAATACAGACTAAGTACGAGTTATATTTCTTGAAGTGAATATAGCTGGACGTTGGATATTAGTCGTAGAAAAAAAGATGACTTGATGATATGCCAATTTGTCACGTATTCCCTCAACACAAAGTCCATAGTCATACGAATCTAGTTGTCATAGAAAAAGATGATAGAGTGGACACTAAACTAGACACTGTGAGAATGTTGCTAGCATGTTTTTTTTTTAATGATCAACTGGATTAAGTACACGTTTAATATTAATAGGTTTCCCGTACGTCGTCTGAGACTTCGAGGTAGACAGACATATTTTTTCTCAAAGAATACTTAGTAATGCTACTCTTCGTCTGAATATTTTCTTGCTATAATCTATGTAGTACGAATCGAATGTATTAGTTTTTACATAATTTATATTCGATACGATCTCGTTTTTCCATTTTTAAATGAAATAGTAAGTATAAAACGAATAGAATTACTAATTTGTTCGTATAGTTTTATTTTTCGCACTTTCAGTTTGATAATTTTAAATTGAATTTACAATTTCAAAATATTAATATAGAAAACTTTTTAGGATCCCATATCTTAACCCAGTAAAGGCTTGTGTGGTCCAAATCTACCCAACGAACCTACTTTCCGATTAAGGTCAAATGGGATCAATGAGCAAACAAACCACTCGTTCTGAAACTAGTGTCAATGAATGTCAAATTAATAACACGCAACTGTGTCACAGAGTCAAACAAGGTGACATTGAAACTATCAAAAATAAATACGAGTAGAAATGATGAAAGGTCAAGCAAATATCTGTTATATAAACGAAAATAGCACTTTATTAATCAAAAATATTTTGCTTGGGCTCAAATATTTCAGACATAAAATGATTTTCTCCGAGAGACACCGGGCGGTTTTGAAAGGTTAAGAAATCAATAAAAAACTAGAATTCTAAGTTGATTTCAGTTTATTGTAATCACATCCTGTTATGTACAATATTTTAATGGTTATTTTATTCTAAGAGTAAATATAGCTCATAAATGGAACAAGAAACTTTCGATTTCATAAAGATGCAAGGCGGTCGTTCCGGTTTTATTAATTCCTGTCGGTCATTTAGACCGTGCACGGCAAATTAAGGGTTAATTTACTTTTTTTACTCGCGTATCCGTAATTGCGATGTGCGTGTAATCCAAGCAAACTGCATGTGATTTTATAGTGATTCTTGTGATTTTTATAAATAACACATTTAATAACTTTGATTTTTTTAAGAGAATTTTCAAAAAAAGTACCGTGATTCGTTTGCAAATGATAGAAAAATAAACAATAAATATTTAAAAATGAATCACCCTTTCTTGTGATACACAATGTATCTAGACAACTCAAAATATTGGGAGAGACAATTATTTTGACTCGGATCGAAATTAATTCAATAATTTCTATACTTATAATTCCTTGTACAAATAGACACATTTTGAAAATGCAAAGCAGTATGAAAACTGCAGGCGAAACATAATGTAGAGCGAACCAACAAAACAGACGAGTACAGTCAGCAAAATCATCAGAATGCAAGTTTGTACCGTTAGCAACAAAATGTCGGGTTTATACAGATGGGCTGGATTAGAACATGACAGATTGGACGTAATGTAGTAGTGCTCTTGTTAAAAAATTGTCGTTTTATTTTTGTCATCGAATAAAACTTAGTCAACTGCGGTATGCCAAGAAAATAAATAATCTTATGAAATCATTGTCTTAGAATCTTATAATCTTATCGTATTTGGAACAGCTATTTCTTTGAGTATGAACTCTAAAACTACTCTTATGTGGATATTACATAAAAAAACAGAGCCAATAATATTGACAATCCAAG
The DNA here is from genome assembly GCA_918843925.1 of Eulithis prunata. Taxonomy (NCBI): domain Eukaryota; kingdom Metazoa; phylum Arthropoda; class Insecta; order Lepidoptera; family Geometridae; genus Eulithis; species Eulithis prunata. Next base: position 1,626,734 of record OU974007.1, read on the forward strand.
AAACTTGCGTTGACGCTATTATTGGAATACGAGTTTACGTAACGCGGTGACTGTCAGATTTGTTCGTGATCACCCCCTCAGATTATCAATTGTTTTCTATTGTCAACTGTTTTTCTGAATAAAACCTCCATTCCGACTGTTTATATTACAGTTGCGGGTTGCAATTTGAAAGCAGTCCGTCTGCATATACCCTGAAGCTCTAATTTGCGACTGAGTTAGCTAATGACCGCTCGCATATTAGCAATTACGTTTTGATTTATGATTTGAGCGCGCTTATTATTGTGTTGCGAACCGTACATGGTAACATGTTAATTTCGCTTGGATCAAGCTGCGTCCCCATATAAGTGTTAACAAAGCAGTGAAGAATCAATCTTTGAGAGCACTGGAGTAACTTGCTTGACATAAGTCAACCATCGACAATTATTAATAACTAAGCGCCCGCGACTTTGTCCGCGTCCAGTTTGATCCTGTTGATTTTCCGGGATAAAGGTAACCTATGTGTTAATCCAGGTCATGAACTATATATATTCCAAGTTGCATCCAAATCCGACCAGCAGTCGCAGTGTTATTGAAACACAAAGATCTAAACATCCAAACATCTAAACTTTGACATTTATAATATTAGTAGGATGGAATGGGATTTTGATGATAATCTCGAAAAAACTTAGCCAAATTGAGAGCGTCCTCCTTTTTTGAAATCAGTTAAAAGCAGAAAGCTTGCTAACGTATAGGATCAAAGCCTTAATCTAACACCGTGATTGGCATGAATCGGCGGAATAAAAGAAAGGGGAGTATAAAAGAAGAGTTTTATTGCATCAAATTAAGTTTCGCGTAGCTTGCTCGGTTTTACAGATCGAATTAGCTAAGCAACGTAGCCGGGCACCAATGAATGAACCCGCGTTGTCGATGTAATGAAATTACATAATGACGATCTCGGCGCGGTGGGCAAATGTAATTTTCTTACGCTTTCATTTTTCACATTTACCTAAACTGTGAAACGTAAAGTCAAAGTCGGTTTGCATTTATTTAGTAAATCTTAAAGGACACGAGTTTTGACATTTTTTGAAACGACACATAGCACTTTTATTTTAATAGTTTTTCTTGTGTTATTGTGAGTATTGTTGTTTAATTTTGGTGGAATTTTAACCAATAATACTTAGGTCGTAACATAAAGTGTGAGCCATTGGAATAAATGTGTGTAAAGTGGTTTTTCTGAATGTGAAAATTCGTGTTAGGTTTTGAAGAGAAAATCCACCATTTTCTTTTCAAAACAAACGACAGCCGACTTGACAAATGACTTGACTTGACTTATTTATTACAATTTTAACACTTGACATTGGCAAAATTGTCTGTCGAAATGACGGACACAGGCCATTACTGAAGAGAAGAAGAAAATCTTAAAGATGAACAAAGAAGTTGAAATGTCTATAATGTATGTAAAAATGGGTAAAATTCATTTATATTTTGGGTAAAATACGTATATTAAAATAAAATATGGCTAAGAACATAAATAAATTAAGCCGCGCCAGTGTGGTGAAAAGATTAAAATAGCAGATCACAGAGACACTGGAGTAAACGTAGTTAATCCGATGACACGACGCCTATTAAACGCCTCGGCTCAAGACTCTAACCAATTACTTAGTTCATGAGCCAAGGCATAAGCGGCAGCGGTATGCTTGCAGCGATCTGCGACCCACGTTTTATATGGAACTTTTCGCGGCGAACACGTTGCGCAACCGAGGCGTCCTCGCTACGATCTCAGAGCCCTGAGTCTATCTCGGTGTTGTGTTTTCTTGCTATTTTTGGCATTCGAAAACGGATTCGCAAAGTGAAAAATTTTGTATGAAAACCGGATAAGCGCCTCTAGCAGGAGATTTGGGAACTGTTTCTGCGAGTCTATAGGTCAGATAAACTTTTACATACAAACTTTCAAACAAAATTTCATACAAAATTTTTCACTTTGCGAATCCGTTTCCGAATGCCAAAAATAGCAAGAAAACACAACACCGAGATAGACTCAGGGCTCAGTTCGCTTTGAACTCGCTCAAATAGCCAGTGTACTATAGTACTTCATATGCTAGTTGATATCTGAGTGACGATAAACTAGAGCCCAAAGTTTTATTTTAAGCATAGTAAGATCCTAAATTCTTAATTAAATCATAAGCCATAAGTAGCTAGAAGCATGAAAAGGTAAGTTCGCTTTCTTTCATGTTTTTTTAAACAACAAAGTAGACAAACAAACGTACGGCCCGCCTGATGGGAAGCGGTTACCGTAGCCTATGGACGCCTCCAACACCAAATGTGCCACACGCGCGTTGCCGACCCTTGAAGATTTTTAAAACACTCTTTCCCATACTGTAGTAACAAATATAGGAATTTCAGAAATTTAACTCTAAATCACGCAAATGAGATACCGGCATTCTACTTGTCTTAAAAACTAGTTAAAACTCTTTTCAACGACAGAATACGGTCACGGACGTTATGTGTCTTAAGTTGACGACTTAAGAGTCGTTCTCGCCTACAACTTGGACCAAACTAATTTCCTGTACAAGTTAAACTGGTCCCTCTGATCTTACTTTAATAATAGCGAGTAAACATGACATTGATGTAAGAGAGGGACGGCAACAAAACTAAAAAGATGACAGCACCATCTATAGTTTCCACACGTGTTGACAGCTACATCTAAACCGCTTCTTCACCACTGTCCAACTAGATAATAATAATAAATAATAAATATTCACGGACACTTAACACAACGCCTTCTAGTCCCAAACTAAGCAAAGCTTGTACGATGGAAACTAGATGGCTGATAGAATACATACATACATTTTTTTTTGTAAATACATACTTATAATACACTAGCCGTCTCCCGCGGCGTTGCTCGCGTTAGAGTTTGACTTTTCAAAATTCCTTTCTTAGTGTGCCCCTACACTATATAAGGAACCTACCCTAAAAATTTCATACCTCTAGGACTTGTAGTTTAGGCTGTGCGTTGATTCTATGTCAGCTTCAAAAGAGTTTTATATACAGGGTGTTACCAGACCACTTCCGAAAACTTGGAGGTTCCAATCAGACCATGATACTGAAAACATTAAGCGAAAAAAATATCGAAAAAAAAAATTTACTTGACTATCTCTTTTTAATTTTTTTTCTAGTTACATACACACAGTACAACATAATAAGACATATCTACCTAATTATCTCATTTAAAAATGCAAAAAAAGAAATAAAATAAATAAAGCAGCAATGTACACGCAGCACGCAGATTACGTCTACTACAGCATGAACAGCTGAGAGTTCATCGCGGGTCATTCAAGTACGCGACGTGCGAGCGACCTACGTTAGTACCTACCTACGTTAGTAGGCACTTACGACACAGAATAAATAATAGTACTACGCCTCGACCTTACCTACGTGAATGCGTACATTGCGGGCTGGCGAAATAAATACAAATCTTTAAACATTGTTTTCTCCGGCTATAATTATTTTTCAGGATAACTGATTTTTTTTTTGGTTGGGTTTTGGTGTGCTGTAGCTCCCCCTTTCGTTTTCGGAAGTGGTCTGGTAACACCCTGTATATTGATGATGATTGATGATTGATGATTGATGATGATAGAAACCCCCAGACACAGAACAAACATCTATGTTTACAACACACAAATGTTTGTTCTCGGTGGGGATCGAACCCACGACCCACAGCACGGAAGGCAGAGCTACTACCGACTGAGCCATGACGCCTGCCAGATTGCTCTAGTAGTTGACCAATTGAGCAGTATTATATTTATCTAATCAGCCTATGCTCACTCACTGTTGGGTATAGGTCTTTTTTTGTCACGCCATTCTTTCCGATCCTAGTTTGTATCTATCTATCTATCTATTCAGCCTGTATGCACCCACTGCTGGGTATAGGCCTCTTCTTTAGTACGCCAGTCTCTTCGGTCCTGCGAGAGTCTCCTCCACTGCTGCCTAACTATAGCGACAATATAATCGGACCATCGGGCGGGTGGTCTGCCTCGTGGTCTTGGAGCGTCCCTTGTAGTTCTAGTTTGTATTACCAAACATTGTATGCTCAACTCAGTTGATCAGTAAAACACGAAAAACCTCTAAAGAGCACATATTTTTTGCAGTTTCGTTACCGTTATTCAAATCTTTAGTGTCGTAGATCGTAGGTGGATGTTAGTATGTAACATGTTACGAAGCAATACGATATTCAAAATTAATTATGCAAAAACGTAATAGATCCTCTTACCAACCTTTTGGAACGAGACGTACCATTTATTTTAATATAAAACTCCTTTGTATGAAGATAGAAACAACCCAGCATTTACGCTTACAAAAAGGTACGCAAAATGGCGTTTGCACACTACCCGATACCGACACGACATCGCTATATACGCCGACAGGAGCTACAGCTTAGTCGGTCGGTAATCGCTCTGTCTTCCGTGCCGTCGTGAGTTCGATCCCCACCAAGAACAAACCTTTGTGTGTGGCAAACATAGATGTTTGTTGTAAATCTGAGTGTTACTATGTATTTAAGTACCTACGTATTGACAAAGACAAAGTATATTTACTTCCAGATTTTTTTTTTTTATAAAAGTATTCTATCAACAATCTAGTTCCCATAGCTTTGCTTAGTTTCGAAATAGAGGGCGTTGTGTGAAATTTCCATGAATACTTATTATTTATTTATTGTATTTATTGTCGTGTATCAGTTGCTCAAACCAAAAAATCGGTGTCGCCGCCCCCATGGTGTGAAAGCGTCCAATACTAAAACATCTCTGTAGATGTCGTATCGCTAGTGTAAAAACAGCCAAACAGGAAGTAAAGATCGCAGCAAAAAACGGCAGACCGTAACCTTAAACGATGGCGTACAAATGAATGAAACCTTAAATTACCTTCAGTAATAGATAGGGGGACCCTCGGATGCCTTTTTATATTACTCTATTATTCCTGAGAATCGCGGGAGCTGGTTTTTCAGGATGCGTAAAACGATAGTAGGTATACCTACCATCGTAACGTCTGACCAAAATAAGTCTGCAAAGAAATAAAGGGGGCAACCCCAAAGAGATACACATTATAATAATAATGTATTCTTTATTCAAGTAAAGTAAGTAACTGAGCGCATATGAACTAAGGACTACACATTACGCAGTATGTGTAGCCATTCATAAACACTATGGGGAACCCTGAGCATCGGACAAGAAATTCTGTTTCCCGATACTCAGTGCCCAGCCCACCCCTCTTATTACTACAAACAAACTAATAAACAAAAACTAACAAATAAATGATTACCTACAGCTAAGACAAGTGTAAAGGGAGAATTGGTTTGTGAGAATGTGTAAAGGGTGTGTGTATTTTTTTTCTTTATGATATAAGTAATGGAACAAGCTAATAGCTCACCTGATGTTAAGTAGTAACTTCTGCCTATAACAATGCATTACCTCAGTATGGTGTGTAGGTGGGTTTCCTGATTCACGCCAGTCTCTTAAGAGTCTGGGTATCACAGGAGAAACCCACTTATGTATGTATGTGTGTGAGGCTGAGTGACATTACACTTTAGATTAGAAACTTTCGTAGACATAGTTGGGCTTTTTGCGGTACAAGCGGTGAAACTGTAAGTTTTCAAACTCAGCTATAATCTAAACGCTGTAAACTTATTGTGGTCAGACTATATTGAATGTAAGCTGTAGGTATAGAAGAGATATATTTTTATGGAGATATTATTTCAGCTAAGTCGAAGGCACTAAACATTAGGCATATAGGTTTATTTTTATGATATTATTTTATTCTTTATATCTAGTTCTTTATTCAGTAAACCGTAATGCTGAAATAACAAGACAAGCAAGCAAGCTCGTATGAGTTAGTGGCCATCTCTGGTGACAGAGAGTTTAGGCCGCCTTAGTACCCCTGGCGTGGCTTAACGACTGCTAGAGCCGGGACCGACAGTTTAACGTGCCCTCCGAAGCACGGAAGCGCTCAGATGTAAATGCCACTAGCGGTGACACATCCAAATAGTGACCGCGCAGAACATCGCTTAACTTAGATAATCAGTGAAGATTGACTAAGCAGACGTAAAGATAATAACAAGACGTAAAGTACACAAACAAGATGCTAATATTTTCGGTATAATTTGCTTCTGAAGGGCACACTTCATTCAAAGCCGAGACTGAAGATAGCTATTTGCTGTCTGGTCCTGATTGCTTTTAGGTCCTTAAACCTCGTGTAGGTAACCTACATTTTATTCACGCGTTTTATTAGGACATAAAACTCAGGCCAAGACAAGATTTATCACAGCCTAATACGCTCTAGGTAGGTACGAGTTTGTTCTGCGAAATGCCCCTTGGACATCTATAAAGACGAGACTCTTTATAGATGTCCAAGGGGCATTTAGGGGCACTAGATTTTCTTCTTCTGCTTGGTCGTATCACTCTGGGCAGAGTGGGCATGGTCGTCATGTTGGAGTAGTAGCCCGTCTTACAATCTTCCGCCATTCCTCCCAAACCGCTGCTCTTTTGGCACATTCGTTCAGAGGAATATCAATTGCAACTAGATTTTAGGTAATTGGTAAATTTACTGTGCTTTAGCACTACCTATATTTGAGAATCTGTTTTGGGGGTTATTTCAGCCTACCTTCCTCCCGGGATGCTGCATCTGCGGCGGCGCTATCAGCCGCAGCGGCGGCGGCTGCGGCGGCAACGCGGCCAGCATCTGCGGCACCAGCGGTACAACCCCGCCCATCGGCAAGGCGACGGCGAACTTCTGCATGCCCATGCCCCCCATAGTCCAGGGCACGAACCATCCCCCCCCTGCCTGCATCGCCCCCCCGCCGTACCACGCCAGCTCGATCAGCTTTGCCACATCAACACAACACAAACACTTCTCTGCAGCGGTGACGCATGGGGTGGACACTTAGCACTTTACCTGTAAATAAGAGAGATCAGGGTTAGAAACCTTTTAGTAGAACGGGGGTTTTTTTTTTGCAGAATCAGTTTACTTCAAAATGCGTAGATCCCAAAGTCAATGAACTCAGATGACCCCTTACAAAGTAGGTCATAACTCCCTAAAGTTTTCAATAGCGAAATGTTTGGTCAAAAGTAAAAACGTCAGTCAAGACCAACTTTGTTCATGGTCACCGGAGGTCAATTACTTTCAGAATTTAGGGTCCGTAGAGGTCATTGACCTCGTTTCTATTAAAAAAAAAAGAATTCCGCTTCTCTTAGCAGTTTGTTTACAGCAATCGAGATTAGGATAGAGCTTGGAACTTTTAGAAGTTACTGCAACTAAGTACCTATTTACACAATTTTAAATTTACTACACATTTGCGGCATTTTCATACACGTTCTAGTTATATTATTTTCACAGGCGCGAACGCTCACAGAAAATTGATTTTGGGTATTTTGTAGAACTGAATTATTACTATAGAATACAATACATTTACAACTTACTTTCAGCAAGATTTCATTATTATGAAATAGCCAGCGTATCAGCATTGCTATTCAGCGCGGCAATGCAGCCAGTGTCTTGGGCACGCTTCCGATTGGTACTGATTTGGACCAGTTGAGCTATCTATAAATCGTTTGCAACGGTTTGTAGATAGCTCAACTGTTCCATGTGTATTTTGTAAATATTGTAAATACTGTATTAGTTGTAATTTTCTTTGTGAATAAATAAACTTTTCAAAAAAAAAAAAAAAAAATTTATTATGAACTAACTTTATCCGAAGCTCAAACCTACCCTTCAAAGCTTTTGGTTTTAATTTCGTAATTCGACCCCTACAGCCTATCACATCAATAGTCATTAGAAAACCTTCTAAAAGTACTATTTATCTTCAATAAAGTACAGCTCCACCGAGATTTTAGTTCACCCCGCTCGCCCAGTTCACCTAACGAACCTCCCTGAGGTGAACTAAATCACTGAAGAAGCCTTGAAAGTAAAACTAGGGGCTGGTTTTAAGCTGCCTTCAAATAGCGCGTTTTAATATAATTTACTAGGCTTTTGGAGATTTGTGACGAAACTTGTGTAAGTTTCGTTTACAGTGCCTTGATCACGAATAAATGTGACACTCTCAAACGTATCGTAACGCTAGCGTATCCGAGATACACTGCGCGGTGACACTACAACGGTTGGCAGTCGAGCTGGCATTGACGCGCAATGTAACTCGAATACGCGGCGGCGACTAGCGACTGTCAGATTTGTTCGTGATAGAGGTACAAGGGTGTATTAAGAAGACTGCGATGTAAAAATCCCTCATCTCTATGTCCTTGGTTTATTAAGTTTATGGCTTTATGAGACGAGAAACGTAAAATGTATGCTAAAATATACAAGATAAGTTTTTTGTAATATTTGCATTTATGCATTATGCTAAGTACATACATTTTAATAAGCCTCGAGTTTTATTAAGTATTTCTGTTAAAAATGTTATATATGCTTATCTTAATATTTATTTAAAAACTCTACAGAATATAGTGAAATACATTAGTGCCGATTATTCTTTATTCTGTGCGACGGCAAACCAAAACATCCGAATCAGAATAATACGACTAATGAATCCCAAATTAACAATGGGGACGCAATAAAAGGTTTAAAAAACGTATCAAACCATTATAGCGGCGGCCACAACCGTTCACAAGCAGAGCGATAAGCGTAGCGTCTACTACGTAAGACTGGAGCACGCTGGAGTTAGAAAAACCTTGCAGTAACACCTTCTTTTAGATTGCTTTTGTAAACCTTTTTTATATATATTTTTTTAACAAATCGCCTTTTAGAGATCGATATAACGATGCAAAAAGTACACCATAGCAAATATGGCTAATGGCTATGGGGATTTATGGAAAAAAACTGAAATCCCCAATGATACGGATTACTTAGTGGGGATTTCTGAAATATGTCGTTATATGTTCTAATAAAATGTTAGATATCAGCATAGATAATAATGCTGATGCACGCGAGGTCTCACATACGCGTATACCTTTAATAGTTTTAAGTCAGATCGCCAGACAGGCTTCAAACCTCATCATAGACTACACGAGTATACATAACTTAAAAGGTTGATCGCGGAAATGCAATTAGGTTCTCTGATTTCAAGTTACATCTTCAGTTTATGAAAAATGCCCGCTACCGCTCGTCGCTGCGCGTATGAACACACACATCCGTGACTACAAACCGACCCGCACCGGCCATAGTTCAGTTAACAAATCGATTGACAATTAGCAGCACAAAGGTAGGTTTATTCGGTTGCTGGTCAGCATGTCACCAGTGCCGGATTAGCCACGTAGCAGGTGTAGCAAATGCTACGGGCCCCGCGCATTTGGGGGCCCCGCGAACCAACGCTTTCCGACCGTAAAACGTAAAATCTATCAACTTTTTGATATCATGTTTTCTTTTTAAGATAAAAGTAATGGAACAAGCTGATAGCTCACCTGATGTTAAGTGGTATGTACAATATTATGTTGTAAGTGTTGCTCAAAAACACAAAAAATTTCGAGGCTCGCTTCGCTCGCCGATGAGTACGTGTTTCTCTTTTAACTTGAAGACAACAATGTACTGTACAATCACAATTTTCGGTAAAGCTGAAGCAATCCAAGGGTCCCTTGATAGAAGTTGCTACGGGCCCCGCGCTGACTTAATCCGGCACTGCATGTCATGGGCTGGATGTCATGACAGTTCGTTTATAGGAGCTTTGTTATGCAGATTGTAACATAAATGAGTTGTATGACTTGACTATTTATTTAATCGTATGACAATAGGCGCAAACATAAAAATATTCTTTAAAAAAAATAAACAAACCTTAAATTACATAATAACAAGGTAACTATAACATATATGCAGTAACACTGTTATACGTGAGAACCTCTAATTGGCTTTCCAAAGTTTAGCCATTGCCTATTCAAATTGTAAAAGCTGTTGGTTCTCCAAAATATAAATAAATAAATAAATCTAAAAATAACTTAACAAGTATTAAAATTATTACATACTACAAATCAATGTTCAGAGACTTAAGCCAGGTTATGGCATCGGACTGTAGGTCCATTGGGTAAGAATGGATGGGACAACGCTGAAAGATGTGTTCCATAGTTTGGTCTTCCTCACCGCATTCACAGAGAACCGAATCCGTCCAACCCCCACTTTTGTCGAAAGAAGTTACAACGGCCGTGCCCTGTTCGAAGTCTGTTGAAGCGGCATCAGAGTTTACTGTTCTCAAGCCATTCTCTTTAACTAGAGTAAAAATATAATTTTTAAAATATCTATATTATATTATATCTATATCTTTTTTTACGGTTTGGGGTGTATACAGACATAGATTATGACGAGATAAATTGATATAATCCTTAGTTTTAGAGTAGTTACCATTCCACGTTTGTATGGAAAGGTGGGCGACTAGTTGGACCTTAAGCAGTGAGCACACAGAACAATAATACAATTATACAACTAATCTGATTTTATCAATAATAAAAGATAATCAATACCCGTTAATCCTAAAAAGATTACAAAAAACCGCCAATATTTTTATCCGATAAAATTCGTATATTTAATCACCTATTTCTCTACCTATTATGCAATTTAATGGTATTTTAGTATAGCTTTTTTTATACCTTCTGTCATGTAAAAAGAAAGGATACTTACAAAGTACTTCCTGCTCGATAGCATTCCTTTATAAGGTTCCATCGCCCAATAAAATCGAATTTCGAACGAAAACTTCGAACAATCAACACAGATCAATATCAATCGATCCGTACAAATGTCCGTACATACCGGTGATTATCCAACCGTACTTTATTACGGACCCACCCATCGAACACAATAGGGGCATAAACCGATCTTTTAAATTAAAATTCGTGGGAACACGTCCTATTAGTTCGTTTATTTCGTTTATGGGTCACTTAACAGAACGCACGTATTTTTTAAATGTAACTCATCTTCAAACTAATTACTTTTTAGTTACTTTTTTAGGAGAGTAAAATATGGAACAAACATTATTAATATGTCAAGATGATGTTGCAGAAGCTAAATGGAAAGTGGTAAACTATAGTTATAACAATGCATTACTTCTGATGTTTTGGTCTTAAGTTCCGCACGCGTACGAAGTTACGGATATCAGCTAGTGAGACATAAAGCTTTTGATTCTCATGTGCTTATGATTGCACCAGCAACCATACCCTTCAAAGTGGAACACAGCAATGTGAGCATCACTGCTTGGCGGAAGAAATAAACACGACGGTAGTACTTCCTCGGACAAGCTCCTTCAAAAAGAGCTATTACGACTAGCAACCTGTATTTCCAGCGTCATATTTAATTGAGTATAAGTTTTAAGTTAAGTAAGAGTTTAAAGATAACTGGGAGCTTATTGTACAACTCAAATAGGAATGGACTCAAAAGAATCGATTTGATGTTCAAATCGAATAGCATCCTATTCGATTTGAACATTAAATCGATCTGTCGTGGTACCAAACTATTAAAATGTAAAAAAAACACTGGCATAAACAGAATTGTTCTGATAAAATTAATAACTTTTTTTTTTTTTTAATTTAATTTTGTTCTGGCAGTAGAGGCTTGTCATTTTGCCAAGTCATTTTTGGTTTTTACTTTTTAATTAATAACCAATATAATAATATTGCAAGCATAAACTGCATGCTACAGAAAGTGGTGGATAAATAGTTGTGTGGTAAAATAGAAGGTTATTACAGAACCAAAACTTATCGAAATACGAGTAGAAATAGAAAAATATTTATTTTGTTATTTTTATAAATACTCAAGACAATATTAAAAAAATGAAACTTAAAATTAAATTAAAATAACAAAAATGGCCACCACTCAGCATGGTGCCAGGGCAGGATATGTGATAACTTGCTACACTAATACAGTAAAGGGGCGATTATTGCGAGGCTGCTAAAGAGAAATAAAAAAATATAAAACAAAAAATATTTGCAGTCTTTGATTTTTTTCCACACATAAATTAAATACCTAAACATAACACATGAAGTGTAAACAATCTGTTGCGAACGTTTCTGGCTAATTTGGCAACACAATGGTAAAAAAAAAACAAAACCCAGCGTCGTAAATCGGTACAGGCAATGCATAATTGCGAAGAGCAACCCAACTCTTTTGAACAAACTTATTTCGCATGCAACTTATGAAAATACTTTTTAAAAATAAATTTTATGTGTGACGTTTGGCGTAAAGGAGCTCGCAGACTATTAAATGAACGCAGTAACAAGATAATTTTGATATCGTGAATGCGCAAACGAAGTTATCACGAAGTTTTCGGCGCGGAAGATCTTCCTTTTTTGTAGGAGGACACACATCCTACCGTGTTCTCCTCAATTAATTCAAATTTTTGTTTCGATTTTAAAGCCGATGTTCGGCGATTGCTCTGCGTAAACAACTCAAGTGTAAAAGGTTCTTACGGACGTAAACATCCGGAGAGGGATTAATGGTATTCTGATTAGTGGTACACTTCGGGACCAGCTTGATTGGACATGGTTTCTGGAGTGTCTAATCCAACAGAGTGAACGATATCCCTTGGGAGTGGAGACAAAGCTACTTAAAAACAGTACAAACACATTTCAACATTTTTGCCTAAACGTATGGGTTATTCCCATCGAGACCACTGGCTGGCCCACTGGTGGGGCAGATGGAAAAAAAATCCCAACGAGCCCACTATGCAAATGAGTGGGCTCGATGGGATTTTTTTCCCATCTGGCCCACCAGTGGGCCCGATTTATATGCCAAAGTCAAAGCCAATTGATATTCAGAAAAATTACAAGGACCATTTAGAATTGTCTGATATCCTAAGTGACTCTCTCCTAATTCCTCGCCTAAGATGAACAAGAAACTTATGACTTGGTTCTATCGTTTTGATAGTATTTTTTGTATGCCAAAACCGGCCAAAACACCGCATTATACGAGCAAAATACACTGTTTAATCATTCACACGGCCATAATCCATCGTTAATATTAAAAGGATGGAATGCCTATACGCAATGGATTAATAGAATATCAAAACAAAATGAATAATACACTGCAGAATGCAGTATATTATGTCACATGTCATATGTCACACTATGCATGTATACATACATACCTGGTGGGGATGTATGAACAATATTAAACTAAGACTTCGTTATTACAATCTAAAATATTATATTAGCATTAACTTTCATATCCGTCTATTACCAACCGACAAACCAGCGTAGTTTCTCGGTACGAACCGTCCACCTAGTTGGACGGTTCGTATGTAGGTATTCCTAACCGACCAACTATCTAGTTTCTAGATTTTTAGAGTCGTTTGGACCGCTATAAGAATATCACTATCGTCACAACGCACAAAACACATGGCTTGGATCTTTCTTGCCGGCGAGTTATTACGTTTTAATTATTGTCTGGGTGTTACTATGTAACATAATTATGTTTACATATTATTTACATTTACAAAAAAAATTGTATGTAATTTTTTTATTAGCAATCTAGTTCCCATAGTACAAGCTTTGCTTATATTCGTTTGAGACTAGAGAGCGTTGTGTGATAAATGTCCAAGAATATTTATTTATTATTTATTTATAATTAAAAACAATTTTACAGCCGCAAAGTTTGCACGAAACTCAGAAATGTTTATCTTATCGATTATAACATCCGATACAGAACAAACAGCCTAAATTGAACGCCGAAGTCAAACTTATCGAGACGCTATTCAATTACAAAGTTATATAAAAGCCTTATTACTAAGAAATAAAGCTGGAAGTTGCTTGGCAAACGTAATAAAATTATTAAAGCCCTGCGATAAGTTAATAAAGACCGATAACCGATTCTCTAAATTCGAGATAATGTAACATCAAGGAAAATACCGGTTTTGATAACGTTTTATGGTAACAATAGACATTACTAATTTCAGTATTATTTATCGATAAATAAGTTATATTACGGGTGCAGTCTTCTGAATAATCCTTTTGATAAAAACACCTGATGTTTTATGACTACCAATTTGATAAACGCTAATTAATAATCAGGCCTTTGCAATCAAGATGATATTTTGTCCGCTGGCAGTGGTTGGGACATCTTATCTTCTCAACCTAGTTGTATTAAACCATAGGTTTCCTCACGATATTTTCTTTCGGCAAGAGCATTGGCATTACGCACATCAATTTTCCGGCACACGATCGGGTTTGAACTCACGTCCTTTGAATCGGAAGGCGGGGTTGCTGCCACTAATCTATCGGTGCTCTAAGGATAAGCACTAGTCTAACGTATTACTAACAGTCTTGCTATAAAGACCTATTCTGATTCCGATAAAAACACTAAGTAGTTTGAGTTCAGTGCTAGCGGCTAAGTGATCGCAAAGCCATATTTTTTATCGATTTTATTAACTGAAACTGATTGCAACAAAGTTACATAGTTGCCATCATCATCAATATATATAAAACTCTTTTGAAGCTGACAGAGAATCAACGCACAGCCTAAACTATAAGTCCTAGAGGTATGAAATTTGGAGGGTAGTATCCTTATATAGTGTAGGGGAGCACTAAGAAAGGAATTTTGAAACGTCACACTCTAAAGGGTAGAACGCGAGCAACGCCGCGGGCGACGGCTAGTCGTTTATAAACGTTTGCGGTATGTTTCTTGTGTGACTAATGTGACTATGTAGTAAATAAAAAAGCCAGTTACTTATAAGGAGATACTGTTGAAAGATGTGTCTTGAAGACAAACATATCAGCATCATTACTGATGCATCAGGGTGGTACACTTCTTTTATTTTGAGCAATAATGGGAAAGAAATCGAATGCGTATCCTTTAAAGTTATGACGCAATTACAGTGACAAATTCGATTGGAATAAGATACTGTCACAGCAAAAAGAAGATGAATCAGACTCTATGGTAAATAATGTAATTTAAATAGTATTATTTGAAGCGCTCGTGGCGTAGCTTGCTTAGTCAATCTTCACCGATTATCTTAGTTAAGGGATGTTCTGCGCGGTCACTATTTGGATGGGTGACCGTTAGTAGCATTTACATCTGAGCGCTTCCGTGCTTCGGAGGGCACGTTAAACTGTCGGTCCCGGCTCTAGCATTAGGGCGGTCTAAAAACTCCGTCATTAGAGTTGGCCACTAACTCATACAAGTTTGCTTTGCTAATAGTTTTATTTTTATTTTACTTCTAGTTAAAAATGTTGCTATACTTAGTTATTTATTGCCCCCCCATCTGCTGTATAATTTTCCTAAACTGACCTAATTTGACAGCACTAAAATTTTTGCCATCCCTTTCTTATGAACGGAAACAACAAAGACAGCTATGATTGTAGTGCTATCAAATTAGCCTAATTTAGAAAAATGCAACAACAGAATCGGCAGCATTGTGAAGTTTTATTATAACCAGCCAAACATCCCTGCATTGTTTGTCGGTTAGGATAAAAATTTGAGATCATTAACAAACCAACTAGATAGGTGGTCGGTTAAGAAAAAATATGTACTAACTGTCCAACTAGGTTGACGTGGTTTGTCGGTTGGTAATATACGGCCAACTGCATGCATTTTATTGTATGACGTTGCGAACAAATGCAAGTAAAGCAGCTGTTTTCCCCTAGCTGCGTTTGTCTGTTTTATTGTTTCAAACAAACAGTAAACAATGAGATAATAACTATAGACCCAGACCAGACGTACCTACATTCAATTACAAACACGAGATAGGTAGTACCTTGTATGTACGTACTAATGAGGGTTATTTGCATGTTAGTGAAGGCTGCGATGTCTGTCCAAATAGACGCGAAAATTGTGGATAATTCAATATTTATGTTTAAGAAGTCAAGTGTCAAAGGAACTCTTGCAATAATGACTCATACAACTATAATCAATATATATAAAACTCTTTTGAAGCTGACAGAGAATCAACGCACAGCCTAAACTATAAGTCCTAGAGGTATGAAATTTGGAAGGTAGGTTCCTTATATAGTGTAGGGGTGCACTAAGAAAGGAATTTTGAAAAGTCACACTTTATCGCGAGCAACGCCGCGGGAGACGGCTAGTGTTTCTATATAAAACGGAATTGAGAACCTTCCTTCTTTTTTGAAGTCGATTAAAAACCCACGAATTACTTAGAAGATTTTAGGAGTATTCTAGACGAACTACAAGTATACTTACCCATTTATTCATATTCAACTGTCATTTTACCGCGGCTTTAAAAAATGCTGTATCGTGAAAAGAGATGACAACAGATTTAGCAATCATTTTAGTTAGCTCAGCTTTAGAAGACCAATATATACGAGTACCAACTAGCCGTCGCCCGCTGCGTTGCTCGCGTTCTAGACCCTTTAAACTCTAAAGAGTCTAGAACTCTAAAGTTATAGAGTGTGACTTTTTAAAATTCCTTTCTTAGTGCACCCCTACACTATATAAGGATACTACCCTCCAAATTTCATACCTCTAGGGCTTATAGTTTAGGCTGTGCGTTGATTGTCAGTCAGCTTCAAAAGAGTTTTATATATTTAGAAGAAGAAGATAATATACCCCTTAATCTTGTGCTTGGTTTTAGTTAAGAAAACGAAAGCGCCGTAACCGAATGATTACTAAAACCTTCACTTGGATGATGATGACTGTCCGTATTCTTCTTCTTCTCTTCAATAATGGCCTGTGTCCGTCATTTCGACATTGTAATAATATAAGTCAAGTCAAGTCATTTGTCAAGTCGGCCGTCGTTTGTTTTGAAAAGGAAATGGTGGATTTTCTCTTCAAAACCTAACACGAATTTTCACATTCAGAAAAACACCACTTTACACACATTTATTCCAATGGCTCACACTTTATGTTACGACCTAAGTATTATTGGTTAAAGATGATGACTGTCCGTACTCACTTTAGTCCTGTCACGTATCGATGTGTCATTTCTGCAATATTGTGTAAAACGTCATTTTGCAATCAGCAGACGTACAATTTCAATGTTTTAAGCCCGGGTTCCTAACAAGCAACGCGGCAGTAAAGACCGCGGCATTCCAATTTGCGCACCAAGGACTTCCGCATCTAAGCTATTCCACTTTTGCGCACCAATCGATTTTAAGCTTGGTGCGCAAAGACGGTAAAGACCGATGTGTGTAGATTTTAATTTATGGCCACCGTTTTCTATGAAACCGAAGTTTAAGCATTGCATATTCAATCATGGTAATGATTGATTACACTCGAGAACACAGGGTTACTTGCCCGTCACCAATTTTGTATCTATCATATTAACGGAACCAAATATATCATTAAAATAAGTAGCATAGGATGTTTTTCGCCACTTAATTCCTACGTGTCAATAGCATCGAATAACTTGTTGCATTTTTCTAAACTAACCTAATTTGACAGCACTAAAAACGTTGCCGTCCCTTTCCTATACCTAAACTGAAACGACAATAATTTGGACTAATAATAACTATAATTTGACTATTTTTTTTTGAATAATAATGACTATAATTTGGAAGTTTTCAAAAGTAGAGAGAATAGGTATCTTCTAGGTAACCGTGCTACATTGTCGACCACGTCATCAGGTGAGATTGTGGTCAAACGGTTGCCTATATTGTATAAAAAAAAAAAGACAAGGACGGCTATAATTTTAGAGCTGTCAAATTATGTTAGTTTAGAAAAATGCCACAAAGGAATCGATAGGTACCAATATTGCTATTAAGTTTTAAGTAAGTAGACTTGACTTATGCTTTTAAAGAATTTAAGTTTTCTAGCGATTGTTTGTTCAGTAGGATAATTATGAATATGTGTAGTGTAATCATCATTAGAAAAATTATGAGGTTAATGATTTTCAAAAAAATAATTACATTTTATTCAATTGGATACCTTCGTCCCTTAGAATAGAGATCACTGGAGAAATACAGACAAACAGACAGGCAAACGTGATCTGTTAAGAATTTTCTTTTCTTATTGAACCCTAAAAGCTGCGCGAATGATAATTGCTTTGCTAAGTAAATTAAAAGACGACTTTGCATCTACTTATCTTTAAGTGCGGTTTGTGTCTATTCTTGTACTATGGGGTCTAAGCTTCGGTTGGAATGTTGGTTTGTCAGTTTGTGTGTCCTATATGGCATGCTGAGAATTTGAATTAGCGTGGACAATTTAAAGTATCGTACAGTCAGCATCGTAAGACGATAACTTTTTAAAAAAATAAAGAGATTTTTGATAAGGGTAAAAATAGACCTGAAGTCTTGGAAGGGTTAAAGTTACTCATATTGAAGGGTATTTTAACCCCCCGAAGTTAAAGTGAATGGTCTTATTAGATTGTGGATTATGTTAAATGGCCATTTCTTTTTAAACTTAGATGAAAAGAAATAAATGAAATTGATATCGCGATGTTGAATAACTGATAGATAATCGATACTCATATAAGAAATTACAGTTTCAAGTAGGTATAATTAATGGGCCAAGTTTTATGTGAAACTAGCTGTCGCCCGCGGCTTTGCTCGCGTGGTAGCAGCATATTATGCATTATTTGGTTAAAATCTTTGATCCTAATTTTAGACTCTTTAGGGTGCGACTTTTCAAAATTCCTTTCTTAGTGCACCCCTACACTATATAAGGATACTACCCTCCAAATTTCACACTTCTAGGACATATAGTTTAGGCTGTGCGTTGATTATCAGTCAGCTTCAAAAGAGTTTTATATATTTAAAAGAAAAGAAGAAGATAACCATGAAAGCAAAAAAAGTGTAAATAGAACTGTAGCATCTACTGCACATTAAATTGTACTTTATTGCGTCTTACCGAGAGTAGCTAATTATTTAAAATTCTTTCTTAGTGAGCCTTCTGTAACTTGAACTATGAATTATTCTGTGCCAGGTACATACCAGATAGCTATGACTAGCGATGACGGCACCTATGAATCCGTGTACTCGTCTGAGTACTTAGAAAATAAAGACGGCTATTATTAGTATTTATCTCAAGTTAGTAGACAACAGGAAAATAATAGTATTTATTATGGAAACTGACCATAATAATGTGTACTTTGTATGATGGATCCTTAAAAATAATAATATAAATATTTTATTAAAAAACCTTTGTAAATAGAGACAGAAAGTTGACTCAGTTCAAAGATATTAAACATAGTATAAAGCATAGAAAGAAAAAGCTGAAGAGGAACTCGTTGCCAGCGTCTGTGTTCCCGAATGACTATAATTTGGAAGTTTTCAAGAGTAGAGTGAATGAATAGGTATCTTCTAGGTAACCGTGCTACATCGTCGACCACGTCATTGCTTAACATCACGTGAGATTGCGGTCAAACGGTTGCCTATATAGTATAAAAAAATAAATAAAAAAAAGGTGAATTATATAACCAAAGCTTAAAAATTATTTATTTATTTAAAAATTTCACACAAACAAGTACTGCTAGGACTTAATGCTAAAATAATTGTCTACCAGTCTTCCTAGGCGTGCAAAAAGGTGATGTGGCCAATACCCAATTCAATAATATACCTAATGATTATAATTAATAACTATAGTTACCCAATTTTTTAAAATTTGTAACATCAAATTAGATTTTTTTTATTTATTTTTTATTTAACCTATTGTGTCCCACTGCTGGGCAAAGGTCTCCCCCAAAGTCTTCCACTGGTCCCGGTCGTTGGCGTTGTTCCACCACTCTCTTATGTGAACGTCGAGATCGTCCCGCCAACGTCTTCTCGGCCGGCCCGGTCGTCGCCTCCCGTTCTCAGGCACCCAAGGAGTGACGATTTTCGCCCACTTCTCAGGTTGCATCCGACATACGTGGCCCGCCCACTCCCACTTGAGCTTCGCCGATTTACTGCCTACGTCGGCAATGCCAGTCATATTAGAATATAGAAAAGAAATATTATTGGTGTAAAAACCCCTCAATAGCAAAATAAAAAATGGTACTTATTACTTAAAAGCTTAACAAAAGAGCCAATAAACCTACCACAGTGTACGCAAATGAGTGCCGCCGCGTCGAATTGAATTATTATCGATTGTGTAACGAAGGCTTTATTTTTTGCCGTGCTATTGTTAGTCGTGATATGATGCTAATTACGTTATTGGAGCTGCGCTTTAGGGTTGCCAACTTCTGACAGATAATAAACTTTTTGTTAAATATTTTTGATCGAGTGAGCGAAGCGAACGAAGATCTTAGTGACAACATGGACAAAAATGCTTTGTATGTTTGTTCGACGAGATCTTTTAAACCGCTCATCCGATCTTCATAAAATTAGTACTCTTAAGTTTTACTTGTTTGTTAGATAAAGTAAATCGGTCAAGTTATGAGGGTCCAAAGGGAGTTTAAAAAAAAGTCGTACAATAATATCAGGTGTGGTGTCATATGATAGGGTTTTGTTTAGACATTCCAAAACCGTTTTTATTTTGATTCTAGGTCTAATAGTTTTTGAGTTGTTGTAAAAATTATAAAATTGGCAAACCCAGTATAACGTGAGCTACCATTTCTTGGAGTTTCAATGATTTTGTAGTTCAAGTAAGACTGGTACATAGCCAGACGGCGATTTCGATGCGATTTGCAAAAAATCAAGAGATCTCAATTCGGGGCGAACTACTAGTTTATTAACCAAGGACACTCGTGATCTCTATTATTCTGAATAAAGGGGTTAGAGGCAACATAAAATTTAGCCTTCGTGTTTTCTAAATTACGAAAAAAACTATTTACAAACAAAGCAATTTTATAACAAACGAAAGAGTAAGAAATAATTTTGACAGACGTTTATCACTTAAAGAATCGATTTACAAAACAAAGAAAAAAAAAAGAAAAAATTAAACAAAAGGATTTTAATCACACTTAAATGTAATAGGGTTATTGTTTTCAATCTACCGGCCATCCGAATCGTGACTAACTTATTTTTATTCTAAAAATATTCTAACAGATCGATTAACACGAAGTAAGTAAAATAAACGGCTGTAATAAACTAACATTGCCCACACACAGGTAACATTAACCCTAAGTTAAAGTTAATGTTAATTTATGTCACGTCTGGCAACCCTGCGGCCGCGGTTCAACGGAACTCGTCGAAATAAAAAAAAACAAATTGTACGTGCACGTAGTTATTACTAGCGAAGAGCCTGTGACTTTACTATTTTCTTATACCTAGTATAACCTTAAAAGTACAGTGGGGGGCGGGGGGGGGGGGGGGGGGGGGGGTATCATTGTTTTCATACTAAATCATTGGTATTCTGTGACTAAATCGTGACATTAGCGCGTTTCAGCGCGTTTTTTGCTGTCAAAAGCTTCTTGTTTTCGTATATCTATAGCCACGTCACTTGACATTATGCTGGGCAGCGTAAGCAGTTCAGAGCATACGATACGGGGGCAGCGAGTATTTTTAAAGAAAGTTTACGGTCACTATCACGTCTGGTATCACAATTTACGTCTTGCAACTACAGGTTTAATTGCAACAGATCAATAATCGCATTAAGAAGTTCATTAAGGGATTTAATTAATTGACAGAACACGAAGAAACTCCCATGCTGCAAAAGTATACTCAAAAATAAATGTTTAACAGATACAAGAATTTATTCATCGTAAGAACTTAAAGGAAAGAATTGAACTTCTTAATGATCAGAAGACGTTATGAGGATAATATATTTTGAAGCTGACTGACAATCAACGCAAAGCCTAAACTATAAGTCCTAGAAGTATGAAATATGGGAAGGTAGTATCCTTACATAGTGTAGGGGTGCACTAAGAAAGGAATTTCGAAAAGTCACACCCTAAAGGGTCTAAAATTAGGATGTAAGATTTTAACCAAATAAGGCGTATGCTGTTACCACGCGAGCAAAACCGCCGGGCGACAGTTAGTTTCAAATATACAGAGTAGTAACAGTGTTAAAAACTTCAGAAAAATACTCATTAACATATATTTAAACATCAATGTTACCGCAAAAAATAGCTATCATTTAATTTTCCGTGCTAACATTGATAATACCATAAGAAATGTTGTTTATATTGATGACATGTGTACTTTAACCCTATACGAAGTTTTCGCGAGTGGTTTTAGGTTTAAAGACATTTATTCTCATAAAAACATAAAAAGTTCTTTTAAAATGAGATACAGATTTCTTAATTATAAAACAAGTTATTTTGCCTCTTGATGGCGCTGCCGTAGCTTATTAGGTAGGTAAGTAGTTATATAGGTTTTTAGGTATAAAAAAAAAAAAACAATCGTCGATACAGAAATCGTCACTCAAGTATGGATTTGAGTAGAAATTTTCATACAAGGATAGTAGATCGGCATAGGGCCTTAGGTACAATTATGCAATGGTAGATAAATAGGTTATAATGTGCTTACGTATTCTTTTAGCTTAGACTTGAAACTGTTGATGCTATCGCATTCTTTAATTTTGTTAGGTAATTGATTGTAAAACTGTACTCCCTCAAATAATATTGTTTTCCTTCCGTAGTTAGTTTGTACTTTAGTTAAATTAAGTTTATGTTTATTTCTTAAATTGTGCGTGTTTTCTTTCAATAAAGGAAACTGATTAGATTGACCTTGAATCCATCGTCAGCTTATAAAACCAATTTGTATGAACGATATCTCACTTATCGTGCCATCTATAAATTATAAGTCTGCTGAAGACAATGCCATAGATGTGAATCGAAGAAACCTTGGTAACGTACCAGGATTAGATACATATCTGAAGGTACAGTCACGGAAAATTCTTCTTCAACTCATCGCCATTATTTAATATTAGCACCTCAACCCAAATCGATAAGATGCGTTTTTAGATGAAGCTTGATGCGATAAAGGGTACTAGATACCTATATAGATAATAATAATAATAATAGGCCTTTACATCTATTGAAGATGATTTATACAGCGTCAGGAGGCAACCTATGCCTACACTTAACGGGACACTGTAGTGCCTGGGACAATGTTTGGATGGAGTGGGTTTGCCCAGCACCTATACCATCCTCTCAGCCAGTCAGCCATATCCACAGGAAAGACATCGTCAATACGTGCGGAGCTGACTAAGCCAAGGGTTTCCTCACGATGTTTTCCTTCACCGTTAAAGCTCGTGTTAATGCACATATACATTTTCCGAACGAAAAATCCATTGATGCACGGCCGGGATTCGAACCCACGACCTTCGGATCGAAAGTCGAGGTGCAATCCCACTCGGCCAACACGGTTTTTTTGAGATAAAGATAGAGATAAGATAAATTAATTTTCCAATGTATAGCCGTACAATTTCTTACTATTACTAAACTAGGTACTAAGGGGTTATTATGTTGCTAGGTCTTATTAGAGATACTTGATATGGCACCAATAGAAATAAACTAGATCTAAAACTAGAAGACAGAGATAAATAGGTCTTGATAAATCATCTACATGATCAACGAGATTAATGATAATGATTACTATAACGTTTTAGTTTCAAAACAATTCAAAGAAGTTCAAATCACACATTGGTTCAGCAAACCAAACAAATCAACGTGATTCATTTATACATTCATTACAAACAATACAATAGTCCCAGATAACTCCACGATAGTACATTGTAATTGTGATCACTGATGCATGCGGTAGATTTGCAAAAACTGAAATATACGTTGATTTAAAATTATAATTCAAAACGGAGATTTGTTACGAAGGATAAGCTTTATTGCATTGAAAGATAACTGCAAAAAATTAATGATCACAATATTCTAAAGCTTCCTGCAAAAGGATCCAGACACGAGCGAATCATGTGGTATTTTTTTTATATAGAATATTATCATCTTTTGACTTCAATCTAACCTGATGGTAAGCGACGGTCTAGAAGACACTTATTTACTCTTGCCTTGAAGACATTCAGATTATAGTGATCAGGAAAGACAGACGCCGGTAATGTGCTCCATTCTTTAGCGGTACCTATAGAATCACAGTAGCAGACATCTGACACATCGTCTTGCAAACGCTTCTATTCTATAAATACAATAAAATTGCCCACGACCCTGATATGAACCGAGATTATTTGATTGTTCGCTCGTTCAACGGCAATTGGTATCTGCCGTACGACAGATACAAATTGCAGTTGATTTGAAGTGGCTACGTTTGTCAGAGGTCAACGAATGACGCAGGTGGGGTACACAATGCCATTCACAAACGTTTTTCCTGTAAGAATCTTTCATGAAAGGTTCAACGCGTGGAAGTGTGAAGATAGCCATATAATTTTTCAAAAGGAGCTAGTAGGTACGACTCTTTATGTATAAGAAGTACTACCACGTATTTATTTTTGCTGGCGAGCAATGCTGCTGGCTAAGCCATGGTCTAATCTAAAACTTTAAAGTATATTCGTGGGTTTTGTGTGATGTATTGCAACTGTTATCATCATCATCAACCTATATCGGTCCACTGCTGGACGTAGGTCTCTCTCAAGACGCGCCACTGAGCCCAGTCTTGGGCTCTTCTCATCCAGTGTTTACTGTTATTAATCAGTGATAACCATTTACAATCGGGTGGTCACAATCGAATGTTTGTTCCATATTATATTCCTAAAGAAAATTGCCTATTAACAATAGTTACAAACTAACAAAACCAAAGTTAGAAAAGAGGATTATGCTTGTACAGAAACTAAAGTGTTAGATAGACGACATTACGTATATCAGTGAAGACACTTTAAAAATAATATAATCTTATGCAACTAATTTAGAAACGCCCAAAAATAAGCTATGAGCATTTGAAAATGCTAAGTAGCGGACCAACATTAGTCACAAAGTAAATGCGAAACTAAATGGTGGAACATTAATCTTAGCACAAAGATTAACAGAAGCTACGAATAATTAATATACAACACTGTTAATTCTTGTTTCCTTTTGTATATTAGGAACACGTTGTCGGTACAACTTGATACAAACCACCTTCAAAAGTAGGTAGGTATCTCATTGAAAAAGAAAACCAAAATGGATTATTGAAAACAGCAGAAAACAATGAAACTATGAAAAATAACAACGTTTGCGGTATCATAATGGGATTTATCAAATAGGTAAAATATTGGCCAAAAACAATTAAACATTACTGGTGTAACTAATAAGTATTTTTGAGTGTTTTAAAACAATTAAATAAAAATGAAAAAACCTCTTTTATTCAATAGTTTTACTTAATTATTAATAGTATGTAGCTACCTATTAAAAAGTAAAAGAAATAAAAATACTTTACTACTACTAAAATAGGCACATATTTTCATGACCTTCCAACTTAAATGAAGGACAAGGCTTTAATAATTCAGATGGCATAAAGATTCGGTCTACTCTACCCTTCCTGGGGTTTACAGTCGTCATCCAACTTTATATAATATAAGCAAAACCTTACATCGTGAAATTAATAAACGAAATAATGAATTCACAAAAGTGCATCGACTCGAAGAAAAAATCGAGATAAACAACTCATACACAGGATGTGCCTGTCGCATCGATAACGATTTTATTAACATGTTTTCGCCATTAATTATTCAAATGGTGAACACCGCCTTGTCACAGATTCATAGATAGTTTAGATATAACTCAAGCTTTTAGTGCAAAACTCCTTTATGCCACGGAGATTAAATGGGTGCCCCAGGGTTCGATACTAGGACTTTTATCTTAGAGATTTGTCATAGGGTTATTTATTTTATCTGGGTGTGTAGCGAGAAATGAACGCAATAAAATTGTAATATTGAAAGTGGAGTTCAACGTTTGGAATGTGTATCCTCCAACGAAAAGGGAAGGTTTTCCGCCTGGGTCCTAACCTTTGGCTTGAGGCATACCTCAACATACAGAAATGTTGAAATGACTTGGACTGTAGTTAGGTTTCGCAGTGGTAAAATCAATGAATTTTGTTTTTACTGATTATCTTTTAATTCATACTTTGCTTAAAGTCTGTAACCTTTCGTGTGCTTATCTTGCAGTTGGTCAATTTGTTTTTAGTATTCCGTAATTTAGCCATAACTTTTGACGGAAGTTAACTCTCTTAATAACTTTGTAATGTCTTGCTGCATCCTTTGAATTTGGGTGCTTCTCAAAGTTACTTTATTTTATCATCTTTGATCCCGGTGTTATAAAATGGGACTTTGTTTAAGAAAATTGCTTTTTTTAATTTAATATAAGTACCTACCTAAATTAGATCTACATATTGATTAAATAACCATACTTAAGTTATATTTATGAACCTTTAAACTTCAAATTAATAGCACCGTTTATTCCGAAAACTCACTTCAAAACAAACAGAGTGGATTTATGCCTGATATTAACTTTGAAAGGCATCGAGGGAGAATTCGGAATTCGGAGTCTCCCCACGTAGCCCAGTAGGTGGCAAGGCCGTCCATCAGTATGCCCTTACAACAAATCGTTGGCCGCTTCAATGGAAACGATTTGAAAACCCTCATATCAATGAAGGAAGCAATATTGACGGTCCCAACGAGAGGTTAAAATAAATTGATTTTGCCGACGTTTCAAATTGATGCTTTTTGGAGCAAATATTGTTTTACTTCTCTATAAGAAATCGTTCTTATTTAAGGATGATTTAGATGTTTAGACTTGTGACCTTGTAACCTTGTCCTTATGTGAAAAAGAATACAATACTGGAAGAAAACTCTTATTAGGGTTAAGCTCGCCTTTGTATCTTTAGTTTTAACTTGTTTGCTCATATTTTTCTGTGTGCAATAAAGAATTTAAGAATGTTACTGTTCATAAACCGAGGCTGAACGATACGCCAAACCAGCGTTCGCCTAGCGCAGCGTCTGAATTCGCTTCTTGTAAGCCTAGTTTATAAATTAAGGGTAATCGATGGTTCAACTTTTATTGGACGCAAAAATTTAGGTAAATTTAGAAAATCGATTACATAAGTACTAAAGTGAAGTAAAGGTAAATATAGAAAGAGGTAGGTAAAAAAAATTGAAAAATCAGAATATTTGGTACAAATAAAGACCGTAGCAGGCGTGAGGTACGCTAACGTAAATTAAAAAGAAAGGAACATTAATAAATCTTCTCACTGCAATCTGTCACAGAACTATAAAACTTTTGCAAGTAAAATTCATCTTTGAATAAGGAATTACAGAAACGTTTCAGTTCCTTATTCTTTTGAATTTTTAACTTTAAGACTCAAACCTCCGAAGACCGTTTCATTGTATTTGTTACCGTTTCAAATTTCTCCAAATGCTAAATGTAATGTTTGGGCTAACGTGTTTTTGACTTTTTAACCTTAGCCGTGAACGTATTTTTTTAAAATTTTCTCCATACTGTAGTTTTCTAGTTATAAATATATGGCCTAAAAGCAAGAAAGAAAAAAACAGTAACTTAAGCAGGTTTTGCAATCGGAGGTTTATAAGACATAAATGAGTGGATAGAGAAAGAAAGAAAAGAGAATTATTACAAAAATTCTTTTCAGCAACAAACAATGAACGAATCGAATTGAACGGCGAAAACCAATGAATTCCACGAGGGAATGAAAGTTAGAAAGGTTTCTGTAATATCCACAAGGCTTCAATAAATTGGTCGATAAATTGACGTAGATTTGTCTTGATCAAGCAAGATTACGCACTGATTGCTACAAAGTATAGTAATATATTACAAGGATAATTTGTGAAGGTACCTATTTACTTTTACCAGCTATTTACAGTAATGGATAAAAATATTCTTCAAGGCCTAAGAAAAGATGGAGAGTATTTATTCTTCTGCCACAACCAGTTGCGGGTAAAGAATGATATTTCCGCTTTCGCAACTGGTTACGAAAATTAGTTGCGAAAACGGTCGGAAAGGGGATGGATTGTGTAAAACATGACATGCATAGGAGAGGAGTGACCACTGAGATGACGAATGATAGGGGATAATGGAAGAAAAGAATATGTTGTGTCGACCCCACCTAGTGGGATAAGGACAGGAAGAAAAAGAAGGATATAAATATTCTTCTTTGGAAATAACCAGCATGTTTTTGACAAGCTTTTATTTCATTTGCAATGTTTGTGTGTTACGTCAAATCTCGCAAAAAAACTCACTTCCCAATGCAATTTAGTCGAGTTTTGGATACTTATTAGTTTTCGGTGCCTTTATATGGTTACTTCTTTATGTCGTAGATTCTGTATCTGTACTCTAAGACATAATTATTATTTTTGAAGTATCGATGATAAAGTACACCGCCGTCCTTCTGATTTTGTCTATCCCCTCTATACAAAGGAAGAGATCGCTTGTAGCGATAAGGCCGCCCATTTTACTCAATAGCTTAAATTGTTTCTCCTTATATTCTATTTCTTTGTGTACAATAAAGAGTTTATCTATCTATCTATAAGGAATCTGTTTTAATTAATCAATTAGTTTTAATTCTAAATCACTAAGTACGTATTTCTCATTAAATTCTTGCAACAGAGTAATTTGTTAAAAACTTTTTCTCGCGAACTTAATACGAGTTTAAGTTTTAAACTGTCCTTTAACTTTGAAATCTTCGTCAAAAAGTGGGTCATGAAACTTTCTTAAGTTTAACGTAACTGAAGCACACTCGAGTCATGTTTTATTCCCTGAATTTTTACAATATTTATGGGGGGAATGGTTTCAGAAATAATAACAATAAATGCACTAAGGAAAAATATTTTTACGACAGTTTAAATGTGTGTGGAGTCCGAACAAAGAATACTCAAAGCAAGCAATCAAAAACGTAGATCCACACAAAAAGGTTCTTAGAAAAATCAGAATCAAAGAAATGTCGACTATCACAGAGAGTAATGCGCAAAGAAACCGTAAATTACATCAAACGCGTCGATGAATCACTAAGACCAGTTGCAATCAACCGTATGTAATGATGCAGAAAGCAGAAGCTAGCGGCAAGGTCAGTTCTATCTACTTAATAACTCTATTGTCCTACTAATATTATAAATGTGAATGTAAGTTTGTTTGTTACGCTTTCACGCGAAAACTACTTATCCGATCATCATTAAACTTTGTACACATATTCTTGGAGGTATTAGAAGTAACATAGGATACTTTTTTATCCCGGAAAATTAACGGGATCCAATGGGACGCGAACGAAGTCGCGGGCGGAGGCTAGTGTTTCATATTTTTTGTAACAAGAAGTGCTTTGTATTTTTTTTATTGAAAGAAATGTGATGTAGTAGACAAACATGCATACGTGTCACCTGATGGTAAACGGTCACCGTCACTTATAAACACCGACAAGACTTTATAGTCCGCGCGTTGCCTACTCTGAAGGGCTCAACGACATTTCTTCGTTCTTGCTGCGTACTAGTAATTATACATGCTCATTTTATTGTAAAAGATAATCGACCAAATTTTCTTTTATAGTGTAGCCTAATGCATTTTTTTTAAGAGTATTGTTTCGTTTTTAATATCGTATTATGTCGAAACACTCGTTTCGTTTCATTCATCAAGTTTGTTTTGATAGCGATTAAAATTGGAAGCTTCATTTCCTTGTTTTTTTTTTTAACTAAAACATTAAAAACCACTTCTACATAACACGAAACGGAAATTTTCATTACACAGCACAATGTGGACTAACATGTAATTTGTATCACAAATAATTAGGAGGCAAAAACACGATGCGAGAATACGGTTGGTTGTACGTTAGCAGGTTCTACGGACGATCCAATTTTCGAAACAATTTGTTTGAGACATTGCTGGCAATGATTCACGGCAAACTCAAGAAACGATCAATTAAAATGAATTTTGGTGAATTTCCTGTTATAAAAGTTTATGCTTAAACATAATTATAAAGATTTTTGAACAAAAACCTTACACAAAATACACATGGTTTGAAAAAAAACTGTAGTTTATTTTTCTCAAAGTACCTACTTATAAATGGTTAGGAAAAAAAATAAGTCTCTTTTTTGTCAAACTTTGTGTATGTTTTTGAAGCTAGATAAAAATGATCAATTCTTTAAGTTTACGATTATAAATAACATATCGACCAAAGTATTGTTTAGAAATAAGCTCAAATAAGACTGATATTTTAGCCCTGTCCAACCAAATTGGACGTGAAATCAGTTAGTCTGCAATGTACACCTTTCAAGTAGCAACGGCTGATATGGCATGTTTCGAGCAAGGTTGTATGCAACCGGTATACTGTGGCAGATGAAGGCTCCATCAAATTTGAGGGTCAAGATTTGGTGCGAAATGACCTTGGATCAGAACAATGCCAAGATTATTCTTTTAAGCTGTTCTTAAATGATTAGCAACGGCTTTTGTTAAGCTATAAAGGACTTACTGAGATTTTTAACGAGCTAGTCTAAAAGCGATCAATTTCCATGAACTATGACTTTAGTGTTGTTAATACAAAGTTCAAAAACTGAAGAGATTTGAAACACCAAATATAAGCCAAAGTGACGCTATCTTTGCGTTCAGATCAAGACAGTTTTGAATTTTAATGACATTGCTGTCCAAAATATTACTTTTGTAAACATGTCCTCATACACAAACATACCTTTTCCAAATTGCATCGACTTATGAAGAAGCCCTTACCCTTTTTGCTAGCGGAAAAGTAATTCTTTGGCTAATTAATTATTTAGGGTATTCAGGATGTTAGCCATCATGTTATGGGTTAAATAACGTAACCCACACTAGCTGGCACCATTACAAACGTGCGGTCTGGTGTGTTTAGGGTGAAATTACACCGTGAGTTACGTTACCATCATGTCCGTGGGTGAGACTACTAATTCAGGCTGTTTTGGGGTGTCAGGGGTAAGAATAACATGGTGTTAGAAGCCAGATATAACCCTTCAAATTGAGGTAGATCATCTACTTATCAATCTTAGTAATTGTAATAGCTGAACCATGGCTCTGCACGTAACAAGTTGGTAATTATTTTCCAAGAGCTGATATTTTTCAGACAGGTGATGGATGACATCATACAGGAAAAGTGTCAGATTTAGAAGGAATCCTAAACTTTTTAGAAACACAAAATAAATGAAGTTGGTTACTACGAGCTGCCTATAATAATAAAGAGAAAGCAACCGAATTTAAGATTTACGTTTTGTTTATTTTTTTTATATTGATCTGAAGGGGCTATTCTTATAGGCAGTTATAGTACCCAAATACTCGATAGTGCTTCCATAACATCAGACACTGGTGGTAACCATGGCGAACAATACTCATGGGAACCCCTGAGGCTTCTTAAACGAGCACCTTCTATATAATCTTCATCAGACCATACACCGTCCTTACCAATTTAGCGTATAAAGAGTCTTAAACGTGGTCATTTACCGGTAATTTTAGTTTGTAAACTGATAAACTGATGATCATTAAGGCACAGTTTAAACTAAGGTTAAGGTACAGCCTGGTTTAGAGGTTCTGTTGCCAAATTTTACCAAAAACCACCATTGTGATCGAATTATGTACTACTACTAGCCGTCGCCCGCGGCGTTGCTCGCGTTCTACCCTTAGGAGTGAGACTTTTCCAAAATTCCTTTCTTAGTTCACCCCTGCATTATAAAAAGGATACTACCCTCCAAATTTCATACCTCTAGGACTTATAGTGTGTCTGGGTGTTTCTATGTATTATAAGTATGTATTTACAAAAAAAAATGTATGTGTGTATTCTATCAGCCATCTAGTTTCCATCGTACAAGCTTTGCTTAGTTTGGGACTAGAAGGCGTTGTGTTAAGTGTCCGTGAATATTTATTATTATTATTATTATAGTTTAGGCTGTGCGTTGATTCTAAGTCAGCTTCAAAAGAGTTTTATATATATTTAGATAATGATATAATCAAGAATACTAATCAAATGCATTGTCTCTGATGTCTTGGTATGGTCAATATAGTCAACATGACCAAGTTGATGATCAGTTGAAGGACGTGCATTGGTATTTTCGTCTCAATGAAAATTTTAACTTTAATTGGAATCAATGTTTAGCTAAACCCTGATTCTAAACCATGAATGACTTTATTATCAGTCTGTATTTTCGTCAAGTGATTTTTTGGCTAAGCATTGCTGAAAACGTGCTATGTATACTTAGTTATCTATTATGCTATACTAGCACTGTTAAATAAGGGTTTAGTTTAGTAGAAGATATTTGTCACGACCATGACCTAGTCCACGCTGTCTTTGTATCCGCCATCACTACCATATCTGTGATTAAAGGTAAACGTCGTCATTTCGAGATATCCGGCCAATAGACAATGGTTTTGGTTGCGACAACAACCTGCCATTTTAACTGCAAGATTTACTGATTGTTGTCAAATCATTAAAACAGTTATCAGAGATGTCACACCACTTACACAAGGCAGGAAAATATAATAAGCATGGTTAAACAAAATAATATAATAAAAAAGAAATTAGTTCCCTGCATTTTTGATAGTACAAGAAGACCACGCCTGGCATCTTCAAGCAAGGCAGATATTTTTTCTATATCTTGATCATATGATTCACCAGGATGTCTTATGAGATAATCAGATCGACGATCAAATTGTATTAAACTGTTCCTGATCACTATTAAACACAATCCAATGACATGATGTGAAATCTGACGAACTTTTTTGAACAAGTGCCATAAAAAACACTGGAGTACAATAAAGGAGACTAAAGCTGTAATCCATAAATACTCGATTCAAATATTACAATCTTTAACCCCAACGGACTACCCGCGCTCAAAAGGCGAAACCAATTGTTGAAGTAAACCAACCGATTCCACACAGCAGAATCAGATGACACAGAACAAATAACAGATTCTTCAGGTTCATATTTCACTTAAAACAATGACGAAACAATAGACTGGATAATGTCAAGTCGAATATTATTGGCACTTAGAATATCAGGTATCCAATCTAAGATATGGAATTAAATAAGTTGAAACACGGCCATGATTTTGTCTTGGTTCTTTTTCGTCTTTTAATAACCAACTTCAAACAAAGAGGAGGTTCTCAATTCGGTTGTATTTTTTTTACATACGTGTTTACGATCAATAGAACAATCCCAATGATCTGCCATCATCATAATCATTTGATGACAAAGGCGTATCAATATGAAGTCGGTTTTTCAAGTTTTTAGACTTATAAATTATTATAAAACTAAAAATGGCATATCGGTTTCACGATAATTTATATTATCACTTAAGTTGTCATTATTATCCTGCTAAAGTCCACCAATGAACATAGCCAGCTCCAAAGATTACCAGAAGGAAAACCTTGGGCTTTCTTTATCCACCTCACTTACTGAACGTCATTCACGTCACGAATGCTCAAGATGAATCCAAGACTGCCAAAATGACGAATCCAACATGCGCTAGAGCGGTACTGAAAATTGGATTGGCCGTTTTGACGCTTAGTTTTAGAATAAGCTCTCTATCTTTTTAACCGACATCAAAATAGGAGGAGGTTCTAAATTCGGTTGTATTTTTTTGTTGGCTAGGTTACCAAATTAAGCTGTCTATCTTTTGTTGGATATGTTTACCAACAAATGAAAATGAATTATTCAGCATTAGTTGCAAAGCTTCATTGAAATTGAAACTCAAAGATACAGTGATAAAGGCAGCTGATTGAATGGATTCTATTTGAATTGTAAATAAGAGTTGCTCGCTCAAAAGATCTTCAATGTTTATTGTTCTGTCTTTAATAGAATCTTTGGTATCTATTTTTATCGCGCCCTTTCAATACAGCTGAATAATTTCGAAAATTCACTCTGTTTGTATTAAAATTTACGAAGGCAGGGTCAATTCGACATTCCTAGTAAAAGGTCAGGTACTACATTTATATCGGTATCTCGACATTTTCAGATCAAATGTCACTATCTTAATAAAATCTAGTTGGATTTTTATGACGTCCCAATAAATACCCAAAATTTTGAAAATAAAAAAATTACAATGAATATTGTCGTAATATCTAAATATCCTACAAACAGCGGTGCAGTGTGTAATCTGAAGGGTTGCTAAGAATACACGATGCACTGCTGCTAAGAGATACAAAAAAAATAAAAAAAACTGATACACATTAAGACGTAGTGGTACTAGACAGCTTGTATCAAATAAATCTTTACCGACATGGAATTAACAAAGAAGTTAAAAAAAAGTATGAGATGCATCTAACCTTCGACAGCAACCGATACTATTTTGAGGGCATTGAACCCAAATCAATTACAATCAATCAGTCATACCAAAAAAGCTTATACGATTAGTTTTTTGTTACGTTGCATAACACTAATGAAGTAACGAATAAACTTGTTCGGGAATGTATGAGAAAATCCTTCTATTAATTCTAAATGTAAAAAAGTCTTATTGACTGAGAGATAATTATTAACTCTATATAAAAACAAGCAATGATATCTGTTGGGTTAAGTTTGTTGGGATGTCATTCTAAAGAAATCGTAATGATATTTTTAGGGCATTAATTTGAGATCGAAAAATATCTATTGTTTCTGCTCCGCTATGCAACAATTTTATAAACATGGGTAAACCTTAGAAAAGAAAAAAAAGGGCTTACAGACTATTTCAATTCAAAAAAGAAATACCCAATGCCGCAAAAAGCGAAGATGCGTATAGAATTAATTCGCGAAGATTAAGAAATACCTCCATGGAAGCAGCTGCAGGACTGGATCCGGTCAATCGAGTTACTTACCTGTAATAAGAAAAAACATTTGATAAATATTACTTGTTACAAAGCGATGAAAATATGGAAGAGCGAGTCTAGTTTAATGTTGAAGGTTCCAGGGAAAATACAAAACAGTTCGATGACTTGAGATTCTATCGTAGACTGTTGAACAAGCCATTTTTTTGACAGATTTCTATATTGAAAATTACCAAAATCATAGCTCGAAGAGTATCTCAGTAGGTAATCAGAATTGCTACAGACAGTTTAGTAATTAGAACATAATTTTAACATAAGTATCTACGTAACCCAACACGCTTACAAGAACCAACTATAGAGTCCTAGCTCTATATCTTCTACCAATATAAATTTCGTTGTTATTAAGCATTTTCTATACTTAGAATATTTTCTAATAAAAACCACACATAATTAGAATCAGAATAATGATGATCGTTAATAATCTTCAGTGATTCTAAGAACTAATAACATTATTTCATGCACCCTTTCAATAAATTAAAGGATTCAAAGTTTAGCTAATAAAATAGTTAAATGTATGAAACTTGGCACGGAACTCTACGAACTAAAAAACCAGCTCGATGTGGCAAATTGTCTGCTATCACGGAATACGATTTATAACCCACTATGAGAAATAATAAAGAAGCTCTTATAATTACTAAGTCTGATAAAGAACTCGGGCTCTTCCGGTCCTTAGACTCAAATGCTGCAAAACTATGTGTAAGCTTCGACTCAAGCATTGTTTTTTTCAAACATTTTCATTGAGAAGATGATATGCATAGAAGAGGAGTGAACACTGAGATAACGGATGATAGGGGAGAATGGAAGAAAAGAACACGTTGTCCCTACCTAGTGGGATAAAGGCAGGAAGAAAAAGAATCGTTGAGAAGTATCACAAAATCTATGCTCAAACGTGCAGCATACAAACCAAAGGCTGTCACAGCTCAGTTGACAGCTCTGCCTTCTGTACTGCAGATTGTAGGTTCGAATCCAAAGAACAATAACTTTGTGTGATAAACACGTATTTTTATATATACTTATTTATAGGAACATCAAAAAATATACTGCTGCGCCTTCACAGGGTACATGACAGTTTATTTACCTAGAGACCTAAGCTATTTACTTATACCATAATATATGAAATCAATAAATGAAACCATATGAAACTAAATTAAAATGTATTTACAAAGAAAATTACAACTAATACAGTATTATTATTACAGTATTCATGTGTATTTTGTAAATATTGTATAAATTAAAACCATAGGTATTTTATACATAGACCGGTTTCATGGTGCTTAGTAAACATAGCGTGTTAGTATCACATTTATATTATTCAGTACAAAATGAACGCGGATGCGCAACCAACAGATAGTATAATATATTCCTATTCTGGATACAACATATTTTAGTGCAGACGATCAGGATAAAGTGTTATTTGCGACAGTGGGTGTTCATACTTAGTCTTATGCTCACTGGTTATGTTAATTTAATGTCCTGTAACATCACATTTTGTTACCTTTGATACCACCTTATTTATTTACAACAACATTTTACAAGTAGACACGTTATCTTTATTATAGTTATATAAAGCTACATTACCACTCACTGACTGACTGACTCATTGACATGCCCTGAGAGACAGAAGGAGTGGAGCTACACCACAATGATGTTCTACGAAAATGTGTATCAACACCAAACGAGTAGAGGAAAATTATAGCGGTTCTCGAAATCCAAGATGGCGCCGGTGTTGATTTGCGCGTTCGCAAACTATGACAGATAGAGGGCGTCCGAGCGTGTCATCCGACTGATTGTAGGCTGGGATTTGGGGAATTGGTGAAAAAATAAAAAAAAACAAGATGGCGGCCGCGCTATTTCGATTTGAATTTTTCGACTTTTTAGGGTTGTCTTTGGCGGATTACTTTGTTTTACGAAACTCGCAAGTTGGCAACACCGAGTACGGGGGTGGGTAGCCTATATCCTTGAGATTTAGAAAAAATTATGACTTTTGTAAAATCCAAGATGGCGGAGGCTGTGGCGGCCATTATGTAAAAGTCATGGTTTTTGCTAAATTTTCAAAACCATTTTTATGTATGATGGCAACATTCTAGAGGGTTGAGTTGTACCGAGCGGTTGTGTGATTTGTTGAGGAGTGTTGCTTGGTTTAGAAATTTTCCCCGTTTTTAGGGTAATTTCCGAGATTTTCCCCAAAAACATGAAAAGTAGAAATAATGACATTTTGAATAGAAACTTGGGCTGCATAGGAGCGTTGGCCTCTCCCGAATGACATTTGACCATTTTCGTAACTTTTGGTTGGCAACCCCGAGAGACTTGCAACTTTTTAGTTTTTGGGACTTTTTGACTTTGGCGGATTAATTTGTTCTACGAAACTCAAAAGCTGGCAACACCGATTATGCAGAACGATAGCCTATATCCTTGAGATTTCAGAAAAATTATGACTTTTCAAAAATCCAAGATGGCGGACGGCGTGGCGGCCATTTTGTAAAAAAGTTGCGATTTTCGAAAAAATCACGATTTTCAAACCGAAATATCGGGTAGTTGGCAACCCCCTACCTGGATGAATTGTAAGGACCGGTTGTGCAGTTGGTAAAGGAGTGTTGCCTGGTTGAAAATTTTTCCCCATTTTTAGGGTAGTTTCCCCGCTATCTCTCGGGAACGTGAAAAGTAGAAATAACGACATTTTGAATTAAAATTTCCACTAGCTGGCAAGATTGGGCCCACCCAAATGACATTTGATCATTTTCGTTCCCCGCAGCTGGCAACCCCGCATGCTATAGGAGTTTGAATTTTTCAGTCAGACCCGACTTTGGCGACTTACTTTGTTCTACCAAGTTTAAGGTATGACTACCGTTTTTCACTGACAGGTAGCTTGTATCCTGTATATTTCAGAAAAATTATGACATTTCAGAAATTCAAAATGGCCGCCGTGTCATTTCCGGTTTTCGAAACTTTAACCGATTTACTTTGTTTCAACGGGGTATCCGAAGGAGATTGAGTGGTTTAAATGGAATTTTCAACTTTTTTTCAATTTTGCTGCATTTTACTGCAATAAGGGGTTGATATTCCAAGATGGCGGCCATGTAGATTTTTTTTGCGAAACTTTAATCGATTGACTTCGTTCCAACGGGGTATCCGAATGAGATTGAGGGGTTTATAGGAGTTAGTAGGGTTTTTAGGGGCTTTTGATAAAAATACGGCATAAAAAAAAGACGCGAGCTGCGTGCAGCTCGCGCGCAACGCAACCACTAGTCTAAATATATAAAACTCTTTTGAAGCTGACTGACAATAAATAAATAAATAAAATAAATATTCACGGACACTTAACACAACGCCTTCTAGTCCCAAACTAAGCAAAGCTTGTACGATGGAAACTAGATGGCTGATATAATACATACATACATTTTTTTTCTGTAAATACATACTTATAATACATAGAAACACCCAGACACAGAACAAACATCTATGTTTGCCACACACAAATGTTTGTTCTCGGTGGGGATCGAACCCACGACCCACAGCACGGAAGGCAGAGCTACTACCGACTGAGCCATGACGCCTGTCTAACAATCAACGCACAGCTTAAACTATAAGTCCTAGAGGTATGAAATTTGGAGGGTAGTATCCTTATATAGTGTAGGGGTGCACTAAGTAAGGAATTGTGAAAAGTCACACCCGAAGAACCTTGAAAATTGGTACATAGATTCGTCAAATAAATTGACGACACGTGATTCAGGATTTTTAAAATACACGCTCGAACAATACCCGACGCAATTTGGTGCGTAACTAAAGTCGAGCGATTATACCTTTCTTTACCCTTGCCATTTATAGATCGCGGATAACGCATCTAACACTATAAAAACTTGTAAGAACGTGTTTTATTTTCAATCGGAATGGATTCCAAGTGCGGAATTTTAAGTACCTCACGAATAAACAAGGAGTAACGAGTACGTCGAGTCGAGGAAATGAGGGTATAAAATAGTGCAAGTAATAAAATTCGACTGACAGTCAGACACACGATCTCATTTGACTAACAGAATGACCATGTTTACGGCAGAGTCTTATACGAAGGAGGTTCAGTTTGTATGACTTTGTAGTCCAGTCATCTTAGTTAAAATTAGGTAAGAATCTCGGAATTTTAGATACCCCAACTATAAACTCGTATTTTGTGTTGACATCCTAAAAGTTAACTCAAAACCTACATATAGTAAGGGACACCTGACTATTAAAAACTCAAGGTCAAAGGTCATAAACATCTATTTTTACAAATATTTATCTTGTTTTCTATCGGTTTTTTGCTGTTTCTATGTATTATCAATATTGTAAAAGAATAAATTCCTTACAACTTTTGTTTAAAACTTTTTTTTATACGTTGATTCGCCTTCGAGATGAAGGCGGAGATGTAAAATTGTGTAAAAAATAAATTAAAATGTTTGTTCTCGGTGGGATTCGAACCCACCACCAATAAAGCAGATGGCAAATAAACTACCGAGCTGTGACCAATTCAATTCTATTTTGCAAAGAAAACTGCTGCAAAATTCCAGTAGTATATTCTTATCTTAGAACATGCTCAAATGCTCATCGCTAATGATATTCAGAGCTTAAATTACAAGCCAACTTCAAGATTATGTAGATAAGTTAAAACATATAGAGATGGTATAAAACTTACTCTTAAACCATGACGTTCCATCACTAGGCGCGTTATACGCAAACTTAGCTGCTGTTATTTTACTTGCTTAGACTTAGTACTTGCTTAGGTACTTAGTAAGACTAAGACTATATAGATAGTCAAAGTTAATAAAAGCTACATACCTAATCTTACTTTACGAGTTTGCGATGGCCGACTATTAGACGATGTTGTGTATTGAATATACTACATCAGGTTTTGCTAATTTAAAGAGCCTTACACACTAGTTTGCATACAATATGCATGTTATATTTTATGCAATATGCATAGAAGTATGCAATATGCATAGAAGTATGCATATAATGCATAACGTATGTATGACAAATACTTTAGAGAAATAGATTTATTTGGTACACCAACAAACACAGGTACAACAGAGGTAATTAAACAATAAATACACAATAATTATAATGAGAAATACTGTAGATACCTATGTATTATTTCAACGTATACAGACGGAATAAATGAATGCTTGGTGGTTCCTCTAGCAGGTAAGGTGAGCGATATTAGGTACGGCCACCCACTAGTGTCCTATTCTGATAGCTTTTTAACTCGAAAGACACGTTCAAATACCTCTAGCAGCTACAGGCTTTGAAAGATTGTATCAGTGAGTGTAAAAGTACCTTTACTCACATCTGACAGGTTCTGCAAGGTCATTAA
The DNA here is from genome assembly GCA_918843925.1 of Eulithis prunata. Classification (NCBI taxonomy): domain Eukaryota; kingdom Metazoa; phylum Arthropoda; class Insecta; order Lepidoptera; family Geometridae; genus Eulithis; species Eulithis prunata. The sequence goes on from OU974007.1 coordinate 1,666,573, forward strand.
TGCGCGGATAAGTTGCGCGCGCGCATCACTTTACCGCGTCAGTAAAATCAACAGCTCTCCAACTGAGGTGTAATACTCTCAATAAAATCTAGTGTTAAATATCATTGGGATCTTGATGTCATAAGACTGCCATTTTGAGACCACCCTCAGATCTAAGAAACTTGGAATCAAACGAAGTAAACGCATAGTAACCTGAGTCGGGCTGATGAGAAATACTTTGTAACCAGAGAATTCATATAAAATGCGAATCTGCAAAGAATAAACAAAGAAGACAAACCAAGGGATTAATTAAAATAATTGCCTTCACCAGCGAGAATGTAATGTTTGAAGAATCTAAAAAGCGCGAATAAAGAGAGCAAACATAAATTCATAGGAATGCTACGCAAATTATGTGCTTTGCCTTGACATAATTTTTCATAATGAGCACAATTATTGTATTTCAATATCAATAGTTGATCAATTATTATTGATTACATTTTAGAATCTTTATAATTTAGGTCAGGACCTTTAGACAGGCGTCATGGCTCAGTCGGTAGTAGCTCTGCCTTCCGTGCTGTGGGTCGTGGGTTCGATCCCTACCGAGAACAAACATTTGTGTGTGGCAAACATAGATGTTTGTTCTGTGTCTGGGTGTTTCTATATATTATAAGTATGTATTTACAAAAAAAAATGTATGTATGTATTCTATCAGCCATCTAGTTTCCATAGTACAAGCTTTGCTTAGTTTGGGACTAGAAGGCGTTGTGTTAAGTGTCCGTGAATATTTATTATTTATTATTTACCTTTCAAAATTCAAACCAATTAGCTTGATAGGTTTGAAGAAAATATAGCTTGGTTTGACTTTTGAATTATATCTGAGAATTGTAGAGCCAGCTCAGTAACAGCTTTCGTGTTTTTATCACTTACAAGATCAGTTTTTAATACATTTAATTGTTAAATAGCTCAATGTAATGTTATTAGCAAGCAAGCTCGTATGAGTTAGTGGCCAACTCTGGTGACGGAGTTTTTAGGCCGCCTTAAGGCCTCCGTCATGTTATTGATCAAACAAAACTCAATTTAATTTTTTTGATGATTTGTGCACGCTTGGACTTTTGGGATATATATTACAAAAGTTGTGAAATTTCTTAGAGATAGGATTTAATTATAAAAAACCAATATTTTGTGTACGTTTTAGAATATCTTTTATTTGTACTAAGAGCAGTAGATTCAGAGTTGACGAATGATAGGAGTGAGTGGAAGAAGAAAACATGTTGCGCCGACGCCATGTTGCGCCGACCCCACCTGGCGTGGGATAAGGGCAGGGAAATGATGATGATGAAGAGCCATAAGTCATGAGTAGGAGGAAACCAGTGGGCAGATCTAATGGAGTGAACTAGCTCTCCCTTAATAATGTTGTGGCAGACGTGTCTAGGTATAGCATCGTTAATCAAAGTCAGTCGTTTCAAACGGAAGGCCACAACACCATTCTGTTTCTTAAAATAAAGATGTCGCTTCGTCTACGGCTATTTACGAAAGATCTTGCTACATCAGTCAGCGCCGTCCAAATGGGTGAGATGTGCATAATTTGACTTAGTGACGATTCGGACAAAATATACGGACAAAATTGTCCCAATTGTCACTCTTGATTTTAATCATTTTTGTTGTGACGATTCGGACAACATCAAATTAAGGAAGCCATTGAGTAAAAAAATGTTAAGCAAAATATGATATAGCTATTTAAATTGCTTTGCGAGCGTGTGGTTACATTAAGGTGGTTCGATTTCCATAAGTACTAATTTATTTTACCAATATTTCTTTTACATATTTTTCTTGGGATATATATTTTTCATGGGATATTTTTCTTAGTTAATTTTCTGTGATTTTTATACATTCTTAAAGGAAAGATAGAAAAATCTTTTAAAGTTAACATTTTAATGTTTTTTTATATCGTTGCTTTTAAAGTGTTGTGGTTGGAATGGACAGAGTCGAGACGCGGTTCATTACAACTGAATCTCAAAATGCCTGGCATCGGGGCAGCCCTAGCCACCGAACAGCCACAAAAAAAGAAGAAGAAGCGGAGGAGGCCTTTGCCCAGCAGTGGGCCATCGAAAGTTCATAATAATAATAAGGTTCTCAAGGTTGTATAGTTGTTATTAGACCTATCTAACTATTATTGTAAAAATTTTTTGCATGCTATAATAAGAAAATAGCGAAATAATGGATCTAGTTAAAATTTGTTTACCACCTGTTGTGTACCTATTTCAAGCAAATAAAGAAACTCTAACTCTCAAGTCTTGCATTAATAATTTATAAAACTTTTGCATTAATTAAATCTACAGTATGGTGTAGCTCACTCTCAAATTCATAGTCGTAGCGACTGAATAGTGCTTCAAGCATAAGAGATTTTTTGTTGAAATATTGTCCTTTTTCCTCGATCTGTCGTCCTTTCTAAATCAGAGTAGCAGGTGTTCCATAAGAGGGACAGAGGGCAATACATTCGGAGGCTAATGCGGTGCTTGGGTCATACGGCCTTAGTGGATTCATTTGGGACTTTTACGGCCCATGCCGTAGAGCCGTTGACGAAATGTGGTCTGAGTATTGCTCCATCAAAGGGGCTTTTTTGGTCCCTATTGCAGACTGGAGAGGGTTTGGTCACTATCAGAAACGAAATACTGGGGTAAAAAACCACACTATTATTGCGAGTAAATAGCAAAGGTTACTCAAACCAACATTGCAATGAAATAAGTTTTTATTGAAAAAAAAAATAATTCACGAGCTTAATTTTTATCTCGGTTTTGTCTTATACAACTATATGATGCAACAAGCCGATGTTAAGTGATAACCATTGATATAACGATGCATTGCCTCGCTGAGCACATCCACTCAGGACGTGCCCTGTGGTGCATTGCACTGCGCCCATCACTCTAAGACACAAAGGTGTTGTATCATGTGCCTGTAATTGCACCGGCACCCATACCCTTCAAACCGGAACACAGCAATGCGAGCATATTCAATTAGTTCCAATAACCACCTTCCGATTCCATCATCAGATCCTGGATATCATCTAAGACCAAAGTTCTTGTTAGGACGAATCAAACGAGCTCAAACTAGATGGGGTTGCGTCGTTTTACTATAGTGTTCTCATAGCAAGATCGGGCTCAGTGGCGCATCCAGCATTTAAAGATATATGCTGATGATGATATTAAATTAGGTTTGTTTGACTACGAGTATATCTGAAATTAGCAATCGATATTATTTAATGATTTGGAAAAGAAATACGAAACGATTGTAATTAAGGTTATATAGATTACAAAGAGAATTTATGAAGTGAATGCGTGTGGAAGTGTTACGATAAGAAATGCAATTACATAAATAAGAAATAATTATTAAAGGTACTTACTTAATTTGTAAGAAATACGTAAGCATAGCATGTAATTATACACAATATGTGATTAATTTTAATTAAGTACGTAAGGTGTTTTTGTTGAACTTTTCATGTAATTTTATAAAAATGCCATAGTTTTTATGGTTGTTAGAAATAACATAATATCTTAATGGATGATATTATATGACGGGGTGTAGGTAGGTAAAATAATTTTTTTTAAAAAGAGCACATAAATTTAATTTTATCAATATGTCACAAATATTTATCACTCTGAGAGAATTAAATAGATTTCTAAATAAAAATAAAACATTACGTAATAAAAATAATAGGTCGTTACACTACGTGTTTTATAAAGTAAAATAAATAGCAGAGTTTGTAAAAAGCCATCGACTTTATTTATAAAGCCCTATTTAAACAATGCGAGTCGCGCGCGGCACGATATGACGCTAAAGGTTTTTACCCTAGTCGGTTGGTACCCATCTTAATTATAAATTCTTTGCCAAATAAGAAGGCCTAGCAAGTATTTATAATTAACTTTGAAAACTTTTACATTATAAGAAGACATCACTGTGTCACGCCTATGATACAACAAGCACATGGCATTTTGCACTGAATCCATGTATCATGTGTCTTTGTGTCATACTTGTCTACCCCTGTACGAAAAATGCGTGATTTTATGTACATCTAATTGTACTAGCAAGCACATGACATTGCACTAAGAAACCACCGTATCTTTTACAAGTATTGTATACTTTTACTCCTCGCATAATCTGCGTTTACTCGGCGTCGCGAACGCTACCGCCACGCTAAGTTTGTAAATGGCCTTACTTAAAGTAGGTTTTTAAAATTCCCCTCACGTGAGCGCGAGACAGCATAATAAGACGAGGTGATGGATGCGATACCAGATCCGTTTGATTGGGCCCTATATCTTAGTCTTGTACATACAGTAGGCAGCTGAAGGATCTATTTTTGGGTTTACCACATTATAGTGCATGCATTCCGATGTAAATACTAAATTCTTTTATTAATCGACTATGTTTGTTACCTCATAACACCGTCATCTATAAACCGAGTTTAAATAGTTATTTGTTATACAAGAGTGCAAAGTTGCTTTTTAACCGCGTGTTCAATTTTGATGACCGAGCAATCGAAGGATTCTAAAATTGAATCACGAGCGCAGCGAGTGATTTAAAATTAGAATCCTGAGCGTTAGCGAGGGAATCAAAAGAGCACGAGGTGAAAAATCTTTGCACTCGAGTGCAACACGTAACTTTTCATTCCACCTCAGCGAGGAAATGACTAATTTGCGCATTATTAACAGTTTCAGTCAATTCTGTTGGCGTCAAACAAACTTCCTCGTCGCTAGAATCACTCATTTTTGTTTTTTCACTTGTTTTCAAGTTTCTTGTTTTTAATATAAGGTTTAACAATGACGTGAAAAAATGCCGCGTAAAGAACCGCGTACAAAGCAAATTGAAAAAAGAACACCAAGAAGGTTCCGAGTCTGAGTTTTTAACAAATTAAAAAAAAGTTGTATGATATATTCGGCACCATAGAGGTAGCAGTAAATAGGTTTAATGTTTTTTTAATTCACAAACTTAGTGCACACGATTTTCTAAATTCAATTTACTTTATCCTCTAGAGAATAAAAACGGCTTTTCCACTCAGATATTGAAGATTAAAAATACTCTTTCCGAGATGGTGGGATGAAAAATTTATTTTTTATCTGAAAGGGTATACTTTCAGATTGGTTCCATAAAAAATATATCAAAATCGGTTTGGTAGTTTGGCAGTTAAATAAGAATAACTAGAACATTGCGTATTTTGCTTTCCTGTGACTTTTCAGTTGTGCTTACGATCAATAGAACAGTCCCAAGTAAACTGCCATCATCATCATAATAATGATCATTTGATGGTGAAGGCGTATCCAATTTAAGTCAGTTTTTAAATCTATAAATTACTATGTAGCCTCGTTGTGCAAATATGACATAATTAAAGCTTTCTGATAAATCATAAAATGTACCATTGAGTTTAAATCTGTAACAAGAAAGTAAACAGATGTTTCTTCAAACTAGCCCATTACAAAGATCACAAGTTTCGTGTTTGTTTTCTCGTTCAGTTTTGAAGGTTTCGCTGCTCTTTGGAAAGATGCGGTCGACCTTCCAACTATCACGTGGACGGGTTGAGAAATGAACGGTTATGATAGTGATTTGTGAAAGGATACCATGGTAATTTCCGCTTTATGAAATACAATTTAGAAGTTCTAATCAATTAAGGCTATGACGATATTTGTTTTATTTAATCAGACCATCAATAATCTAAAAAAATAAACAAATTAAATACGGAATATTAAACCTTAAAGACATAAAGGTACTGGTTTTTAATCACCGTCAGAAATGAAGTACCTATCTTGATTTAATGAAGTAGGAACAGATTTCAAGTAGCTCTTGTAATTTCCTGACTTAAAAGTCAAGCATACTCAAGTAAAAGGATTCGTAGCGGTGTTTAACCAGCGTGCTAACTGCCAACGAGGTTAAGCTCCATATCTGGGTCATGGTGGACGGTAGGACTCACCGTAAAGATATAAAACAGGCATAAAAATATGGCCCATATTAGGTTTTACGCTGAGGTTAATCCAAGGTTCAAAGGTACCATCAAAAATTCAGAGTAAACTAAGCGGTATAAACTGTTGAAAAAGGTATTATAAAAAAACACAAAGTAGAGTTGAAAAAAAAGACCTGCGCCAAATCTTATTTGGTTAAAGAAGCCAGCTAAAATTATTATAGTGTCAATTGGGCGGACCGCAATGTCTTCAAGGCAAGAGTGAATAAGTGTCTTCGACAGTCTTGCTTCATCATCGGCTTCATCATCACTTACCCTGGTGAGATTGAAGTCAAAAGATTTTCTATTCAATATAAAAAAAACTCCTTAGAAAAAGAGAGTTCAAAGTTGCGTGTCATCTTTTACACGACTGAAGAAAACTAAAAAGCTTCCATTCCTTCTTCGTATTAAATTAAAAGCTCAAGACCTCTCAAGTCTCGTTTCCAAGATTACGCGGTACATTACCGCAACACCACTTTAACCTCTCTGGGCGAGTCTGTGTCACTCTTATCAACTTATTTTGACCTATATCTCGGTTGTGTAAGGTTCAAAATCGCCTGGATTTAAAGACAAAAGCGTGTGTGGAATCTATCTTCTAATAGAGCCTCTTCACAGTGTTCATGTTGTTGTCATGCGTTCAGTTTGATATGTGAGACAGATATACAATTTCCTGTACAATTTATAGTGTGTCTCGTTCTTATTCCTTCCGACAGACAGTTTCCTGCTTAGGATACAATGGCCATGAATTCTTAATTAGTTTTCTCAAATAAAATTACACTAAAACAAGCTGAATATAAGTGTCAATATCGCTCGCGTGCTTGCCGCAAAATAGCCTTTCACAGAGTGGAATTTCTTCAAATTCCTACTATTATTTGCTCTGTTCCTTCTGGGTTAATTCCCTAGATACAGTGAAAAGTAAATTCGAAAAATCTTTAGTACCACTTCAATTAGTAGGTCGAGTCTCGAGTTTCTGTTGAAAAAAATTGCGTGATCTTGGCAGTTTTCAATTGTTTTACTAAGGGTTTTAAAAAGCGTTTAGTCAGGTAAAAAACTAACCCATATATTATAAAAAGTTAGAGTAGGCATTATGTCCTGATTTCGTATGGTAAACAAGACATAGATAGATAGATAGATATATTCTTTATTGCACACCAAGAAAAGAAGAAAAACAACATAATAACATAATGTCTACTGTAACTTTTAATAAGATAGACTATAAAAAAATTTAAGTCTTATTGTGTTTTTTATTAAAAATGCTGTGTACACATAAGTAAAGGTCATTTGGATTACGAGTAAACATAATTAAACTCATGCGTGACCTCAAGGCAGCTTAAAGCAACTTAGACCAGCTTTGGGGCAATGGCCTCTAGGTGAAGGTGACATACTCGTAACATTAAATATTTGCAGCCTAAGTAACTTCAACTCACGTGTGTAACATGCAACGGTTAAGTAATTGCTTATTAAGTATAGCAAACTAGACAATTTACGGTGAATATGAGTAGACCGTAAATAATGCAATTATGTTTGAAATATTTGGCTGATCTGGCTTTTTTTTAGTAAATTGGCTCAGTGTATTGCAGTTCAAATTTCAGTTATGATCTTCTAAATATATGAAACTCTTTTGAAGCTGACTGACATTCAACGCAGAGCCTTAACTATAAGTCCTAGAAGTATGAAATTTGGAGGGTAGTATCCTTATATAGGTATCTCTGGAATATGAAGCGTTTGTCCAGCAGAGCACTTCTAATAATGATGATGACGAGATTCGCAAGGGAAACGTTAAATGTCCCAGTCCCCGAACAAGTTTGAGGAGTTGCAGCCGTCAAAGTAAACCACTGAACAGATGTTCGTGATGAAAACCTGATCGTGCTTGGCTTGTTGTGTGTGGTGCAATGTTGAAGCTGGAAGCGGTTCTACAACTTCTTCTTCTTCTTCTATAACTATATGGTCTCTGTCCGTCATTTCGACAGTCAATTTTACCACGAGTCAAGTGAATTTTTTGAAATAATATAAGTCGAGTTATCAAGACTTTCGTCAAGTCAGCTGTCGTTTGTTTTGAGAAAATGGTGGATTTTCTCTTTAAAACCTGAAAACGAATTTTCACATTCAGAGAAACCACTTTACACACATTTATTCCAATGGCTCACACTTTATGTTACGACCTAAGTATTATTGGTTAAAATTCCACCAAAATTAAACAACAATACTCACAATAACACAAGAAAAATTATTAAAATAAATGTGCTAGGTGCTGTTTAAAAAATTGTCAAAACTCGAATCCTTCTAGAACTTCACATTCATCTTCTTGGTTTATGGCTTTTGTAACTTGTTGTTACAAATTTGCCAGTGTCTGTTTACTCTAGTGTCACAAACGGGATGGAGGGTAGGGAAAAATAAGAATATGGCCGGTAAAATTTTATGCGAATGCGGTTCTACAAAGAGACGTGTCAATAATATAATAATAATAATAATAATATTCACGGACACTTAACACAACGCCTTCTAGTCCCAAACTAAGCAAAGCTTGTACGATGGAAACTAAATGGCTGATAGAATACATACATACATATTTTTTTTGTAAATACATATTTATAATACATAGAAACACCCAGACACAGAACAAACATCTATTGTTTATAACACACAAATGTTTGTTCTCGGTGGGGATCGAACCCACGACCCACAGCACGGAAGGCAGAGCTACTACCGACTGAGCCATGACGCCTGTCGAATGGATACCGACATGACATGACATGACAAAAATATCGTTGAGACAGTGTAAAAACACCTAATATGTACGAGATTGGCTCCCCACGATATCGTGCCGATGTCGTATCGGTGTGAAAACTCCCTTTAATTACTGGTAGATGGTATAGAATGGTAGATATCGGGCGTCGTAATGAATGCTCGTGTTTCTGCTAGTTTCTGGCACACACCACGGGTGTCAAAAAAAACGTCTGACGTTGTTAACGTAAAGGCTATTATGTGCTGATAAGTTTTAAGCCCGCGCCATATTTACAATTGTGGAAAATGCAAAACACGCTCAGGCTTACGTGGTCGTAAACCAGATAAAAAAAGTAGTAGAGCTCTTTGTGAGAGCTCGTCCGGGGAAGTACTACCACCGTACCTATTTCTGCCGCCAAGCAGCGATGTTCGCATTGCTGTGTTCCGGTTTGAAGCGTAAGGGCGCCGGTGTAATTACAGGCACATGAGACTTCAAGATCTTTACGTCTCAGAGTGATGGACGCAGTGCATTGCCTTACAGGGCACGTCCTCATTGGCCTTGCTCTGTGAGGTAATGCATTGTTATAGGCAGAAGTTACCACTTAACATCAGGTGCGCTATCAGCTAGTTCCATTACTTTTATCCTAAAAAAAAACAAAAAAAAAACTAATCCCCTGTCGGCCGCTTTGGTTTTTTTGTCAGATAACCTCATTTTAGCACCTGAATAGTTATGCAAGGTAGATTTCCTCGCGGTAAAATAAAACTTTAATCGCTACATCTTATGACTTGGTGGTAACGTCCAAGTCTCACGCTAGGGTCGCCTAGTTTTTAATGAAATTAAAAATGGCATAATGGCTTCACGATAATTTATTAATATCTGCGTTTTGAGAACCGGATCGATCGATGATATTTGCTGCGAGTATTTTTGTTGCTATAAAACAGTTTTAATTGTATTCTTGACAAACTTGCTTGGAGACATTTTGAATAATGTTGACTAAATGTATCCACGCGCTTATTTATACACGACTGAATAAAAGTCAACGATTCTATTACCTAGGTATAGATACTGTTAATTAATTGAATATTGACCAAGTATAGTAATCGATAGATCAGGTCTTCGCCAAAATATAATATTGTCTGTGGGAGTTTTTGAAGGTATTTAGGATTTGGTCAGGTGGCAACACTAGAAAAATTGACGCCAAGAAAATTGGATGTAAAAAAGAAAAATTAACGCATAGACATTTAGAGAGTAATAAAAACCAAGTGCCATAAATAAAATAAGAAGAAGAAGAACAAACTGTTGCTCCAAATCTCAACAAACTCAAGCCATAAGGGCTAACTCGTGTGGATACCTCCTCCGTGGTTAATATCGTTTGACACATTTCACTTGACCTCGTGCGCTCAGTAGGTCTGCACGGCCGGTTCGCTGACACCGAACTAGAGAGGCTGGAAGTGATGTAACTTGACGAACTTGACCAATTTTACTTGAAATTGTCGTATATTGACCCTACCAATCGGTAGTATGAGGCTTATGATTTAGGACCACACTATAGGAATGCAATACTCAGAGATAATGAAGCAGAAAATTGCAAATCATGACGGACAGATTTTCAAGAAAAGAGTGAATAGGTGGATTATAGCTAAGCGTGCTCCACCTTAGGCTGCAGCTACACTTACCACCAGGTGTGCTGGCAGCCCAATGCTTAGCTATAGCTCATAAAAAAAAAAGATGATGGACCGACAACATGGTAAATTATCATGAAAAGGTAGAAAGAAATGGAGGAGTCAGAATCTGAAGCATGTCTAGTAATGGACGTTTTCAGGTTGATGATGGTGCTGATTTAGACAGCAGCAGGCTTAGCATGATGCACTCTAGATAGCGATTTTTCTACGAAACAATAGCCTTAAGGCGAAGGGTAAAGTCAGACAACCTTCTCGCTCGCACATTTAAACATTTTTGAAAACAATTTTTGTAACAAAAGAAAGGGATGAAGAAATATGATTTGCCTTCTCGGTAGAAACTTCGTGACTATTGTTATTTTAATTTAACAAAACATTTAAAAAATCTGTTATTCTTTTTTTTTTGTTTTTTTCATTTTCAAGTTGTTGCATTACTTTTATTAGCTTACAGTAACGATGACTTTAATCTGACCCCTTCCAGTAACTCTACTGCCTCTACCAACTGGTTTGTATACAAACACCGTACAACCAGTGAAAGTGGTCTATGCAGCCTGTCGGAGAAATGCGAACGGCTTGCGCACGCGCATGTCGTAACGCCGCATAACCGATGACATTGAACGATCGGATCTAGGTCAGTGATATGATACGAATAGATGAGTTATAACCGCATTTAGATTAAAATGGCGAAAAATAATTTTACCTACATAGCAATGCATACAGCTAAAGAATATAGTTTTTGTATGAGAGTAATGGAAGAAGCAGAAGACCTACATAGCTCTACCTATAATAATTCATTGCCTTAAAGAGCATTCCCACTGAGGACATTCTCTGTGAGGCATCACACTTCGTCAATCTCTCTGAGAGGCAAGAGTCTAAGGGGTATATTCATTTATTGGTCTTCTAAAGCTGAGTTGGCATCTCTTTTAGTTATCATGCAAGTGACAATGATAGGACATTTTTTAAAGCCGCGCTAAAATGACAGTTGAATATGAATAAAAGGGGTCTGAGTTAGCAAAAATGAGTTAGTAAAAATGTACTATGAGTAAATTAAGCCGACATACGCTAAGCCTGTTGCTAGAAAAAGATCAATTACACGTCCGGGCCGCATGTATTTGGCGAGCTGCGGCGACGCTGCTTAGTGCTCGACTGGTAATTACCGTACTTTTCTTTTGCCATATTACAACTCTGGCAACGCATCTACAATATAAAATACTCTGATGTAGGTACCTAGTGAATTTTAGTGTGACACATAATTTATTTTGATGTATAATTTGTTACTAATTACTACCTTTTTATAATGATTTAATACCTTTAACCTTTACCACTATATTATAACCTTTTTAGAAGCTTCAAGGTCTGTTTAAAAATAGATTAGGCAGTATTGTGAAAACATTACAAAGTTTTTTTAAAAAGAAATTTTGTAAGCTCTTAATCACTTTGAATCGCGCCTTTTAAAGATTTGGAAGTTTGTTCTGTAAGTTTATAACGTTGATATTGTGCCTTCCAAACGTAAATATATAAATGTTTTTCTTCGGTCTTCATTTTATCATTCTTTCCAATAGTTTTTATAAATACGAACAATATATATATACGAGTATATAAAACTTTTGAAGCTTAAACTATAGGTCCTAGAGGTATATGAAATTTGGAGGGTAGTATTCATAAATAGTGTAAGGGTGCACTAAGAAAGGAATTTTTAAAAGTCGCACCCTAAATGGTCTAAAATTAGGATCAAAGATTTTAACCAAATAATGCGTATGCTGCTACCACGCGAGCAAAGCCGCGGGTAGCAAAATAAACTTTAACTTCATCAGTTGAAGCATGATAATTGAATAATGATACGAGTAAGTACGTCACATCCCATCGCGTAACCTAAGCAATGTATTTTAACGTATCTAGGTTCCCGCACTCATAACTTACAATTTATTTTAACGATTCGATTCATGTTCCTATCTTAACGTTACAAATTGAAATGTCACCGTATAACATTGTAATATCACATCTTTTGATGTTTTTTTGCTTCCAAACATTTTATAAATATTCATTTTGTCCATTATTTTGATAGAAGAATAAATCTACTGGCAAAGTGGGGCAACGCTCTGCAAAATGTAGCTGGCAAACACTGGATGAGTAGAGCCGAAGAACGGGCTCAGTGGCGCGTCTTGGGAGAGACCTGCGTCCAGCAGTGCACTGATATAGGTTGATGATGATGATGATGATGATGATGATGAAATATACTGGTTGAGAAGAAACTGACAAGTCAGTACAGTTAGAACTATTCCCGGCTGGGTATAGTTATTTCAGAATACGTACAACCAGTCAAAGCAGAGTACATTCTTGAAACAAATTCAAATCGTTCAAACGTCTAGTATTACAGAAAAAATAGGACAAAAACTATTTTGAACGTCCCAAAACCGCAGAACAACGTACTATTCTCGTGCGTCGTAAAAGCATTTGATTTGACGTAGGTATAGTGTTCTTTATGAATTAGAGCGTTATCACACTAGCGGTTTGCAAGCGTGTTTCCAGCGACTGGATCGATCTGCGGGCTCGACATTGTTCTAAACTTACTTTCTTCTTTTTCTTCTTTTCTACCTATATGGCCTCTGTCCATCATTTCGCAGACAATTTTGCCAGTGTCAAGTGAAATTTTTGAAATAATACAAGTCAAGTAATGTAATTTTTCAAGTGGGCTGTCGTTTGTTTTGAAGAGAAAATGGTAATGGTATTCTCTTCTAAGCCGGCAAACGAATTTTAACATTCAGAGAAACCGCTTTACACACATTTATTCTACTGGCTCACACTTTATGTTACGACCTTGTTATTGGTTAAAATTCCACCAAAATTAAATAACAATACCCACAATAACACAAGAAAAACTATTAAAATAAAAGTGCTATTACCTATGTTGTTTAAAAAAATGACAAAACTCGAATCCTAAACTTACTTTGATACTTTGTTAAACTCACACAAATCTAAGAATGACAGACATTAGAAACAAACAAAAGATCACGTAAGAAAAAGCAAGAACCAGTCAGCTGTTCGAAACTGTACACTATTTTGTAGAGCCTAAAGCGCACATTTGTTTCAAGGAAAAAATGATTAACAAGTACTTTCAATTTGAAGTTGAAACTCATAAGTACTGGAAAATTCCAGATTATTAATTACATTGCGTAATGAATATGACCTTTCAAGTTTGAACTTTCAACAGTGCAGCTTTCTGCGAGTTTACGCGTGCAAAATACCTGTCAACCAGTATACGATGAACCTCGTAGCACATGTCTGCTTTTGGTTTAGAGAGTTCTAAGAATCCATGTCTTTGATTTCAATAAGATATAGCCTATGTTTTAATCCGGAAAAAGGGCTTCTGAATGGTATATGTTTCATTGAAATTGCTCCAGTAGTTAAGGCGTGATCCGCGAACAAACAGATAAACAGACAAACAGAATCGTTTATTTAGTAGATCTACATATTTATTTTGTCCATATCTTTAATTTTAGTTTTTGGTTTTTTAAAGTTTTATAATAGTATAGATAGAAGAGATTTGTATAATTTCGTTTTAGCCATTTAGTTCGCATACTACAAACTCTGCTTGGTTTGGGACTATTTATTATAATAACCCTAAACACCAATGTACCAACAACGAACGTCTAATTTTTAGGAACGCGGGTTGCTTGATTCCCATCTAAATTCACTCTACTTCGGACGATCTGAATCATATGATCGGTCCCAGATTTTTAGAGCCAAACCCGAATTTAGCCCAATGGCGTACGGTTTTTATATGGATCAATAAATTTCTTTTTGAACTTTAAAAGCAGTTCAGTAATGGATATTTATTAATAAATAGATGTACTAATTGTATGCCCGCGGTTTTGTTTACGTGGGTTTTCAGTGTCTCGGAGACCGACAAGGATCACCATGTCGGTCTGCCAGTCCTTAGGCTGGTGGACATTTTCAGAGTAGTCTGCTATTTTACTCGTAAATACTTACAACCATCGTTCTTAAATTTTGCGAGGCTATATTTATACATAACGGGTAGTTAGGTAGGTAGGTATATCTATACAAATACAGAAAAAAGACAAAATATTTCAAGGGTTTTTTCTTAAACATATATTTGTACTTACCCTTACACGTAAAGAAGCTAAATTTAGGGAGTAAGTACACTTACCTACATTTACAAAAACTCTACTGCCCCCGTATCGCAAGCTCTGAACTGCCTTCGCTGCCCAGCATAATGTCAAGCGACGTGGCTACAGATATACGAAAACAAGAAACTTTTGACGGCAAAAAACGCGCTGTAAGGCGCAAACGTCACTATTTAGTCACAGAATACCTATGATTTAGTATGAAAACAGTTCAGAAAACCTGACAGGCTCAAACCTGGCAGGTTTTTATGAGACAACGATACCCCCACTGTAAAGCTGTTCGGCTACGCAACTCGTCAGTCAGTCGTCGCACTTTTACATATATAGAAGAAAAGAATATAAAAAGTGGAGCCTTTCGTAAATAATATTGTATTCAGAAATGAAAAATAATCCCGTGAAACATGATTCAGTTTTGTTGGTCCCCGTGGGGCTGTAAGGAATATTTTTAGAAAACGGGTGAGATTTTATTGTCTCCTGGATAATAGAAAACTGTTTTTGTTTTTCTTAAAGAAACGACTTGGACTTGCTCTGTGAGGCAATGCATCGTTATAGGCAGAAGTTACTACTTAACATCAGGTGAGCTATCAGATTGTTCCATTTCTTTTATCATAAAAAAAAACTATTTTGATATCCTTATTCGAAGATAATCTTAATAACTGTTCTAAATTCGATAATGTTTTCACTATAGCACT
Organism: Eulithis prunata; assembly: GCA_918843925.1. NCBI lineage: Eukaryota > Metazoa > Arthropoda > Insecta > Lepidoptera > Geometridae > Eulithis > Eulithis prunata. Next base: position 1,681,779 of record OU974007.1, read on the forward strand.
TTCGCGTAGAAAATGGGTCTCGCAGGGTGTGATAGGTTCCAGCCTATTTACATTTTTTCACTAAAATGTTCACATTTTACTGTTTTTTTTTAATTATGTATTATATTTTATAGCATATCTATACATACTGTTGACACGTCTTAATATGCCAACGTTCAAACCTTCTCAATCCTTAGAACTACGGGAGAGATGGGAGTCTGGGTTTCATAAAATAAAACAAAGCGGTACTCACGTTTACCCATACCTTTTATTCAGGAGGTAACTTATTCACACTAACTTTTCACAATGACTTCACTTATTAGAAAAGGTCTTAATCCTTCGATAATCGCAACTAGACTGCCGGAGCTGTGCTCCGTTTGCCGTGATACTTCCTCTCCAATCACAACCGGCTAACGCCATCTATGTTGTGACTGGTCGAGTCAAAAGCACAACAACGGTCGTTTAGCAACTGAAGTCAAATGCTGCTTTCATCTCAATAAAGCAGCGTTTGCATTCAGTAATTTGTGAATTAATTATTGCAAAATTATTAAATAATTACCATTAAAATAATCTAATACCTTAACAATTTACAACAGTCGGCCATCCAAAACCAAGAGCATGGCCTCATGCTCTATTCACAGTAAAATAAGATGATCACTTTATATCAATGAAGTACCTTCTTTGCGTTTAATTTATTAAGATTTTATTTAATGTTTGACCATATTGTTTACTTGATGAGTTATTCCATTTAATTTTAATTTTTAATCTTTACAGTGCCTCTTTACAGCGTATTCTGTGGTAGGTATTTAAGTTAATATTTTAATCACTTTAGATTACAGTTGGTTTATTAATTAGGAATTATTATTATTATTTTTATGTATTATCAATGAAATCCTATGTACCTAATGAATGTTTTTACATTGTTATGTACTCATCCGAAAAGTCAAAGCTTGTTACACAAAACTTATTAGGTATCTACTATCAACTAATAGAAAACTGTAAAAAGCTAAAATCCAAAATAAAGTATATAGATAAACTAAATGCAAATGCACTAAGTAAATGATTCTGATTCTGAAAATCGGGTTTGTCCGTTTATCTTTTTGTCCATTCGTTTACTCGCGTATCACGCCTTAACTACTAGACCGACCCTAACAAAACTTATATATCATTCAGAAGACCCTTTTCTGGATTAAGACATAGGCTTCATTGAAGTCAAAGACGTGGATTCCTAAACACAGCCTGAACTATCCAAACAAAAAGCAGCCATTTGCCACGCGGTTCATCGTATGTTGGTGACAGACACTTTGGTGGAAAGCTTAGCACGTGTAACAAGTTGCAGGCATCAACTTGTTACTATATAATATTAATAATATTTATCAACTTTGTAAACATATTATTCTACTTCTGATTCTGAATCTATACGAGCAGACAATATTATTATTCCCACCTTAGAAGCACATATAAAGTTAACTCAGTATGATTTCGGCACAGTACCTACACTTAACATGTAAGGGAATTGTTCAATTAAGGGTTCGACGTATGTAAAACGATGTCGGTTATTTATTTTTATTTTACTATATATAATTATTATTATTATTGTTGTCTAGATGTTCATCAGCTCGACTCGCTAGAGTCGGAAAATAAATGATGCACACGGGCCTAAGCCAAGTGTACATCAGTTGATATTTGTTGAAAGATTTGGATTATTATAATTTTTTTTTCTTAACTTTGCGTAGCCAAGCGTATGCGATACGCAAAGGTCAAACGAATTTGATATTGATACGTCCTCGACCTACGAGGGCCCGGCGCGGAACGACAGCTACTTGCAGCGCTGCGCCGCATATTCTATAATATTATGTGATTCCATTTTTTTTTTTTTTTTTTTAAATAAACATAATAAAAGCTTGAAGACTAATTTTCTTTAGATTGCAAACACAAAGCCTGAAGTTTAATATACTATGTGTATACCAGTCGTAAACGTCTTAGGTACTCACGTAGAACCAACCGTTGGCTTGAAGAGCAAATTGCAGTGTTTTCAAAAATTTACTTCTCCAAAATATTGTATGAACACACTGCAATTTTCCTTGAGGATACAAATCAAGACAAACTGAATATTAATATAAAGTTTTGAAACATCTCTCGAAACTATTTTTATGGGTTAAATCAAAGCCGAAAGCTTACTTATTTTACTCATCTTACGAAGACGCGTATTACAAACCAATTCTCTTATAAGATGTCTTATTCAAAAATCTTCCTACATATATTATTATATACATACATTTATTTTGTTTGTAGCGCCATCTAGCTACTGTGTTCTCCTCAAAATCAAACTTATATTCCTACAAAATATAACGTCAGGCAATAGTCTAGATCCGGTATTCCCAAAGTGGGTTCCCCGGAAACTAGGGGTTCCGTAGAATACTCTGCAGGGTTCTGCCAAACTTATCTATTGGTTGGTGTTAGAAGTGAACACCCTCAAATAGCCAAAAAGGCTGTCTTGACATTACTCCCATTATTCACAACGTATCGTTGGGAAACAGGCTTCCCAGCCTAAGCTTGTACAAAAAAAACAAGTATAGGTCAAGATTGGATGCTGTCCCAGCTATAGGTACGTATACAATAAAATTGTCGGACATAATACTCTACCACAAAACAATTAGATAGGTATTATTAATAAAACAGTAAAACAGTTTCATTCGTCACATTAAACCTTTGTGTTTCAGATTATAATACATATTTCTTTAAATAAATTGCTTTATATAAATATTAGTGTTGATCATCTAATACGGGGTTCCATAAAATGAAAGGTGTTCCGTAATCTTTAAAGTTTAAGAAGTCCTGGTCTAGAGGGCATTCTTACAAAACTTATACCAACACCAGACACTCTAGTCCAGGGGGCATTACAAATTTATACCAACGCCTGACATACTCGTCTACGAGGGCATTCTTACAAAAATATACCAACGCCAGACATACTCGTCTAGAGGGCATTCTTAAAAAAATATACCAACGACAGACATACTCGTCTAGAGGACATTCTTACAAAAATATACCAACGCCAGACACTAGTCCAGGGGGTATTACAGAAATATACCAACGCGAGACATACTCGTCTCGAGGGTATGCTTAACCACAATATACCAACGCCAGACACTAGTCCAGAGGGTATTACAGAAATATACCAACGCGAGACATACTCGTCTCGAGGGTATGCTTAACCACAATATACCAACGCCAGACACTAGTCCAGAGGGTATTACAACGATATACCAACGCCAGACACACTCGTCTAGAGGGTATGCTTAACTAATAATATACCAACGCCAGACACACTCGTCTAGAGGGTATGCTTAACTAATAATATACCAACGCCGAACACTAGTCCAGAGGGTATTTATGTATGCACTGAAATTCATACTTACACTAAATTAAATTCTGTTGTAAATGGCTCGTGCAGTGTTACTCGTAAATTCATATATCGAGACTAATATAATTATTAAGCTTTCACTTGCACTGCGGATTAAAGAGTCCCAATATGGTCGTCATAGAATGTAAAAGGTATAAAAAGTAAGAGTTAAACACGCATCGTGACACAATCAGAAATAACCTGGAATGTAAATAGGCTTTGTATATGCCCGAGGACGGTGTAATAATGTGCTAAGCTGGAGGCAGACTATGCCCAGTATGCATCCCTTACATTACGTCATCAGTACTTAAAAACCTTAGGTTAGAAACTGGAAACACTTCGTTTTCTGTAAAACGAAACAAAACAAAAGACCAACCAATGAGATTTTATACAATGGACTTTGTATTGGTGCTCTAAAACTCGACTGATACAATCGTGCTCAGGCGAGGACATGATCGCTCTCCTTAGTTATTCATCAACCACCTAAATACGGTAGATTGACGATCTACAATGTATAAAAATGAATCAGCGTAAAACATCACATTTCAAAAGTGTCAACATTTTTGCCCTTTTGGTATTGAGGAAATGATGGTTACTGCTGTATTGTAGTTCAATCGTACTGATACTACGAAGAGTGTATGTACGCCTACTTCGCTTCTGACCTGACGATACTAAAATACTTAATCAAGCTGTGAGATCTCACTGTTTCTGGTTCTCTGCAAGGCTACATGCTGCTGCTGGGTAAACGTCTGCATAACCAATAAAGAAACATATGAAGTCACCAAGGACACTCAGCGAAACCAGGTGTGCCACAATTCTACGAGTAATCTTTTGAACAAGACGTTACTTTAAACGTGTTACACTTGCTACCAAACCAAACCCTAGTTAAATATCTATTTGAAGACTGCGGAAGGTCTGATTAGATTAGGAATGACCACCACGTCGCTAAAGTTAAAACGCGAACGGTTAAAAGTGGTGGTGTGCATCACTCTCGTTCCATCACGACGAGCTACTACCAAACGTGATCCCTTTCGCCAGATTGGAGTGACAGTGACCTCTGTCGCGCGCGGCTGTTTCACTAGAAAGGGCCGCTAGAACATGTACTATTGCAATCTACTAATCCAACATTCTGATCCACTGGCGATGCTAGAACGCTTCCAGCGCTACGTACCCTGTCTTCATATGTAAGTAATAGCACTTGGCCCTTAAATTTATAAATTGTTTTGTCATGTTGGTGATCAATGAAATAAAAAATAAAACAACACTACCGTCATTAATAAAAGTCCTTATCATCCATTATTTACAGAGTTAGGCTGGCCGCGGTGAGGAGTTGTCAAGACTCAGAGGAGGCAACACACGTTGAATAATACACCACAACGCGAGAGGAGCGCAGCTCTTATTTCCCCACCTTGAATTAGACAACGTTCTCGTTCGTTGGGTCTTTACAAAATACTGCTAAACTACGTGAGCGTTAGTTAGCAATCCTACTGCACAGAGAACATTTTCGCTACAAGTTCTATGCATTGAACCTGAACTAAAAAAGAGAAGAAACCTAGAGAAATTCATTAATGAGGGTTTCCTGTTATATCACAAGTATTATAATTACCTACGTGAAAACGACAAAATATCTATTTGCGCGGCTTCAGCACCCAGCATAACAGACCGATCATCAATACTATGCAAGATGCAATATTGTACGTCGATTGACAAAAACTAACCTTTATAATACCTAGTAGGTATTCCCCTAGCGACTAGGTAAAGCAGGTTCACTCGATCCACATATCACACAACATTCGACCGTAATTTTCTCTTGGACATTACAAAAACAAAAACCTTGTCTTGCCATTCTACCAAGTTGAACGACAGATGAAAAACCATCGATGATAAGCCTATCTCAGCAAAATAATTTTGATTTCCATCCATAGATCTGGTGAATAGTCAAAGTTAAAAACTTTCATTCACCAAAATAACAATAATCACTTAGGATCGTCGGTGCTCGTTTCTTGTAACCAGAGCCTAGAAGAACGGGCTAGAAACTACAGCCTTGTTCCTAGCGTTTTTCCTACAAAGAAATATTTATATAATAATATAATTTAAGTATACTTAGATAATGGAGTTCAGTGTGGTGACATCCACATAGTTATATCAAATTTAGAAGAGGTTTCTATTTTTTTGACTGTAATATATCCTAGCTGTTACTGAGCATACATTGCCATAAATTATGTACTACTTATCACAATACGGTTTTGTGTGACAGCGTCAAACACTTTGAAAGGTAATTTCTGGTCTCCTTCAGGTCTATTTACGCATGATGATGCAATCAACTGACGAGAACTACATTCGTCTAAATGTTTTCAGAGCCAACTCAGTAGATTTGTTGTTCCTTGGGCAATTAGGATAAAGCTACGTGCAATGTGCGAAATGTATGACAGCGCACCATTATCTTTGTGTACCTACCTATACCCTGGCCACCCCTGGCAAATCTAAACGTGGTAGCGGTGCTGATACAACAAAGGATTGGACGTGCCCTAGATGCCTGGAGGATACTCCTTTAGGCCGCTAAAAGTGACAGTACCTCAGTTCGTCAGGGCCAGGCAACCAGCACCGCTGTGCGCCCCATAAAGCGGCCAGCACTATCTTTTCCTCCTGTTTTTGAGTTGGCTGGTAATACGTAAGGGCACGCGGACTGCGGCAACTGGCGGCTCGTAGACCATTGAGGGTGATAGCACGCAGACTGTCGTGGCTAGTAGCACGCGACTGCTGCGGCTGGTGATACGCAGTGGCACGCGGACTGCGGCAACAAGCTGCTCGTAGACAACTGAGGCTGATAGCACGCAGACTGTCGTGGCTAGTAGCACCTGGACTGCTGCGGCTGGTGATACGCAGTAGCACGCGGACTGCAGCAACTGGCGGCTCTCAGACCATTGGAGTTGATAGCACGCAGACTATCGTAACACGTAGCATACGGACTGCGGCGGCTGGTGCGGTGACACGCGGCACGCGGCCTGTGGCAGCTGGTGACGCGCGGCTGTGGCACGTGGTGACGTGCGAGCTGGTGTGTTGAACGGGTGAGCAGTGGACTGGATTGGCAGCGTGAGCCCAGACTACACGTTCTGACGAGTTCTTCATGAAGTTGGGCTGTAAAATCAGTTAAGGCCACGCACAAGTAATTTGTCGACGCAATAAAGGTATATTAATTAATATACCTTTTTTTTTTTTTTTCACGTAATTCATGCTGGAATAAACTAGGTCGAGAACCTTTAATTTAAGGTTGCTTAAGCGGTTAACAACGGGGCTCAGTTACTTATCTAATGTTTGAGGGTAGGAAAAAAAAAAATATGTTGAACGATAGTCTCGGTAATTTCTATGAGTTCATCCCACTTCTGATCTGTTGACACGTCTTAATATGCCAACGTTCAAACCTTCTCAATCCTTAGAACTACGGGAGAGATGGGAGTCTGGGTTTCATAAAATAAAACAAAGCGGTACTCACGTTTACCCATACCTTTTATTCAGGAGGTAACTTATTCACACTAACTTTTCACAATGACTTCACTTATTAGAAAAGGTCTTAATCCTTCGATAATCGCAACTAGACTGCCGGAGCTGTGCTCCGTTTGCCGTGATACTTCCTCTCCAATCACAACCGGCTAACGCCATCTATGTTGTGACTGGTCGAGTCAAAAGCACAACAACGGTCGTTTAGCAACTGAAGTCAAATGCTGCTTTCATCTCAATAAAGCAGCGTTTGCATTCAGTAATTTGTGAATTAATTATTGCAAAATTATTAAATAATTACCATTAAAATAATCTAATACCTTAACAATTTACAACAATACAGTGTAGATATATCAATTAGGTTTTCCCCTTACACAAAAAACACTTTTGTAAATTGTTTCTTTGGTGATATTTTGATGCACAAAAACTTCAAAACTCACGGCTCAAGCAAAAAGCTCACACAATATTAAAGTTACTGACGCATTACTTAATACGAGGATCGCGTGATAACAAAGGAAATGTTTTACAAAATAAGCCGATGTCAAACCGACGCGCGCAATTGGTGGGAATGTGTAATCATGATTAACTTGCGGATACTGTTTGTAGCTATCTGATGGAGTCATGCTTAGTCAGGGTAATGAGGTGATTATGTTCTTCTAGAATCTATTTTTATTTAGCTTGAACTTTGATAAAATAATCGATCACAATTCACTTGAAGTACCTAGTTTATTTGAGAAGTGTTTTGTCTCCAAATTGGATAAGTGAGTTAAGAATAACAATATTCATAAGAAGAATACTATAAAAATACTTTGCAAAATATAAAAATATTTTTGCACATTAGGCACAGAGATAGGTAGGTAGGTACTAAAACTGTAATTACTTAAAAATCTGAAAAAAAAAACCAAACATCCAATCCCATTCCACTCATCTAATAAAATATAAGATGTTTGTGTTTCAATCGCGCTGCAACAGATTAGTGCTGGTCCGATTTGGATAAAACTAGAAATACTTATTTACATTTCGTAACCTGGATTATCATGGAAAATCAACAGGATCAAACGGGACGCGGATGAAGTTGCGGGCGGAAGCTAGTAAGTAATATATTTTATTCTGTTCATTGGAATATCCTACATTAAAATTATATTATGAACAGGCAATGAATAAATAAAAGCTACTAAAAATTAGCTATCGCGTCCCCAAAGGACTGGTTTGCAGAACAAAATAAAACAGTCTCGTTTATTAACTTTAATTTGTTCCCAGGGATGAACATTGAACAACTCGAATACAAACTGGAACAATTTTTTTAATTAAAATCCTCAGCGCGCAGCATAATGCTGCTTTAACAGGTTTTAGGGAGAATAATAAGCGGCCAACGACCTATAACTGAGTAATGAAAAATATATGAAAATACTGACTTCCGTCTGTTGGGGGCGTGAAATAAACTGTGAATCTCTTACTGTATAATACGTACTTTCACTAGCAGAACCCTGCGAATTTTGAACCCTTAAATAGTAAACATATTATTATGACTAATCTAATTTTTTTTTTTTTTACAAGGACACTTAACACAACGCCTTTCTAGTCCCAAACTAAGCAAAGCTTGTACGATGGAAACTAGATGGCTGATAGAATAAATAAATACATTTTTTTTGTAAATACATACTTATAATAAATATAGAAACACCCAGACACAGAACAAACATCTATGTTTTACAACACACAAATGTTTGTTCTCGGTGGGGATCGAACTCACGACCCACAGCACGGAAGGCAGAACTACTACCGACTGAGCCATGACGCCTGTCAATGGCTCAACTTGTACCTAACTCTTATTTTGTATTGAACCTTTTGTGAGAGAGAATAAACGTTTTAATTATTAAAAAAAAAACCTCATAGCCTTTTAAACTTGACTGTAAACCTATTCAAAAGTGAATTTGTTTGATAACTTTGAAACAGATTTTTTTGGGGATCACAATAAGGAATGTACAATTATCTCAAATTTAGACATTCGGCTCGACATTACATTTGTGTAAATATTGAAGCTCTATTCAAATAAATTATGATTTTATTTTACAACACCTTAGGTAGTAGTTGGTCTCATACCAAAACGTACTATTGTAGTATCTATAATTTTAAATTTACTCGTAAAGTAAATACGTCAAGCTCCTCATAGATTTTCGATACGCTTTCTTTTCGCCCTATAACTTCTTCTTCTTCTCTTCATGAATGGCCTCTGTCCGTCATTTCGACAGACAATTTTGCCAATGTCAAGTGATATAATTGTAATAATGTAAGTCAAGTCAAGTCATTTGTCAAGTCGGCTGTCGTTTGTTTTGAAAAGAAAATGGTGGATTTTCTCTTCAAAACCTAACACGAATTTTCACATTCAGAAAAACCACTTTACACACATTTATTCCAATGGATATAATGGAATAATATAAGTCAAGTCATTTGTAGAGTCGGCTGTCGTTTGTTTTGAAAAGAAAATGGTGGATTTTCTCTTCAAAACCTAACACGAATTTTCACATTCAGAAAAACCACTTTACACACATTTATTCCAATGGCTCACACTTTATGTTACGACCTAAGTATTATTGGTTAAAATTCCACCAAAATTAAACAACAATACTCACAATAAAACAAGAAAAACTATTAAAATAAAAGTGGTATGTGTCGTTTCAAAAAATGTCAAAACTCGTCTCCCCTATAACTTCAGTAGGAGTTAGACAATTGACTTATTTCGTTGAAGCCGCGGAGTAAAGCGTGAAAATCCTTTGTCTTTGTCCTTTGTATGCAGGTGTAAAAATACTCAAAGATAATGAGTGCAGAAGCATTACGTAAAGGTAACCACCCCGTGTCATCAGCGTCGCGCCACACTGACCCAAATAGCGATAATGTCGCAAAATGGCCACCCTGTAAAGACTTTTTTATTTTGATGCGCTTCTTTATGGCTATATTCATTCAGGGTAAAATGAGGTTACAGCGTTATTAAACGTTTGAGTTAAACAAAGTTACAACTGCTTAGGCAATGTGTAGGACGTCTTCTGGCAAGGTGATTTCTATGTTGTGAAATACTGGATGAGAAGAGCCGCAGAGTATCCTCAATGGTGAATATTGAGAGAGACCTACGTCTAGCATAGGACGGACAGGTTGATGATGATGGTGATGAAACGCATAACCTTTTATTGCTTCGCGTAGTTGGGTAAGTACTCTGTACATTGAACAACAACTACATAATAATTATATAGGCACTAGGTACTTATGTATAATTTATATTACCTACACCACCTTGAACTGTGAACATATTGTGCAATAACAAAATATATTTGTCTTAGGTTGTTGTAACAATAAATAATAGCTTTAAGTTACGAAGAAGTGAAATTACATTAATTAGAAATTAAACTTATTTTATTTATTTTTATTTTATTTTAATAATTTTTGGAAAACTAACAGCTATGTATTTATACAGTAGGAAGATAGACATAATATAGTACACTGAAGGCCAATTAAAAGTTTCCACATATAAATAGACTACAAGAAATTACAAATAAGAATTTTGAAGAGAAATTTATCTTTATCTAACTGGGTGTTTAGAACTTTATTTTTTCCTCAATTGTAAAATACTGGTGTCAAATGTAATATTTAGACGTGCTTGTGACTAACTTCTTAGACAGTCTTGAGTACTACCAAAAGAATATCTGAGACGGAACCTTTCCTCTGTCGGCAGTCGAAGGGGTCGCTAAGGTGATTGTTGGACAAAAATTCCAGAAATCCCCCACACAGGAGACTCACGCAGGGGAAAACTGGAATGAGCCAATCTACCTTGATTGCATACCGACCGTATTCTAGGCCTAGTTTGTATAGTTTTCTTATTGAACCAACTTTAACTGGACCGAACAAAAGCTATTAATTAACCAAACCCATCTTCAAAAATAACAGAAAAGTGAGTGACAGCCGGCACGGCACTAACGCACAATGATTTCAAAACGGGAATACTTGACATAGATACGCGGACATCGTGTTCTATAACGAGAAATGTAAAAATAAGACGCAATAAGGCGGCCCTTGGCGTTACCACTGTATTCGTTGACGCGTAGAAGTCTTGTTGAAGTCTACTAAAATTCAGTCTGAAAATGTATAGATAGCAAGCAAGCTCGTATGAGTTAGTGGCCAACTCTGGTGACGGAGTTTTTAGGCCGCCTTAAGGTCTCCGTCATGGCTGTATAATGTATAGATGAAAAGTTTCTTCAGACGCTGTATACTCGCCTAGTAAGAAATCTCTATTATCTCGCAAACAGAATTTTATTGTTCAATACATTAAATTATTTGAGCCAATGAGATTTAAATAAGATAGAAATAACATTGCAATAGAATTATATGAGGAATTTGAGCTTTATTAACGGTAAAAGGAAACTTATTTGAGTAAATAAGACTGAAATAAAATATAATTACATTGCACGTTTATGAGAATGTATCTTTCGACTTCTTTTACGATATCAAGACTAGATTGGAACTTCATTTTGACTACTTTTTATTTGAAGAGTTGTTTTTCTATTTTTTAATAATAAAATACTTTACGTAAATATGTATTACTTTCTTTTAAATATTAAAACACTAATTTTGTAAAGGTAGATCTTATTCTTAGCAGAATATAATATACTAACAAAAATAACAGACAGAATTAACAAAAACTTTGTCACTGTTACTGAACATTACTACATATTTACATATATATATATATATTTTCATACACATTATTTACCATGAACAATATAATACAGCTCTTGTTTTGTTATAATGACATAAATAGCAATAAATAAACAATTAATAAACTTGCAAGAAAATTATGATCATTACACAGTTGTTCAATAAATTACTTAAGTACCTACCTATTTATATTTACACATTCCAGGCCGGCAAACAAGAATACGGCTTACTTATTAATAAGTAACTGTAACCTATATTATGAACTAGCCGTCGACCGCGGCGTTGCTCGCGTTCTACCCTTTAGAGTGTGACGTTTCAAAATTCCTTTCTTAGTGCACCTCTACACTATATAAGGATACTACCTTCTAAATTTCATACCTCTAGGACTTATAGTTTAGGCTGTGCGTTGATTCTCTGTCAGCTTCAAAAGAGTTTTATATATATTGATGATTGATGATGATGATAATGATTGATGAGGTTTTAACTCAAATTTACTTACTCAAAAGTCAATACAAGTGCCTTGCAATGTCTCAATACTTTTTCTCTACTTTTTTTTTATTCCACAGGTTTCTCCAGACCTTACTATTCTTTGTCCAACAATTCTTAATTTTTACATTTTAACGGCAAATCCACGAGGGTACCACCCATTCAGCATTAACCATGTTAAACTTTACGACGCACTTCCAGTCGCATTTCAGTGATATTTAAATCAGTCTATTTATTGTTATAGTTACACCGGCACTCAAACAAACCTGCATGACTAATATTACGACAGAGTCAAAATAGAAACTCATTATTCCGCTGTTGACGCCTGGTGCCTAAGCAGTCGATAACGTTGTTTTATCGAACTGGTTCATCAATCTACCATTTAATTTGAGAATAAAAAACATATCTGTGTTTTCAGTTTCTTTTGTGCGTTTTAAGTTTGTTTCGTGTATCGATTTCCTTGTTGAATTTTTCTAACCTAATTTGACAGCTCTGAAATTACAGTCGTCTTTGTCGTTTCAGTTTGTGAGAAAGGGACGGCACCGTTTTTAGTGCTGTCAAAAAATTTTATTTATTTTATTTTATAAATTTTTTTTTCTGTTTTTTTTTTTTTTTTTTTAGGTTAGTTTAGAAAAATGCAACAAGAAAATCGATACTATTGTGTAACGTCTAGTTATTTTTTACGACATTTATAGAAGTATCCAGGTACCGAGATTATTATATGGCTAGATTCGTATGTGTAAGTGTACACTTACATAGAGACGAAACTAGTAATTTATAAACAGACAAACTACACTCGAGAGCATAAATTCCGGGTCAACAATATTCCGGGATATTCAAATTTTTATAGAGTGAAAAATTATGCTTGATACAGTTTAATTTACTTCTTAATCAACTAAAAAGTCACTTTTAGATTGAATTATTAGCTTTGATAATTGCATAACACTAAGCTAGCATTCATGATTTAAGTTTTTATAGATGACCCGGAATTTTTGCTCTCGAGTGTAGTACGTTGTAACTTCATAAGTTTTTGTCTACCTTTTTGCTATAATTAAGTTATTATGTTTAAAATAATGACTTCATATCGCCACAACTAAAGAAGCATTATGGAAAATAAATTACTACAATTAGCGTACCAAGTATGAAAAATTGTTGAAATAATTCACTACCTATTTAAAAATACCGTGAAGGCCATCGGATCATCATTACTCTCTTGTCAAGTCCAGTACATTCCAAGGTTGCCTGGAAGATGTCGCTTTTAGCGATAAGGGAGCCCAATGTAACGGAAAATTTAATGTGGTGTGCTCAGGACCGCAGTGGATGGCACAAGCTTGGGGAGGCCTATGCCCAGCTGTGGGTAAAGTGGAATTGATGATGATGATGATGACATGTGTAATATAGAATCTTTTCTATCGATCAAATCTTTGTTATTCTTATTTTTAGGACTCCAGACTATCATTTATAACCGGAATCATTATTTATGTATCATACCTTTAATTAAGATTAAATTAAATACAGTCGCCTGACCAAGTACCTAGGTTTTGCGATTCTATTGACCAAGTATTCAGAAGTATTCATTAAGACCAGTATTTCCTGAAAGATACAACCTGGGAATTTTCAAGAAAAGAGTGAATAGGTGGATTATAGCTAAGCGTGCTCCACCTTAGGCTGCAGCTACACTTACCATCAGGTGTGCTGGCAGCCAAATGCTTAGCTATAGCTCATAAAAAAAAAAAAGTCTAGACAAAGTACAAGGTCACACTAATATCTTCTTTCACACGCACACGTTAGATGCGCGTGCGGCTACGCTACGTCATCGCACACTACCACACGTCATAGTAGCATAATGGTACCCGCGGATCGCGACTTTGATCTTTGATTTATATGTTATGCGATCCCAATATCTTTATAGCTATAGTTCTAACGTATTTTTGTTATAGAATCACTAAAATGTGTTATTGTCTTAAGATATTTCTAGATACACAAATCCTTGACATATTATGAATACCATCCAATCCGACTAATATTATGAATGTTAATTATATGTACCTAGTGTTTTTTATTACACCGTCACTTTCGTTAATTTAAAATCCAAAATTTCGACTAAAAACATTTAAAATAAAACCTTCACAACACAATCCTTACAAACGATTTGTTTTTACAAACAAGAAAATCCTTAAAACCATCTACACAAGATTCAAAATGTCAAACATGCACAAGGTTTGGCGGTGGAAACGCAAATCGATATCTTTACATAGTTGTGCATGTTTTATTGTGAATGTTTTGCAGTGGAAACGTACGGTAAGGTATTTGATTGTTGATATGTCAGAGGCCATTAAATAAAAGAAGGGCACATTTCGAAACAATTCAAATTGTTCAAGATGAATAGTGCCTTGCCCAGTTTTATTTGATTAGTTTACTAAATAATCAGGCGTTTAGTAAACTAGTAGACCGCTTATCAAAACATCTGTCAGTCAGTGTTTGACAGAAAGTTAAAGGGCCGAATGTAAGTGGATTTTGTTTGATAAAAATCCAGTGATCTTTTTAGATCTACGCATTTTTGTTGTTTATATTTGCGTGATAGAACGGGAAAAAAAATCCCATCGAGCCTACTCATTTGCATAGTGGGCTCACTACAAACATCTAAACTAGAGCTATCGTATTTATTGCAAAACATCTGTACTGATTTCAATAAAATCCCATAAGATGATGTAATAAATCCCGAATGAATAGTACTTATTACATTGTTAGGAAGTCCGGATGTGTGCGTGGGCGTACATTTTTCCTACGCTCGTGTTTTACGCACGTGTGCATGTGTGCTTTACTCTCGTCATAATTTATTACGGACGAATGAATTAATTATTTCTTGGTCTGCGTTTAGACGGAAAATTGTTGCTCGTTCGTGTGCTTTTCTGGGTCAGTGGCTAGGAAGCAGTGACCTTGAAAGCGTCTTCAGTACCGATGATATAACTAGAAAGGCAAATCCAGTGCATGTATGTAATGCTATTTTTAATCTGTGCCATTATAAAACGCCTTTTAGCAAGCAAGCTCGTATGAGTTAGTGGCCAACTCTGGTGACGGAGTTTTTAGGCCACTTTAAGGCTCCGACATGGCTTAACGACTGCTAGAGCCGGGACCGACAGTTTAACGTACCCTCCGAAGCACGGAAGCCCTCAGATGTTAATGCCACTAGCGGTCACCTATCCAAATAATGACCGCGTAGAACGTCGCTTAACTTAGGTAATCGGTGAAGATTCACTAAGCAAGCTACGACACAGGCGCTTCTATTTTCTTATATCCTTTTAAAGTTGGTCAATAGAAGGTTAGTGTAAGGATGCACTCTGGTAAAGTGGGGTGGCGATCGGTAAGCACTTGATGAGAAGAGGCGAAGTCCAAGGTCAGAGTCTCAAGATCTACGTTTAGTGTGTAGTGAACAGGGGCCTTGTCCTCACCCAGGGGGGATCGTGCTTAAAAAAAAAAGAATCTACTAAGCATATAGGTTGTATATCAGATTATTTTTATCAATTTCCTTCGATATACCAGCAACAGTAATCTTGAACTAAAGAATGCAGGAAAGTTCACCATTACAATACAAAAATTGAATGAAAGAGCCAACTATTTGAGTTTTATTGCTATTGACAGATTACTTATAAGTTAGTACCCATTGACCACTCGACCTCAATCCCCTTGGCTCAAAACCCCATTAACTAAACAATAAATAAAATAAAATTGCCTGTTGTTTCACGACGTCGAAAACGACGAAAATTTATGGCGTGCCTAAATTCTCAACTGTTTTCGATTTATCTGTCTGTCTGTCCTCACGCGATTTACACATAGAAACTAGAGATAAATGTATTAAATATATACATATTTTTATTTCGGTTAACAATAGGGAATTTGCTCGTCACCCGTTTATTTTTGGCTGTTGAGCTGTTGAAAGTTTTATGTTTCAAAGTGTCTGGAGATGTCGTTAACCGTTTTGTGTGTGGATGTACCCAGTATTTTAGTACACGTTTTTAGTCACGAGTGTACCTACCTATAACAAAAAGAGAGGGGTATAAAATGCATTTTGAATTTATGAAGCATTTAACAATTTCTTGACTCTCAATCCATTTAATTCAATGGTACAATTTTTCAACAATATTTCACTTTAAAATTAATTATGACTTTTTGATCATTAAACAAAAGTACTTGCTTTTATTTGGGCATAAAATCATCATCAACTCTAGTAGACAAAAAAAAACAGATATTGGTAAGTATCCTGAAAAATTACCAAGCGTCGGTATTAGCATGGACTAATAAATAGATATTTTATTAGTCCATGGTATTAGGTACCTGAGATTATATTTAGTTAGTTAGTTACTTACTAAAAATAGTAACACAATTTGTAGTCGATTCTTTTGATAAATAAATAATAAAATAATGATTATTATTTGATTTAAAAAGTGCAAAACATTTACATTGACTTGATAAGATGGATAAGATGGTTTTTTACTCGGTTCTTTTGATACGACGATAAACACAGAAAAACTCGTCACGACGTAAGACGTACGCAGCTCGTTAACCGATTGTATTTTTACTGTGTATTTTAATTGATTTTATTTATTGTATCTTTGTATGGGGTATTTATTTCTTGAAATTTATGGCCTGAGATATAACCCGCATTTTGTTTGGCCTTGAAGTCCGTCAGGGTTATGGTTATTCATTTGGTCTCGCACCACGTCATCGGTCGATTTCACACTGTTAGCGACACTACACACAAACGCGCTAATCGCATACATTAGTAGTAGACGTTCTGATACCGCGTGTTACCACCGATAACGATATTTTTAGTCGAGCAACTGACATATCGGTATCGTGTAAGTGTCAGTATAATTTTGAAATGTGTTGAAGACGTGCAGGATTCGAGTTCTGTCATTTTAGGGGAAACATCTTCCCTTTTATTTTAATGGTTTTTCTTGTGTTTTACTGAGTATTGTTGTTTAATTTTGATGAAATTTTAACCAATAATACTTGTGGTCATGGCATAAGGTATGAGCCAGTGGAATAAAAGTGTTTAAGGTGATTTCCTTGAAATGATAGATTTCGTCAAACGACCGCCGACTCGGCGAATAACTTGACATACTAATAGACAATATTTCACTTGACACTGGCAAAATTGTCTGTCAAAATAATGGACAGAGGCCATATAGAAGAGAAAAAGAAGAAGAAGAGAAACGTGTAGTTTTAGACTAGACGATTTTAACTTTTTGTATACCTGTGTTTATATTTTTATCGATTGGTCTTTGTAAGTAGGTAATTAATATAAAATAGTAAATATAAAAGAGAAGACACAATAATTATAAGCAAAGTTACTAGTACGACTATAAGCTCGTTGACATCACCTATAAATATAATTACTCAATAAATTACAAAACACATTACAGGGACTTGTTTGTGTCTTGATTATGTAAATTTTACTTGCAACCGGTCGAAAAGATCCGCGGAACTATCAGGTTACTCGCGACAGGGTTGCAACAAGTGTTAATTTTACGACAACTTCAATCAAATTACAATTTTTGCTACTAAACAGTATCAGCAATGAAAATTCATTGGAAAAAATTGTTGTGCTGTTATGTGTCCAAAATAAATGTCTTATTTCTTTCTATGTACTCCATATGTGGACAGAGAGAGGCCTATACCCAGCAGTGGGTGAAGTCGGGCTGTGGATGATGATGATCTCCATGTGTACTTCTTAGCGCGTCAACGTCAAGTACATTGCAACAATAAGCAAGTGACAGCTGGCTTGTAACCACTACAAAGAAACCTATTATTTTTGAAATTATGCAATCGATCGCTCATTATCTGCTATCGCTGTCGTTACTTGATTTTACGTATAAGACCGGCTAAATGCAGTGATAGGCGGTCAGAAAGACCGGTGCGTAGTAGCTACTGGTTACCGGATCACATCATTATTTAGTTTTTTTTTGTTATAAAAGATCGCTTTATAAGAAAAATTTAACGATAAACGCATGTATATTTAGATATTAACTGGTTTTTATGATGTTTTTCTACAAAGTAAGAGAGTACTAATATTCTTTATAAAATTTTATATCTATCTATATATCTATTCAACCTGTATGCACCCACTGCTGGGTATAGGCTCCTCTTTAGTACGCCAGTCTCTCCGGTCCTGCGCGAGTCTTCTCCACTGCTGCCCAACTACAGCGACAATATCATCGGACCATCGGGCGGGCGGTCTGCCTCGTGGTCTTTGAGCGTCCCTTGGCCACCATTCCGTAATCGTTGTCGTCCATCTTCCATCATTCCTTCTTGCCACGTGCCCTGCCCATCTCCATAAAATTTTATAGAAATAAAAAAAAGCCGTGTTCGGAGGGTTTGAACCCGTGAGCTGAGAAACAGAAGGCGGGTGTTACTACCACTAGACCACAAATGCTCTACGCGTCGTGTGCTAATACAATTAATTACAAAAACAGTAAAGGTGGGCCTGCTGCCAAATGTGTCTACTTTTATCGTAAAAATACCCTAGACAATAAAAAAGTACATAAAAAACTAAGAATTTCATAACTTTTACGACTCATATCATATTCACGGTGAAGTGAAAAAGTTATGTTTTGAAATCATCATTATTTTCTGGTTCAGTGCGCACATAATCTGTTCATCACACTGGTTCTTTCATCAGCTTCAGCAAGACTTCATTTCCATTAAACTTGAATGTAGGGCGGTAAGCCGAATGTTCCTCAGGTTGATAAGTATTCGTTTTTATTAGTATTTCGGTAAGAAATGTTAGTATATTAATGTATTTTATTAAATTTTGTGGTAGGGCTGCAAGCTGAATGTCCCGTAACAGGTGGAACAGTTAAGGATTCCTACAAATGAGTGGGCTCGATGGGATTTTTTTCCCATCTGGCCCACCGGTGGGGCGGCCGGTGGGCTCGATGGGAATAACCCGTTTTTATTGGTTGAACAAATGTTGGTATTTTAATGTTAAAATCAATTTATCACGGAGTTGACAAACGAATTCCCTACATCAGTAATTTATGACTATTGTAAGAACCCATTAACCAAACAAAAAAGCGAAGTATGCGGCTATAGGGCGTGACACACTGCCGCCGACACGATACCGTCTCACGATACGATATAATCACGGGAGCTGTTATATTTTAGTACCTAGGTATGTATGTACTAGACTAGATGCTTAACTCTGTGTCGGAACCTCTGTGTGATGTGCAATAAAGTGTTTTTCTATATATCTATCTAGAGGTGGTAGTATTTTTTATAGTGGGATGATGAGAAACTGGTCACCCTCGTGGTCCTACTAGTAGGACAAAATAGTAAGACCACGAGAAAACGGCGCACTGTAAACGCGACACACGTATTTTGAGCAACTGACATTCAGAGGGCTCATCACAATCAAATTTGACAATCGTGACAGGCGTCATGGCTCAGTCGGTAGTAGCTCTGCCTTCCGTGCTGTGGGTCGTGGGTTCGATTCCCACTGAGAGCAAACATTTGTGTGGCAACAGATGTTTGTTCTGTGTCTGGGTGTTACTATGTATCATAAGTATATTTACAAAAAAATGTATATTATAAGTATTGTATCAGCAATCTAGTTCCCATAGTACAAGCTTTCCTTAGTTTGGGACTAGAGAGCGTTGTGTGATTATGCCCAAATATTTATATATTTATTTAATCGTACCGCAACAGTAGCAGATACACTGCGCGGTGACGCTACAACGCTCGGCGGTCGAGCTGTTATTGACGCGCAATATGACTCGAATACGTTACATTTACGTAACGCTATTGTAAGATTTATCGTGCGTAATAGGTATCGGTGTCGGTCATTGTGCAAAATCGCTCATAGACCAATTAGTGCCCCTTAAGATGCTTTACGAGATAAAATATTTTCAAGAAGCCGCCTCAGGGCGATTAGAATACCTCCGTCTCTTATTTTTAGAGAACGATTTGAAAACAATTCGCGTCTTCAAACGCATTTTTTTTGTTATTTTTGTAGAGAATACCTAAGTGTATTTATAGATAACTATAGATAGGTTTATAGAGTACTCTTTGACTGAACAATAACGTATTCAATTTGTTTCCAATGCTTTAAAAATAAATTATTGTATAATCTGGTAATGGAAAGACGAGTCGTGCTAACTGCAATGGCTTAGGCGAAGATACGAGATTTAAAAAAAACATAAAATATTGTGGTATTTTGTGATTTTTTTTCAATCTCGTATCAAGGAAAAATAAGAAAAAAATACTGATAAGATATCAATAAATATGTAATGTTTTTTAGTTTTACATAATATTTTAGTATAATAATATGAATGTTATGAATGTTAGGTTATAGGTAAGCCTCATTAGATTTTTTTTTACCGAAAACTATTTAGCTAGACGAACAAATAATGCGATTTTTTGTAAACTGTAAGTCTAGAGTCTAGACTGACGGAAAGAATTTAAAAAGTAATGATATTATTATTATACCTTTATATAAACTCCACTAAAACCTGAAAAAGTACGCCAACAGAAATCTACTTCAAGTAGGTATAACCTTCAATTTTTTTTTTTTTTTTTTTTAATGTTATAACTGGCTGACGAGCATCGACGAGTATTTTTACAAGTCTTGACATTCCCGTACCACAAAAGCTACTCACTTTTATTTGGATCTCACAAAAGTTACGGTTATTATTACGATCTACAATACACATCTCTATTCAAGCTCAGCTACATACATCTATACATACATACTGCGTAGTACGTGTTTATTTACAACATCACAAACTATTTTACTCTCGCATAATTCACAATAGCTCGCAGTAAGGCTTTTACATACGACGGCGGTATGCCACTTACTTAAACGAGGTGGTTTTAGACCATTTTGACGGACTTATTTTATACAGTGTTTTTAATGAAATAAGGAGGTATTCTTAGCCATAGAACAAACGGTGTTGCCTCATAAATGCAGAATCCCCGTTTTCAAAGTTATTTTCCATTGTTATTGCCCACAGAAGTCATTTTTATTGACCAGACGTTCGCTATGGATCAGTTGGTTTTATTAGTAACTTAGCACGTTTAATAGGTACTCAAACGTATATAAAGTTGTGGATTTTTTACAGTTCTAGTAGTATTTTTATAAAAAAAGTTAGGTGGTATATATACAAAAATGCGGGTTTACTTTACAAAATATTTGTTTTGTTAAAAAGTTGAACTCGTTCGTCAGCCCGTCGAACTAGCTCAACTTTTTAACACTTTCACTGTAAGAAACGTAGTAACTCAGAAAACGTAGGAAAAATAATGGAAAAGAGCTATGTCTAGCGGATTTCAGATCGATTTAATTCTCCGCAAGTCACCTAAGAGTATTTAAGTCTACTAAATAGTATACTTAATTCACCTAGGTGACTTAGCCGTGGTGAATTAAGTCGACGGCACCGATTTACCCCCTTACTTACGATCGCTGCATAACTAACTAACAGGTAATGTCAAACAGTGATAGAGCTAGACTTTGATTCAACTGTTTAACTATTCGTCTGTCATAAGTAAGGCCCATAATGATTATGTAGCGTTAGTTTCAGCGCACGGCGACATATCGCATTGTTTGCAACGACGTGTGAAAAACCCATCTCAAAGATCGCGACAAGGTCGCGACACGTCAACAACGACGCATTGTTCGTCTTTTTCAACGGATTTACCAGTTTTTTGCAACATATTTTTAGCAGAACCGAATTACGTACAATTATACATACTTTGGAGATAATAAGGAAACTGTTTTTGTGCATTAGTATTGACTTAAACCGTCATTTATATTTTTTTGTCTCACATATTGAGACGTAAAGAATACGTAATAATAGATAATCATTGTAATACGACGTGATAAGAAAAGAAGTAATTTGTGTATGAAATTGTCGTGTCCCAAAATTAAATAGCCATCGGCTTTTACGGCTGAGGTCAAACGAGCGTAATTTTCTGAGTTGCGAGTCGCGTAATTTCGGTCGGCCCAGCAGAAAATCTGTCCGGCTGCCAGACGGGCGTAATTTTTTCAGTTGTCGACTCTCACACAATCTGTAGCTGACTGACGCTTTCCTCGCCCCCCTCACCCCCCGCTAAACATCTCGGTCGGAGATAACGCGTGAGTCGGCAGACAACTCATTTTGCGTCGCCGTGTGAATCAAACAGAACTTTTCTATGAAAACAAATGCAGCAGAAATTACGCGACCGAAATTACGCGACTCACAACTCAAAAAAATACGCTCGTTTGGCCTCGGTCTAAAACATCAAACCGAAAAGCTACTATATTCACAGCTATAGGTATAATAAAATCACGTCATCCACGAGCAGTTCAATTGGTTGACTCGTGTACCCATTATTATTTTAAAGTGCTATATTTACTTTACGCTGCTTTAAAGATTAACCTTTGTAGAGCAGAAGTACTTTTTTTAAATGTATTGAATAAAGGACAATAAAACTGAAAGGCAAACAAACTGAGACAGCTTATTTGATAAACATACAATCGTAAATGAACATCAAGACGGTAGTTTACAGAAACCATGTTATAGATCGATCGCATAAACATAGCTTTGTTTATAGACGTAAAGCAGGAGCCGGCGATTAGTTTCGTGCGTCATATCCACTGATTATTTACAGCTTGAGTGTATTGAGGTTGAGACAATACTTAATACAATTATTTTCAGTGTTTCGGTCCAGTTTTGGAAAAACGTAACACGTATGTCTCATTTCGGTGTCTGTTTGTCTG
The DNA here is from genome assembly GCA_918843925.1 of Eulithis prunata. Taxonomy (NCBI): domain Eukaryota; kingdom Metazoa; phylum Arthropoda; class Insecta; order Lepidoptera; family Geometridae; genus Eulithis; species Eulithis prunata. The sequence goes on from OU974007.1 coordinate 1,704,608, forward strand.
TCTGTCTGTCACGTCAACCACATCCGACGCGTAAAAAAAGTTGTTTAAAAATTGCTCTGTCATTGTTAATTGTATGGCAACGAAAAGGGACGACAACAGATTTTGTAGCTATTTCAGCCAGCGTAGCTTTATGAATAAGAACATTCGTTTGTATCTGTATTTGTGCCGATATGCTCATTTACTGTGTACATCATCATTATCCACAGCCCTATTTCATTCAATACATAGGTCTTCTCAATTTATGCCATCTACTACGGTTCTGAACTTATCTCTCTCATTTACAGCATGCGACTTTGACGATGTTTGTCATGCATGATGTCGTGTATGATGTAAAAATAGTTCATACCAGCTCCGTGTCCACAGACACCAATATGAGCCTTATGAAAACAATGAAACCGTATTTCACATAACCTATAAAACATGGAATATATTGTTGTAATGGTAGATTTAACGCAGTTTCCTTTAGATGTAGAGTAGTAACCCTTTCTTTTCGATATTTTTATTTATCACTGATGATGGCTTTAAGCATTTCTTCTTTTTTTTTGTATTAGAATAAGCGACCGAGGTTGTAATTATCTCGTTTCGTGGTCATGAAACCTTATATCTTCGAATGACGAGCGAGGTGGAAAGCATCACAGCGCACGTCCTCAGTGATGCAATGCATCGTTATAAGCAGTTACCAATTACCATCAGATTGGTCATTGGCATATAGTTGCATAAAAAAAATCCAAGTGACTATGACTAAGTACTCAATCATAGACACTGGGATCTTTAAGCAGTTACCACTTAGCATCAGGTGGGTCATTTATTGACCTGTTCCGATATATAGTTGCATTAAAAAAAAATTAAGTGACTATAACTAAATACTCAGTCATAGACACTTAGATTTATTTTATTGAGACTTGTTTTTAATTACTATTGGAAAAAGTAAAGCCGCGGTCTTGAGCTAATACAAGTCAATAAAACGTAGCATATTATGTTCAAATTATTGCTGAAGATAAACCGGTTAATCTCCGGATAGAGGTTTAAACTGAAGATCGGATTTTACGGTTACGTAACTGAACGTAACGAAACGAATCCTGAGCTGAAGTTATTTCTGTATTTAATTGTCGGGATAAACCAAGGTTTTTATAGGTTTACCCTATTACCTATAAGTCTAGCCTAAATAATAATATATGTTCTTGAACATTACACACGCTCTCTAGTCCCAAACTAAGCAAGGCTCGTGAACTAGATTGCTGATAGAATACTTAGGTAAATAAAATAAAAATAAATATTCACGGACACTTAACACAACGCCTTCTAGTCCCAAACTAAGCAAAGCTTGTACGATGGAAACTAGATGGCTGATAGAATACATACATCCATTTTTTTTTTGTAAATACATACTTATAATACATAGAAACACCCAGACACAGAACAAACATCTATGTTTACAACACACAAATGTTTGTTCTCAGTGGGGATCGAACCCACGACCCACAGCACGGAAGGCAGAGCTACTACCGACTGAGCCATGACGCCTGTCATATAATTTTATATAATTTTTTTTCTAAACACATACTTATAATACATTGTAACACCTAAACAAAGTTTAGTATAATTTACAACATATGTCAAATGTATTCTGTGACCGTGTTTTGTTTTTTGCATTGACAATAACTTTTAAATTCGATTAAAAGAGACAAAAAGCGGTGTAAATATTGAGAGTTGCATAACTTTCAACATTAGCGGTTTTAAGGTTAGGAAAACATTTTCCTATCGTTAACACTAATGTTACGTACAGGAAATTATCCTAACTATCACACCAGTGTGACAGAGCAGTGTGCAGTGCCTTGATCACCAATAAAAGTGACAAACGCAAACGTATCGTAACGCCAGATTTCAGTATTTCTGTTCGTGATGACCCCTGGTTAGTCGGGCGCGGCAGAGCTTACTGGCTCGAAAGCGAGGTGCGTTCTCAAATGACGTTTATTTCATACAGTGTACGTATAAAAACTTGCACGATACATGAAACGAATTCAAATCGGATGTGTCAGTTACATACCCGATGGACCGACGACGGAATTGTGAAGGTCGAAGGAAGCTGATGATCAAAGTCAAAACATTTCTTGCAAATATCAAACACAATTATATCTATTCTTATTGAACTTAGTGATGTTCTGTGTCTAAATGACAAATGGAAATTGTCATAAACTCAGTGTTTGAAGTGTCATTTAAAGTGACGTTTGAATGACATTTCACGAAGTGGGATGTGTTAAATAATTGTACCACATGCAGTTAGAAATTTTATCAGACAGGTGGTTTTCAGCCAGTACAAAATAATTCAAGTATTGTTGATAAAAAAAATACTAATATCTTAGTTAGAGTGTTCCATCTGAATTTATATACAGAGGTTGAACAGTCAGCCAGCATTCGCCTAGCGCAACGTCCATATAAAAGCTTTTACATCGCATATGAATTCGAGTGTTATTTACGTTGTACGCCGACAATATGTATATCTACAATGCACTGAATAAAAATTAACTATTTTGTGGTTTTTCTATAATAATTTATACAGATTTTGACTTGATGATTTGACTTTACACCGTCAGTGGCCCCGAGTCTGTTGGTGCATTTTCCTAAAAACTAATTTGACAGCACTGAAATGATAGCTGTCTCTGTCGTTTCAATTAATGAGGAATGGCAACGATTTTAATGCTGTCAAATTAGGTTAGTCGAAAACGAAACAACAGAATCGGGGGCAATGGAGCAGGATTAATAAAAAAAAAGTGATTTTCCTGTTTATACAGTTGAATAGTGTATTTTGCGGATCAATGTTCAATGTTTTGCATGTTCATGATGTCATACAACTCTGTTTATTTCTTCAATGTATTAATACACATACAATATAAAAATCCATTAGTCTGGTTTTTTGAACATGTGTTGAACGAATCAGAGGTTATGTATCATGGAAACAACGAAATACCTTCGGGTATTTTTATGTAAACAAATAAATTAAAAGAAATATGCAAAAAATGTTTTATTATGCTATTTTATCAACCCACAGTTCGGACAATACCTTTTTTTTAATGAATAATTTGTGGCAATTTTAAAACGTACATTTAAAAACTTCCCTTGTGAGTATGACGCATCGTTTAGAATTGTCATTTCCATGCATTTTGTTAAATGTCAATTTGGATAGAGGTTGTCCAGTAATAATAAAACTGTATTATTATGCTTGTGATTTTTTTTCAATATGAGAAGCTGTTGGATCCTCGAACAATAGATTTACCTATAAAAGCCAGTCATCTCTAATGGGTTTTGTAAACAGAATTTTCCAAGGCCTCCAAGGAAGCTACACACATGTGGAAGTTAAACAATAAAGCTGGTTTTAATGAGTTTTCTATAGAAAACCGAGATGGGTTGTAAATTGTAATCCATCAGGCAAGTTATAAAACTCATTGGATGACTGCTTTTAATTTCAAATAATTTCAAAACGCATTTCCGTGGGAATTGAGTATTAATAATAATAAAATATACTTAAGTGTTAGATACGACCGACGCTATTATATCTAGTTGATTTATACAGTCAAAGGTTTTTTACTTATAACCTTTTACGAGGCACTGCGCTAAAGTGCGCGAAAAAGTTTTTTTTTTACATTCGGAAATACCATTGTCTCCTACCTTGTCTGAGTCTGAGTCTCATGGGAAGAAAAACATCAGACGTGAGTTTATAAATAATGTTTTCCGTCATCATTTGAGAGTATGTGTTTACTCTGGTTTATCAAAAGATAAATGATTATTAATTATAGAGCCACGCTTCTACACAATGAATTTCACCAAATTTAAGAGTAATTTCAAATTGGTCATATTATAGTTGAAGGGAGACAACAATACTACAAAGAGAGAGAGAATCAAATACTTGTCGAAACAATTTTCATTACGCGATACAATTTATTGAAGCAGCGACATACCTCTGTATTGCGAATGAGCATCCCGAAATAACTTATTGTCATCTCTCGAGACTAATATATTAGTAAACACCTCTGAAACGTAATTATCAAAGTGTAACTACACAAATTGTAATTATATCAACGTATACAATTACAAATTAAGTTATACGTTGTAGATACACAAACGATATATTTAGCAGAACAGCTTTTTGGATATGAGCTAAATTACACCATTACACCACCACGTTTGGGTTGGCTGGCAGACAATGCTTTCAGCATTAAGTCCAGCCTTTGTAACAAATTTATAATTTTGTGCAATAAAGTATTAAAATAAAATAAATAAATTGGAATTGATTAGAATGTTAAGATTGAACACTGACAAGTGTCAAACCGCTTTTCATTCGCGTTGTAGTAAGCGACATAACCCGATATTTAGTAGAATAGGGCCTTTGTTACATGAAACAATAATGTCACATTTGAAAAACATAACTTACTTGACTATACCTAGTTGTCAGAACAAAGAAAGAACCAAATTAGTTTAGTGCGTAGACAAATATACTTCGAGTGAATATAGAACATTCATTTTGCTACAATACTCAGCAGCTGTATCGATCGCAAATCTTATGTAGTCTCTATATTTATAATTCTAATGTCTGTCTGATTTCTCTATACTGTTTGTTTATTTCGTGTGCCATCGGCCGAATTTTACTTCTCAGATTAAGATTTACACGTAGAAATAAGTATTTATTTGTTATACAATAACATTTTGAATTCCACAAAGTTGTTTTCAATAAATATAAAAATTAGACAAGAAACATCTATCAAGCTCAAACATTTTAGAAAATCTAGGTACTTTGACGATTCTTTGTTGTAATAAACTAAGGAGAATTAAAAAAAACCACATGCAAAAGGTATACTCTCAATAAATCTCCCTGAAACAATTTGAAATCAGTAGTTGGCAATATGAACGCGTTTTTTTTTCAGCACGCGGTCGAATTGTGTAACAAAAGGTTCCGACGATTGTATATTTTTTTTTTACGAAAATAAATATACCTACGGAAAGTCCGTGCGTTAGCCAACTATCTGTCGCGGGAGTGGGATCAAAATAGAACGGTTTTAGTTCGACTTTATCAGTCAAAGCGACAATCGTTTGGTCTGCGTTCAAATTCTGTTCGGCCTTTTTGTGTTTCTATGTTTCTATTTTCGTATCTTCGGTTTCCTGGTACTGTCCTTTTGGTCTGGATAGCTTCTAGCTGCGGCTTTGTAGTAGCATTCTAAAGTGTACCATCCTAATGTTTCGTTTCATCTACATTGCTGTATTTGTTTGAATAACATAAAAGCTTTATCAAAATGTGTTGTGCATCAAACACGTCTTATATTCTCACGGCCAGTTTCATCGTTTTTTGTCAGAACCTAGATCGATAAAACAATTTTTTTTTTATTGATATAAGTAATGTAACACGCTGATAGCTCACCTGATGTTAAGTAGTAACTTCTGCCTATAACAATGCATTACCTCACAGATCAAGTCCAATGAGGACGTGCCCTGTAAGGCAATGCACTGCGTCCATCACTATGAGACGTAAAGATCTTAGGTTCAAATTAATCGAGTTCAAATGTTGATTATTCAATTTTGTTGTTTGTTGTATTGTTCAATTGTCGTTGCCTCAAATGATCTTTGCCTTGATTCTTCGATATCGTGCTTTGGTAGTTTTAGTTATCAAAATTACTACCAAAGCACGATTTCGAGGTCGAGTCGAGGCGAGGATTATTGGAGGTAAAAAAAAACTAAGAATAGGGGCATTGGTTGTACTTTTAGAAAAATATAAAACGTCCATTCAAAAGCAAATATTGTCAATATTACAGATGTTAGATTAACTCGTTGAAATTTATACAATTTTTAATATTGGCGTATCTTCAAATAACACTACAATAAAATAACTATTACGACCATTTTATCTCTCCTGAATTTCATTTAAAGAGCGTTGCTCTTCTTCTAATTTATAGTATTTCTGATAATAATGTTAAACAACGAAGCAACACTTGAATTCTTAACCATTATCTTATAAATTACGTACAATAGCTAAACTATTGCGTCAATTGTTGTTTCCACACTACGACACGACACATACGACATCGACACATTTTACGACATTTTACAATAACTCAAAAACTATAAGACCTAGAATCAAAATAAAAACGGTTTTGGAATGTCTAAATAAAACCCTATCATATGACACCCTACTTGATATCATTGTACGACTTTTTTTTTACTCCCTTTGGACCCTCATAACTTCACGACCCCTTGACCGATGTACTTCATTTAACAAACCAGTAAAATTTAAGAGTACTATCCGTATACCTACCAAATTCTGTGAAGATCGGATAAGCGGTTCAAAAGATCTCGTCGAACAAACATACAAAGCATTTTTGTCCAAGTTGTCACTAAGATCTCGTTCGCTTCGCTCACTCGATCAACTAGTACCTATGAGTAGGTATGAAATGCATGCATCTGTTAGTAACCTGTTAGTAAGGTTCTAAAATAAAACAAAATTTAAACAGAAAAAAACATTCCAGTGATAAAATGTAAATGCATAACCAAACAGCCTTCTAACCTTACAGTAATAAGTGGTTAAACTTGAACATTAAAAATCGATTAAGAGTGAACTGAACTCGCTAAGGGTTCCATGCTACCGCAAAAATGCATAGATAAATAAATGTAAAAAAAAATATCTCTCTTGACTCGGTTACGCAGATATTTTTTTAAGTCCTAAATACACATTTTGTAAATTTAAACGACAAGATAAGATATATCAGGATTCATTCGTGAATCGAGAAACTCGCAGTTTTTATATGAAGACAAATAGTTAGCAAATCTCCCGCTAGACACGCCTACCAGATTTTCATACAAAATATCTCGCAAATCGCTTCTCGATATGCGTTTCGATCAACAAAACAAAACTCAGACAACGGGCTCTGAACCCTAAATGTATAACTTGTTGCAAAGTTAACTGTGTATATTAACAGAATTAAAACCAAGGTTGTAATAACTGCAATGGCTTCTTGTTGTGTTCAATCAGTACAGTAAATACTTATTGCATTGTTTTTTTTTTATGATAAAAGTAATGGAACAAGCTGATAGCTCACCTGATGCTAACTGGTAACTTCTGCCTATAACAATGCATAACCTCACAGAGCAAGTCCAATGAAGACGTGCCCTGTAAGACAACTACAAACAGTAAAACCAGTAAAACTTAAGCGTACTTACTATCCGTACACCTACCAAATTCTGTGAAGATCGAATAAGCGGTTCAAAAGATCTCGTCGAACAAACATACAAAGCATTTTTGTCCAAGTTGTCACTAAGATCTTCGTTCTCTTCGCTCACTCGATGAAATATACGAGTCAACCACTGCTGGTCTCTCCGAATCGATTTTCATAGAAAACTATTACACCGACTTACTTCCCGCAATCATACTGTCGTCGGTTCATCAGGTTTCCTTTTAATAGCTTGAAAATTGTGTAATTTTCTATTACAAAAAGCTTTTCGCTTTTAAAACTGACTCACTAGCCGAACCGAACAGTAGGTAACTACAAAGAAAATATCTGATTTCTAAATAGGTGGCACGCCGCCGGAATAACGATGCCAGATGCCGCTGTAATACGAATAGAGAATGCACTTCCAAACTGAAGTCTACACTGTAAAACGGGCAACGAAATCTCTTATTAATATTGTAAGTTACAATGCGCGGCGACCGGGTAACGGAGCGGGACACAGCCCAAAGCAGAAGGCGAGCGCGTAATGTAACTCAAAAGTCATATTGTGTATGAATCTTCGTTTATTCTGTGTAGCAGACTCCTTCAGTTACAGTACCGAAGCTCTGTTGCATTATTTGTCTTGACAGAATGCATTTATAAAACATGAAGTAAACCACCCGCAACGTCTGCGTTTTTTAGATTTTTACAATATTGAGATTACGTACTAAAAGCCAATTTTTATCACAATAAAATATAGCCTATGGCTTTCAGGAAAAACATGGCTATTTATAGTTGAAATAATTTTTAGAATCGGTTCAGTAGTTTCAAAGATTTAGTCCTTCAAACAAACTAAAGCAAATAAAATTTAAAGCACTTGCTCGTGTAAAATAATTGAATTTTAAATGTTATTAGAATATTATAAGTAGTTAATACTAGGTCAACATTAACTTAATATTATTATACGAACACTAACACGATCAGTAATACTTATCAAAACTATTCTTGTGTTTAAAACTCAAAAAGACTGACGACTTATTTTTTTAAGGAAGTAAGAATACAATTTCACCAAAATGTTGTTTTATAATACGAAAACATTTTAATCACATTTAACCCCAAAACTTTTCCGTCCCTCACATCGTTTGAGAAACAAATTTTATTCTACCCCGAGGGGCCAAGGCCCAAATATTTTATGAACGCAACTTTCGGGTCCATTGATAAATATTCCATAGATAGTCTTGGACTGATGAACCACATTGTGGATATATATTTTTATTATACAGAAGAATATTTAGAAATAGTTATAGGTATAAAGAAAAACTAAATTGTAAATCAATGGTTGTTTTAAAATTTTAAGCAGTGATAATATCCGATAGATACATACGTTTTTATTTAAATCTAATAGTTTATTGAGCTTTAGTCAAATTCAAAATTTCAAATAAAAAATATTTAAAAACTTACCGAATGAAGATATTAAACGATGGAATAACTCAACAAAATCCGTGACACCGGTTCTTCTTTCCGCCTTTAAATCACTGAATTTCAAACAACACCGCAGTTAAAAATTAATAAACGTCACACGTCAACATTAACAACGTAGAATTATTGCAAACTCGTACTTTTAAAAATTGAGACAACTCGTTGGTCGTACGTAAATTTTCGCGGTAAACGGAGCGAGCGGCGAACGTCCCACCCACGCGACGACGTAGACGCGACTGGCCGCGAATACACGGATTCACCTGCAATGCGTGCGCTCCTCGCTGATGACAGACAAGGACGGCAGCTGTCTCAAAACCGGCCAGAGGGAGAGAGTAACAAGCACACGTGCTCATACCCACCTCGAGGGTAAAGCAGTCTTCAGGAAAGGGGCGCATTATTACAAAGCTGGGAATGAATAGCTATGCTATGTATTTTGCATTATGAAGACTGGGACAATGGCACGAGTTATGCCTTTTGTTCGCGAGGAGCGAGCAGTGTGACATTCTCGCCGGTGTCACAGAACAAATAACATCTAAATTACATTTCCACTTCGAAAGCTCAAAACAAGAGATCTCCGATACGCACGAACATACTTATTCTGTTTTATTGCTTCTATCAAGTCCTTTCCACCATACATTTTCAAAGTACCAAGGTAAGAGATCTGAAACAAGATCTATACCGTGTCTGTCAAGGCAAAATTTTCAGTTTTAACATTACCTACATAAAATCACATCATCATAGTACCCTAAAGAAACATAGGCTTGAGGTCCTCAAAACAAAAGAGGTATTCTGTAGAGCAGCGGACCTCTATCTCATACCTTTTCACAGAACCAAGTTAAGTACAAACTACATGATAGCAGATCCATTAGCCATAATTATTTAAACAAATATTAACGCGCTCATCCTGAATGCAAACATTGAATCAGAATCTCTATTGAAATTCATCATCATCATCATCATCAACCTATATTGGTCCACTGCTGGACGTAGGTCTCTCCCAAGACGCGCGACTGAGCCCGGTCTTCGGCTCTTCTCATCCAGTGTTTGCCAGCTACATGTCTCAGATCGTCACCCCACCTAGCCGGAGGGCGTCCTACACTACGCTTGCCTAAACGCGGTCTCCACTCGAGTATTAGTGTGCTCCAACGATTGTCGGTTCTGCCGGTTCTATTGAAATTACTTAGTTACATTTAATTAAATACCTAGTCAATTTAAATAACGTCTACGCAGTATAATGTTTCAGAATAATACAAGTAACTAAGTTTTGATCTTCCACTCCATTCCCTTGTGACGAGATCACAAGATCTAGTACCTCAGAGCCGGAATCCGGGTTATATTTGAACCAGATTCGGCAAATATTTGCCCCTAATTCGCGTCTCTTACGCCTCAGTAGAACACCGCATCACAGAGACTGTCAATGTCGTATTTGTTTGAAAAATAAAGCCGTATTTCTTAAGGCTTTGTAGGCTGTGGCGCTCAAAATATTAATGTTCATTTATTTCGTAAAGCTTTGTAGGCTGTGGCGCTCAAAATATTGATATATTCCAGAAATCCTTAATAAGAAATCTCTACCAGTGAGGATTTCAGTTATTTTTTTCCAGAAACCCCCACTGCTACGATGTAGCATGTTTACGACGTAGCAGTGGGAATTTCTGGATTTTTTTGCCCAGAAATCCCCACTATGTATGTGATGCCTATTAAAAGCCTTTCTTTATCCATTGAAATTGGCTGAGTTTATACTCCTCTTTACCAAAGTTAAGTTTAAGTATTTCTTCCATAAACAATGACTTATCTTTCCAATACTAAATAAATACAAATAAATAGGTACCTACTGATGTTCATTTATTTCTTAAAGATTTCTAGGCTGTGGCGCTCAAAATATTGATGTTCATTTCGGTAAGTAGGGGAGAGTGGGGTTTGTTTGGCGACTCGACAAAGAGTCGTGAGATTAAAACTGTTGCTGGCATTGTGTTGGTCGGTGTTTGTTTGCTGTAGCCGTTCAATTTTGACGACCTCTGTTCCCGCTAGACGAGAATTGGAATTGTGTAGTAGGCTTTTCAGTTTATTTTCCAAGGTGCTGTATAGCGCAGAGTTACAAAGAAACTGCAGTAAGCTTTCGGCAACGTTCTTCGTGAAATTCAAATGTAAAAAAATATACTTTTTAAAACACTTACATAAAATTAAAAGATCTCTGAAAAACAACAAAATAATTACTAATTAATGAAACTTATACCATTCAGAAGCCCTTTCTACGAATTGAAACATAGGCTACATTTTATTGAAATCAAAGACGTGGATTTTTAGATACAGCTCGAACTCTCTAAACCCAAAAGCAGCCGCAAATGGCTGCTTTTGGTTCAAGAGTTCAAGCTAGTACGAGGTTCATCGTAAGCTGGTTGACAGATATTTTGGCGGAGTATTTCGCACGCATACGAAGTCGCGGGTATCAGCTAGTTACTTTCATATAAATAGAGGTTTGGTTGCGACGCTGAAAATATAGTACAGAGTTTTGTGTCGTTCTCGTAAATATTTCACGCAACACTTTTTGTGTCGTTCGTTCTAAAGGAATGTCGACGTGTCACAGACATGTCGTGTACTGTGTCAGTTTTCATTACTTCGGACGGAGAGACCTACGGATATATGTAGGTAAGTACTCTTGAGCTAAAATGTAGGGACAAGTTTCGCCTTGAGACAGTAGATTTTTTCTGAAGTAACTTTTCTTGTTTTTACAAAAAATATTCCTTTACCTTTTATAGCGGTTTTAATCTTATTATTGTCAGTTACATAACATGTCAATAAAACTAGACGTTAGCAGACTTATCTATCTGTAATTTTAATTTTAGGCGATAAAATCTACTTCCTAAATCTATTTGCAAACAACTGTTTATAGTAAGTAAAATCTATTCTGTGCTGGTCCTTACCAACTTTTTTTTTAATTAAAATTACCTTGAATGATTCTACGCATATTTTTTTACGACATCTACCAATAATTTCGGATTTCTCATTTACTAATATTTTGTTACATCTACATAAACCATGATTAAAAACAAAGATACAAATAAAAATAGACTCAATACAATGAATGTTAATTTGAATTGTCCTTTGGCTCACAAAATATTAAAAAAAAGTCTGCACGTGTAGAAACAGGTCGATAAAAATATCTCAACAATAGAATTACCATGAAGTGAAACCAGTCTCTACTAACTATGTCACCATCTGTGCATTCTAGCCGTGTACCTCCTAGTAACTGTTTATTATTCTCTGCTCTCAGCGCGATGCCCTATAGTGAGTGTTAAATGATCTGTGACACAAGTATGTTCCGTGTTGGCACTTTACCAGCATTCTTATAATTAACAAAATAATAGTTCGAATTAAAGCTAATGGTCACCGTTCTGGTATTCTTGTGATAAATAAGAATAGACGATTTTTATGACCTGATTCTTTTGTACGCTCTGTTTTGATACTTATGGTGGATTCATTATGTTTGTGCAGTATACTAATCTGTTATTTTACATTATAACGGCCGAATTTAATATTATATCTTCAAAAATACTATGATTTAATAAAAAAAACTTGATTTCCTCAGGCTAGATTTTTCTTACGTATAAAAAATTCAAGCCGTTTCAAAGCTCTTTCAGACGTGCTATGTATCAACCTCAAGGGTATAATCTTTTTTAAGCCTTGGTCTAGGATGCCAATTCTCCTGACACCACCCACCATGTCTGTGAACCGTTGAAACTTCAAAACGACGGAAAAAAAGCGCCACGAAAAGTTACGATTATTTTCGCTTCGCGCACCAAAGCTTCCCATTTTAATGATGGGAAAATTCAAATAGGCGGTAGATTGCACGAGGTCGATTGCCCTATATACAACCCCCACTCAAGTCGATCGATTTACATCGCACCCTAGTCCCTCAACCCTCGTACATTTTGGCAAAACTATTATAATAACACGTTATAGAAACAGGTCAAGGGTAAGAAGCGATAAAAGTGATAGCTCTGATTTTACTCGGCTCCACTGTAAAATTTAGTTATTTTCAAAAGCTAATCGCATACATTTAGGAGCTTATTTATAATCGTATCTCAACATTAGTCAAAAGTAAATCACCGTTTAACATAGTGCCATCTAGTTTGTTTAGATTAGTGATAAAATAGTTACAAGGATTTGAAACAGTTGTTAAAGATGAGAGGCGATTATAAGTAGGACCACTTAATATTATAAGTGCTAGACGTTTATTGGAGATGGTAACTGAATACTATTGAACTCCTCCCCAATTATTATTGGTTCCTGTTACTAAATATCGAGCGCTTCCAGATGAAAGATAATGTTCCGATTCTTGTTAGACCCGGTGGCATTTAAAGTGTTAATGAAATATGCAGTGCGAAATGATGAAGAATGGGTTGGTAACTGATATAGAGTATAAAAAAAAATTTAATCTACTTAATTCTTAGTGACCGAAATGATTCTGGCACAAAACCCTTAGTAAGCAAGTGTATCTCGCACTTAGCCAGTTTTGGCAGCGTCAAGGCTGTGACTGATGAATATTTACTAAATAATTTGCATAATATTTTTTTTACAGACTTTGCTTAGACTCGTATATATAAGACTCGATTTTACCTTGTTAGTAGGTAATTAGGATTATGAATACACTATGTACAGTGGAACAATGTAAACAGGACAATTTAATAACAGCTAATTGATTAGGAGTTAAAAATAGTTTATCTATAAGACTCCGAGTAAGTTGCCTATTTTATTCACTGAAAAAACTCAAATAAATGGGTTAATTTATTCACTAAATAAATAAATATTTCACACAACGCCCTCTAGTCCCAAACTAAACAGAGTCCTTGTTGTTTTGTAAGAATGCCATACATAAATAATCACAAAATAGCAGAGTAACTTTAATGATACCCCGACCCAGTGATATTTTTACTATTTATTAAGAGAACTACCTCATAGTTAAAGTATCCTTCACTGTCTTGCTTCGCCAACTTTAATACCCTTTAGATATTCATCACTACTTCCTGTTAATTCAAATCAGTTTTATTAAATATACTAGAAGTATAGCTTGAAGGTTCAAAACGTAAAATGATAATATTAAAGTCTTTATTCCTCGTGAGGATTAATATGATGCGTCATACCGCCGCATACAGATTCCTGATTTCTATGTTCTGAGCGTCGTCCTGCAGCAAGATGGGCAGACGATATCGCTGTCATAGCGGGCAAAAATTGGATGAGACTGGCACGGGGTCGTAAGGAGTGGTACATCAAAAGAGAGGCCTATATCCAGCAGTGGGTGAAGTCAGGCTGTGGATGATGATGATGATGTTCTGAGCCCCGAATCTATGCATTTGTTTTGACTTTCGACTCGAGTATAGCACACGCAAAAGCATTCGCAAACCCAGAAATTTTGTTGCGAATTGCACAATTCCCAAATCTCCCGCTAAAGGCGTATAGAGGGTTTTCATACAAAACTTCTTGCTTTGCGAATGCGTTTGCGTATGCTATACTCGAGTTGAAAGTCAAAACAAATGCACAGACTCGGGGCTCAGTAGAAAACTGTTGATTTTCAACAGCGTGACCTTTTGACACATATCTCCCGCTCAAGCCTCCGCACGCAGCGACATTCTCTACGAAGAAATAAAAACCCTCGGCAACAGATACAGCCTTACATCCTTATAATCATAAAATCGCCTTTATACTATTTTTTAAAAGTGCAATAAATAATTTTCTAATCTAATCATTGCTAATCATTATCAGACATTGGAGCGTGACGGTGGACTCCAGTCCATCAAATCTAAATATTTAAGATGAACGAAATATTTCAAAATGCCTGAGATTTCTCCCAGAGACCTCTTTGTTGGACCTTCCGTGACAAACACCAGCTAAAAACTTAAGCTCATTCGTTTCACCATTTTCTACGCATAGACAGGGCTGCGTGACCCTAAAAAGCCGTGGAAAAGATTAATGGTAACATTATGTTAATCCCCCCCCTTAATTTCCCCCACTTTAAGGCTGCAATCTCACTGTGGTTAGATAGTACGCGGCTGATTCTTTGCCCGATGGAGTCGCATTTGTTTGATGAAGTATTCGCACGCATTTTGCGGAGTTTCGATAGCCAGCTTAGTCAGCGACTGAGTTCTGATATTTCCTAGGCTGGCTTCGGTTGCGAGGACCGTTGTTCGAGCACGCTGACTTCAGTGTCGCAGTGCAGCGACTCAAAGAACATTGTCATTACTCCTATACTCGACTGCCGACGGTCTGAGATTGTCAGCGTAAGGTACGCACGCACCTTTTACGCCGCGGTGCGTTCCTTACATGCAAGAAAACCGACTTCGTTTGCAGTTAAGATTCAGCTACTGACACGACAGTCAGCCGCAAACTGTCAGCTTAAGTGGGACCACAGCCTTATTGACCTGAGTTGATACCGCGGAAGTGTTTCGGTTAACAGTCGACTGGATAAAGGTAGTAGATGGCCTTCCCATCCCCCATTCGTTAAATTCTTTGGTTATCGGTTTACAATCTGTTTTATCCACTGAGAATGAAAGATAAATGTCCTGAATTGTACCAATGTTTTTCACATTGGTTTATAAACTGTAGAAACTTTACCTACCCCTATTTTATAAAATGATCAGGTTAGAGATAAATTAATTTAATAAATATTCACGGACATTTAACACAACGCCTTCTAGTCCCAAACTAAGCAAAGCTTGTACTATGGGAACTAAATGGCTATATGGACCAATAGAATACGCATTTTTTTTTCGTAAATACATACTTACGCTTACATAAATCGACAGAATGCTCTCGGATCACTAAATATTAAAGATATATTTTATTTTTCAAATTCTATTTTTCTAAAACTTTATTGAGGACAAGTACAACTTACAGTAACGTAAGGACAGGCAAAAGTCCTGCAAACGGCGGTCTTATCGCTTAATACGATTTCTTACAGACCAACTCCTGAACTATTTTATAATCTGTGTGGTGTCTACTACTTACGCGTCTCTTTTTAGTACGAGGTCCATAAAACCCTTATAATAGGAGAAATACTACAAATTATTATGAGTTGAAATAGAATTAATCATAATAAAATGTAGTATTTTTATACCTCGCCTGCTGATGTTTCGTTGAGTAAGCAGTTAAGTTTATAATGTTAATTTATTCCTAGTGTTGCATGCGATCTTGCAATACACCACGGATTTAAAGAAATATAAATTCAGAGCTTAAACACTATTTTCGTAGGCTTACGACGAGATTTTCCGATATCAAAACATGCTTCTCGGTGATCACAAATATACGTAGAAGCTAAACAACTTAATAAAAACATATTGAGACATTAAATCCTGGTTTATGAGTTTTTTTTTTAAGGATTTTGTATTTATCTATTTTGTTCTCTAAACCAGTGGTTACCATTGCGATTCTGTACCTAAATACCTACGATATTCTAGTTTCTTCATGAACAAATTAAACTCACACAGTTTTTAACCAACTTCAAACAAGGAGGAGGTTCTCAATTCGGTTATATTTTTTTTGAATTCTTATATTTTGGAAGGACTTAAGAGTCGCTTAGCGACTATGTCAGCCCTGATATTTTTTTTAATTCTGTTCTGTTCTGTTTTTAATTTAACCCTTAGAGGTATTTTTTTATTTAGTTATTGTAGTTATGGTCCAATGCACGTAGTATTAAGTTTTCAGTTTTCAGATACACCCTATATTTAAATCCAAAATCGCTGTAATAAGATCAGTCCGTAAACCAAAACACGCTGTAACTGACCCAAATGATACGATCACCTCCGATGACACGAAAGTAATCCGCTTTACCTAACTCTCCTGTTACTGGATTATGTAACTAGAAATATATCTGCGACAGGCGAAAAAAAACGTTGCTTTTTGTACAAAAAAATCTAAAAATTTACAGTAATAGTTTAGCACTTTTGACAGCCATGACTGCGTATTTCCGCTTATCGCAGACCTGTCGTGAGTTATGCAATAATTCAGCTGGATACCAGTGAAGGTTTGCGAGCCAAGTCTTCCTGCTACCAACACTCATAAGCCGCTACCAGAAAAGAAAAAAAATATATATGTATGATCATTTCCGAACAAATAGGTCACGTGACCACTCCTATACATTTTTGATTTTTATTATCAATTTAGAATGTTGACTATTAGCTCCAGGTCAGAAATATTACTAAGACACTAGTCCCAACCTTTACCTTCAGATATATATCTACGATACGATCAGATATACCAACCTAGATAAAAAAAAATAGGTAAAATCAGAAGGCGCCAACTCGCGCGCACTCGCAAGTTTGACGCTAGCGAGTTGACGAATAACTCACCACAACTCACCAAAAATATATCTAACGTCTAAAGATCTATCTAATAATAAACCTACTTGTAAAATGTCATAATTTCGATATGGCACGGTTAAAACAGAACAATATTACAATAGCAACGGCTAGGTGTTACGTAAACCCTAAGGCACCCTAGGTCAGCGGAAATTGAAACATGCCACGATTGTTACGGGTTTCCCCAAGTTTATCGCTTTGAGCATATTTTCTTTATCATCGCCACCATCTTCCAGTATAAGGGTGCTGTTTTACTGCGCGCAGTGGACTAGTTTACTTAAAAATAGATTAACTTACAAATAAATGTATTTACAAACTTTTACAGTAGCAAGTTGTGCATAAATTAGGAGTTTTTTTGGAGAATAAGTTGAGAAAATCCAGATCATTCACCTGATTTTAAGATATTTTTTTCACCTTTTCCATCCAAAGGTTGTCTGGAAGAGATCGCTTTTAGCGCCCATTGTACTCAATAGCTTTAATTGTTTCTCTTTGTATTCTGTTTCTTCTTAGTTTACAATAAAGAGTTTATTTGTCTAACAGCGAATACGTCTGTTTGAGTCACGGCATTGATTGAGTACTAAAAGGCCAATAAAAAAATCCGCTTAAAAATTGCTGTTTCATTATTTCTCAGGAGAGATTAGACGGCTCTCAAAGTGCGTAGGCAATTAAAAAAAAAAGCATCAATGGTCAATGAGAAAGCACCTTATCAAAGGTTTTATGTATAAAGAAATTGCGTGTATAACTAACAGATTAGAACATTTGTTATAACTATAGCGAATACTTTGAGAAGTTTTAACATTTGTTACTTGTTATTACGGCACGCTTTATGGAAATGAGTTGAGGGTTGTCTGATTAGCATAATAATAAAATAAATAATGGTAGGTTACGACTTTCTGCTTTACGGATTGTTTTTTTTGGTAAAAAAACGTATAATTTTTCACCTTAATTTGGACAAATAATCATAAAAAATCTTAGTGCTTGATAACGTGACGATAATTAGTGGTCAGATATAGGTACTTTATGGAAAATTATTGTTTTTCTTGCTCGTTCTTTAAGGCCTGGGCATACATGGACCTGGCACAGAGAAGGTAAAGTTCAAATTGTTTTGTGCCTACCAACTATAATTTAAAATCCTTACCAAAAGCGTTTCTTCATTATTTCTAGCCACTTACCTGTAACAGACATAAAAAGATCATATACAACAATTAAATGTCAAAAAGGAATAAAAAAAATCGAATCATCAATAAGAAAATTCAGAGCAGGTAGGTACATAAGTAAATCAGATAAAAATCTCAAATACTACAAATATTAAAAAAAAGGTTAGTTTACAACAAAATTAAAAGTACCATTCTAATTAGGGTATGCTAAGCGTAAACGCATAAAAATTGTTTGAACGCTGAAATAAATAATGGCTATTCCTTCAAAGTTAATTGAAAAAATCTGCCAAGTGCTAGTCAAAGTCTCGCACTAAGGGTTCCAAATACCGCACGCTATAGCGAATCTAGTTAATAAAATAAATAATTCTTTATTTCGGATTTAGATCCATACAAGAAAATATACAGTACAAGTAACATAACAAATAACTGAAGTTGTGACTTTTTCATACGTATGAGCTAAATCCATCCCAAATGAGACGTCTAAAGACAGGCCTAAGTAAGCAAGCTTGTATGAGTTAGTGGACAACTCTCGTGACGGAGTTTTTAGGCCGCCTTAAGGCCTCCGTCATGGCTTAACGAACACAGCATGAGCTCGCGGCAGACCGGGGCATTTTTTCAATTGTTTAGCTTAATTCTTATACGATTACCATTTGGTAAGATTCTAATCAAAAGAGGGTTTATGTGTCAAAATACCTAACCCTTTAACACCACAAAAAAATCAACCTTACGCATATCTAAAAGATCGCTCGTTTTTTGCTTACAAAAACTAATTTTACGCGTTTCCACGGTCAGGTTTAACAATGGCATAAACAATTATTGTAATTACTACGATAAAGTATAATTAAAACAATTATAGTTAAACTTCATTGATATCATTCAGATCCGAACACAATGCAAGGCTGTAGGGTTATGGACTAGGCTAAATATTTATTGTAGAACATGGTTTTAAGATTATCTTGAGACTAGCTTTCGCCCACGGCTTTGCTCGCGTGGTAGCAGCATACGCATTATTTGGTTAAAATCTTTGATCCTAATTTTAGACCCTTTACAGTGCGACTTTTCAAAATTCCTTTCTTAATGCACCCCTACACTACATAAGGATACTAACCTCCAAATTTCATACCTCTAGGACTTATAGTTTAGGCTGTGCGTTGATTGTCAGTCAGCTTCAAAAGAGTATTATATTTAGAAAGAAGGATGAAGATAAAAAGTAAGTTATGAGATTCAAAACCAAACACAACTATTCTTTTTATTTATGTAGTGAGTGCTCTAACAACTATCCACCTGCTTTGTGTATCTGTATGTACCCCATTTCATGTCTTATAAGTCCAATGTCCATGAATATTTATTAGCCGACTACGGCGACGCAACCATGGTGTGGTGAAATCCTGAGGGTTATGATGAGGATTTCACCACACCATGGTTCGGAACCCTAAAAAGATTTGATGATTTGTTCCAATTACCTTAGGAGTTGGAACAAATCATTACCTTAGGATTAGGCTTGACCCATCATTTAGTTGTATAAAAAAAATTGGAATTATCGATGAAGGTCAATGTCAAAGTCAAACTGGTTTTTTTTTTTAAATTTCATTTTAATGTTGTATGATTTTAGGTATGTACCTATGTTTTATTGAATGAGTTGGAGCTAGTTCATTTCGTCTCAAGCTGGTTCGTCTTTTAAATAATCAGATATTTATACCATCTATGCTTTCTATCTATCTATTAGCCTGTATCCACCCACTGCTGGGTATAGGCCTCCTCTTTAGTGCGCCAGTCTCTCCAGTCTTGCGCCAGTCTTCTCCACTCCTGCCCAAACTAGAGCCACAATATCATCGGACCATCGAGCGGGTGGTCTGGCTCGTGGTCTTTTATAAGAGTAGATATAAAGTGTAATTATCTTCAAGTCCATTAAAGTACTTCAATATGAACAGAGGAACAATCTGGCAGTAAAGGCACTGAAAATATTTGTCTAATAACTCGGAAGCTGACGTCACAAGAATAAAATTAACATAGGATTAACATGAATTATATACATCCAGCCGGATTTACTGCAGAGTTTGCAAGAATAATGAGCATTTCACTATCATCATGCAAGTTATACAAGTTATGTAGCTTGGAAGAAATCGCTTTCAGCTATAAGACCACCCATTGTACTTTATCCTATAACATACGTTAGTCTTTAAAACATTGTTCTTGTGTATAAAGTGTTATCTATCTAGAGTCCATAGTTTTGACCACTGAAATTGATTTTCTCCCTCTAAGCACTGTACAAGAAATAACAGGAAAAAAATGAAATCGTTTTACAACTTTATCTCCCAGGCACGGTAGACAACCTCACAGATCTCTGGGTGCTTTATATTGTCTTATAAACGATTTACTATAAGTATACTAGAACTGTAAATTTTTTTTTAATCAACAATTTTTTATTTTTTTTATTCATTATGTGTAACATCGCCAGATCTTAGTTGGTGGCGAACTACTACTTATCTCAGAGGCTTAAGCTATCGTTTGACTAGGTACCTACATATTACCTCGTAACATTTTAGGGATAGCGGCGTGTTTAATCTTTATTGCTCTATTTACGGTCTCGATAGATATCTTTTATAGGTTTTAGATAGTGTGTACTTCAACATTCTGCGATGCATTCACTCATAGTTGATTTAAACACGTCACAGTCTAAAAATCAGCTTCAAAACCTAAAAATCAGCGACCCAGAAGGTCCAAAACGGTTTTACAAAACTCAAGCAATCAATTTTATTTCACACAAACGCCACCCTCTAATTTTCCTTCCAAAATGGAATGAACGAGAACCACAAAGAAAATGCGACCTTCATCAGCATGACATAAGATCTCCAATCAGCTGACGCGGACCGGGTGAATGGGACATGATTAGGTAACCTGTTATGATATCAAGTCTTAGGAGTATAAATTATGGAATAGGAAAGTCAAGTTCTTCGGAAGTTATTCATTTATTCTCAAACTGATTGTAATCAGGGTCTCTTCACAACCCTGAGAGTATTGACTCGAAGACCTTTAGGTACCTGAATTAAATTAACTTTATGCTAATATAGAAAGATGTCAATCGCGTGGCCTAGTTGTTGACGGAAATTAGTCGTTGAATTTGACCGGGGGGGCAATTGTTGTTTAATAAAAACCAGCCAGGTTTAAACCTGACAGGTTTTCTGAACTGTTTTCATACTAAATAAATAAACAAAAGACTGAAACGCTCGTGGCTAGGCTTGCTTAGTCAATCTTCACCGATTATCTAAGTTAAGCGACGTTCTGCACGGTCACTATTTGAATGGATGGCCGCTAGTGGCATTTATATCTGAGCGCTTCCGTGCTTCGGAGGGCACGTTAAACTGTCGGTACCGGCTTTAGCAGTCGTTAAGCCGTGACGGAGGCCTTAAGGCGGCCTAAAAACTCCGTCACCAGTGTTGGCCACTAACTTATACGAGCTTGCTTGCTTATAGTATTCCTCGTAAAGTAGAAATTAGAAAATGTTTTTTTGCGCTGATACAACTAGTCGGTACCTCTTTTCTGAGAGTTAGTGAGACCAAAAACGGGCCATGGACCACAGCCACCGGTGGCCTCCTAGTTTTATAAGCGAGTGGCAGTCCCGGCCACTAACGGGCCACTTCACAGACTGCATAAATTAAATATACTTTGTTGTCATTCGCTAATCATCATCAACCTATATTAGTCCACTGCTGGACGTAGGTCTCTCCCAAGACGCGCCACTGAGCCCGGTCTTCGGCTCTTCTCATCCAGTTTTTGCCAGCTACATGTCTCAGATCGTCACCCCACTAATGCCATTCGCTAATGTTTATTCCATTTTCTCAATGTGTATGATATTTCAACCCTTACTATTTTTTTTACTCCTAGTTTTCCAGTTTCAAGGTAAGTTGGACCAACCAAACTCGTTTAAGAAGTACTTTTCAAAGTTTTCTTCGTTTGCCCACGACCTGCACCACCGCTAGTAATTATTGAAGAAGCTCGCGTATAGATTGAGGTGGCTCCATTCAATTAAAAGTTAGTCTGCGGATGTCTTTCTAAAACTTGTTTATATACAGATAGATAGAAAATACTTTAATCTAGAGATCATAAGAAAATTTAAACCAAAACTTTAATTATTAGAACAATGGGCGGTCTTATCGCTAATCAGCAATCTTTACCAGACAACCTTTTATACAGAATCGTCCAGTTACAGTGGTCCAAAAAATTGGACCACTGTAAATATGTCCTCTTGTATTAGACCAGTTTTCATATCTTTGCCCACAAACTTCGTTAATTTTCTGTGGTAATCTATTTACACTTGGCTTAAGGCCGAACTTAATATTCAGTCCTCGGTAAAAGGTAGCGATTTACGTGAAAGCCTTGTATTTTTTTTATATGAGACTAGTCGTCGCCCGTGGCTTTGCTCGCTTGGTAGCAGCATACGCAATATTTGGTTAAAATCTTTGATCGTAAATTTAAACCCTTTAGGGTGCGCCAAATACCTTTCTTAATGAACCCCTACACTATATAAGGTTACTACCCTATACAAATTTCATACATCTAGGACTTATAGTTTAGGCTGTGCGATGATTGTCAGTCAGCTTCAAAAGAGTTTTATATATTTAGAAAGAATTACAAAAATAACACTTTAACCGTTACAATGACTGAAAATTATTAAATTCAAAATATTAAAAAAAATGGCTTAATAAATGTATAGGTACTAAATTAAAAAGATCCAATTTTTATGATTAATTACGGCCGATAATGCTAAGTATTTTCGACTTCTATTAACTGCGAGGCTTTTAACTAATAACCTATAACTACGTATAATATTTACTTCCCACATTACGTAGCCCTAAAATATCCCTATGATTTATTCATACCCGAGAAACTGGCAACACAGTCGTCTCATAAAACCTTCAACTTCACATAAAAAGGTGCGCAGACTTTTATAAATCGCCCTTATTATCATACACTGGTTGGCATACACACGGCTACCGACACGACATCTACACGATAGCTTCTTGTGAAAAAACTGTAAGAAGTAATGCTTTAAGATTATTTATCATCATCATCATCAATCATCAATATTAATATATAAAACTCTTTTGAAGCTGACAGAGAATCAACGCACAGCCTAAACCATAAGTCCTAGAGGTATGAAATTTGGAGGGTAGGTTCGTTATATAGTATAGGGGCGCACTAAGAAAGGAATTTTGAAAAGTCGCACCCTAAAGGGTCTAGAACGCGAGCAACGCCGCGGGTGACGGCTAGTTTCTCATAAAACTTAAATAAATTACTTATTGAGAAACATGTTTTTTCTTAAGTAGATACATTTGGTCTAAAGCAGTAAGCACTAAGAACAAATAACACAATAATTATAAAAATATAGTTCTTAGGTTGGAGAAGACCGAGAAGACGTTGGCGGGACGATCTCGACGTTCAATCGAGTCGGAGTGTACAAAGTCTCTTTTCAGGGATAATAAACAGGCGTCTCTTTCACGCTTGGCTGATTGCGTGTTTATGTCTCGCTCTTTTTTTATGCTTATTATAGGTACGACATCCCTTCAGTGTTGCCATTTACGCGTCGGTTGGCACGCTCAATTGAGGCGGTACGTTTTGTAGTGTTTCGTAACAGGCAATAACAAGATTCTATGAGTGTCGCGTGATCTAAGAACGGTATACTAAAGAAGTGATCCTTTTATGAGCTCCGAATAAAAGTAACTATGCATACATGCTCGCTCGTGTGAGTTAATGGCCAACTCTGGTGACGAAGTTTTTAGGCTGCCTTAAGGCCTTCGTCATGGCTTAACGACTGCTAAAGCCGGGACCGACAGTTTAACGTGCCCTCCAAAGCACGGGAGCGCTCAGATGTAAATGCCATTAACGGTCACCCATCCAAATAGTGACCGCGCAGAACGTCACTTACCTTAGATAATCGGTGAAGATTGACTAAGCAAGCTACGCCACGGGCGCTACAAAATAATAAAAGTTACTAAGCTAGGCCATTGATTAAAAACCATTTTTTTTTTAAATTTAAGTCGTCAAATAGCATAGTATGCCCAAGAAGAAGAAGAGAGTACGCCCATAAATGCTGAAATCATACGCAAATAATAAAGTGCTACATGTAACATTGCTATCGCGTATCTTCTTCTTCTTTTATTTATGGCTTCTGTCCGTCATTTGAAATGACGACAGATTATCTTGCCTATGTCAAACGAATTATTTGAAATATTATGTAGTCAATTGCCATAAATAGAAGAAGAAGAAGTGGAGTCATACGTCAAGTCGGCTGTCGTTTGTTTCGAAGTTTTCGAAGGTAAAATGCCGGAATTTTCCTTCAAAACTTGAAAGCGAATTCCATTCCACCATATAATATAAGGAAATAATTGTATGCACATTTATTTCAATAGCTTACACTTTATGCTACGACTCCAAGTATTATTGGTTCTTCTTCTTCTCTTCAATAATGGCCTGTGTCCGTCATTTCGACAGACAATTTTGCCAATGTCAAGTGTTAAAATTGTAATAATTTAAGTCAAGTCAAGTCATTTATCAAGTCGGCTGTCGTTTGTTTTGAAAAGAAAATGGTGGATTTTCTCTTCAATACCTAACACGAATTTTCACATTCAGAAAAACCACTTTACACACATTTATTCTAATGGCTCACACTTTATGTTATGACCTAACTATTATCGGTTAAAATTCCACCAAAATTAAACAACAATACTCACAATAACACAAGAAAAACTATTAAAATAAAAGTGCTATGTGTCGTTTCAAAAAATGTCATAACCCGTGTCGTATTATTGGTTAAAATTCCACCGAAATTAAACAATTCAATACAATGACATGTTGCTCCCAAAAATGACAGTACTCGAATCTGTGACGTTGCTTATACACATTACAATATCTGTCAAACTGTCAATCTGACGTGGCACCTCATTACAAAAACAAATGACGGCCATTTTGCTCGCGTCAATTTATTATCACGTTATTCATGACGTCATGTGGAGGCGTGACGTCATCGGGCCAATAACGTGGTTTTATGAAAATATTATGTGAAAAATTGCGATGATGACGTAGCGAGTCGCACGCTCAAATTAATAATAATCTGTGCAACCTATCAGCAAGTTGGTTTAGATAGTTTATATTTTATCGAAAATACTCTGTTACTTTGCTTAGTTTGAGACTAGAGGGGAATATTTTTTTATTTACTTTTAGAAATTACGAGTTTTGTCGACAGACTCAGTAACATCAATATCAACTCGTTTTGTGTTACTTATCTATAGGATTAGAGTTTTAAAGTTGACAAATTGGTTCGAATCAATCATTTTTATTTGTTGTAAAGTTATGTTCATTATGATAAGCGACATATCTATCACATGTAATCTATTCTATCGGTACTTTTATATGTAATACTGTAATCTTTACATCGATTTCAGGTAATAATATGAAGATTATTATAATCGTGTAAGATAACACAAGTAATTATTATCTAGTTACTAATTTCCTATATATCTAGATAAATAAGGTGAAATAGATTTTTTTAATTCAAAATCAATCAGTTTTAAATTTAAATCTCTAGCTAATAAACCTAAAACAAGACTTTGCCAAATCTTTCTATTTTACTACGTAAGATTATGCTGTCCCTAGTCGTTATTCGAAGTCTCATCAAAATTGGTCCAGTCATATTATACGACGAGGCTGAAACTTTTATACAAACTTCTTACATAATCTACGTACCACCATATTTTAATTTTTTTTTTTTGGGAAAATTCTTTTACTAATTAAAATATGATTAATACTGTCGTCTCTAATCTATTTATTGTTAGGTCTATGGTATTCGAGTCAAGGCGATTCAAGATTTAGCTCAAATACTTGAACATCAATGCCACAACTGCGTTTATTATTTGGGCCACAATTGTCAGTGTGCGAGTAAATCACTCTGTCATATTTATTCACAAGAAAACTATAAATTATAGTTAGTTTGTAGCATAGAGGTATTTTGAAACCGTTTTATCATCTCATCATCATCATCAACCTATATCAGTCCACTGCTGGACGTAGGTCTCTCCCAAGACGCGCCACTGAGCCCGGTCTTCGGCTCTTCTCATCCAGTGTTTGCCAGCTACATTTTGCAGATCGTCGCCCCACCTTGCCTAAGCGCGGTCTCCACTCGAGTATTAGTTTGGCCCAACGATTGTCAGTTCTGCGGCAGTTCTGTTTTATCATCTATTGCAATCATTTTGGCGTTATCTTGGTAGTGAAATAATACTGTACTAGAGTGTAAAAGTCCAGTGCGTATATTCTTGTCGCTATCTTGAATAATCATGGCCTCTACTCAACCTCGACATCGTCATTTGATAGTTTGAGGCTGAGCTGCAACGAACCACCGACCACAGCCACTAGTGGCCTGCGACAGCCGCTTTTTATAGTTTTATACAGTGTAGCGAGTGACCGACACTGGCTTAAATATGAAAAGTCGACAGATAGTACTACCATAGTTTCCTGGTGGGATAATGAGCTAAATCGGCCAAGGGATCGTAAAGTTATAGGAGTCTAAAAAGGAGTAAAGAAAACCAAGTGGGGTGTCACATGATAGGGCTTATGGGACCGTATTTTGATTTTAGGCCATTATTCGAACTTGAATTTTACTAAGCTTAAGGTATTACGATCACAAAAATATTAAACCTAGAACTGTTTATTGCGTGGCAATCAAATTAGATGACGATTCTCAAAAAGCCGTTGTCCGTATTGCTACGAGTGTACTATGCTACGCGAGCAAAATAATTCTGTAGCGGGTGCTACGCTGGTCCGCTACGAAATAAAGTGAGCGCCCTTGAAAGTTTTCCTATAATGATCACTATTGCTACTACTTTGCGACCGAGTTTTGGTTGAAACTTTTTGCTGATAAAATTATTGGGATTTTCGTCAGTCCAAAACACATCAGTAGAATCTCAAGTCAGTATAGTAACAGGAAAAAAAAATATTTCTTAGTCGATTGATACTGACGTCACTGTTAAAAATCACAAGGAAAAAATAACGTTTTTTTGGAAATCTATTTGGAAGGCTTATGTCTAGCAGTAATGTCTGCATACTGATAATGATAATGAGATTTTTTTATACAACTAAAATATGTAACCAGTCGATGGCCAACCTGATGTTAAATAGTAAACGTTGCCTATAACGATGCATTGTCTCACTGAGCACATCCACTAAGGACGTGTCCTGTGATGCATTGCACTGAAAGATAAAATGTAAGTATGTATAAGATAGAGTGGGCAAGGACTGCTACTGAGTGGCATCCTGACCCAGCCAGAAGGCGATGCGGCAGACCTAAAAGAAGATGGCGGGATGAACTTCACCACTTTTTGACCGACTGGAAAAGCGTAGCCCAAGATCGGAGTGTGTGAAAAGAATGGGGGTAGGCCTTTGCTCAGCAGTGGGACTCAAAGGGCTGAATATTATTATAATAATCAATATAATATATAAAACTCTTTTGAAGCTGACAGAGAATCAACGCACAGCCTAAACTATAAGTCCTAGAGGTATGAAATTTGGAGAGTAGTAGAGTGTAGGGGTGCACTAAGAAAGGAATTTTGAAAAGTCACACTCTAAAGGGTCTAGAACGCGAGCAACGCCGCGGGCGACGGCTAGTAATGTATAAAACTTCTAGCACGTAAAAAATCTATATTTCAGAA
The DNA here is from genome assembly GCA_918843925.1 of Eulithis prunata. Taxonomy (NCBI): domain Eukaryota; kingdom Metazoa; phylum Arthropoda; class Insecta; order Lepidoptera; family Geometridae; genus Eulithis; species Eulithis prunata. Next base: position 1,732,486 of record OU974007.1, read on the forward strand.
TCGACTGCATTTTTCCGTAGAAGATAGACAAACCAAGGCCAAATCCCAAAATAGCGCATGCCAACAAAAACACACAAAAATTCTAGCCATGTGAGTGTCAGTCAGTCACATCAGCTGTCAGTCTACGTCCGTTCGAACTACAAATTTAAAAAAAACACGGTGTCGTTGGGCTATATAGACATTGGTAGGGGTCATTAACCAAATAAGCACACACCACGGGATTCTGAAATGGTTAACTAAAGTTAAGCAACGTTTTGCGAGGACAATCTCAAGATGGGTGACCGCTTCATACTAGATACTAGCCCGGATTTTTTTTATTACAAAAAAATATAATTAATAAGAAAGTTATAAAAAATGGACCTTTTACATTTAAAACAAATTTAGAATACAAAAAAATGTAACACCATATTATTTTTCATTCAAAAATATATTTTTTTTCATGAAAACGTTGAATGTAATTGTCTATTGTCCTTCGGGTTGATTTGCTCGAAAGTAAATTATAACTTTTACTGAAATGTTAACTTCATGGACATCAAATTAACCTTTTAGCTTTTGTAGAATTAAATGAAAAGTTTGTAATGTAAATGTTAATCTGATTATAGACAGAGTTGCCATTATTATTACAATTCCATTTATTTACAAAATACATTATCTATGTAGTCATTTTGTACAGGAGTACTGTCTTGAGAGAATAGTGAACTAGGGAACACAAGAGAGGCCTTGGCAGACCAACAGCGGATGGGTAAAAATGAAATGAAAAATGAAATGAAATGAAATGTATTGATTCGGTGGATGATATCGTTGCCGTACAGGTGAAGACCTGGATGCAAAAGGCCAAATAGACACGAGTGGCGTTTGAGGGAGGAGGCTTATGCCCAGCAGTGGGCCACTACAAGCTGCCTATGATGATGATGAATTTTGTACAAAACTAAAAACAAATATTAATCTCAGGAAATAGATATTTTTTATACAACTAAATGATGGATGATGGCGATAGCCCACCTGAGGCTAAGTGGTAACCACTGCCTATAACGATGCGTTGCCTCACTGAGCACATCCACAGGGACGTGGCCTGTGATGCATTGCATTTCGTCCACCATTTTAAGACATGGAGATGTTAACTCTCATGTGCCTTTAAGTGCACTAGTTTAATTAGAATAAAATTTTCAAAGTCAATAGTGATGATGATGACCCAATTTCTGCACATCGCCAAAGCATAAACATAGAAGTAGCATTCCGCCGGCCATAAAGTCCGTCTATCATCTACGTACGTACTACGTCATCCGCCGTAGACCCACGTGACGTGGTCACGTTCTACACGCGTGATAGTCCAAGCATATGAAGAAAGCAGGTTTAGGATGCTTTTCCATTAGGTGTGCGCAACTAAGCGGTAAGTGAAGTCAAAGGTTCGAAACTATGTTACGAAAGTAGCTCTTATCTATAGCTTCCGTCCGGACCACGCATCCCTATAAAAAACCTAATATAAATTATACAAAACTAGCTTCCGTCTACCACTTCGTTCGCGTCCCGTTTGTCTTGTAAATTTTTCGGAATAAAAAGTAACCTATTTGTCAATCCAGGTTACGAACTAAATCTGTTTTCACCCTCTAGCCTGAGCCCATAGTCATAGTTTTGTTACGTTGATTTGCGACAAGCGAGAATCGAGAATCTCGCAGTTTTGTATGGAGAAAAATAGTTTGCAAATCCCCCGCTAGGCAGCTTCGGGTGCCTTTGGCAAAACCGAGCGGCTCAATGGCGAAAATCGAGACCACAGGACATTTTGTTTTATTTCTCAAGTTATTTCATAAAACCCCTATTAACTAATAATAGGTATACTTACTGAGTAATCATTCGGCGCGTTGATGGGCGAACAAGCGCTGAAATTCTGGTTTCTATGTAAATACTATACATAGATATGTACTAGAGTTGATCATGATCCAACGCTGACGTAGAAAAAACTTTTTAAAATAACATAAATCATGGCGGTCGTTGCTTTGTGACGTATCCATTCCATTGAGATGAGTAAAGAGATACCAAAAGTTCTCGATACAATCTCGAATCTACGCGCTACTCTTTGTGTAATAAATTCAGTATAAACCAGTTCAACATTAAAGACCAATTTTGAATAGCGTCTGGGGTGACCAATCCTATTTAAGGGTCACTGGCTTGGACGAATGTCACTGCATGACATGATGAGGTACCTACGTTCGTACACAAATCAATTATGTATTTTAACTAAGGTTATTTTTAACGATGGTTTGTGTTAGTTTTGATTTTTGTTAATTTTATCGAACATCTTTATCTTGATCTTTCAGCAGTTTAGATCAAGTTTAGTTATTATTTTACTTTTACGAGATAAGACCAAGAAATAAAAAAAAATATATATATTCACGGACACTGAACACAACGCCGTCTAGTCCCAAACTAAGCAAAGCTTGTACGATGGAAACTAAATGGTTGATAGAATACATACATACATTATTTTTTTTTGTAAATACATACTTTTAATACATAATTTATTTTGCACCATCAGGTTTATTAGGGTACAGGAAAGTACGTCGTATAAAAAATAATAAGCGAGTTTCGATCGAGAACAGATGGTACATTTTAATAGGATTAACCACTCGATACATAAAAATATGTTTTACGGTTTTTCTGCATTACAGCGTACATTTTACGAATGTTTCTCACGTTTACATTTTAATGTTATTAGTGAAATTGTGCACAACAGTGAATACATATTTACTTTTAGTAACTCATGCGTTTGTGTCGATCCAGTTAGAAATGAATGAATGAATGAATGAAAATACTTTATTTTACGTAGGTACACCTTACAAACTAATATGCGAGACAGCTTACATTACGTACAATGGGCGGTCTTATCGCTAGGGAGCGATTTCTGCCAGACAACCTTAACGAAGAAATTTTAACGGTTTGCTTGCAATATTCTAGCGTTACACATTTATGTAATCGGGGCATAGATTTGTTTAAGCTCACCCTACCAACGTTTGATTTATTGTCATAATCCCCACTAAGTTGTCCCCACCAGTGGGGATTATGACAATCTTAAAAAAAATGTTGGCGTTTTCCCCACTATGCTGGCTGGTGGGGATTATGACTATAAAGACAATTTAGGTTTACTTTCTATTATCACTTTTTCTAAAATAAAATGAATAAACTTTCATTTTGAAAATGACGTTCACCACTACGTCATAGATTTTCGCTCGGTAAACCAGAATGCAATCTCACCGCAGGCTATTGTTGGTTAAATTGTCACCTCTTCCAAAGGCTGGTTCTGAAAAGCCGAGGATTAGCGCAGTTTAAAGGGTCGACCTCGTTCTCGAGAACTGACAGTGGAGCCTTAGAGATGACGTGAGCGGTTTTTAAATTGAGCCAACTCGATGTTTTTACCAAATAAATGTTTCATTTTGTTTTTAAAAAGCCTATTTTAACTGTATAAATGGCAGTTGCAAACGTTTTAAGCTTCACGATTGCAACCAACCCATTTTAAACCCCGCCCGACTCATAACCTTTGGGATGTTAAAAATATTTTTGATTTCCTCCGTGCAGGATAGCACTTAGAAATATGCTAACGTTCTACATAATTTACTAGCTAAAGAAATCTAGTAAATGTATAAAACTCTTTTGAAGCTGACTGACAATCAACGCACAGGCTAAACTTTAAGTCCTAGAGGTATGAAATTTGGAGGGTAGTATCCTTATATAGTGTAGGGAATTTTGAAAAGCCGCACCCTAAAGGATCTAAAATTAGGATAAAATATTTTAACCAAATAATGCGGATGCTACTACCACGCGAGTAAAACCGCGGGCGGCAGCTAGTAAAATAAATAAATACCCAATTCATATTTTCCACGTAACCTTATACATTCAGTGAACCATAGATATTTCAATGAATAGAGTTTATCAGCTGTATTCATAGACTGGAATCAATGGAGCATCTTTGACGTTCCCAGATGCGTGTAATTCTATTTCCTGAGGACGTTTTTGTGTCTATTTTGGATTAAATTGTTAGTGATATTCAGATGTCTGGGTTGATTTTCTCAATTGTCGTTCAAAATATCAGCTTCAAACAAGTAACTAAGGTTGTTTTTAGGCATTTTACTTCCTAGTCATTTTCGAAATTAGACTTTCTGATCAGAAAGCGTTACTATGTGACAGCTGAAAATAATTGAGAGCATTAGTTTATGTAAATGAGGCAAAGCTAAAACAAACTAAGCTATGACTAAGTTATGTATAAATGCAGTGAGTATAAAAAAAAAAATATATCCTTGGACATTACACACAACGCCCTCTAGTCCCAAACTAAGCAGAGCTTGTACTATGGGAACTAAATTGCTGATATAATACTTTTACTTTTTTTTGTAAATACATACATATGATACATAGTAACACCCACACACAGAACAAACATCTATGTTTGCCGCACACAAATGTTCGTTCTATATGTGCAAACAGTTTTATTGCAAGCGATAGTTTTTCTAGAAACTCAGAAAAATTACCTAATCTTTATTTGGTTCAAAGAACGCAACGGTGGCAACCTATAGGTAATTTGAAACGTGGATGTATAGAATTCTACATTTCAGCTAATAAAAATAGAGCCCAGAATTTGCCTAATCCTTTTAAAATACGGTGACGTGGCGATCTCTGACCGCCGTGACAGGTATAATCGCACTTGAGTTGGCTGATTTGAATAAAGAATCTTCAAAAAAAAAACAAATCACGCTCCAAATTTAAAAATGCAGACAGCTAGGTTTCACTGGCATATTTGTAGAAAACTAAAAAAAATCTACATAGTATATAATACACTGATCATATAATACGAAACAAGGTATGTCGTTTATTTATAATTTATGAACTATTCATTAATTTACAATCGTATGCATAATCGATTAAAATGGGATACTCTTGGCTTCTTCTTCGATCTAGCTTTATGTGGCTTTAGACTCTAGATTCTACAGTCTAAAATCTAGAGCGCACAGAATCTCCACTAAGCAAGCTCGTATGAGTTAGTGGCCAACTCTGCTGACGGAGTTTTTGGGCCGCGTTAAGGCCTCCGTCATGGCTTAACGACTGCTAGAGCCGGGACCGACATGCGACAGTTTAACGTGCTCTCGGAAGCACGGAAGCGCTCAGCTGTCAATTCCACTAACGGTCACCCATCCGAATAGTGACCACATAGGACGATGCTTAACTTAGATAGTTGGTGAAGATTAACTAAGCAAGCTACGCCACGAGCGCTTCAGAGCCCTGAGTCTATCTCGGTGTAGTGTTTTCTTGCTATTTTTGGCATTCGGAAACGGATTCGCAAAGTGAAAATGTTTGTATGAAAACCGGATAAGCGCCTCTAGCAGGAGATTTGGGAACTGTTTCTGCGAGTCTATCGGACGTCTATAGACTCGCATATAGAGCGTCTATAGCGTCTATAGAGGCGCTTATCCGGTTTTCATACAAAATTTTTCACTTTGCGAATCCGTTTCCGAATGCCAAAAATAGCAAGAAAACACAACACCGAGATAGACTCAGGGCTCAGAATCTCCACTGAACTCAGTATACGTATAATCAGCCCATCCCTACTTTTAAGTATTCTATGACACTCGTCGCAAAACCTTTAGAATTACTGTAAAAAAAAAAAAGAAAAACCTCTTTACGTAAAATACGGTAGAAAACGTAAACTAAACTTATTATTAGGTATAGGTACCTTAAATAATTAAGACGTCTGCCGACCTCAAAGATATGCTACGGTTAATTTAGCGGCAGAATATTTTCTCTAAAATATGATTTATTTTCAGTTCGTTTGAATTATTCCGCCGCGGTATATTGATAACAGTAAAAACAATCCTTATGTTTGTTGCGATTATTTTTTTTGGTCTTGTACTCTCTTACTCAGTTTAAAGACAGTTAAGAGATGACTTACTAGGTTTCGCCAACGACTTTATATGCGTCGCGTTCTTCGAAAAATTATTCGCCTATGTGTCACGGAATATATATTCCAAGTTTCAACCAAATCGGATCAGTAGTTTCTAAAAACTTTTAAACTTTTAAAGAGGAACAAACACATAAATCCATACATTCATACATCATCACAAACTTTAGCATTTATAATATTAAATGGGACATGATTTTGAATGATAAAAAAAACACTTTCATAATTAGGAAAAACCTAGTAAAATACGCTCTTGAACAGTCTTTGTGAACTACTTGTGTAAAATTGTAGTGTATCTACTGTATGTTCATAATCTGTTCACTTTTCTGTGATTTGGTCTTTCAAACGGCGGATATGATGCGTACCATCTGTTTTGATGGCAACTGGAAGTATTACGCAACTTTTTATTTCCTTTGTAAAAAAAAATTATAAAAAAAATCCTTTGGTAAATATATCGTTTAATTGGGCGGAGACAGACGTGAGTTACACTTCCTAACACACTTTGAATGATGATGATCATTTGAAAGTTTTTGCTACAAATAGACACATTATACTTTGTCGTATAACAAACAAGAGGCAACTGACAATTAAATTAAATCATAGCGCGTTCACTCAAAATAATAAGGATTAGTTAGATGTATGTTCTTCGGGTAAATAGAAAATGGCGTAGAACTATTAAAATAAAGATGGATATGAAAGTGGATATAGAGACCTATGATATTATAGTTCCATAAAAAGGTTAACCAATAAACAGATATAGAATCTTAACCCATAACCAGGCAATGAATTGAGCATTTTCCACATACATTTTTTGAGTTTTTACCAGACTTTGGTAAAGAATCATCAATATATATTAAACTTTTTTGAAGCTGACTTAGAATCAACGCACAGCCTAAACTATAAGTCCTAGAGGTAAGAAATTTGGAGGGTACGATCCTTATATAGTGTAGGGGCGCATTAAGAAAGGAATTTTGAAACGTCACACTCTAAAGGGTAGAACTCGAGCAACGCCGCGGGCGATCGCTAGTCTACCAATAGAAATTGTACCATTTGCAGAAGTTTACACGCCATTCATAATTTGGCCAAAGTTTCGATACCATGTTTTATTCAACTCAAACAAAACTTCACGCTATAACACATACATTCACAGATATTACACGTACACAAATACAACCACACACACAATCAAAGATATAAAGGTTAAGTCATAACTTCGGTCCGAGCTGAGCGGATATTGACTGGCTTTGTGTACGCAGACGTTCTATGTCCGTTTACATGTACAGATTCTATGGTTGCAATATCGTAGTTCATTATTAGTTCTGTGTCTATTCAGAAAAGACCTCTCATTCTTTCCCATTCAGATAATGGCCAAGCTCACTGTTAGGTGGTCAAGTCACGCTAGATCCATCTGTCATAGGTCAGTTTGTCGTAGAGCAACATTGTTTATTGTCAAAAATATTTGAAAACTAATGTCGAAAATGGAGTTTGGATCAGTTGAGCTATCTATAAATCGTTTGCACCGGTTTGTAGATAGCTCAACTGTTTCATGTGTATTTTTTAGATATTGTGAATATTGTAAATACTGTATTAGTTGTAATTTTTTTTTGTGAATAAAAGTTTATTTTATATCGAAAATTAGAGCTGTAATTGTGGTCTGATATTTTACAATATCAATCTCTATTATAAAGTACTTGTGTAAGAGTGAGTACATAGGTACATTAATACATTAATTCACACATCTGCCTAATACATCTGCCTTCCGTGCTGTGGGTCGTGGGTTCGATCCCCACCAAGAACAAACATTTGTGTGTTGCAAACATAGATGTTTGTTCTGTGTCTGGGTGTTACTATGTATTATAAGTACATGTATTTATAAAAAAATATATATATATCTAAGTATTCTATCAGCAATCTAGTTCTCATAGTACAAGCTTAGTTTAGGACTAGGAAGCGTTGTGTTAAAATGTCCATGAATAAATAAATAAATAAATAAAAAAAAGTTATTTTTGACAAGCAGACCTTAGACTGCCAAATCTGCCGATTAGTTGAATGGATTAAAAGATAATCAAGTAAGAATTAAATATTTATTTATTTATTTACCTTTACGTAGGTTTGTACAAAATTAAGCCAAGCACCTGAATACAGAATATGTCACTCAAAACGCATTTATTGTGATAGGTACTGTTTTTACATATATCTCAAAGCAAAAGCACCAATTATGTTCAAATATCGTATCGGACGCTGTTCTACCAGCAACAGGCCTGTAGATACACAATGTGCAATCACACCCAGCACACAACTCCAGCCTTTATCCCGCTGACTCAGGGCTGGCAATTGCAAATCAATAACCGGCACGATATCTGACAGTTGCCGCGTTACGTAGACCTAACGTATTTGGGTTATATCGCGCGTCAACGCCCGCTCGACTGCCGAACGTTGTGGCGTCACCGCGCAGTGGATATCGAATACGCTAGCGTTACATTTACGATTTTGCCATTTATTTGGTAGACATTCATTAGGCGGATAATTGTTTTCGGTCGGTTCTTCCGATCAGGAAGTTTGTTCTGTTACCTGTGGTAATCAATTTTCCTTTTCAGCGAAATTACGCTGTACAATGCGTTTTTTCTTTGCTTTATTGTGTTCGAAATTAAATACACTGTATTGAAGGAAAGTATTGGATATGAAAGTAATATTAGCTCTATCATTTAATTTAGTTTCGTTTTCGTTGCTTGGTATAATAATAGCACAACTGTAAATTTCATTAAAAAAACTATTTTTTTGAAATCTCAGCCATAATTGCAGTCTGAAACATAGGTTTGATAATGATCACTATGACCAGCATAAAAAGGATGGAAGAAGATCATGTTGGGGGTTCGAAATTCGAAAAATTAGATTATAATAAAACGCGAGTAAAGCTTGCCAGTTTTTGAAAAGGATCGAAGGTCGTTGGGTGTTTTAAAATTTTTGTAAAATTAAATTTTTCCGAGTAAAAAAACATAGGCTTCACTTTTTTTTGGTTTATCGTCATAATCCCCACTAAGTTGTCCCCACCAGTGGGGATTATGACAATCTTCAAAAAAATGTTGGCGTTTTCCCCACTAACCTGGCAGGTGGGGATTATGACAATAAAAATAATTTAGGTTTATTTTATATTATCACTCTTTCTAAAGTAAAACGAATAACCTTTCATTTAAATCAAGTTTTTGTAAGATTATTAACCATAAAATGGACAAACAATTAAATGTTTGTTAATTTTTACAAAACAAAACAAGTTATAATCTTGGCATCGTTTTCATTTCATTCTTAACAAAGTAGTCCTTTCGCAATAAAAGGTGAAACCAACTAAAGAGCGTTATTCTCTCTCGCATGCCATCGCATTCAATTCTCATACTCGCCAGCTTTCGGCATTCCAATAGTACGTCCTCGGTCAGTAATTCAATATGGTTTGATTTATGATATGGAAAGCAATTTCTCTTCGTTATGTCCGAGCTATTTTTCGGTATGTAACTTGATACATGCTTTTCTGTTGAAGATTGATGAAGCGCGCCGTCATGTACCCTCAATTGAAGCACATATGAACGGGGTGAGATTTTTAAAAGATGCTAGTATGACTTTTTAGATATTTTTCATGCTGTGGGTTGTGGGTTCGATCCGCTACGAACAAACATTTGGGTGTGGCAAAACCTATATGTTTGTTATATGTATTATACCTAACTATGTATTTACAAAAAAATTATATAAGTATTTTATCAGAAATCTACTTCCCATAGTACAAGCTCTGCTTAGTTTGGGGCTAGAGGGCGTTGTGTTAAATGTCCAAAGATTTTTTCTATAAATATTATAAAATGCCATGCAGAAGTTTTATTTGATAGCGTATTCAATTCAGTACATTTTGTTTCGTGTTCTGGTTCCATTTTTGGAAAAGACGTAAAAATTACGTCACTCTAGCGTCGGTCGTGTCCAGTTTGAGCAGGGAAGAGGGACACTGTGTTTGTTTTTTTTTTTTTTTTTTTGTGTTTGGGGATTGAGTTTTTGGATAAACTCTGGGTCTGACGAGTCTTATAACCGACTGAACAGAGTGGCCTATTAGACATGAATACACAAATTCTATATCCACGGCAGACAAACTAAAAAAAGACAGACCAACAACCAAAAATACGTACCGCAATAAAGAGAGTTTATTCCATGTAGGATATTTAATTTACCCAGCCCCCATGTTGTAGCGAAAAGGTAAACAATACGTATGCTGCATACGAATGGGACTTCATCACCGATTTTGCGGTAATATATATGGCAGATCGTGCTTCGAGTCCCAATGACGCCGTGAGAACATTTTGTAATTTGGAGTAAGTATGACATGTGCCAAATGTGCCAATGTGAGACCCACGTGGCGAAGCGAAGCTTTGTTGGATTCGAGTTTTGACATTTTTTGGAACCACATAGCACTTTTATTTTAATAGTTTTTCTTGTGTTAATGAGAGTATTGTTGTTTAATTTTGGTGCAGAATTTTAAAGAATAATACTTAGGTTTTAACATAAAGTGTGAGCCATTGGAATAAATGTGTGTAAAGTGGTTTCTCTGAATGTGACAATGCGTTTCAGGTTTTGAAGAGAAAACTCACCATTTTCTCTTCAAAACAAACGACAGCCGACTTGACGAAGACTTGACTTATATAATTTCAAATTCATCACTTGACACTGGCAAAATTGTCTGTCGAAATGACGGACACAGGCCATATAGGTTCAAAAGAAGAAGAAGAAGCCTTGTTGATCTAGGATCGAAACCAGAGGCTGTCACCAAATATACTGTACTAACCATCGCCTGCGGTGTTGCTCGCGTTCTAGACCCTTTAGAGTGTGACTTTACAAAATTCCTTTCTTAGTGCGCCCCTACACTATATAAGGATCCTACCCTCCAAATTTCATACCTCTAGGACTTATAGTTTAAGTTGTGCGTTGATTATCAGTCAGCTTCCAAAAGAGTTTTATTAATTTAGACGATGCTATATTCAAGTTTTTTAAAATTGGAAACTCAATATTTTGGTAACTACCTGTAGGTATCACAGTATCCGGAAAGTCCTACCACTATTTGTCCACGCTCCATTCTGTGCCATTGTATGTACAGCGTTGTTTGTGAAGTAAACACACTGCCAATCGGAATCCAGGTATGTGCTAACCTTTATTTTTGACAGGTTTTTGTGGACAATATCTTTTTGTTTATACATGAAATCAACGATATTTTATACAATAAATATATTGCGCTCTGAAAATGGACAAGTACAGTTGTGCTTAGACGAGAGCGTGAGCACATTTCTAAGTTATATATTAGACTCTATGTTCGCGTTCTACCCTTTAGAGTGTGACGTTTCAAAATTCCTTTCTTAGTGCACCCCTACACTATATAAGGATACTACCCTCCAAATTTCATACCTCTAGGACTTATAGTTTAGGCTGTGCGTTGATTCTCTGTCAGCTTCAAAAGAGTTTTATATATATTGATGATGATATGATATATATATTCCTTATTGCACACCAAGAAAAGAAGAAAATCAATAAAAGAGAAATAAGTTTTAAGTATGAAGTACAATGGGCGATCTTATCGCTATAAGTGATCTCTTCCAGGCAACCTTTGGATGGACAGAAGCATATTAACCCTGCGTTATTAATAAACTCGATGTAGTTAGTTACACCGTGTTTTGTTTCTTTTGATCGAACATGAATATGGATGTCAATGCAAAAAACAAAACACGGTGTAATTACTCCAATCTTATGTCGAGTTTATTAATAACAGGGTTACGGCTCGATTGTTGATGATGATGATAGCCGAGACGGTCCAGACTATGTAGCACCATCGTTCATAGCGTTACTTAGTCTAAGATTGTGGTCGGAACTAACAGAAAACTGGGGCGGACTCAACTGACAAGATGGACTCGCTGAGATTTCAAAAAGTTGTTATCAGGAGTTCAGGAGTCCAGGAACCACAACTGAGAGGAACTTAGTTTGCAGATACAATAAACATTACTAGGGTTCGTTTCAGCTGTGTTTATTTGAGCCAATATTATGTTAAATGGATTGCTCGTCAATTATCTTCGGCGTTTGCAGACAGGTACAAATTTTACTCGATACCGATATTGTTATTTCAATTCCTTAAAGAAAAATATCGTTACCATGTTTATTGAGATTAGCTCCTTACAAAATCATGTTGATGTCGTATCGTTGGCAGGGTAAACACACCGTTTACAAGTTACTAACCATCTTTGTTTTATTTCTTTTTTCCTATAAATAAAGTATCCATTGATATCGATTCTCCTGTTGCATTTTCTAAACTAAACTAATTTTGACAGCACTAAAAATGTTGTTTTCTCATAAACTGAAACGATGAAGACGGCTATAATTTTAGAGCTGTCAAATTAGGTTAGTTTAGAAAAATGCATTAACAGAATCGATACCATTGACCGAGAAGTGTTCTAAAATAGCTCAAATGCTTGCCAGAAAGCTCCAACGCCCTGTCAGTGCAGTTAAGCCACACTAAGGCCTTCTGCACACTTGACGGATATTCCGTCGCGGACCTTTCCCGACGGAACGTCAATACATGTTATTGCATATATCGGTCGTCTGCGTAATTTGTAATTAATATGCAATAACATGTATTGACGTTCCGTCGGGAAAGGTCCGCGACGGAATTTCCGTCAAGTGTGCAGAAGGCCTAAGTACTCGTTCATTAAAGTACGTGCCAGCTGTACGTCGCAGCTGTACGTCATTACTGGCTTTAATGTACTTGTTGCTCTGAGAAACTCAAGTTTAAGTTTAATGGTGCTTTTCCACAGAACTGTATTTTCAATTTTCTCAAAATATTGTTTTGAAGCAATGATATTGATTAAATAATAATGAAGACAGGTACCTATATTAAGTCTACTAAATAGTATACTTTATTCACTTAGGTGAATAAGTATACTGAAAATATTTTATAAAAAAGACAGGTTTAATAAGACTACTAAATAGTATACTTAATTCAACTAGGTGACTTGGTGAATTAAGTCGACGGTACTTTTTCTTAGACGACTGTGCATTGGTTGAAATTGGGCTTCAATAAGGACATAAGCAGACTTTTAGTTATACTGTTTTGAGCACGTTGATTGGTTGAAAACGGATGCATCTCAAACATGCTATGTACATTACTGACGGCCACAAAACGTGACATTTACTAGATTTTCGAATTTCGATGTCATTTGTAAGTACTCGTAGTAAAATGTTCCTATATCCTTTGTGAGAGGCATTTTTGGAACATAATTATATCATCAGATGGGAATAATAATTGCGTAGGAGAGAGAGAGAGAGAGAGAATTATAGCGTTGGCCACGTTCAAGAATAACGTTATAATAACATTCTAATACTAATGTATATGTCACCAATGTTACATAATAAAATATCGAGAAGTCGAATATGATCCTAGTAAAAGCTCTCAACCATTCACGAGACTACACTCTAACTATCAAACGATTTCGAACTCTATTCTCAAGCGATAAAACCTAAAACGTTTATTCTACTGTTACATAAAAATAGATGGAAATCTGCCAAGGCTATAGTGTCGGGACTCGGGACACTGTTGTCACTTATACTCGGGCTTTGTGACATCAGGTGACGTGACATCCATTTTTGACAGTTCAAATCCGATACGAATATGACAGAGTATGATTTTGCGTCTATGTCACTTTGTAGATTGGATACGAGGGATTCTTTTATGTAACATTTTTCTTTGTTAGACGAAAAACACTCGGCTGAAATTGATAAAAAGACACTTTCAGGGAAGCTTTGATTAGATCAGTTATTTTCTTTTAAAAGATATTTCTCTCGGCTGTATTTTGTCGGAAGCCTGGTGTGAAACCAATTGAATCATTTTTACCATGATTGGCGGAAATTGGTGCAGTCGTTTCCAACTTATGAGGAAATTCATCAGCTCTGAAAAGCAGTTTTAAAGCATCTCAGGCGTAATTGCAGTTTGAAACATTTACTTTATCCTAATGCATTCAGATAGATAGATAAATAGATAGATATATGATGAACTGGACTCCATCCTCGTAGGTCTGATAAAGAGTGTAGTGTTTGCATCTATTCAGTAGATGCGTTACCCTGTCTCATGTGCACGAGTGGTTAGGTAACTGTCAGTGTCAATACCCGACCTGTCAATGTCATCCGTACGTGATGGCGGGAGACGAAGGGGTCGAGGGAAAAGCTAACGGAGACGGTCACGGACGGAAGGACTGTGGAAAACCAGCTCGGTGTACCAATTAACCAGGGATATAAAATACAGTATTTTACAAATAGGATAAGAAAAAAGATAAATTTATTTTTAAGTTATAACGGTACAATTTCTCACTATTACTAAAACTAGGTACTTATTATATTGCTAGGTCTAGATGTTTATAAACATTTAGCATCCACAGAGATTTTCATGGTCGGATTTAATGTTTTGTAAAATTAACTTATTTAACTCTGTATGTTTGCGATCAAACATACAGAGTTAAATAAGTTTATCAAACTCAAAAACAAAGTAATATAATACAAGTTACTAACTTCAAAAAATCACAGCTTACTAATAAAATTTCGCTCGAAGAATACAAACTGAAATACTGAATGGTTAGGTTTCGGGTTACCCGAACGGGTTCGTTTTGTATATCAAAAGGAAATAACATGAATACAAGAACAGCTAGATCAGTCCTAATGACACTGTGGTTTTATTTCAAAGCCTTTCAGTATAATTTAAGCTTGAAATAAAAAAGAAAAGAAAGAGTTAGGTATACCTATGTTCTGTCTTTTGATATCTTCCGATTTATTCATTTTGAGCAAGTTTATTGAGCATACTAATTCTGTATTTGTCCCCAAACGAATAGTGGCTACAGTTTACTTAGGTGCCAGATTAAAAATAAAAAATACTTCAAAATAGTTATAGTAATAAGTTATCATATAATACTATACAATAATTTGTATTGTATTTTCTTGTATGGACCTATAATCGAAATAGGGTTATTTATTTTATTAGATTTTGTCGAATGATAATTGTACGGGCCCAGATAGGAAAAAAATTACTATGCAAATGAGTGGGCTCGATGGGATTTTTTTTACCATCTGGCCCACCGGAAGGCGGGCGCCGCCAGTGGGCTCGATGGGAATAACCCAAATAAAAATACGAAGAATTAGAATGAGCTAGCTGTTTCATGCCAGCTAGAAATCGGTTTCCCGAATAGAGAAATAAACAAGGATTTTGGTTGGAAGTAGAGCCCGTTGAGGATCAAGTTAAATATTCCAAGGAGTTCCATAACGTAACTGGACTTGAAGAAGTTGCGCGAATATAATAAGACGGGCAGATTGATTATTTATTAATTATGTCATGTTTTAGTTTAGTCTACCTACTTATGCTACCTACTTATGTTTAATTTTTTTTGTGTTGTGTTGTAAATAAATTATTTTTCTATTTCTATTTCTATTTGATGACGTATAGGATTTAAATAGTAAAAACTATTTAAACTTCTGTGCTGTGGGTCGTGGGTTCGATCCCCACCGAGAACAAACATTTGTGTGTTGTAAACATAGATGTTTGTTCTGTGTCTGGTTGTTTCTATGTATTATAAGTATGTATTTACAAAAAAAAAGTATGTATGTATTCTATCAGCCATCTAGTTTCCATCGTACAAGCTTTGCTTAATTTGGGACTAGAAGGCGTTGTGTTAAGTGTCCGTGAATATTTATTTATTTTCGATTGACTAACAAAAATTACTGAAATCATGAGCGAACGAGCCCTCCAGGCAACTTGACATTCTAAAATAGAGAAGGAGACATTTTTTCAGAATCATTTCCATACATTTTCGCTAGCGACTGTCGAATTTTAACTTACGTAAGGGTCTGTGTACCAAAAAACATTTGACGAAGGTTCATGTCAAGATTTTCTTTTATACACTGTAGTGTATAACACAAAATCTGCCTGCTGAGGTTTTCCCTAGTGACTACAGGATGGGGAGTGCCCCATACTGTAGTCACTAAGGTCACTAAACCCTTGAAAATTTTTACAACACTCTTTGAAGTGTCAAAAAGGGTGTTTTAAAATTGTTCAAGGGTCGGCAACGCGCGTATCATACCTCTGGTGGGGCAGGCGTCCATAGGCTACGGTAACCGCGTCCCATCAGGCGGGCCGTACGCTTGTTTGTCTAATTTGTCGTATAAAAATAAAACACTAGCGTGAAGGAAACGGGGTTGTGGAGCTATCATCACCAAGCATGCCAAGGAATATACTCAGAAAGTCTTTGCTGCAAAACGAGAAACAAAGGTTCTTAATCAAATTTCGCGTTACACTGCAAAGTAATTGTACTAGCTGTCCTACGCGTGTCTAGATCTAAAAGTATACTAGGCACAGGAAACATGCGTCAGAAGCTAGTTTAGTTCAAAGGTGTATCTTGCTTTTGAAGTAAACTGCTTGATTGAGTTTGAAGGAAAGTTGTTTTTGTTATCAAAATTGTACCAACTTTTGCAGAATTATTTGTTTGTATGGAACTTTTGATTGGTTCCTTACTCTGAACTTTCTACTTTAGGTTCGTTCGTAAGTATCTAATTTAATTTAATTCTCTGTATAAATGAACAGAATGTGTTGGAAGTTACAAATTCCAGATATGGTACAGTCAGTGGTAGAAGTTGATCAGTATTTTTTAATTTTATAATGGTTTAAAATAAGTTCTGGAACTTATTCATCAAATATTCATAATTTTTATATAGTTTTAACTTATTCCTAGAAAGTAAAATAAAAGGAAAGTTGTCAGTTTGCAGGTAAGTACTAAATATACACTATTTCTGAAAGTTTCATCATCTTTCACAAAGGATGCTGATTGTAAGAAGCTTGTGCTTTTTAAGCTCATAATAAACATAATAATGATTATTATTATTATTTATTATTAATGAGCATTTATTAGTGGATATACTCATTATATACCTAAACAAAGCTTTATTACCTAATAACTAAATAATTTATACTACAGTACATAAAATATCTAAACTGAATTTTATTAAATCAATCAAACTTTTACGTCAAACAAGTTCAAAAGAAAAAAAGTGCGATTCACTTCGCTCCTATTACCTCCCAAAACCCCGCAGTTTATATTTTACTCGCAATGTATTACGTACGAAGAAAGAATATTTGAACACTAATGGGAAACTTATTATAACTACATAAGTATTATTATAACTACATAGCCAAGACTCATAATATAGCATTATTCATATAAACCTTGTGGTTTCCTTAGTGCTATAGTACAAAATAAGTTATAATGTATTTATAAAACAATAAATAAAAAAAACAAAAAAAAAATGTAAATACCAATGAATAAAACGTAAAAGGTAGCAACTAATTATGAAGGTGTGAACAAAAGTAATTAAAAACTATTAATTAAAACAAAACCCTATTAGCATGGCAGTATTTTGTAAGGCTTGGCGCAGACGTGCGAGTAAACAGCTGTTAAAGCGTTAAGTCGAATGATTCAAGCAAAAATCCAAAAATCCCTGTAGCGCCATCTATCTCGCTACATGAGAACTATCCTAGATCGCGCAAACGAAGTTATCACGGAGTTTGAACATAAGTAATACTACCGAATACCATCCATCGGTCCTCGGACCCCGAGCCAAAGGTCGCTCGGCGTGGAAGATCTTCCCTTTTCAAAGGAGGACATATATCGTACATGTTCTCCTCATCCCCATTGCTACGGCGTACCATGTCTACGACGTAGCAATGGGGATTTTTGAATTAAAAAAGAAAACTTATCTTTGATTTAAATTAGTGGGGTTTTTTTAATGTTTGCCACACACAAATGTTTGTTCTCGGAAGGCAGACCTCCTACCGACTGAGCCATGACGCCTGTAGCCCTACTAACCCGAGTTAAATATGCCTGTCCAGAAAAAACGCAGTCGCCATGGCCGAAATCGGCTAGGAGGACATCATCATCATCTATATAAATCTTTGTATTAAAAAATCCCTGTTGTGTTATAACCTTTAGAATGTAGCGGATCGGGTTAGGGCTGTAACCTGCAAGTTTTCATTACCACTGGCGAAAACGTGTGATTGTGTTTAAACTATTTTGCACCCTATTTGTGGTCACGCGTTTAGAGCGAGGTTTTGTATAAGGGTAGGTTTAGGCATGCGATTATTATATTTATTTATTTGGGTCCATTTGGGCTAAAGTTAAAAGAAAACTAACAAACGGACAAAATAAGGCAAATTATGAAATGCCTATGTCCTGTCCAGTCGGATACTTATTTTTATTTATTTTATTTTATCAATATATATAAAACTCTTTTGAAGCTGACAGAGAATCAACGCACAGCCTAAACTATAAGTCCTAGATGTATGAAATTTGGAGGGTAGTATCCTTATATAGTGTAGGGGCGCACTAAGAAAGGAATTTTAAAAAGTCACACTCTAACGCGAGCAACGCCGCGGGAGACGGCTAGTTTATAATAATTTTGACTTAATATTATGACAATGTGTAAGAAACATACGCATTTGGTACACGATAAAAAACCAACATTGTTCTAATACTATTCGATGAAGTCTTCTTCCATCGGGTCTGGTAACATCCAAAAATACCGAATTCCCAATTAGTCTCCACCTGAACTAGACCGATGACGTACCTAGACACGATATACGAGTATCTAAGCCAAGCGTCAATGCGTTAAATTCGGCAAAGCCAACAAGCCACCGAGGAACACTTCCAAAGATAACACGCTGGAAACTAGCTCATACATCTATATATCCATATTTCTAGTATTCAGTTCTGGGAATTAGGAATCACAGATGAATTTTCTTAATTTTTTACCAATAGGAAATGTCACTTTTAAATTTGAGCTTTTATGTATAAAAGTTCAGTCCTGTGGCGTTATTAACTTTTTAACTATTTTTTATTTTAATATTAGGTACGACTTTCGATTCCATATTCTGCTAAAAAATAAAATAATTTACCTTATACATTGACCCATTAGAATAAATATTGTGTTATAAAAACGTGGAAGCTAATCATTCAAAAATCTATAAACCAAAAAGCCTAATCCCTATTTAACTAAAACCACGTCTCAAAGTCGAGAGTCCAACATATTTTTTGAAGAAATAACTCTTTTTTTATAAAAATATAGATACTTCTTTAGTCTTCCGTGTAAAACAATGTGGTATCTATCTTGGCCCAACTAGACCAACTTTCATTGTGACGTCACAAAGTTCGACAGGAGATTTTGAATTTGGAACGATTGATCGGTTTTCAATGAGGCAACAACAGGCTCAATTGAGTTTGCGACGCGACAGAGGTTTAACTTAGCTGACAACTTTGACCCACTTCCAAACAAGTGTATCCTTTAAGAACTTGCCAAAGGTAGTAATGTTGCCAAGTTTCAAGGGTTATTGGAGCAGTAAATATTAAATTGCTTTTAGGCAACATTATTTTCAGGACATTTTCAGTTGGGGATATCACCAGTATGAAAAGTTTGTACTTAAGTCACGTAATAAAGTCTTAAACGAACAGAATAAATTATAAATGTTATTGTAAAAGCAAGCTCGTACGAGTAGTGGCTAACTCTGTTGACGGAGTTTTTAGGCAGCCTTAAGGCCTCCGTCATGGCATAACGCCTGCTAGAGCCGGGACCGACAGTTTAACGTTCTCTCCGAAGCACGGAAGCGCTCAGATATAAATGCCACTAACGGTCACCCATCCAAAAATTGTTATTGTAGGTATCACTTAAACTAAACGAATGAATATATTTTTATATTAACAAACTTTTACCAAATATATTACAATTATGTCTGTTTGTCTGTTTGTTTGTTCGCGGATCACGCCTAAACTACTGGACCAATTTCAATGAAACTTATACCATTCGGAAGCCCTTATTCCGGATTGAAACATAGGCTATATTTTATTGAAATCAAAGACGTGGATTCTGAGATACAGCTTGACCTCTCTAAACTGAAAGCCGCCTTTGACACGTGGTTCATCGTATGCTGGTTGACAGATATTTTGGTGGAAAGTTTCGCACGCGTACGAAGTCGCGGGTATCAGATAGATTTTTAATAAAATCGCACGACTAACACAAGCCTTACAACCAGCTCTCGCATGAGACTATACCAGACAGCGAGTAATAAGTACGGAACACGTCAAACTGTCAACGTACCTATTAAGCGAGGGAGCGTACGGATTGTGTACTCTATGCACAATAGCGTGTGATATTTACATCATAAAGAAATAATGTTTTATATTATGTTCAAGCATGTTTTGAGAAAAAAAAACTTAAGTGTTAATGTAAATTGCCTATTCTGTACAAGTGCTAAAGTAAAATGGTCCTTGAATTCGTCTAAATTGACGTCTATTCTGCATGATGAAATACTGACTGTTAGACACACGAATAGTCAATAATTCATTAGGGAACAAACATTTGCGTGTGGCAAACATAGATGTTTGTTCTATGTTTGGCTGTTGCTATGTATCATAAGTATGTATTTACAAAAAAAAATTGTATAAGTATTCTATCAGCAATCTAGTTCCCATAGTACAAGCTTTGCTTAGTTTGGGACTAGAGAGTTGTGTGATATGTCCAAGAATATTTATTATTATTTAGGTATTTATTTAATTATCTACTTAGTTAAATTGCACGGATGATAAAAGATGATCGTATACTATGCTATAATGTTTTCAACATCCAGATAACTTTACTCCAGGGCAAAACTGATATAGATTCGTATAAGAATCTTACCTTCTTTGATGTTAAATCAGTCGTAACTGTGGAGTAAAGTTTACACAACGTTGATAAAATTGGCCCATAAAAATAATATTGACGTCGTGTAAATCGCAAGTGAGTTTGTATTTGAATTGAAACAAAATTCGAAACGTACACCCAAATTCGTTCGCAATTATTCACAGTAAAAACCAAACAAATCATTTGGACACGTTTAGGGAAACATGAGAGTTTTCTGGCTTTTGATCTTTTTACGTTGTATATTTATTAAGGGGATAAAAACAAACGCAAAGCTGTCCATTTACAAATTAATTTGGCGACGGCGTAAAAACACGAATTAATGAGCGCGAATCATGCTCGAATTTGATTCGTTGGGTGTTGATAAGAACCAGAGATTTGAAATTCGAAAGTGTTGAAAGATGTAGCAATGACAACCAATCAGCTGTAGAGAAGTAGGTCATTGTTTTTTTGTCATAAGTTTGTACATTTCAGTTCTTGACTTTAGGTTATAAGCTTACCTATACCTAGACGATTGACACCTCGTACCTCGTATATATAACTCAAAATCTAAGACTATCACAGAGGTAGTAGGAAAATAGGCAAGTCAATGGTATTAATTTTAGCCCAGTAAATACTCTTTACTGTATGAACTCTTCTGTCCGTTAGGGTTCGGAGTCGTCAGAAGTCTGCCAGCGCTTAATGAATTCGAAAAAAAAACTTTTGTAAATAGGTAATAACTTATTTATCGAAAGCTTAGCACAATGATTTAAAGTTCTGTAATTTTGCAACCCAATTTCTAACTACAGACGAGTTTAATAGCAACTTCGTTCAACAGTACTTTAAGCAAACAAATTAAACGACTTTGCAACTTAGAGCTGTAGTTGCGTTTTTCGAAACAGGTTTTTAAATTAACGAGTTAAGACTCACTATGGCAAGTTAAGAGTTGATGCAATAAATGTTTCTGAATTAACGAAGCAGGAGCTGTGAATTTTAGTCAAACATTTTGATAAAAACAGATTTGTTATTGAAATAAATAATTTCGTTTATTTGGAATTCTAACTCTAAGTTAGAAGAGGGTAGATATTACTCTTACTTTGCGCCACATTGAATAGTCAAGTATGGCAACCCTGGAATGAAATATTCCTAATTACGTAACAGTTGATAGGCTTGCCAGTCTTGCAACATGCATTTTTTGAATGGAATTTTTTTTACGCGTTTTCCAAGTTTTCTCTTTATTTTGTTAGCTTATTAAACAAAGGGAGGCCTATACCCAGCAGTGGGTGAAGTCGGGCTGTGGATGATGATGATTACATCTTTTTAGCTTTAGTTTTTAGCGTTCATATAGAAAAGCTATCAAACAGATACGTCACGTAACGTAAAGTAGGGTAACGTTTCTAGTACTTTTGTACCTGAAATGTGTGCAAGAAATCTTCCAATTTTCCTCGACGGAGTGATGTGAATACCAAGCATTTTTGACACATAACGGAAAATGTAGCACAGTTTTCTGTCGTCATCGATTTTACCAAGACAACTTCAGGACACTTTGCCATGTGGCTAAAGTATTTAGATTGCTGACATTTTTAAATTTTCAAGAAAACTCATCTTTTAGTAGGTTTTAACTGTTCTCAGCTTTCTGAATTAGATATTTTCTGCTGACTCATCAACTTACCGTCAACCATCTTCACTTACATTACATTGATTCAATGCTACTAATAAGACCTCTACGAGTACATACACATGTAATTCTGCAAATAATATTTTGACTTAGACTTCAATACATTTCCTGACAGACGGACGGCTGGACAGAGCGGCACCATAAGGGTTTCGAAGGATTCGAGTTTTCACATTTTTTGAAACAACACATAGCATTTTTGTTTTAATAGTTTTTCTTGTGTTATTGTGAGTATTATTGTTTAATTTCGGTGGAATTTTAACCAATAATACTTAGGTCGTAACATAAAGTGTGAGCCATTGGAATAAATGTGTGTTCTCTGAATGTGAAAAGTCGTTTCCGGTTTTGAAGAGAAAATCCACCATTTTCTCTTCAAAACAAACTACAGCCGACTTGACGAATGACTTGACTTGACTTATTCATACAAATTCATCCCTTGACACTGGCAAAATGGTCTGTCGAAATGACGGACACAGGCCATATAGGGTAAAGAAGAAGAAGGGTTTCGAAACCCTACGAGACGAAACTCTAAAAACTAATGTTTTTTCACTATTTTGTCGTTTTTCAGACGAGAAGAAACTTGGGAAGATGCTATAATAAAAGAACCCTGGCGGAGACTGCGGTACAACTTTACAGACAAGTACCAACACAGTGCTTTGCAAAGTATATTCGAAGCGAGGAAGATTTGTGACACAGCTGAACTAAAATAAAGTGATACTGAATACGGCATTACTCTTTGAATGTTTGTTTCATTAATTAGGATATCAACAAAGAAAATCTAATCTAAAGGGTACCTATAGATGGTCTTTCGATGGTACTGAACTTTTATTTTCCACTAGCCGTCGCCCGCGGCGTTGCTCGCGTTCTACCCTTTAGAGTGTGAAGTTTCAAAATTCCTTTCTTAGTGCACCCCTACACTATATAAGGATACTACCCTCCAAATTTCATACCTCTAGGACTTATAGTTTAGGCTGTGCGTTGATTCTAAGTCAGCTTCAAAGGAGTTTTATATGATTTGCCTACCTATGTTTTTATTTTTAACATTTTTTGGTGTCCTTTTTAACATGTTGTGTTATATGGATGTATAACGCCTGCAATAAATAAATCTTGTTATTTATTTATAGTAATTAATGCGTTTTTGTGTTATTGGTAGAGCCGTTCGAGTTTGTCAATATTTGGTAGTAAAAATCATCAGCCGATCTCCAAAGACTATCTTCTTAAACCTACTCCCTCCCAATGCTAAGATATCTTCTAATACACGCCATTTTCTTTAATCTTACGCCTTTCAAACCCTTCTACCCGCAACTACAAATCTACAATTTTCTCTTCTAAATTAAAATTATTCCTTGTATTGTTACATAGCTTGTTGCTTTAGTTAGCTAGTTGCATGGAGCTTGGTCAAATTCGATGAGTTTAAAATAGTAGAATTGATATAAATATAAAATAAAATGAATATTATATCCTTGGACATTACACACACGCCCTGTAGTCCCAAATTAAGCAGATATAAATTAATAAATTTTGAATGACTCATCCAGTTGGTTCAGAATCCTTGACTGTCAGCCACTCGGACGCTCAGAGAGGAGTTGTAATGGAAATGTTCTTACCTGGAACAATGAGACAGTTATTAGTATTCCGAAGACTATATTAAAGCTAGTATAAGTTTAACAAGTCATACACTAAAATAAAGCTTTTTTTCCATTTAATACAGGTAATAATAAAGAAAAAAATATTTCTTATATTTTTGATTAATAAAACTAGCAAAAATATGATCACGAGATCGAAACTTCTGACGATTTTTTTTGTTTTTAGTGCGCATCAAACCCACACCAGCGCACAAGGCGGAGCTACCACCAACAAACCAACAAACCTACATAAATCATCTAGGTTCATAAATGTTACTCAGTATCGATGCTAAACTGTATTGTATAAACAAAGTGCAAATATACTCGTTACACTGAACAAGACATCGTTGTTGGAAAATTTAATATCGATGATGCTTTTAAGAGCTTGTGTTTATGACTTCCTAATGGCTGGTATTAACAGAGAAGGTAATAAGAACCGATTTACACAGTCATAAGTTCAGTGGCGAGTTGAGTAGTAAAGCAAGCTCGTATGAGTTAGTGGTCAACTCATCGGTTTCTTCTCAGAACACTACAAGCGTAAGTAAAACATTTCACCTTGTTTAATTTATTTTATACTAGCTTCCGCCCGCAAATTCGTTCGCGTCCCGTTGGATCCCGTTGATTTCCCGGGATAAAAAGTATCCTATGCTACTTCTAATACCTCCAAGAATATGTGTACAAAGTTTCATGATGATCGGTTAAGTAGTTTTCGCGTGAAAGCGTAACAAAATTACATTCACATTTATAATATTAGTAGGGATAAACAAGCTCTTTTATAAAAGTACTTTGAATTTATTTTTGGTGCTTTGTCGATTAAAAAAAGGTTTGTGGATGAAGTGAATGTTTTGAATAAGCCTTAGAAGTACCTATAACCAGGTAAAGCGTTATCAATATATATAAAACTCTTTTGAAGCTGACTTAGAATCAACGCACAGCCTGAACTATAAGTCCTAGAGGTATGAAATTTGGAGGGTAGTATCCTTATATAGTGTAGGGGTGCACTAAGAAAGGAATTTTGAAACGTCACACTCTAAAGGGTAGAACGCGAGCAACGCCGCGGGCAACGGCTAGTCAATATATATAAAACTCTTTTGAAGCTGACAGAGAATCAACGCACAGCCTAAACTATAAGTCCTAGAGGTATGAAATTTGGAGGGTAGTATCCTTATATAGTGTAGGGGTGCACTAAGAAAGGAATTTTGAAAAGTCACACTCTAACGCGAGCAACGCCGCGGGAGACGGCTAGTATTATATAAAATAAAACTAGAGTGTATCTTCTGTATACACGCCAGCTACCTCGACACTCATGTTTCATGTAGGCACCTCAGACCTCGGGGCTTCAGAGACCGGTCCGTTGCAACAAGTCCATACGTCACAGGTATGGGCCCTGCGAGCACGATGTTTCTGCTCCTCCGGAGAATGCAAGGAGTTTTGTGTGAATAATGTTATTGTATATCTATTTAGGTAGTAAAACGCGTCTATTGTCCAGAAATACTTAATTTATTCGATGCAACTGCGCTGGGGTGCATAAAATACCAAAACGCAACGATAGCGCGTTCTAATTTTGCCTGTGGCGCCATCTAGTTCTGTTTGTGGCAAACAATACGAATCAATAGATTACATTCAAAACCATTCCGGCCTCTCAAAGTGTGTCAGCACTTTTTTATAAGTTAAACAAAGAAAAACTGGCACTGAGAACTGTGAAGAGGGGAATGTGGATTTTTAACTACAAACAAATCAAAATTAACCATTTGAATATAACAAATCTAACTCTACATCTGAACCTAAATGTGAATTTAAATGGGCATATAAGTGGACTGTAACACAATTAGTATAGGTACTTTATAACTAAACTAGTGAAATTAAAATAAACTAAGAAACATGAAATAAAATTTCAACTTAAAACTAACATTTTTAACTTAGGAACTAACAGTTTAAGAATCATTTTCTGTGGGTAATAGACACAATTTGTGAACTGGTCTTTTAACCATAGAATTTCTACATTTGAGGCTGACTACCCTAACCAAGCCATCAGAACCAGGATGCACTTCGGTTATTTTACCCAACAACCATTTGGTGGGTGGTAATCTTTCATCCTTAACTAATACAATATCACCTATTTTAAGGTTGTTTTGAATACTTGTCCATTTTTGACGTTTTTGTAATTCTACCAAATATTCTTGGCTCCACTGACGCCAGAAAGATTGTAATTTTTTCTGTAAATATATCCATCTTTTATTGTAGGGAATGTATGTTTGTTCAAGATTTTCATCAGGTACTACTATTGGATTTTCTCCTATCAAGAAATGGCCAGGCGTCAAGGCGATGGTGGTTCCGTCTTTATCATTATCTAAGGATGTCAATGGACGAGAATTCAAGCAGCTTTCTACTTGACATAGCAGTGTTGAATATTCTTCATAAGTTAATTTAGCATCTCCTAGAACGCGGTTTAAATGGCGCTTGATTGATTTTATATTCGACTCCCAAAGGCCGCCCATGTGCGGTGCCCCAGCAGGATTGAACTGCCATTCAGTTCCATCCTGGGCTAACAGTTCTGCAATTTCTATTGGGATGTTACTAGTGCTTTTATTTACTAAAATCTGGAGTTCTTTTGCGGCACCGACGAAATTTGTACCACAATCACTTAAGAGCTTCTTGCAGTGTCCTCTACGAGCCGTGAAGCGGCGAAATGCAGCTAGAAAACATTCAGTGCTGAGACTGGTAACTAGTTCAATATGAACTGCTTTGGTCACAGAACAAATGAACAAGGCGATATAGGCCTTTTGAGTTCTATTGGACCCACGTCCATTAAACAACTTTAAAATTATAGGTCCTGCAAAATCTACGCCACTAACAAGAAATGGTCTTTGCGGAGTAACTCTATCTTTGGGTAAGTTTCCCATTAACTGAGTCATGGGTTTGTTTGAGTTTCGACAACAAGCTATACATTCTCTAATGATCTTTTTTATGACATTTTTGACTGCAATAATGTGAAACTTGTTTCTGACATTATTTAGCATCAACTGTACTCCACCGTGAAGAGTTTTGAAGTGTGCTTCTTTTACAATCAGGTAAGCTAGTCTACTACCTTTTGCTAATATTACAGGGTGTTTTGTTTCTATATTGCAATAAGCGTTTTGAATACGACCGCCGACCTTTAAAATGTTATCATCATCAACAAATGGATTCAGGTTTTTAATATTTTTTCTATCTATGCTTTCAGATCTTTGGGACAGGCGTATCAAGCAACTTAATGCATTTTGCATTTCCATGGAGTTCAGGTAAGGTGTAAACACAGGTAAGTTTTCTTTTTTAGCTTTACATTTGCATTTGTTAATAAATCGTAAACAATAGCTTATCACTCGTACTAGTTTATTGAGACTAGAATATCTATTAATAATGTCTATTTCTTTTTCAGATTCCGGCGCTACTACTACACTACACTGCACTGACACTTGTGACCTTTTCTCATCCTCAGTAGGACTAACTATTTCACTTATTTCGTTCACAGGTAATTCGCGACGTTCTCGGAGCCATGGAGGGCCGTTCCACCATAACTCGTGCGTCGGCAGCTCAAGCGGACAGATGCCACGGGAAGCCACATCCGCCGGGTTGTCCTGGGATGAGACGTGATGCCATCTACTAGGATCGATTCTATTGGTAATTTCTGTTACTCTGTTGGCGACGAAGGTATTCCAGTAGTTTGAGGGTCGTTGCAACCAGGCCAAAACTATGGTCGCATCGGTCCATGCATGGATGTCTTTATCTGGGATGTTGAGCGCGTTCTTAATTCTATCCATTAATTTTGCTAATAGAACCGCTCCACATAGTTCTAATCTCGGCGTGGATATTTTCTTGAGTGGGGCTACTTTAGTTTTAGCTTCTATCATGGTGACTTTGATTGTGTCTGGTAATATTGTACGACAGTATACTACTGCAGAATAAGCCATATCTGACGCATCCGAGAATCCGTGGAGTTCAACGGTAACTATGTTGTCAGTCATTCCTATCCATCTATCTAGTTCTATCATTGGCATGTTGCATAAGTTCTTGCGAAATGTTAGCCATTCCGTCTCTATCGTTTCTGGAATCTGATCGTCCCAATCAAGGCCTTGTTCCCACAATCTCTGCAGAAAGACTTTGGCTTTGACTACTATAGGAGCTAGCCAACCAGCTGGGTCGTATAGTTTAGCGACATCTTGTAGTATGTAACGTTTGGTTGGTCTTGCTAACGTTTCTGCATCTTTCATGTCAAATCTTAATTCGAATTTATCAGATTCATTATTCCAGGTAATTCCTAACACCTTTCGTTTTCCTGCTACTGCATCTTCTATTGATGGAGAGTTTGACGCCCACTTATGCAGAGCGAAACCTCCTTTAGACAAAAGATTGGTTAGGTCATTCTTTAGCTGTATTGCTTTGTTTTCTGTAGGAGCTCCTGTTAGTAAATCATCTACGTAGAAATCGGATGAGAGTGCATTGATGACTTCTTCTGAGAAGTTTCTCTTTTCATCCTCGGCTAATTGCTTTAAAGTTTTAATTGCTAGGTACGGTGCACATGAGGTACCATATGTGACCGTGGTTAATCTATAGTGTTGAATTGGCTCATTGGAATTCCATCTCCATACTATCCTTTGAAAATCTCTATCTTTCTCTTCTATGGCTATTTGTCGATACATTTGACGGATGTCTCCTACTAGTACTGTTGCATGTCTTCTCCATCTCAGCGTTGTGTCTCGTATATCGTTTTGTAGTGTGGGCCCGATCAAGATGTTATCATTTAATGATTTTCCATTACTAGTTTTAGCCGATGCGTCAAATACAACGCGAAGCTTGGTGGTTAGATGCTGCTCGTTGATCACGGCGTGATGCGGTAAGTAGCAAATACTATTGGTGGGCTTACTCTCTGTTGAAACAGGTTCCATATGATTTTGATCTAAGTAATCTTGCATAAATTCTTTGTATCTATTGTGTAGATTTGGTTGCTCTTTAAACTTTCGTTCTACTGCGGCTAGTCTTTTCAGTGCTATGGATGCTGATTCACCAATATCAGGAGGGTTGACAGCGAAAGGTATCAGTACTTCATATCTTCCTTCTATTGTTTTTCTATGTGTTGTTTTGTAATGTTTTTCACATTTCTTTTCATCATTTGTCATAATCTTTTTTTCTGTTGCAGGTTCTTCGAGTTCCCAGAATCTACGGAGCGTCGTGTCTATTTCTATTTTTGCATGATGAGCACATACTAAGGTTTGTTGGTTGATAGTTTTCATACTATTTCCGGATATCAACCAACCTAGTGAGGTTTCTTGTGCGACTAATGAGTTTCTTTCATTTCTATGAACCAGTACACCCTTTTGAATAATGTCTGCGAAGATTTCAGCCCCCAGGAGAAGATCTACGCGACCTGGTTGAGTGAATGTATGGTCCGCTAGTTGTAAGCTACTGAGCTGTGGCCAATCAACTGAGTTTACCCGCTGTGGGATGTATGAGGTCAACGTTCTCAATACATATGCGACTACTTTGATCCTTATTTTTGGGTTGTGTCTGGACATTATTTCAAACTCCACAAGTGCTTTGGTGACTGTGTTGTTTGCACTAATGCCTACTATGTTTCCCTGAATAGGAGCTTTCTTTAAACCCAATTCTTGGCACGCTCCTTCGGTGATCAGTGATGCTTGGGATCCTTGATCGATTAGTGCCCGAAGGGTGTGAACACTATGATTTCTAGGTGATTGTACTGCGACTAGTGCAGTTGCTAGGATTACCGATGAGGTGTCTATTGATGTTTTCATGGTGATACTATTTATACTATTTGTGGTTTCTGATTCTATGAAGGATTTCTGAACGTCGTTTCTATCTATGTTTTCTACCGTTGCTGCGTTTACCGTTTGCTGGATTTGTGTGCTTTGTGTTTGTGATGTGCTTGCTTTGGAGCTTGCTGGAACATTATACCCATGAAGTAAGGTATGATGCTTGCGACCACATTTTCTACAGTTTGACAATGTGCATTCTATTGAGGAGTGACCCTTTTTTAAACAGTTGAAACACATGTGGTTTTTCTGAATGTACTGTTGTCTCTCATTAACTTCTAGCTGATTAAACTTTTGGCATGAATAAATCCTGTGATCATCGTTACAGTACACACAACTCATTGTGTTCGGTGGTGCTTCAGAGGTGCTTGTGGAGAAACTTTTGGCTATATTTGCAGTTCTATAGGGTTGTTGTGCGTCTCTTCCTTTTACGGCTTCTAGTGTTCTGAAGCGCAGCTCGAGAAAGTCCGATAAATCTTTCCAAGTGGGTAAACGTTCGAGAGTTTCAATTCGTTGTTCAAACAATCGGTGTGATTCTGGGTCTATTTTTTGTATGACAATGTACACAACTATGTCATCCCACTGGTCTGTAGGAATATTCATCGACTTCAACGAGGTTAAGCACTCAGCTGTAACATCTAATATTTCTCTAAGTAGTTTTGGTGAGTCATTATTGATTTTCTTCTGGTTTAGCAATCTTCCTATGAACGAGTTAACAATATGTCTGCGATTGTTGTATCTTCGTTTTAGTGTTTCCCACATTATTTGGTAACTAGCGTCTGTGACAGGGATTTGTTTAACTAGATTTTCAGCTTCGCCTTGCAAACTGGACTTGAGGTACTGGCATTTGTTGACATTACTTAACGTGTCGTTGTCGTTAATCAGAGACTTGAATAGGTCATGAAATGAGATCCAATCTTTATATTCACCCGAAAACTTTGGTATTTGAATGGGGGGTAGCTTCACTTTGCATGCTGGGCTCTGAGAATTGGAGTTAGTCGGCATCTCTTTCAACGCTGGTTTATATTTGTCTAGTAGGGCGTTTACTTTTTCTTTAATGCTGGTTTTAAACTCCATATAGATTTCTAGACAGTCATCACCCACATTTTCTTTGAAGTAGCTCAATTGCAACCTTTTTTCTGCTGAACTAGCCGCTAAATCATCGTGATTCTGTTGGAACTTCAACCAATACGACTCCAGTAATTCTAATCTAGTATCTAAATATGCTTTTGTAAGCCTATCTTTCGGACTTTTCTTGAAGTTTTCAAATAATTTTTTAATCACACTGTATATTTCTTTTTGTTTACTTTGAATCTCTTCCATTTTGATATTCTATTTTTTACACCATTTAAAAGTTCAAATTAATCAATTGTAAGTTAAATGAATTTTGCTAAGTCCAATTTTTTTATTTTTTAAAAGTTCTCGAAATTTTTCTAAGTTTTTTAACACTCAAATTTTCCTAAGTCCAAAAGTTCAATTTTTTCTAAGTCCAGTTTGTGTAATTTTTCTAAGTCCAAATTGTTTTTTTTTTTTTTTTTCTAAGTCCAAATCACTAGGGAATTTATTTTCACTTTTTTCTATGTCTATTACTCACGGTTACCAAGTCCAATGCAATCCATATTATTAGGCACTCACTCACTATTTATTCACTTCACTTCACTATTTAGTCACTTCACTTAACTCACTATTGCACTCACTCACTATACTATTACTATATCCGCTCGTAGGACCAATGTATATCTATTTAGGTAGTAAAACGCGTCTATTGTCCAGAAATACTTAATTTATTCGATGCAACTGCGCTGGGGTGCATAAAATACCAAAACGCAACGATAGCGCGTTCTAATTTTGCCTGTGGCGCCATCTAGTTCTGTTTGTGGCAAACAATACGAATCAATAGATTACATTCAAAACCAGTTATTGCTAGAGGGAATTTCGGGTTTGAATTTGTTATTAGTAAGAGTTTTGTTTCAAGAGAATGACAACGTTGAAATAAGGAGAGATTCACTCGATTTTGTAGTTTATGTTTTTACTAGCCATCGCACGCGGCGTTGCTCGCGTTTTAGACCCTTTAGGGTGCGACTTTTCAAAATTCCTTTCATAGTGCACCCCTACACTACATAAGGACCCTACCTTCCAAATTTCATACCTCTAGGACTTATAGTTTAGGCTGTGCGTTGCTTCTCTGTCAGCTTCAAAAGAGTTTTATATATATTGAATAACTTGAAACAATTTAATTTTTATGCATTTCACTATAGGTTCCATTCAAGGTTGTCTGGTAGAGATCGCTGTTTAGCGATAAGACCGCCCATTGTATGCATAGACTTAAGTTGTTATGTTTCCTGTATGTTTAGTTTTTAGTTGTGGTAAGCAATAAAGTATATTTTTCTATCTTCTATCTATAGGTTTGAGCTTCAATCAGCTTTCAAAAATGGTCAGTCAATTTTACTTGGATGACAGCGTAAAGCCATCTTGGTTAACGGAGCTTTACCAATATTAATAACACCAAATCTTTTGTAACTAAGAACCCGTTCTGTTACTTTTTACAACTCAAATCCAAAACTTCAGAACCACGTTTTAGTTCAAGAGTTTCATATTACGTCACTCGGACAAAGTCAAGTGCACACGCTCTACACAGTTTGCTGCAGAGGGATTAGGGTAATCGAAGATTCCCTTTGTTAATCACGTGTGTAGAACACTCCTAACTTTACCGTTCATAATCGCGGGGATTAAGGCCATGCCATATTGAACTGACACGCTGGAAACAACAGACATAGATTTTGAAAACCGTAAATGCAGTTTTTTTTTTTATAAGTATTATAGTGTGCAATGTGTGTCATTCACTACGCGGTTTTCGAAAATTTATAATCCGCGTACAGTTTACTTTTCTACAGCAGAACCTTACGGGAAGTCTAAACCATCACAAAAAAGCCTTCAAAGCACCTCATGATCTAGGATAATCTAGGCATCAGTTCCACGCAGCCTATAGAAGATCATGCAATACACTCACGGGACAAAACTAAACGCACACCGAATCCACTAAAGTTAACTGAACAATAATAATAGTACATTAACATACTCGTATGCAAGTGTAATTTAAAAACCCCAAATTAAGTGCCAGCTGTGTACAGTTAGTGTACAGTTAACATCATAAGTTAATCACGTATATCATCAATATATATAAAACTCTTTTGAAGCTGACAGAGAATCAACGCACAACCTAAACTATAAGTCCTAGAGGTATGAAATTTGGAGGGTAGGTTCCTTATATAGTGTAGGGGCGCACTAAGAAAGGAATATTGAAAAGTCGCACTCTAAAGGGTCTAAAACGCGAGCAACGCCGCGGGCGGCGGCTAGTTTTTATTATACGAAGGCTTCTTTTAAAAAGATTAATATAATTCGTAGTAATACGTTAGTGACGTCATTCGATACACAAAAAAACTAAAAGGATAATAAAACAAAGTTTGCTGAATATTGTCCCGTGAAAAACCGTGGTCGGAAATGACGGAATGTAAAATCTATTGTCTCTGGGTCGAAGCATCAGATCTTTTGATTAGTGATAGATGGAGCTACAGTCGCGTAGGAGTTGTTTTGAGATTTTTTTAATTTTCATTATTTTAAGATAAATATATAAATAAATATAAATATTCACGGACACATACCTAACACAACGCCTTCTAGTCCCAAACTAAGCAAAGCTTGTACGATGGAAACTAGATGGCTGATAGAATACATACATACATATTTTTTTTGTAAATACATACTTATAATACCTACATAGAAACACCCAGACGGCAAATCTTTAACACGAAATCATATAGGAATGACGTAGAGATAAAGTTTAATAAATATACTTCTATCTATCTGTATCACTCACATCTCGATATGGGAACCCACGACCCAGAGCACGGAAGACAAAGCATATACCAACTGAACTGTGACGCCTCAATTAAAAAGATAAGATGAGCCAGTGTCTTGGACACGGTTCCGATTGGTACTAATTTGGACCAGTTGAGCTATATATAAATCGTTTGCAACGGTTTGTAGATAGCTCAACTGTTTCATGTGTAATTTGTAAATATTGTAAATACTATATTAGTATAGTAAATTCTGAAAATATGATCAATTCCTGATGCTGAGTGTACAAGCACCGCTGTCGCTGTTTACCATGTTGTTCAGCGAGTCGACTAAATCCTGATAAAGCGATTTTAAAATAGGTACAGTACACGGCAAGTAAGTTGCCCTCTGTGATGTAATGCAGTTTTAACCATTCAATATATTGCTAAAATTCTTTTTTACAATCACTAAAGCAATATTAGATATCGAACGAAAGTGTGCATGAGAATGACATAACTTTTTATAACTTTAATTTATTAAACCAGTGTGTTTCTAGATTGCTTGCTATAGCTCGTTTTAAAGCAATCTGAGTTGAATACATTATTTCAATAACAAGAACCATATTGTAGAAGCTTCGATTTCGCAGAGATTTTTGCGACAATAGTTTCTAGATGCAACTATTATATTGAACTACATACTTTTGTAACTGATCATTTATATACTTGAGATGTTGAGTGTAATTTCAGAGGCGATACAGCTGACACTGGCTGTTTTTCAATGTGCTATAGTAAAAGAGGGAAACTGTACTTACTGTAATAGGTACAAAAGAGTCTGAAAATGACAGCTAAAACATTGTTTCGTCAAAATGAAAAATTCTAAGAATTTGTTGTATTTCTCCTTTGGACAGTTCTTTCTCGTTACTTTTTGATTACCGCATTCAAAAATACATTCAAATAAGTTTATTTTTGACAAGAAAATTCTATATTTGCATGTGTAACCACACACACACACACACATTTTTTTTAATTTTTTTTAATGATAGTAGTAATGGAACAAGGTGATAGCTCACCTGATGTTAAGTAGTAACTTCTGCCTATAACAATGCATTACCTCACAGAGCAAGTCCAATGAGGACGTGCCCTGTATGGCAATGCACTGCGTCCATCAATCTGAGACGCAAAGATCCCGAAGTCTCATGTGCCTGTAATTACACCGGCGCCCTTACCCTTCAAACCGGAACACAGCAATGCGAGCATCGCTGCTCGGCGGCAGAAATAGGTACGGTGGTAGTACTTCCCCGGACGAGCTCTCACAAAGAGCTCTACTACTACTGTGAACAGGTCTGTGCTCATGTAGTTAGTTGTACTTACAAAAGTAATTAAATCAGTTAGTTTGTGGTTCTGGAAACTACGAATTTTATTAAACTAATCCTTGCAACTTAGCTTAGTTTGTTGTTGTGTTATTAGACTAAGTAAAACATTTATAAAATAAGTAGGTATACTTAAAAACACTTATTTTTCTTTCGTCTCAGATTTTCTCTGGGCCCGAGATCCACCCTTGAGGTGCACCAAAATAGAATTAACTGTTTAAATATAATGTTTATGTAGCAAAGCAAGCAAGCTCGTATGAGTTAGTGGCCGACTCTGCTGACGGAATTTTTAGGCCGCCTTAAGGCCTCCGTCGTGACTTAACGACTGCTAGAGCCGGGACCGACAGTTTAACGTGCCCTCCGAAGCATGGAAGCTATGAATGTTAAAGTATGTATGGACCATGGTTACTACTTAACATCAGGTCAGCTATCAGCATGTTCCATTACTTTTATCATAAAAAAAAAAAAACAGTTTTTAACCTTTCGTCAAATGTTTTTACATTTGACGAAAGGTTAAACGCCGTTTACCTTTTGGTCAGACTAACTAAACTGTTGATTTCTAAGTTAAACATTTGATTATTTGCAAACCGTAGAAGTAGTGTTTAAGAAAGCAATTATTTAAACAGCTGATTAAAGTTATGCAACGGTTTATAAGTAAGGCGGTAAAAATAAAAGTTATTCGTATGAAAGCAATCACTGAATAAAATCACAGGCAAAAGTTTCAGCGCAAATATTATGCAGAACAGCAACTTGTGCAAAATTTGCAATCGCGAGCAAACACCAAAATTAACATTCATTTATTTAATCACTCGCATTGTGTAATAACCCAGCTAATATGCAGTTGGCGTGCAATTTACTGCTTTATCCGGTACAAAATAAGATTTATTATCCCATATTTTAATCAACGGCGACATTGTTGGCCGTATGTCATGGGGTAAATATTTGCGTGGTTGTGCGAAATCTTGGTCTCTATTTGAACTTACGAGCGTCTTTGACGCGTGGAATAATAATTTATTGCTCGTGATATGTATCTGTATTGTGCGTGCAGAATGTGCAGCTTTTGCTAACATGTTAGATAGACTAGGTCAGCATAAATACAGGGATTGGATGAAAAAAGAGTTTAAAAAACACCTCAAACTTGTCACGTCTCTCTAGAAGTGAAAATAAAATGTTTAATACTTATTACAAATGTTACAGATAAATAAAAAAAACAGGCAGACTCAGTGAAAGATCAACTTAGACTGTTTGTACTTTGAATTAATATAAATTGATAGTGGCTAATCGTGGAAGAGGGATGATAATGTTGTGCGTCACGCGCTCTTTCCCGCGGCTCTCTACATTGTATATACAAAGCATAGTTATATACCGCGTTCACACATGCCCATCGCGCTGCCGGAATTATTGCCACAGCAACATCGCCAAGTTCATGCCCTAGCTCCTAGGTGAGAATAAAGGCGATGTTGCTGTGGCAATAAGTCCGCGGCATGAATGCCGGCAGCGGCAATGGCATAGTGTGAACGCGGTAATAGTTATGTTGGATACCTAACCTGACGTGTAGCCGTGTGTACTACACAGCATCTAGCTGTTTTTTTAGGTAAAATTTGCTTCAATACTGTACAATGTTCGCAACATAAATGGATGCAAAAGTTCAAGCTAAACAATAATTTTGTTGTCGAAGTAATAAAAGATATTTCAAGAAGCGTATAAGCTGTAAAGCTAGTCTCAAATCCAAACCAGTCATAAAGGCGAAAACTGCTCATTTTCTCAATTTCACAATACCGTCGGGGGAATAAAAGACTCCCTTTACAGCGTCGTTCGGCGACAGACGTCTGACAATCCTAATTTGCAGACGTAAACCACCACGGATTGAATTCGCAGTTTTATGCACGCGCTTTGATGTGAGTATACATACTGTAATGGGTTTATACTGTGTCAGGATGTGTGACTAAGGGTGAATTTACATTAGTTTTCTAGCTCATTAGCAAATGCAACTCTAGAATTTTTATTACAAAACTAGCAGATTTTCGCGTTCAAAACCTTTTTTTTTATATTTTTTTAAACACCGGTATTAAGTTACAATACACGTGAAACAGATGAGCTATCTACAAACCGTTGCAAACGATTTATAGATAGCTCAACTGGTCCAAAAAGTACCAATCGGAAGTGTGTAATTTTTATTTCTTTGTAGTGTTGTTAGTTTAGTTCTGTAGGTGTATTTTGTGTGTTACTTTATAAGCAAATAAATGTCTGTCTATGTCTATGTCTATGTCTATGCCCAAGACACTGGATATCACAAGTAACACTTGTAATTAGTCTTTAATTAATTAGTGAATACATCTTTAGAAACTCAGACTCTATCTTAATTAAATAAAATTGCTTTTAGAGATAATTCGATTCTGAAAAATAATTTGACGTCTAGACGGTAGACTAAAAAAACAGGCCTTTGCATCTTATCTAGATGATTAAATTATACAGCGTCAGAGGTCACTTTTTACCCATGCCCTGATGATAGGGACACTGCCGTGCCTAGGACCTTTTTTAGATGGAGTAGGCTTGTAGCACTCTACCATCCTTTCAGCCTAGTCAGCCTGACCATCGACAGGAAAGCTCAAACATGCGGAGCTAAGGCACGGGTTTTCTTGCAATCTTTTCTGTCACCGTTTAAGAGCACAGGCATTGTGTACATACATTTTTCGTATAGAAAAATCTATTGTTAGGTTCTACTATTGGGTTGGAATTACTTTATTCACAAACTAGCCGTCGCCCGCGGCGTTGCTCGCGTTCTAGACCTTTTAGGGTGCGACTTTTCAAAATTCCTTTCTTAGTGCACCTCTACACTATATAAGAATACTACCCTCCAAATTTCATACCTCTAGGACTTATGGTTTAGGCTGTGCGTTGATTCTCTGTCAGCTTCAAAAGAGTTTTATATATATAGAAGATGATGATTGATGATTGATGATCGATGATTGATGATTGATGATTGATGATTGATGATTGATGATTGATGATTGATGATTGATGATTGATGATTGATGATTGATGATTGATTGATGATTGATGATGATGATAAAATTACAACTAATATAGTTTTTTACAATATTTAAAAAATACACATGAAACAGTATTAAATATTTCAGCTCAAAGAGTGGACGGTTCGCCTCTAGCGTATCTGTTACCAAGTGTGCAAGCTCCCTAACCCTGCTTCGTATCCAGCGATAGCTTTTAGTGAGCGTACGTAATGTCGTTTCGTAATTTCGCGATGGGGGTGTTTTTATTTTCATGCGCGTCATAAGGAAAAACGTAATTTTCCGGAAAAAAAGCGACATTGGCAATTTTATGATGTGAAGGTGTGTTTTTTTCGGAATATTTAGAAATTGCTAAACGAGAAAACAAGGCGTAATTTTGTTCAACGTTGAACTTGTTGGAATATTTCTTTTTTTTTTTTTCAATTGTTTTATTCAATTTGGATGAGATGATATTAAACTTGGCACACCAAAGCAAGCAAGCATCGGGAAATCGAAATATAGCTTACCTACCGTAAAAAATACAAATATTTTACTTAAAAAAATTCAAGTTTTTTTATATTAATGAAGTCTTCTTATTCCGTTTTCATATTTAATTTCGTAATCATTATTATCTACATATATCATTATTATCTACACCGCCTTCCGTTACCGCTCCGCTCGTTACTTTCCATGCTACGGTTGCCTGGAAGAAATCGCTTTCAGCGATAAGGCCGCCCATTGTACTATGCAAAGTTAGTTTTAAGATTTGTACGTACCTTACCCTTGTGTACAATAAAGTAATATCTATCTATCTATGTATCTATAAGTATTTATAGGTGCGATGAGATTTTTTCGGCAATACTTACTCAAGAATTTCCTGTGTGTCATTTCGGTATAATAAGGATTTATAGCTCGCAATAATTGCACCGTATCATCTTACACAAGTGTGCAAAACATTACGACCTTACTTATAAACGATGCTTAAAATATATGTGTATTTTAAGGTATTGCTCACTCGCACGTACAAATACAAATAAATACAAATACAAATTCTTTATTCCACAATGATAATATTACAATTTTTAGTTAGTTACGAGTTACGTAACTAGAACCTTGTGATAAACCTAACTTAGGCTTTAAAACACTAATCATTTAGGTTCAGACTCTTTTATTATCAATTAATCAAGAAAATGTATCTCTTACCAATGCGAAAAATAAATATCTTTGGACATTTCACACAACGCCCGCCGTAATGTCGAACTAGGGCCAATGTAGTCGGGTTTTTAGCTTATCCAGGCGTTATTCAGCGTTTATAAGTAAGGTTTGTAATGTTTAACATAATACATGTCATTACCAACCACATTTTGGGTCCGGGGCCAGATTTAAGGGCACCATTAAAGCTGAGACAAATTAGTTCATTACCGTACGCGATGCTAGTACCAACCAGAGTTACAGAATGTGGACTAAAGTATACGAAGTAACATAGGGTTATAATGAAAAAAAACACCAACCAAATTGTAGGTGGCGATTTTCGTAACAATAATACTTGTCCTTATAATACTCATTATAAATGCAAAAGAAACTCTGTCTGTCTGTCTGTCGCGTTTTCACGCCAAAACCACCGATTACTACACCGATTCAAATGAAATATGGTACACAGATAGTCTAGCGCCTGAGAAAGGACATAGGCAACTTTTTAATGCGAAAAAGTGGTTGAAAGAGGAGGATGAAAGTTGTATGGAAGTAATTAAAAATGCTACCCAAAGACACTTTTCCACGCGGACGAAGTCGCGGGCACAGCTAGTAATTCATTAGTTTAAAAACTGGAAAAACCGACTTCTATTTGATACGCCGTCGTCATCAAATGATGATGGTAGTGATGATGGAGGTTTATTGGAACTGTTCTATTGATGGTGAACACCACAGAAAAGTCACAGGAAAGCAAAATACGGAATGTCGTGTTCGTGGATGACGTGTTTTTTCCAGTTATTCAGTTCCATTCTTATTATTATTTATTCTTATTATTATTATTATTTTATTTATTCTTGAGTTTCCAGTTACCAAACTACCGAAGCGATATTGATAAAATTTAATGGGACTAATCTGGAAGTATCGTTTCAGGTAATCGGATCATATATGACAGAGTTCTGAGGTAACAAACAATTAAAAAAATACAACAGAATTGAAAACCTTCTCCTTTTTTGAAGTGGGTTAAAAAGTACGATTTTCAGCTAAACTTTGCAATTGCAGAAAAATCCAATATGCAAATATTCATTGGTATTGAAATCCCTACCCTAAATGGGGGGTGGATGATTCGTGGCATCCACCCCCCATGTTACACCCTGTATAAAAGAGTTATCATAACCCCATAGATTTTTAAACAAACGGTCACGCCACATGAGACATCATAAATTATTTTCGTTGGTAGCAGAGCACGTTCGTTGATTTCGACAAAAAAACATAAAACAATCGCTGATGGAAATCCCAGCGGTAGGGTTACCACATTTTGGTTTACGTAGAATATTCACTCATTTCACTCATGACAGGCGTCATGGCTCAGTCGGTAGTAGCTCTGCCTTCCGTGCTGTCCGTGAATATTTTTTTTGGTCATTTAAATTTTTTTGGTAAGTTCACTTCTGAATCTATTTGTAGCTCATTAGATTATTTTGCCGCGTGGAAAGAAAAGTGGAGGTTTAAAAGATGAATCTCTTAATAAGTAGGTACTTTGTGGATGTAGTAGTTCTAGTTTTAATTACGAAAAAGTTTCGGATTCTTAAGTTTTACGTTTAGAATCGCAAAGCTTTTAAGCTTTCAAGTAAGCGAGATCCTTTAATCACTGCGCGATCGCTTTCAAACCATTATAAAAGCTAATGGAAGTTCTAATCGCCTCAGAAACCTATAACATGTCACTTTTAGTACTTTCAGTAGTGTTTCAACCCTAGGAATATACGGTTTCAAAGAGGTTTTACTTGTTCACATTTTGTCGGGTAATGGTCAGGTTTGAGCTACGATTTTCCCTAATGGCCTTCGAATGTTGCCGTTAAACTTACAGGATATTACATATACATAGAGATGTAATAAAACCACTTCTTAAAACTTCTCGGGGCTTAAGTACTATCAGTAAAATTGCCGTCTTACCACTTCTGAAACTGTTTTGCTTACTACGGCCCCGAAATCCTACTTTACAAGACGGGTGTGACGACTAGTCAATTCACAGAAAGTTGTAAGAAAAGGTGGTAACCTTCACCTTAAGATTACGCCTTACCATCGTAAGGCGGAACTTCAGGTGATAGTAGGTACCTATGGTTTTATACCTAACATATTTTTTTTTAAACTGTATGGAACAGCAGATTTTTTACTCTCGCTCCATAGGAAGGAACACGGTTCCATAGACACGGTTCCATAGGAATAATGTCTGTATTGATATTTAACCCAAAAAGTCAAGTTTTAGAGAGTGGTCTTTTACATCTGGTATAAACTAGCCCACGGCTTCGGTCTTGGTCATCATCATCATCCACAACATCATTCAGCCACCGCTGGGTATAGGCCTCTCTTTGTTTATGCCACTTGTGGCAAGTGTACTTTTATGGCTGGGTTAATAAAAAAAATCAGAAATTATATGACAGGCGTCATGGCTCAGTCGGTAGTAGCTCTGCCTTCCGTGCTGTGGGTCGTGAGTTCGATCCCCACCGGGAACAAACATTTGTGTGTTATAAACATAGATGTTTGTTCTGTGTCAGGGTGTTTCTATGTATTATAAGTATGTATTTACAAAAAAAATGTATGTATGTATTCTATCAGCCATCTAGTTTCCATCGTACAAGCTTTGCTTAGTTTGGTACTAGAAGGCGTTGTGTTAAGTGTCCGTGAATATTTATTTATTTAATTTATTTATATTAAATGCTTTTTC
Source organism: Eulithis prunata (assembly GCA_918843925.1). Classification (NCBI taxonomy): domain Eukaryota; kingdom Metazoa; phylum Arthropoda; class Insecta; order Lepidoptera; family Geometridae; genus Eulithis; species Eulithis prunata. The sequence goes on from OU974007.1 coordinate 1,774,415, forward strand.
TATAAAAAAAAAACATGTGTGCAATTCCCACGTGGTAGAAGTGAAACCTTCAAAAACCAATATGCAGTACTTATTTAGTTAGAAAAGGTTCTATGCTCATGTTGCCTAAATCAGAACTAGATGGCGCTGCTAAATTTGGTCGGATCCTAGAACGCACTATCGAAGCGTTTTGCGTTTTATGGGGATCAAACTGTCGCTTTTTCCTTTCATCGCTTTTTCGTTTCATCGACTTTCAAAACACAACGATGCTAAAGAAGTTTTCACTTCAAAAACCCGGAATGCCGGAAACTGTTAGCCAAATGGTTGTTAAAACAGTGCGGTGCTAATATTAGAGTAATTTCAATAGGAAAGCATATGCGCGATGATTTACAACTAGAACGTCAGTTTATGTGCCGGCAACGACACAGAATAAACAGTAGTAGATAACCTGTTGCATCACTGGGTATTTTTTGGGCCATTTGCTTTGACAGTAAAGAAATTGCACTAAAAACACGAGATAATCGCTTTGGTTCATTCCACTCGTATAAATTGAAAGTTGCCATAGACTAGGGGACAAAATCCCGAGACATACCGCTCGAAATCGTGGAATAATAACGTACGACTGTCCGGCGACAATGTCGCATAACATTTCGCTCGTACAAATTACCAAAATTGTTTTTGAAATATCGACTGCCGCGGGACACAAAATCGGGCGAGGTCGCCGACGCTCGGAGAACGACGACAAGGGACATTCCCCGCGATACGTAGATGTCCCGTGTGCGACGTCGCTTGACACATCGAGTTCATGTCCCGCGACAATGTCGAAAGACAAAATGTCCCCTAACGATAACGGGGCATTCTACCAATGCTGAGTAAAATAGACACACATCACGTGGGGTTGGTACATCATGTAAATTCTTGAGTGACACAGACAGTTGCAGACAATGTCCAGAGCTGACTGTACGATGAAATACGACAAACGACAATACGACCAATGATGAAATGTTCCGGAATAAACCGTACATTTATCAGTTATTTGTTTGTACGACATTGTAGCGACCGCAGGAAGTCAATGGGTATATTTTATGGAAAAATAGTGGCATATTTATAACGAGCAATGGACTGTTTGTCTTTTTATAACGTCACTGGCTGATACCCGCAGATTCGTACGGGTGCGTAACTTTCCACCAAAATATCTGTCAACCAGCTTACGCTGAACCTCGTGCCCACTAACTCATACGAGCTTTCTTGCTTGCTTACTATACGGTTTCATTTATGTCTGAGCCACTATCCAAAAAGGGCAAGGAGCATTCTAGAATTCTTTTAATTTTCCGTAGCTCATAATAAAAGTATTTATGCAAAAGTAAGTCCTTCAAAAAACTCTGCGAAAATTACACGGTAAACTAAATCAAACAGAAACTTTTGCCAGTTGCGGTTTTATTTTTGGAGCATTTTCTCATAATCCGCCGCGGACCCTTTGTACCTCTGTGTGTTTTGGAGATGTGTACTCAAAAGCCCTTTTTTGGTTTCGCCTTTTATAAACAGACTTTGGGTTTTTTATTTTAATTAATAGTGATGTTAATTGAAAGTAATTATTCGTTCGCTACTAACAAAATATAACTTTAGAGAAGGGCTAAAAGTACTTAGATGAGAAGTATTTCAGGCATAGGACAAACTCATGATACAGGTCACATAAAAGCTAATTTACACGCATAAGTACAGTGGGGAATGAACTAGCCAAAGTATTACACTGCTCGGTAGCGTAGCAACGCACTCGTGTCTAATAGTGCTAGAAAAGTAGTAGTAAATCGGCTAATAGTAGTGAGAACTTCTGTCGCTTAGCTCTTGGTTGTCCGTTGTCCTTCGTATCATGTTTATCTACTAGCTGTTGCCCGCGACTTTGTCTGCGCAGGATTAGAAGTGCAATTTGCTATACGAAATCTTCTAGGCGTTTCTGAAGCGTCCTGTTGGATCCCGTTGATTTTCCGGGATAAAAAGTAGCCTATGTGTTAAACCAGGTCACGGACAATATTATATATTCCAAGTTTCATCAAAACCGGATCAATAGTTTTTGCGTGAAAGAGGAACAAACAAACAAACAAACATACATACATACGTCCATACATTCACATATTATAAGTAGCATTAAACTAAAGAACGTAAGCTACACAATGTTGTTATTATAGGAGTTACGATGTCAGATTTTTTTTACAAATTAATAAAAAAGCACATACAAATAACTCAAACAAATGTGACATGGTATAGCTGTAAGCTGTTTATTTAAAATATGATTCTTTATTCAACAGCAGAAGGCTCATAAACCTCTCTATTTGACGACTACGAAAAACTAAAATCTTCGGGTTACACTGCGCGGCCGCAAAGGTCTTTTTGCAGCTTCTTGGTTCAAATGACCGTGTTATCGCGCAATGAGCCGTCAAATTATAAAACTTATCGTTTATCGGTTTGCGTAAAAACATAATGTGCAGTTTAAGTCACATTATGTCTCTTCACAGATTTGTTATATTTTTTACTGAAAATAACGTTTTCCAGTTTCTTTCAAACTTTCAATATAAAATAAGAAAGTTTGTTTGTTTGTTTGCTCAATATTCAAACAGTGAAACGGTTGAGCCGAAGACTTAGCAACTTAAACTTTTACCACAGACTTTCTCAATATCATTGGTGGAATTCCGACCACTGTATTTTATATATAAATATAAATATTCACGAACACTTAACACAACGCCTTCTAGTCCCAAACTAAGCACAGCTTGTACAATGGAAACTAGATGGCTGATAGAATACATACATACATTTTTTTTTTTGTAAATACATACTTATAATACATAGAATAGAAACACCCAGACACAGAACAAACATCTATGTTTACCACACACAAATGTTTGTTTTCGGTGGGGATCGAACCCACGACCCACAGCACGGAAGGCAGAGCTACTACCGACTGAGCCATGACGCCTGTCAATTTCTGTCAAAATTTTAACTCTTACCAATAAACCCGCCGTAAGCTCGGATTTGTTATGTTATGACGTACTTTTAAAACGAGGTACCTACAACTGTTCCAAAGTCACGATTGTTCAAATAGATGTCGTTAATCATTTTTCGTGTCAAGATAACGTAATTTTATCGCAATAACGCTGTCAAATTGAATTTTTTTTTTTTTTTTTTTTTATAAATAGATAAAGTATATATACACGGTGTTACATGATAACCCTATAAGCCCGAATGAGGGGTATTCTACAGGTCATGGCAAATGTTTGTTCTACAACTTTACTAGGTATTCTATCAGCAATCTAGTTTTCATAGTACAAGCTTTACTAAGTTTGTGACTGAAGGACGATATATGTAAAATGACCAAGAATATTTACTTAATTATTTATGTTGAAATAAAACATTATATCTGATTTATTAAATTAAATCTTATAATATTAAATCAAAACATAGTTTATCAACATCGACTCAAGTAAAAGATGACCAAAAGTCAGGTGGGTCGCTAGTATAGGGATAAGTAGGTAGACTAGTGGTGGGTATTCAAAAGATTATTCGATTCCATTTTCCAATATCTTCGCCGGTTTTTGCCGCTTTGAGTGAGTGGAAGCATTTAGAGTGTGAATTACGGTTAAATACGACTGAGTGAGTCGATCACTTCAAACTTATTTGAGACGAGTTGTAACATTTATTTTGAGGGTAATATATTCTTCCAATTTAATTTGAAAGATAATTTTAAAAGTGTTTAACGAACCCTTTAATTTGCTTGTAATATTGAATATATTGCAAGCTAATCGTGCAATTCAACCGTTATTTTTTATTTAATTAAGGAATATTAAACTGTTACCACGATAATCAGATTTTTATAGATGACCCGAAATTTTGATTATATAGAAATAAAGATTTTTTTATTTATTTTTCTTTACATAACCACTTTGCATGACTTAATAAATGTCAACGCTAAATACACAAACACTCAGAGCGTAGACAATGCAACTGGGTTGGCTAGCGCAATATTTCGCTTTCATTCAAAAGGCCGGCTCCTCGACCCGACGTTAATGAGCAGAGTTGCGCCATTACAGCCGCTAGGTTTTTTTTCAGCAAACAAAACACTAACGCCGCATTTACGGAAAAAACCGGTTGGTCAAGAGACAGGTTTTCCGTAAAAAGTGACTGGTGGAGCATCCAGTGCCTAGTGGCGACTGTTTCGATCCGAAGGAAGGCGAACAGTGTGAGAACTTTCTCATGAATTTGGAGGTCTCAGTTCTTTTGGAAGTTGTGACTAGCAAGTGAGTATGATGTCGTTGTTCTACTCAGGTGTTATTGTGGGCAAATTTATCCATATACATAAATTGTGTTTATTGAGAACCCAACTCCTAGCTTTGACTCTGATGTACACAATGTGTTCAGCGTACCTAATAGATTCAACTCAAAAAAATCGGAACTGTGTAGGTTAAAAATAGGTACCGATAAGTACCGGTAACCGGCTTTCTGGGCACACAAAAGCACTTACACCTAGAGTGGCCCAAGTCGTAATTTAGACGGAATGCGGGTAGAAAAATAATGTTGCAAGAAATGTAACCAATTAGGGGGTGGGATCGCGTTGTCAGGTACCTGGGAATGAAGTCGGAGCTAATGATAGAAATACTGCAGAGAAAAACGAGTCTTCATTACTTTTTTACATTTTATATAAATAAGCTCCAAGAAATACGTTTGTGGATACCGTACCTACTTTGTACTTTTCCTATGTTTTGTTTCGTTTGCTATTTTCAGGTTAGTGATCGGTTTCAGGTAAAAAAATATAGCGAGGCGAGAAGTTTTACAAAATGAATAGTTTTATTTACTATTAGTGTTTTTTTTTTCAAGTATGCTGTGTACAATATTATTTTAGGTACCTATACTAAGACGATTCTTCAAGCAAAGAAGCCTAAATATGAAAATTATGAAAATAAGTGGGCGCGAGTGGAAGATTCCAAGGTTCCAATTTCACAGCTAAAAATAAACCTCTAAGTCCCAAAGGAGGGGTATGTGAGAAAATGGCGAAATAAAATGGTGCTCGTTAACTATACGCGGCGGAGCGTGCGCCCCCTGAACGGACATGAGAGGCAACCCTAGGCGTCAGGCGAAAGCGTGCAATGCAAAACGAGCTTTAATAACGCACATTTTTGAAATACGAAATATTCGCACAACTTGAATGTCCTTTGAGAAAATGCGTGTGTTTCTTGAAAGTGAGCTGTGACGTGCTGGAGTTAAGTTGCAATATGGCTCGCTACAAATACAAAGATAGTGCTAGTTTTCCTGTGAAATGATTACTTTCTGAATTTGTGATCTGTTTCCTGTGGTCTTTAGACTCCGTCTAGATCCGTGTCACTAAATACTTACAGAATGTTACTTAATATATTTTTTGTTTCTTTAATCTAAAATCTCAATAATAAAACACCTTAGAACTTTAGGTACTAATTCTAGATAGGAACAAAAAAACAAAAAAGACTAAAAAGGATAAAAGTATCAAGATATCCTGCTTCTTGTAAACAATGCCACCTTACTAGAGTCACGTTACAGTAACACAAGGATCCTTAAATCAAGCCGTGTACAAAGGATCGGCGCTTTAATGAATCAGAGACGTAGAATGCTCATTTAGCCTTCATGAGGATTACGAAAACTTTCCCAGTCAAAGCGTTCTACTTAGCAAAATTATATACAAACGTTTGCATTGATATTTCGATTGAGATTGCGCTGTAAGTTACGCAGTTGAGTAGTACCTGCCGTATATGCCGGTCAGTGTAACTCGAATTGTCAATATAAGTTAACCGATTTTCGGGGTAGACGAGGGTTTGATGCCTTGCGTACTTGGATGGCAAAGTTACAAATAGCTAGAACCCTTGTCTGGGTAATTTATTAGGTCCCGTTTCTGTGTGGTGCTATTCTCAAACTCTGGGTACAATAGTATTGTGAAACTTTACTAAGAACTCAGTAGGTACTTTTTGGACAAAATAATGAAATAGTTTATAATAGATATTATAATGTTTAAACCCGGAATCGAACCTGGTTTTTGTTTTTCCTGATTGATCTGTGTTTGACCAGATATGCAAAAAGTCATGTGTATCAGTGGACATGTGGCTTTCGATAATGCAAGTATGGTTATTAATTATTACTTTACATGTTACGAGTATGTAAAACATCTAAAAAGTGGTTATCATATAAAACCTTAAAAGTAGGTGCGAGTTTTGTTCGTCAACACTTATTTTTAGCACAGAGTATTTCTACTAACACTCTGTGGCTATAGGCAATTTCATTTGACACCTTTGACGCAAACATTTAAAGGATGATACCTCACCAGCTGTTTTCACCTGCCTGTGTAACATGTCTTTGAATGAATTTCTCTTTGATAACTCTCGTGTGTTCAATGAGGCAATTGAGAAATGACAAGTTAGGTACTGAGTTCGTTGATCTGTAATTTTATGATTCCATTTTATGCGTGCAAATATACTAAGATCGCGTCGCAAGGAACAGATTATTTGCCTATTTGCTACGTTTTTTATAATAGGTAGATGAATTTCAATCACTAGGCACGGTAGTCATTCCCACATCTATCTAAATATATAAAACTCTTTTGAAGCTGGCTGACAATCAACGCACAGCTCAAACTATAAGTCCTAGAGGTATGAAATTTGGAGGGTAGTATCCTTATATAGTGTAGGCTTGCACTAAGAAAGGAACTTTGAAAGGGTCTAAAATTAGGATCAAAAATGTTAACCAAATAATTCGTATGCTGCTACCACGCGAGCAAAGCCGCGGGCGACAGCTAGTCTCTTGATAATTGCCTATACTCTAGGGCCTTTGAGGATGAAAAATGTATTTTTGTTATCAAAACAAACTTTTATAATTTTGTTGATAAAATTCTAAAATGGAAGCTGCTTAGAATGAGTCATAAAATATGTCGTTTACGTTTATGAGCTACGTAAATATTAATGGTATGGGGTAATGGGGAATTGTGGTGCCCAAGATAAAAATATAATTACCAGTTTGTTTCCTAGAACTAAGTAGGTACTTATTAGAAAATAGAACCCAATTTGGGTTCATCGGAAAATACCCTGTTTTTACTTCCAGCTAGACAACACAAGTCAGACTCGTATTATGAAACTAGGGTCTACTAAAACTGTCGAATAAACCACTTCTACTTTAGGAAAGCCAGATGCAAACGCTCTTGTAGACGCTGAAGCAGAACAGCAGTGCAAGTACCGTTCTTGTCGATCGCATAATTTGACATTTAGAATCGTCAAAATTCGATAAAAATGGTTTTATCGACAGTTGCGGGTACGTTACCAACTTTGTCGATCAGTAGACAAATTCGTTAAATTTTAACGAATTGGCAATGGTGTATGTTTACTATGTTTTGATTCTGACAAACGAAAGTGATTAATAGTGATATTGACAGTAAACTAGTAAATCATGGCAGAAGTGAACGAATGATTTCGGTAAACTCTGACCTTATTTTTGGGAGTACGGATCTTTTGTCGACTAGAGATCCGTACTCGCATGGAACGATACGATTCGATACGTTTATCGACTTTAGCGATCGACAAATAAGCGATCGATAAGAACGGTACTTGTACTGCTGCTTTGTTTATAAGTAATCATTTTTAAGAACCAAAACTATTAGCTTTCTTTCGGGCGTTAAGTTTAACTGAAACAACAAAGCCTCAAACTCAAAACATTTTCCTTAAAATGCAATGGTTAAAAACACCAGCAGTGCAAGTACCGTTCTTATCGATCGCTTAGTTGTCGATCGCTAAAGTCGATAAACGTATCGAATCGTATCGTTCCATGGTAGTACGGATCTCTTGTCGACAAATTCTAACGATGCCTTACGATCGTCAAAATAAGGTTCACTTTCGTTTGCCAAAATCAAAACATAGTAAACATACACCAATGCCAACTCGTTATAATTTAACGTTGTCTACCGATCGACTAAGTTGGTAACCTACCCGCAACTGTCGATAAAACGAATTTTGACGATTCTAAATGTCAAATTAAGCGATCGACAAGAACGGTATTTGAGAGGCAGAAACGGAAGCGGTCACAACGATCGTAAATAATCCGAAAACTAACTCAAACTCAATCAATAAAATAACTACATTCAAACGATACAAGCTCCAAACTAATACAATAAGAGCCAAAGTTAACAACAGCTGTGCAGAATAAGCCCGTATTTCAAGAGTGGTACAAACAGAATATTCCTATAAAATCAAAGCTATATAATACTAGCTGATACCCGCGACTTCGTATGCGTACGAAACTATCCACCAAAATATCTGTCAACCAGCTTACGAAGGAGATAGCTCCTCGGTTTACAAAATACGGAAGGTATTTTATAAGTATACACGGTGTAACATTATTACTGTAGAAGTCCAAAAGGAGGGTATTTTACAAGTCGTGAACAACAATGTTTGTTCTACGACTTTTGAGATTTCGAAGTTTTTCATTCGTAAAATGAGCTCGTAAGTTTTACTTAAAATGTACATACCTACACACAGCATTCGTGTGCATGCGACGCGGTATTAGGGTGCATGCGTGTGTACGGGTTTACGCAAATAGTAAACAAACACTTAGGGTTGTCGCAAATTTCTAAAATAATAAAAGTTGTACTTTTGTATGGAAATTTATATTACGATATATTGACCCTTTGCACATGTCCAAGCACTCAGGTCTGAATACGTCCCCTTTAGGCTTGTATGGTAATTATGTTACACTTTGTATAGACTGTCTGACTCTACCTTTAGAAATGCGCGCATCTAAAATCGTTAACTCTGAATTCATGTTTCTGTGAGAACGCTGATGGAATATAATATTGAAACTGTATATAAATGTGCTGACGAGAAACATATTCATTGAAAAGTTACGTGCATATTGAAATTGTGTATGCAGCTTTTCGTTTGAAAAGGATTATCATTTTACATTTTATACTTGAGAGCTTGGGCGGATGTTTTTAATATTTCAATTTACTTGATACAACATTCTTTTAATGTATGTTTTCTGTTGCTGATATTAGTTTTCAAAATGCATTAACATCATCAATCATCATCATCAATATATATAAAACTCTTTTGAAGCTGACAGAGAATCAACGCACAGCCTAAACTATAAGTCCTAGAAGTATGAAATTTGGAGGGTAGTATCCTTATGTAGTGTAGGGGTGCACTAAGAAAGGAATTTTGAAACGTCACACTCTAAAGGGTAGAACGCGAGCAACGCCGCGGGCAACGGCTAGTAAAAAATAATTAGGTAGGTACCCAGATACAACACCATGAATGTGGCTGGGTACGCAAGTAGGGGAATGCCGAAGAAGAAATGGTTTGATTGTGTGAAAGATGGAGATGATAATGAATGTGACAGGAGTAGATTCAGATAGACGAATGATAGGAGTGAGTGGAAGAAGAAAACATGTTGTGCCGACCTCACTTGGTGTAGAATAAAGACAGGGAAATTATTATGACAGATTTCACCAATTCAATGAGTTTAGAATTTTTTTCGGTAGCTGCACTCTTCGAGTACCTATGTTTCACAATATAAAAAAAATTACTGACAAAATCGTGCAAGCAAGGTTAAGAAAAACTGACCAACTAGCCAAAGTCTTCAGCGCATACAAAACCGTGATCAATAATTATACTCGTAGTTATACAAATGCCAGTACGAGCCATGTACAGAAATTCCGAGATAATGTAAAGATGCCTACATAACTACAAGCCACAGTTGGACATCGAGTATTTTGCATCCTTGAGCGAATCCCTCAGACCTATGTCTCTCCAGTCAAATTGGGTTTTCCGCTCCAATAAACACCGGATATGTGAGCAGATTGGTCAAGTGTACCGACGGGTGGTACTTTGGCGGAGATAAAAGAAATGTCTTGACCACAGAGACTTCTATGATTTAATCATTGTGACTGGAATTTGGAACCTCACTTCAGAGTTACGGATCCTAATGAAGGTCACAAAAGATATGGATATGACTTTCTCACTAAGATATTTCATAAGTGGGTTCCTAGTAGACACCGTGTCTGTTTATGAGGGGTTCATGGTAAATGTGGTTAATGGTCTCTGTTGGTGGCATTGTGTGAGCAAATGTCAATGGTCATGGGAAAGCGTTGATCAGTTTTGATCAAATCATGATTACTCTCGACCACAGTTCTAATCCGGATCCATAGATTTTGAAAAAAATGACACGAAATCTGTCAAAATCCGGATCCAATTTGGAACGGCGGTGGTCGAAGTAGCCCTACAGGACTGACCAACTCGTCAGAGAGCGTCCACGATTTCTGATGAATCTCTTGTCCTCCTTTCGGCCATGTACTCTACCCAGTGCTTCTATAAGTCACTCGTAGCATGCCCAAAAACGTTGAAAACTCTACGACCTCATCACGTTTACCAAATAATTTCGTTTGTGTAATCAGTAACTCTTCAATTGGAAGCGCAAAAGCCATCGGTGTAGAACAGCAAGCTAATCACCAAATTCGACGCCAGTTTGTTTTTAACTCACGGAACCCAGTGCAAACAGCTTAAACTCTACCACGAAAGACCAACCACGATTTCTTGAGCAGTTTTCATTCACACTGCGCGGTGACACAGTCACTCTGCAAAATACCGCGCGTCAGACATAAGGCAGCCGCGCAATGTGCCTTAAAAACACTAGCGAATTTTCGTGTCGTTTTCGTAGTACTCGATTCGAGTCCCATCAGTGTTACACGATAAATATGTTGGTGAAATTAAAAGGCATATTTTAAGTCAGTAGTTTAGAACCCCATTTCATATTACGGTTAATTTTTGTATCGTCAAAAACATTCATCGTCTAGATGCAAATGAATTGAGAAAGCAGTCAAATCTGCTATCGTCTACTTTCGTTGCTTCAAACAATTTGTTCTGAATAAGTACAACGTATAGTAGCAGATATTTCACCTTTTCAAGAGGTTAAAAGATCAAAAGGTCGATTCTGAACAAAAATAGTCAAATTAAAGGAAAAACTCAATTTACTGAGCGTGACTGAATTACGAAATACTACACCAAATAAAAAGGTATGGTATTGTACAATTCTTTTGCCTTTCAAAGGCTAAGCCAAATGGCAGAATAAACTGAAATATCTCATTTAAAAGAAGCACTTAGCTTGCCGCCCATTGAGTCATATAAAACCGAGGGACGATTTATTACAAATCTAGCTAAAATAATATTTAGCTTTGTTGAGATACTTATCATTTATGTTACGAATGATTGTAAATTTTGTGATATTAAACAATATCTTAATGATATTTTAAAGTCTTTTATTAAAAACAATCTACAGGGTTTTTTTAATATATATTCTGTAAAAACTATAGAGAAATAACCCTCTTATTGCTACACGTCATCATCAACTTATAGGGTTCATAATACCTATTTCCTAAGACATTAAAATGAACTGCATTGCTTCTTGAGTTGCTACGTTTTTCTAAAGAACTCGCTACTTATGTGAATGCTATTCAATCAAGAAAAATTACCTAGAAAGAAGAGTTCGCCCGGGGAAGTGCTATCCCATACCTATTTATGCCGCAAAGCAGTATGCATTTTTAACCAAGCCAAAGTGTCAAACAATAAAGTACGCACCGCAAATGTTAATAGGGCAGACAAACAAAACTGAAATCGGAAAGAAACAGTACACAGACTTGGCTTAGTGCCACGACCATCGGTCTGATCTCCAGACAACATTAATATTCGCTTATTGGATGCACTCGTGGCCGATGCCTGGTTAGTGTCCGGACTGTCCGGTTTTAAAACGTAATGAGTTGCGGTTATTAGTGGTATTTCTTCACTAATAAACGCAACTTCACACTCTTCAGATTGCTCAGGAACTGCATGATCTAATATCACCACATTTCTACCATAGAACAAGCCGACGCTTGGTTAGCATACCATTCATTCGCACCAAGCGTTTTGGCTCTACATTCATTCATGCGAACTGCTAAGGAATGAAACTGACAGACAGGCGTCATGGCTCAGTCGGTAGTAGCTCTGCCTTCCGTGCTGTGGGTCGTGGGTTCGATCCCCACCGAGAACAAAAATTTGTGTGTTGTAAACATAGATGTTTGTTCTGTGTCTGGGTGTTTCTATTTATTATAAGTATGTATTTACAAAAAAAAATGTATGTATGTATTCTATCAGCAATCTAGTTTCCATCGTACAAGCTTTGCTTAGTTTGGGACTAGAAGGCGTTGTGTTAAGTGTCCGTGAATATTTATTATTATTATTATTTATTAAACTCGTTTCCGTCTTCTGTCTTACCTGAAAACTACAATTCAGGTTTTTTTCAAGGCAAATAAGGTAAATAGGTGTCATAATAGTCATCAACGTCATAATAATCATCAAGAGGTGTAAAAAGGTAAATAGGTGTATCTACGTGTCCGCCTAGACCTGCTTCATAGCCAGCTTCACTGTCACTTAACACTATAAAATTGTCGCAAAAAGACATTCTATTTCATATGGAAAAACTGTCCTGACGCAACATCTACACGATATCAGCGGATACATTTAACACTAAGCTTTTACACCTTGTCGACACTGGCATGGTAAATTTAATTCAGGACTAGATTTAAAAAAAAATTGTATTATAGTTTTGGGATATGTCTGTCAATCTCGTGTCCCTAGAGACCAGATAGAAAAAGCGGTGGTGCTGAAAAAGGATCTAATATGAGTGCCTTCTCCGTAAGTAATATCGTAAGGGTTACTTAAGGCTTACAGTTATTTTCCTGTATATTTTATTCGGTAAAAGCTCCCAGAGATGTACGAGTAACGAAATTGTTTCTCTAAATCCGTTCTTGTAATAAAGATATAGATCATATTTAAGACCATCTTCAGGAGACTTATTGGTGAGCTTAAGGAATTCATTATCAGGCGTGAAATGTCCACTATTAGAGAAAGGTCAACCTCAAAATATCATCACGGAGGGTATTAAGGTCACCTTCATCTTAGACTTCTTGCTGCTGCCACGATAGTAAATAAATATTTATAGTCACATAATAATTGCATTAGTCCTGAAGTCAAAACTATGGAAACCACGTTGTTGAAGCAGCACCTTACTAACAACTATGTCTATCTATCTATCTATCTAATCAGCCTATGCTGACTGCTGACACCCACTGTTGGGTATAGGCCTCCTCTTTGTCACGCCATTCTTTTCGATCCTGCACCAATCGAATCAGTGAACAACTATGTAGGACATATTTATTTTGTAAATAAATAGTACCATTTAGAACAAATATCTCGGTTCATAGACTGTATTCAAAACATGCTTTAACAAACACCACTTAAGATAACTATGGAAGGCGTTAGTTAGTAAACAAAGACCTTGAAATTCTGAAGCTCGCAGCGGATCCAATCAACCGGTTTTCCCCAAAAACCTTGCTGAAACTTCGCTCCAAAATCTCAATCAAACGCAGTGTTTGAAACAATAGACGCAGCACGAAGATATTATTTTGAACCGCGCTCAGTTACCCGCAGACTAGATTGCATCGCTTGCCAAACGCAAAGCTTTCAAAACCACGCAAGTAATCCAGATTTCATTGCATTGCAAGATCAACAAGTACGTATAATGGCGACAAAAATTCAGATGGCGTACTCGACACGAAGGGGAGTGGTTTCGAGTTCGAGTTGAGAAAAGCCGGAAAATGTAGGGTCTTGGTTGAGTTCGATTGCAAAATTTCGAATCAATTTGATGAGGTTTGTCAGAGAAAGTTGGGACAGTTTTAAACCAGTACTCATCCATACCATACAAATTGAAGGTTTTGGAGTAAGTCCTTGCCAGATTATTTTTTATACAAATGTTAATAAATTGCATTAGCTTCGCAATGTTTCATCAAAAACACCATGAAGGTTTTAAAGAAACTCAATGTAAAACCCTTGGTCTCGCGATCGTAACGCACAACGCAGAGTGTTTGCTCCTCGCCGCTGACGCAGACTGCGACGTAACAAAAGACCATACTAGACGTTTTCCATACGATTATGTGTCCGGCGCTGCATGCTGCATACCGCTGCGTTGTGCGTTACGATCGCGCGACCAAGGATTTACTTTGGAATAGTGACACCGTGTTTTGTTTTTTGCATTAACAACCAGATTCAAACTCGATCAAAAGAGACAGCACACGGTGTATTCCATGCTTACATCGAGTTGATTATAACAGGGAGAATGATTTATCCGGCTTCTCCAACTTCACTAGATAAGGTGGAAGGGTTTTCACAATGAAGCTTAATGCAAACAGGGGGGGGGGGGAGCAAAAACGCTGAACGATCGACGATTGTCGAGTGGAGGATGTTTGAGTAAATACCACCCTATGGAACAATGCTCAATGGATTCTATAGTCTGGAAATGTGAAGGAATAGTTCGGAAATTTTGGAAAATGGAAAATTTGAATGATTCTTTATTTTCCCATTTTATGTAGAACGTTTTGATATTCAGTCTGTTTGTTTAACTGCGAAATTTACTGAAAATCAATTCGTCAATATTGTGTATTTTTTTTGGGGCCCGCTGTGAACGTGTTCAGTGAGGCAAAGCTTTGTTAACCACTTACATCACGTGAATCATCGGTTTGTTCCATCTATAAATTGTATAAAAATTAGCTTTTAGACATAACTCAGTTCGCATAAATTTATACATTTATTTTAATCCTTTTCATATTCGAAAGCTCCAAAAACCAATTTAGACTCACAAAGTTTCACACGGCAACGAACGTTTTCACTCTGGACGATACCGACACCTACACGATATCTTTAGTGACTCAAACAAGAATATAGATAACTACCCGATGTAAAGCCGTCTAAGCCCACTATGCAAATGAGCGGGCTCGATGGGAAGTTTTTTTCCCATCTGGCCCACCAGTGGGTCGGCCGCCGGTGAGCGCGATGGGAATAACCCACTAAACCTATCAGATCAGCTCTTCGCCGATATCGAGCAGGTATCGTGTCGGAAGCAGTATAAAACCATGCCAATGTGTAACATAGTTTTATGATATCCACGTGAAAAATTCACCAAAAAGCATGCATAGATTTGAAAGAATTCGATTGAAATACCAATTCAGAATTCGAATAAATAATTGAGTCAGAGCTAGTTTGAAATGCGTTGAAATGTTTTGATTTACTCTGATTTATGTTTTTGAAATCGCATTTTTCATATTTCCCGTGCTCTTTGATAAATTGGCTTTAAAACTAATATAAAATTTATATTTTTTTCCCAAATTTTATGGTTGATTAATGAGTCATAACTATTTATAAACAGGTAATATTTTTTTTTTCGTATAAGTATAATATTTTTAGATAAGATTTTTGGTAAGAATACAACCGAAAACGAGTCTTAACAGCAATCACAGAGTAAGAAAATATATTGTACTGATTAAAAAGTTAAGTTCGCACGCCTTTGTTTATCTTTGTTTGTTTGATCTACGCCGGTCCAAAGCGGTTCATTGCCAAATCTAAAAGAGTGAATGACTGAATGAATGAAAACCCTTTATTGTACACAAACCTTACAAACTTAAAAAAGGGGAAATAGGAGTTTGGTTATTTTATTAGAACAACCAACATTAGGTTGTGTTATATTCATCACAAACTTAGAAAAGATAAAAAACAGGTGTTAGGTTATTTTATTAGGAGAACAAGCAAAGGTTATGGTTTACTAGCCGTCGCCCGCGGCGTTGCTCGCGTTCTAGACCCTTTAGGGTGCGACTTTTCAAAATTCCTTTCTTAGTGCACCCCTAGACTACATAAGGATACTACCCTTTAAATTTCATACCTCTAGGACTTATGGTTTAGGCCGTGCGTTGATTCTCTGTCAGCTTCAAAAGAGTTTTATATATATTGATTATATTTTATGTTGTAGTTATGATATAGCATAGAATATAGTTTCCAACTCAAAAGCATATTGTAAACTTACTATAACCACATGACTAGCCACAGAGTTCAAACTTACCACTACAGATTGAAGTACCACCTACATCCCAATCTAACTTTGTCTAGCTACTAACTAGGTATTAATGCGAAACGGGTTGAAGTTGTGCAAATATTGATGAAGGGTTAAGATTGTATGACGACGACAAAGGTTAATTTCTTATAATAAAATTTGAAGCCATTTGTACATTATTGTTATTCACATGTGATATTATTAAATTATTAATAAGGAACGTATCTGGATAAAAAAATTAAGGCTTTCATTAAACAAAATTTAAGAAAAATTACTCAAAATTTAAATTAATCTGAACTTGTACAGTTAAAACAATACAATACAAGTAATGTAAATAACACGAGCCAATGTTGGACCATACGGTCGAAATTTCTATTAAAATTGATGGCGTTCTTAGTACCAGGAAAATGTTTAGCATGACACATAGCTTTCACATAGTTATACCACCAAAACCGTCCAACACAAACACTGGAAGTCTAATTTATCCACATTTAAATATTATCACGCTAAAACCAGCTGGAAGCTAATTGCAATATCCTGCAGAGCGGCTTACACAGCTTAAGCGTACATAGCTGGTTTAATTCCAAGCTTGCAACAAAGGCAACTTAAAACGAACTCAGTTCAGGTATTGAAAACGCCGTAGGTTGAACAATTTGGATATAAATACCGGAATATTTACTCTAGCTTACTTTTGTCTATTGTTGGAATCAAAATAAATTTAAGAACTAGAAAAATTTAATTTACACGACAATACAATGAAGATTTCACTGCATATAAAAAAAAAGCGAAAATATCAAAATTCGAAAGAATCGTATAGTTTTCCATATGGAATGATCTAGCTGTTCCACTCGAACCCAGCCAGCTTATAGCTAGAATTAATCCTGCAACACATGCATGTAACATCTCAATTTAAGTTGAGACCCGCCTCTGAATGAGAAGTAAGCTCTTTGACGATGCAACTTCAAACATCCACACGTACACTTCTAACATGAGTACTAGTATCTCGCTTGTATCACTTCATATTGGAATTAAATCTAAAATGAGCCGTAGTGAGCTAACTTTAGATGTTACTAACACAGGTTCAAAAATTTGAATCAATATCGTAAATTTTTTAACGCTGTATTGGAAACAAGAGACTGTTTGAAACGATTTTGGTAAGATTTAAATATTATGGAGATTTTTTTGCTGTTTGACTATTCTTGATCCTCAGTTAAGGGTTCAACGTTTGTCTACACTCTAGACAAAAGCGGTGATCAAATTCACAGCGATTCATGGTATGATCAGAGATTTATTGGCAAACAATAAAATAAAAAGTCATAAATGATGAGTCAATATCTGCAGCCCAACCTACCGATTTACTAGGAAAAACCACTCTGGCTTTGAAAGTTTGAATTCTAGTGATCCCGAAAGTTTGGATTCTAGTGATTCTGGTATGAAACTTTGATGGCAGTACTATTCCATGTTCTGTGGTTATTACATAAATACAGGGTTGACATGCGACATGATTAAAACAGATTCTCGAGGCTAGCATACGAGAATTATAAACTTTGTGAAGATTTCTATGAAACAGAAACTTGCCAAAGTTCAAAAGACTGGCTATGATGTTACCTTTTCAAAAAGCTCTTTCAAAAGCTATTTAAAAACTGCTTTATGTAAATCTATCAGCAGTCTAGTTCCCTACAAGCTTAGCTTAGTTTGGGACTAGAGGATTTCGTGCGAAATGTTCATGAATATTTATTAGCATTTCTCTAGCCAATGGCGTTTTTTGCAAACGCTAGATATTAGAAAACATTAGAAATGTATAGGGATAGTCGCATGACCTATTATGTAAGAAAAAAAATCTATCATTTTGGAAGTTCTCCCCATCGGTATCCCCCAACCAAATATTTGGTGGGGATTTCTAAAAAAAAAAATTAATCCCCACTGGTAGAGATTTCTCAGTGGAGATTTCTGGAATATACCATTATTTACAGTGTTGTCAGGGGTAAGGGCCACTACAGTTCAACGTCCAGTTTATGCTCGTCATTCGATTTTGTAGATTCATAAACCTAGGCTGAATTCAAACGACACGGTACGATAATCCACTGAACTAGTTCATGATTTATATTTAAGCTCTCCAGTAACTACTTTCCTATCAGCAAATTCCGCAAATCGCAAGTTTAAATAACTCTGACGCTGTGGTGAATCCAGGTTTGATACCGCTATTATAGAGTTTTCTTTGACAAATTCTGGGGAGCCTTTTTTTTATGATAAAAGTAATGGAACAAGCTGATAGCTCACCTGATCTTAAGTAGTAACTTCTGCCTATAACAATGCATTACCTCACAGAGCAAGTCCAATGAGCACGTGCCCTGTAAGACAATGCACTGCGTCCATCACTCTCAGACTTAAAGATCTTGAAGTCTCATGTGCCTGTAATTACACCGGCGCCCTTACCCTTCAAACCGGAACACAGCAATGCGAGCATCACAGCTTGGCGGCAGAAATAGGTACCTAGAGCCTAGAGCCTATGGATTGTAAAGCTTTTAATACTTAGGTAAGGGAAGTATATTTTTAAATGCATTCATTGTACTGTACATTTGCCCGTACAACGTGTGGTACCTATGGTGATTTCCATTTCTTAACTTTCTAGTTGGCAGCCCGCCAAATGATCGATGCGTTGGCACCACGCCAGGGCATCTGTCGTCCAAACAAAAAAGGTAAAATAACTATTTACTAGTTACACGTAATTTAGCATTCTTCATTTGTGTAAATGCTGATTAGCTTGTTTTCTTTTGAGGATTAACCTTTTCAGGAACCAAGGAAGCTCGCTCAGTTATCTCATCTATACTTCTGGCTCTTTCAAACCTTATTATGTGTGACATAACGCTCAAACTATGATAGTCTAATATTTAAGAACCAATTTGAAAAACCGCTTCAAACTGTAGCTGTTCGAAGTACCTATCTAAAAATGAACGCGTTGGGGTCGAGCACGAACTTTGGCAATAGTAAATAGTAACATGAGCTGTCTGTACCAGGATAACAACTGCCTTTTACGTTGAAATAATAGATTTTTTTGTACTGATGAAAATGATACAACAGTCAAACATCCTCGACTGCGCAGAACATTGCTCGCCCTAATTACCAAGCTACTTCAGTAATTCGATCTGACCAAGCAGTGACATGCGAAGTCCGCACGTGCAAAACTCTCGCGTTTTTGTCGCCTAGTGATAGGCACACATGCATAATTGGATCGCCTATTTCAATACCAATTGTGATACAGAAATAGGTACCTATCAGCCCGTTGGCCGTGCTGATTTCTCTCGATGATTTAGGACAGGTGCTTTTGCTATAATTCAGCTTTGTTCTACTAGATAACTTATGACATTAGTATTGTTAGAATTTGAAGCTTAGAATTTTGCAAAGAAGATTTTTATAGCTACCACAACATTTTTTGTCTGCTGGCATTTTATTTTGGTACTAAGAGATTTATTAAGATAATAAATAATAAATAAAATAAATAAATATTCACGGACACTTAACACAACGCCTTCTAGTCCCAAACTAAGCAAAGCTTGTACTATGGGAACTAGATGGCTGATAGAATACACACATACATTTTTTTTTTTTTGTAAATACATACTTATAATACATAGAAACACCCAGACACAGAACAAACATCTATGTTTACAACACACAAATGTTTGTTCTCAGTGGGGATCGAACCCACGACCCACAGCACGGAAGGCAGAGCTACTACCGACTGAGCCATGACGCCTGTCAAATGATGATGATTTGTTTTATTTAAAAAATACACTATAAATTTGAAAAATAACCTAAACGTAATCTTTATGATTTTCCTTAGTAACAAATACTGTAATAAAAATACTTACCAAACATTTTTGAGTTATTTACGAATTGGAATAAATTTGTATAAAGGAATTCTCTAAAAATTTGGAGCGGCGTAAAAGGAGCATTGCCGAGACACATACTTCTTACTCAAATTCCTTTCTTACGACAAATTCACTTTACCAAAAACGTCTCACATCATTTCTTTAGATTCCTACGAACAATACTCAAGACGACGAAATTTTATGACATCATCTAGAAACAGACAGTGTAGTTTTATCGCCTCTATATGTAGGTCAGACGCAGCTGACCGCTATAACTTATCCTCTATTGAGCGGCTATTAGAAGACGATCAGAGGGACTTAATGTCACGCATTCTTTTCAAGAATGACCCTGCCTTACACTTACACATAAGAAACTGGGATCCTACAAATTCCTTTGAATAGTGTTGTTTTCTTACATACAAGAACGTTTCACTGAACTAAATTGCACCGGGTTGAATTTAAAGGGTCATTCTCAATGCTGTAGCGCTCTCATTTAAAACTAAATTAATACTTACTTTCATTAACACGGTGCATTGACGAAGAGGATCTGCTAACACTGGACAGGGTAGAACTTCTTAATTTTGTAGGTGGTTTTTTTTTTGTTTTATTACGGCTAAGGTAACTCTGTAAATGCCGGGACTAATACCGCGTTCACACTATGCCATTGCCGCTGCCGGCATGAATGCCGCGATTAATTCCGGAATGATTGCCACAGCAACATCGCCTTTATTCCTACACCGCGTTCACACATGCCCATGCCGCTGCCCGAATTATTGCCTCGATTAATTCCGGAATTATTGCCACAGCAACATCGCCAAGTTCATGCCCTAGCTCTTTGGTGAGAATAAAGGCGATGTTGCTGTGGCAATCATTCCGGAATTAATCGCGGCAATTATGCCGGGCATAGTGTGCACGCGCTATAAAGAATAACTCAAAGTAGGCACCCCAATAAAGTCATTTCTATCATAGTAGTCAGATGAAAGCTTAGTAACTATTAGTTTTTTTAAACAGCTGTTTAATCAATGGCTCAAGCAAATCACCCACCTGACGTTCAGAGGTAACCACTAAATAACCCACCTGACGTTCAGAGGTAACCACTGCCTATAACGATGCATTACCTCACTGAGGACGTGTCCTGTGATGCATTGCACTTCGTCCATCACACTGAGACATCGCTGAAAACTAAATATTTCCGCGATAAATTGAATTGGAAAACGCAGTATGTTAGGTACTGTACCGACATAGCGCCGTGCGCCAATGAGTCATTGCCTCCTGCGCACATTAATCTTCCACTAGGTGGTGACGGAAAACATCGCTAGGAAACCGGCTTGTCCTAGTTTCATAACAGAACTAGAATTATAAAGTACTTAATTGTTTCAAGCCCGATGCGATCTGTGGATAATTATTCTATCAAAATGTAGTAGATAGAAGTATCATTGGGATATTGTTGGCATGTCAATAAGTCCGTCATTTTGTGACGATGACTTCTCAACCAAATCTCAATAATACTTTTACTAGATTTTGTTTTCATTGAGATTTCAAAAGATTTTTTATCCATCTTTAAGAACCACCATCTTTATTTCTGAAGTCAAAGAACTTAATCATCATCATCATCAATAAAAAACTAAATAAAACTATTTTGAAGCTGACAGAGAATCAACGCACAGCCTAAACTATAAGTCCTAGAGGTATGAAATTTGGAAGGTAGTATCCTTATATAGTGTAGGGGTGCACTAAGAAAGGAATTTTGAAAAGTCACACTAGAACGCGAGCAACACTGCGGGAGACGGCTAGTACATAATAATATACTTATGAGTAAATAATATCTTTTACTGTTTATTACTTTTTAAATTTACTTTTATTTACGTACCGCAATAACAGTAATTTTCAAAACCACTTACCATTCTATATCAAATCTTAATATGAAATTAATGGGCACTTAAAGATGAAATGCAAAAGCAGAAATAATTAAACCGCTATAAATTAAAATATTAAAACAGGTAAGCGAGCTACCACGTAAAGATCACGTACACTCGCTCGTAAAAAGAACTTCATTGGAATATACACTAACATGTAAAAGTGTGTTTGTTTGTTTGTCCTATCCGTTGGTCCAGTACCTCTGTAATAGCTGATATCTACATTTTACGAGTATTTGTTAGTAACGTAGCAGTTTCTACGTTAGCCCTGAGCCCGTAGTCTGAGTTTTGTTTTGTTGGTCGAAAAGCATATCGAGAAGCGACTTGCGAGATATTTTGTATGAAAACCCGATAAGCGCCTCTAGCGGGAGATTTGCAAACCATTTTTCTCCGGAAACTGCGAGTTACTCGATTCTCGCTTGTTGCAAATCAACATAGCAAAACTCAGACTACGGGCTCTGGTATTTCATTGCCCGAATTGTATAATCTCCAAGCAACCGTTAGTTAGCTGATTGGTCTCATCTAAACAGCTGTTAGTTTTACATTAACCAATGCACTAAATTACTTAACAGAAAAAAAAAAGTTTTATTCACAAAGAAAATTACAACTAATACAGTATTTACAATATTTACAAAATACACATGGAACAGTTGAGCTATCTACAAACCGTTGCAAACGATTTATAGATAGCTCAACTGGTCCAAATCAGTACCAATCGGAAGCGTGCCCAAGACACTGGCTGCATTGCCGCGCTGAATAGCAATGCTGATACGCTGGCCTAGATAATCACCAATCACAAAATATATTCATAACTTTTTTATGTCACCCGAATTCGATACTCCTGTATTTTCATACTTACTTTATCAATGCATTTTATACTCATACTAATGATTATGCACGACACAAGCGCAGTCGCCGACTAAAGACTAAATCACACAAACCCATAAAATTAAACATTAAAATTCTACAGCGAATTAGCATTTCCCAAGGATTATGTAATCTATTTAAAACGATACTATTCTTTTTTATTTGTTAAACTATAGAACAACAGCTGATAGCAATAATTCACAAAGACAATGCTAGAGACATCAATTTAAGCTAATTAATTCACGCTGAGTTAAAACTGTGTTTTTAAAACGGCGTGGTACAATAAAAATAACTTTGAGAGTAACACTTGGTGTGCGGTGAAGAGACCGTCACTCAGAGGGTTAATTCTTATGCTAAAATTTTGTAGACCGCCCATTGTACAATTAATTTAAGTTTTGTTTTTATTTTCTTGTAATCCCTAGGTTAAGGTGTGCAATAATGTATTTTCTATTTTCTATCTATCTATCAATCTATGTTTTTACAAAATTTTAACATAAGAATTAACAGTGCGATGTGGTCAGCGCTGTTTTATGATTTTTGTTATACATTTTACACTTTTTTTGAGAAAACCCCAAAGCTTGTTTAACAAAAATATAGTATTCTCTAGTATTTTTATAAAATTTTTAGTAATTTCCGTTTGTTTTTAGTTAAATATCCCTTCTACTTTTATGACTTTCGTAACACATTTTTACACAACTTTTCTTGGGAAAACCCATAAGAAGATTATTTAAGAAAAATAAAGAATTCTGTCGTATTTTTATGAAACTTTAATTTTAGTTATTTCAGTTTGTTCTTAGTTAAATATCTCTACTACGAACCTACTTGAGAATTATGAAGGAAATATTCTAGACTTCAAGAGTGACAATTAACAATGCTTATAGCATCTTCATTGCTTACGAATTCGAGTTCAAATATAAACTATGCTTACATTGTTGCGATCACAAATCATAAGTTCGCGCCATTGCTTAAACTAATCGCTCCTCAAGTGTGTGTCAGCCGCTAAACGGAGATTGAGTTATGTATTCTAGTTTATTAACTGCTAATTTTATGAATTAAACCAGATACATCTTACGAATGCTAGTTTCTCGCTCATTAGTACTTCTACTTTGACAGGGTTTGACGTTTTACGAGCGAATCTGTCCACTTCTGGACCTGAGGTTTTAATGTTCAGAAAGAGTGATTTAGGGCCTTTTCCATCCATCGACTTCCTGCGATCATAACAAATCAATGTCGTCGGTCCATCAGAAGGGTGATCGTGATCACGAACAAATCTGACAGTCGCCGCGTTGTGTTGCGTTCACACTATGCCGCAGTCGGCAGGAAAGTGGGCACGAGCATAGTGTGAACACGATCATGCCTCTTTCCCGGCTCCCGGCCCAAATTCATGCCCTTGAGAATAAAGGCGATGTTGTTGTGGCAATAATGCCGGCAGCGGCATGGGCATAGTGTGAACGCGGTATTACGCATATCCAACGGATTCGAATCATATTGCGTGTCATCGCTAGCTCGACTGCCAAACTTTGTAGCGTGACACGCGAGGGTTACGATACGTTTACGATGGTCACAATTTTTCGTGATCAACGTACAGGTGGGGTGTTCGCTATTTGAGATATTAAATTCCTGAGCGATTGTCAGTTTTTGCTGCGATCGATATTTTTAAATAAGCTTCCATCCAAATGTGGACTTTTGCTTGTATTTGTGAATTATTCTACTTCCACTACTTGATATTATAATGAAGAGGTATTTTTCCAAAGGCCAATATAAAGAGAAAATATATATATTTACTACCAGCAAACAGTGAATCTGGCACAAACAGTGACTAAAGGATTACACTACGTAATTGATTGATCGATCGTAGACGGCTGGTGGTAGATTTGAGCAAGGCGTGTGGTCTGTTCCAACTAGTTATATTGCTCTACTATGTGAAGTGATTTAGGTTACATAATTTATATCTGAAATATTAACGTTGAAAGAAAACATCGAATGATTTTGTGAGATAGGCAAACTTAGTAATCAAGAAACAAACTCGTTACTCCTTACGTTAAGAAGTAGCTTATATTTTGGTGATTGACTATTGTGGCAAAAAATATTGCCAGATTTATCGACCAACCGCTTGTAAGACCAGCACCTAAACTAAAATTCAATACAAGGCGTCTTGTTTATTTATTTATTTTTTTTTATTTTATTTAGAATCACAAAATCCACAGATCTTAAAGGCGAATTGTTTAGCATCTTAAAGATAAACCTTACATCCAATAACGGATTTACTTTATATAAAAAGATTTAATATAAGAGAGCAGTCATAACAATAACGTAGGTTATGTACTTTATAAGAAAAGAACCTGAAACGTATACAACAAACTTTATCAACACTTTAACTCTAAAAGGATATCGGTTACACATTTTCTAAACACATACCTACTTGTGTTAAAAAGATCTACTGAACTGAAGAGTGTGTTATACGATTTTAAAGTTCGACAAATAATGGAATTTTCATAGTAGTTAGTCTTTGTGCGCGGGATATAAAACAAAGGGGTATGTCTAGTGCGGGTGGAAGGCGTGCGAAATCTTAGGAATTGTTCAATAAGCGCAGTGCAGTCAATACTACCAATGCAGATATTGTGCAGGAAGGACATTTCCAAAAGTCTGCGTCTATTTTGAAGAGTTAATATTCTATATTGATCACATGATTCCTCATAACCACCGTATCTATGTTGTGAGCGGTAGTTTAGGTGTTTAATAAATTTACTTTGAATTTTTTCGATCTCCAGTTTATGTGTAATATACTGGGGGCTCCAAACATTGCAGCAGTATTCAAGTGTACTTCTAACAAATGCAAAGTATAACATTTTGATGCATTTGGTATCAGAAAAAGGTTTAGTGACTCGCAGAATAAAACCTAAATTTTTATAAGCTCTTCTAACAATGTCAGCTACATGATCATTAAAAGAAAGTTTACTGTCAAGAAGAACTCCAAGATCCTTAACCTGCTGCGTATTTTTAATTACGTTGTCAGAGATCTTGTAATCGAAATCAATGGTTTTAGTTTTCCTTGTAAATGTTATAAACATGCATTTAGTTACATTGATGTTAATTTTGTTAGCTTTATAATATAAATTGAGCCTGTCCAAGTCCTGTTGCAGTTTATGGCAGTCATTTAAAGATTTGATCGTGTAATAGATTTTTGTATCGTCTGCATACATCAAATAGTTGGCGAAGTGGAAACAGCTAGTAATGTCATACAGATACGCTGCATAGAGAAGAGGAGCAAGGATAGATCCTTGAGGGACACCGGAGGGGATCTCCATAAAGTCAGATCGGTGACCACCAACAACTACAGCTTGACTGCGATTTCGTAAATAAGATTCCAGCCACCTCAGGAGGTCGCCGCAAATGCCGAGTTCCCGAAGCTTGTGGAGCAGGATCATGTGATTCACTCGGTCAAAGGCCTTTTCAAAGTCCGTATATATTACATCAACCTGCGATCCACTATCCATATCACGGAGAACATCATTGGTAAAAATAGAGAGATTAGTGACTGTTGAACGGCCCTTAATAAAACCATGTTGTTGAGAAGGGATATTTTTATAAATAAATGGATAAATGTAATGGTGTGCCGTTTTTTCCATTAACTTGCTAAGGGTATTTAATATTGAAATAGGGCGATAATTTTCAATCATGGTTTTTGTGCCTTTTTTATGAATTGGGATAATATGTGCAGATTTCCAAATCATTGGGAAATAACCTTCCCGAAAACAACGATTGAATAAAGTAGTTATAGGTTTTGCAAGAGTGTCAGCACAGTTAACGAAGAATAATGATGGTATATTGTCACTACCACTTCCTTTGCTTGGGTCAGTACTTTTAAGTAACTTTTTTATGAAATCTTCATCAACATGAATTGTGTGTAGTGTCTCAGAACTTACGATGTTACAAGAAGAAGAAGGGGATTGTACCGTTGAGGGCAAACTAAAATTATTGCAAAAGAAATCATTAAAAGATAAGCAGATTTGTTCGTTATTAGTAAGAACTTTATTTTTATAGAACATTAGTTTAGGGAAATCTGACTTGTTTAATTAAACAAGACGCCACTTTCGCGTGCCCAATTACTACTTATCGTATTAAATGCCAACCTGTAAATATTTTGCAGTAAAGATGGTAAATATACCACTCATTCATATTACAACAATTTTACTATCTTAATGCTGAAAATACGACGCCGTGACCCTGGAAGAAATAACAAATACAACCGAAAAGTTTCAGGCCGAATGTAGGCGGAAAAGTTTCGCAATCTGGTATTTACAAATCGTTTTAGGAAGTTTTCTTTGCTGTTGTATAATTGAGAAGATTAGTCTTGTACATTTCTTTCAGAATTCATTTAAATGTTAACATAGAAAGCAGTAGTAGTAGAGCTTCTTGTGAAGGAGCTGGTGCGGGGAAATGGGAAATGCTACCACCGTACCTCTTTTTTTTTTTTTTTTTTTTTTTACGAGTATACCTATCTGCCGCCAAGCAGTGATGCTCGCATTGTTGTATTTAGGTTTGAAGGGTATGGGTGCCGGTGTTATTACAAGGCCATGAGAATAAGGCTGGAATACTGAAACGTCACTCAAATTTAAGCACCACTTAAAATTGCTCTGCCTCTGTTTGACATTACTCATTTGTAAGAGATGGCTATAATTTAAGCGTGAACTTAATTTAAGAGCGTTTGAGTATTCCAGCTTAATACCTTTATGTCTCAGATTGAGCACAGTGCAACACATTAAAGGGAATATTAGTGGACGTGCTCGGTGAGGCAATGTGTTGTTATAGGCAGTAGTTACCACTTAAATTTACGTGATGCAGCTACACTTACCATCAGGTGTGCTGGCAGCCAAATTCTTAGTATAGCTAAGAAGCTCATAAAAAAAGTGGCCTATCGGCATGTATGAGGATTTAGTTGTATAAAAAAACCTACCCACATTCAGTCTTAATTTTAAATAAACATAGTTTAGTCTAAAACCAATTTAATTATTCCCTGGCTTAATAGCTGTTGTACCAATAAAGCATACCGCCATTCTACCACACCCATTAACTACATAGCTGCGCCCACGCATAGCTTTGATGACTGGCAGATGATTGGTCGAACAATAACGCCTACAAACTGCCACGCCCACATCGCCAGTGACAGAGGACATGATGCCGACATTGCCGACCCTGGCGTTATGCCAGGATGGGAACAATAAATGGGATAACGGGGTCACTGTGATCAGTACCTGTAGGAATTGTCTGTAGTGGCTTCAAGATACTGCGAGGCTACTGCCAAACATACAAGAAAAACGTTAAGTCGTTCAGTCCATAAGAAATATTTCACTAATTGCACGTTTCTTGATAGTTTTTCATTATTTGAAAGAATAATAATACACCTATACGAAGATATGTCGCACGAACAGCAAATCTCTATCGTTGACTACAAAGTCAAAGTTCTCGTCGAATAGGGATCCATCGCCTATCAGAGACAAAGTCCAAGTGAAATTCAAAATGCTTTTATTCAATAAAACCTCACTGACTCACTGAAATCGTCATTAGAATTAGATTACTTCTGAAGTTCGTCTGCTAGATTAAAGCACTTCTTAAAAAAAAAACACTGATGTCCAACGGGTAACCACGTAACCAGCGATAATGGATACAATTTGCGTTAGCTCGTATTTCCTCGCTCGTATCAATGTCATTTCTCTTCAGCAAGTCAAAGTCCAATAACCTTTCCAGGAACTGTAACAAGCCCAGCTGGCCCTTCAGCCTGGAGTGAATGCGTGTCGACAGCATTGTCGCTGGCGACGGTCCAGCGCACCTGTTGCACTATCACAGCAATAGAGATAGTTGAATGGGTGATTCCGCATTGACTGTGAATTGTGTAAATAGTCTAATCTGGATCTTGCTTCTAACATGTAGCAGCCGTGCAGTAAAAGTGGCATCAAAGTTTATTATTTGCACTACCATTTCAGGCGTTATAGTTCTGTCGGTAATAGTATTACGGCGGGCGTGAGTTCGATCCCCACCAAGAACAAATGTTTGTGTGTGGCAAACATAGATGTTTGTTTTATGTCTGGTTATTACTACGTATGTAGTATAACAAAAATAATACGATTTATATTGTATTATTTTTATACGGATGTAAAAAGTAGCACCATAAGGGTTTCGAACCCTACGGGACCGTAACCCTACAAATTATATAAGTATTCTATAAGCAATCTAGTTCCCATAGTAGAAGCTTTGCTTAGTTTGGGACTAGAGGGCGTTGTGTGATATTCCCAAAAAGACTTTGTTTTACTGACAAAATACCTCTTGCCTTTATTGAATGAAATAAAAATTGTCTTCCTTTATTAAAAAAAAAACAATCAGTCAGCACAAAAATTGGCGTTACAAGATCAAAGAGTATAACGCCGACCAAATAAATTTGTACATTTGCAAGCCTAAATAAAGAGCACGAAGGGCATTGTTTACACACACGATTAAGAACAGAGAGGTCTCAGCACGAATGTGGCAATCGTAAAGGTAAAATATCCGAGATACACTGCGCGGTGACGCTAAAGTGCCCGTCAGTCGAGTTGGCGTTGACGCACAATATGACTCAACTACGTAAGGCCTACGTAAAGTACTGTCAGTTTTATTCGTGCTTACACAGAACACAGGCGTACTTGACACAGCTAATGAGATGGTACGAAAACAAACGTGTCCTTATGTATCTTGGAGAATATAGACTGTTTTTAATAAAAAGGGTCATGTCATTGTATTTGTGGAAACAATCTCCCTTACTTACGATCGCTACATAATTTTATTCTTCTTCTTCTTCTCTTCATTAATGGCCTCTGTCTGTCATTTCGACAGACAATTTTGCCAATGTCAAGTGATATAATTGTAATAATATAAGTCAAGTCAAGTCATTTGTCAAGTCGGCTGTCGTTTGTTTTGAAAAGAAAATGGTGGATTTTCTCTTCAAAACCTAACACGAATTTTCACATTCAGAAAAACCACTTTACACACATTTATTCCAATGGCTCACATTTTATGTTACGACCTAAGTATTATTGGTTAAAATTCCACCAAAATTAAACAACAATACTCACAATAACACAAGAAAAACTATTAAAATAAAAGTGCTATGTGTCGTTTCAAAAAATAACTCGTGTCCCATACAGCTGTTTAAATTTATTGCTGTCACCTACTAACAGGTAATGTCAGACAGTGACAGAGCTAGACTTTGATTCAATTGTTTAACTATTCGTCTGTCATAACTAAGGCCCAATGAGTTTTCCTAAAACGCTACGATAAATGATCAATTAATCTGGGTTGTACAATTATATAATCCAGAAATAAGAAGCTGGAAAGCGACCAGAGCTTAGAAGAGTACTGATAGTAATGTACATTTGTAACTACTAATAGATCTACTACTACTGGTTCAACAAACACTTTAGTTTTTTACTGTAAAGTTGAGCATTCGTTATAATTAATAAAAATACTAAAAGTTAAAAACAGCGGCATTCCCATCTTATTTATTTGCTCTGGGTCAAAAGTCTCAACAGCAAAGTATTTTACAAAGCTTTTGGATAAGCGTAGAATAAGTGAAGGTTTCTAAACACTTTTATTATCTACCTCAAAGAGAGCTGAAAATCCCTGAAAGCAACGAGCCTCCATAAAACAATCAGAGCGAGAACAGTCCTTGTGCTTAGGGTCAAGGCACACTGACGTGGAAGCCAAGCGTCAATCTACAACTTTCATTGCATGTTGACCCTTATTTCCAGTGTAGCGCTGTTTCGCACCACAGGTTCTTACCACAAATAATTTTTCACTGTTTCATACCAAAATGTCAGCGTTTCAACACACATCAAAATAAATAATATTTTGGCGGCGTTTCTACCCAAAATTCGTCTGTGTTTCTCACCACTAGAGATTTTGTACAGTCAGATAACAGCATAGTAAACTACGCCACAACGTTTATTATCTTGATAGAAATGTACACGTTACGAGTACTCGTAACGTAAAAGCTTTTGCATAACGTAAAAGCTGTATTACGTTTCTTCGAATAACGTTAATGTGGTTGTTTCCAATCAAAAAGCAACAAACCGTCCGCTATTGCAAAGCATCTTCTGCAAAAGCAAAAAACTTCGAAGGAATAGAATTCCGAATTATTCTTTCGCGAAAACGATGTAAGCGATGAAATAAAATTCAAATCGATTAAAGCGAAGTCTGTTATTTGCAGTAACGTCTTTACATCTATGATTTTTTTGATTGACGCTTGACTTCGAAGTCAGTGTGTTTTAACCCTTAACAATAAGCTTAGCCGGCAGACCTCAATTCTCAAAACGTGAGTCAGCCTGGTCGAGTTTGTAATAATATCCACCGCAAATTCAAACTTTGTTTAAATCCAGTTGTAAGCATTTACCACGCATTATTTTTGGTACCTACACCGGGTTCGTATTATTAACCCTCGACTGAAAGAAGAGGGGTGTTTTAAGTTTCAGATAATGTCGGTTTATGATCTACTAGCTTTAAAACAAACTTTTTTTACGAAAGCTTTTACGTTTTCATATTAACTTGTTTAGAATACCAAGAAAGGATCAATTTAATTTTGAGTTTTTTGTTGGCAATTCAAGGGTTAAATAAGTCCGACAGAAAAGAATAAAAACAGTTTTATTTGATTAACCCTTTAGCAAAGTATATACTAGGTACAAATAATTAAGATTTGCGTAAATGCTTATGAGTAACTAACCGTCGCCCGCGGCATTGCTCGCGGTCTAGACCCTTTAGAGTGTCACTTTTCAAAATTCCTTTCTTGGTGCACCCCTACACTATATAAGGGCTCCTCATACCTCTAGGATTTATAGTTTAGGATGTGCGTTGATTGTCAGTCAGCTATAGAAGAGTTTTATATATTTGGAATAAGAATCTGCTCTCAATCCTTCCCTGTAAGTCCTGTTCATGCTTCTAAAAAATCTCATTATTCAGAACAATCTAGAAAAACACGGCCTACGTGTAAAGGTTCTTCCGGACCACTGGGTTTCAAAGAAGGCTTTGAATTTACTTTAGATTTAACTTCCCTAAAAATGGGGAAAATATAAAGGTTGCGTGTATTAATTGTGCCAGTCAGTTAAGACGATTAATCTTAATTATAATATGTGTTAAAATATCTATGGTAAAAGTTACACATAAGTAAAAGTATTTTTTTTCGAAAAATATCACGAAAATGTAGCCTTTAAGTGGTTACATTTACCTATAGCAACTAATGTATCGTAGATACTTAGCACAAGATTATTTTGAGAATGATATTCAAGACCGTGTTTTATAATTTTCTAGATTTCATCTCAAGCGGTACTCTCTGTTCAGTATGGTGTCATATTATTTGGAACACCATAAAGTGCCATAAAGCGCCAAAAAGTAAATAGGTTCCGCTTGGGTACAGTCACAAATATCCGGTTAGCGAATACGAAGCTATAATCACGCTTTTTCGACGAGCCCTCTTAAAATTTTCTCTCATAACTATACCAGTGGGAGTTCCAAAATTACTTCACCGTATTTTAAGCCAAAAAAACCAGCAAAATAAGGTTGAGATTCTAATAACGTAGGCTTTTTTAGTGCTTCGAATTCTTTGAAGAGCTGAAACATAATCCAGTTAATGAGAGGGCCTCATTACGACGTTCGTCTGTGCGTCAATTGAATTTGATGTAACCGACGCTCAAATGATGATCACTGTACTGTGCTACAGTCGACAGCAGAAATTCTGGGTCTAGGTTCTGGTATTTAGTATGAAGTGGACCTTCTATACCTATGTATTCTGTGATCTTGTGGTTCAGCGTTATGTACACAACAAGGGTGTCTTAACAAGATGTTGGCTCTGTAGTATGCTAATAGCGTCTTAAAATAGATTCGTGTGTAAAACGAAGCTTCATTTTAAGCTTTGCAAAATTTGATGGGTTTGAGGGGTTTGCATAAAACTTAAACTGAGGGTAATTTTCTTAATAGAAACTAGTAAGAATATCATTGGGTTTTGTTTTCATATAAAAGCAGCCAAAATTCTTTAAAATAATTACTCTTCTCATGTTAGATAGATCAAACAGAGAATATCTTAATTAAACCTTCATTCAACATTTCTAATTTTGTTTCTGGTTGTAATGTGTTTTGTGAGTTAAATAAATAAAAAAAAAATAACCTAAATATTCTCAAATGTTACATAATAAATATTGATAGATTGGTACTTTAAATAAATCGGCTTATTCCATCATTTCATTACGAAATTTATACGTCATATAAAAAATATTTGATACTATGTTCCTAAAATAACTAAAAATATTTTTTACTTTGTGCCCTTCATTACACGAGACTTTACTTAGTACTTTAAGTGGTTGAAGATGGCACGTAAGTGAAAACACGGAGACGTAATGAAAAAAAAAATTCTTACAGGAATAAAACCTCCATTGAAAAATTCCTTGAGCCAACTCGTGAGAATAACAAATGTTACTTCCACGCAGGCGTTGGAACAATGAAAAGAAAGAATATTTAAAACGCCAACGCAAATTCTTGCACGGTTTCAATTCTGTATGTCAACATACAGGAGATCTACGTAAACAAGTATAATTTAGGTTACACTGCGGATCCGCCTTGTCTTTTCTGTGTAGACTCTAGCAAAGCTGCCGTATCGCCGCGCAGTGTATAACGCTAAATCGAGTCTTTTATTGTTTTGCGTAGACACTCAGATGTGTGAAGACGCCTAATTACTTGGGTAATGTACGCTGAAACATTCGCATAGTAATCTTACAGTGTGTAAACTTCGCTCGAACGCCCTTGGCTGGAGACACGCACACATACGCGCACTTTTGTATAATTAGCTGAAACAAAATGATCCAATAACATGGGTGTAAAATTGTTTGAAGACTTTGCGTGCTGGAATAGTATTGCCTTTATTATTATTTTTCTAAATAGGTTTTTTTGTTTTTTAAGACATAGTTACATAGTTAAATTCATTATCATTTTAGACCGCCCATTGTGCTTATATATCTACTAGTCGTCGCCCGCGGCGTTGCTCGCGTTCTACCCTTTAGAGTGTGGCGTTTCCAAATTCCTTTCTTAGTGCACCCCTACACTACATAAGGATACTACCCTCCAAATTTCATACCTCTAGGACTTATAGTTTAGGCTGTGCGTTGATTCTAAGTCAGCTTCAAAAGAGTTTTATATAGGTACTAGCCGTCGCCCGCGGCGTTGCTCGCGTTCTACCCTTTAAGATGCGACTTTTCAAAATTCCTTTCTTAGTGCACCCTTACACTATATAAGGATACTACCCTCCAAATTTCATACCTCTAGGACTTGTAGTTTAGGCTGTGCGTTGATTCTATGTCAGCTTCAAAAGAGTTTTATATATATTGATGATGACTAGCCGTCTCCCGCGGCGTTGCTCGCGTTAGAGTGTGACTTTTTAAAATTCCTTTCTTAGTGCGCCCCTACACTATATAAGGATACTACCCTCCAAATTTCATACCTCTAGGACTTATAGTTTAGGCTGTGCGTTGATTCTCTGTCAGCTTCAAAAGAGTTTTATATAGGTATAAATATTGAATATTGATTGATATTGATATTTAGCTTATTAGCTATATTTCTTTTATAACTTTTTATTCTTGTTTATTAGTTTTAAGGTGTACAATAAAGTGTTTTCATTCATTCATTCACTCATTCATTTAGTCGTATGACGTCAACTGCAGCTGGAGGGTAGTATCCTTATACTCGTAGTGTAGGGGTGCACTAAGAAAGGAATTTTGGAAAGTCGCACCCGCTCGCAGCGTCTAAAATTAGGATCAAAGATTTTAACCAAATAATGCGTATGCTGCTACCACGTGAGCAAAGCCGCTGGAGATAGCTAGTTCAAAATATTTAGAATGTTGGAAACTCACTAGCGTGCATAAATTGTGATCTAAACGCTACAATACTCGTACGTACTGTAAATAAGCTTATGTTTAATCCTACGGACGTGCTTGTACTTAATATACTTCGTTCTTCTTAATATGCTTACTCTGTAGCTGAGTGAATATTACCCTTAACATAATTGAAATAACTCCCCCTACTTACCTATTACTAAAATTCTTGAACGTGGGCTGATATATAAATAAAGTAATTGTATCAGATTTTTCATAAAATTATCAAGCATTTGTTTGATACAAATGCTTAAACAGAAGAGACTGAAGAACACAGCTTCAAGAGTATTTTTTTTATACTACTAAGTAAGTAGGCAAATAAGCGTAGGTACGGCTCGCCTGATGGGTATTAAGTACCTATTCACTTAGCTATTGAAAATGATACAATTACGATGTGATAAGTGACCAGTGCGAGAAAGATGTGGTTTACGTATCTTTCACTACATGCACTGAAGTCTTGACGTTCAAAGAAAAGGTTACCCGCGACCGAAATCCCATTTATCTCAACCAGGAATAGTTCCCGATTTAGTCTAGTGCCGTGCCAAACGCATTGGAGATCGTCACAGGTCTACTCTGCAAAACAATAAAGATTTACATAGATATTTTGTGTTACACTGCGTTGCGTCTTTATTACAATCGACACGGTCACGCAAACTGCACGAGCCGGCAGCGCAGTGTGTTACAAAAAACACGAACTTTCGTGTTTCGTATCACGGAGTAGATTTGGACAAAATGCATTTCAATTGTTTTTAAAAATCAACAGTAGGATTTCGTTGAAACCGATTTTTAGCGCGTCGTTTGTTTTGAAATCTAGGGACTGTGAAAAATCGCTGCCACAACGCATGTGTTCTCTTTGCTAATCTTTTGTAGGTAGTTTTATCATGGTTTGTGAATCTGGTTGCTGTGCAACGGTTTAAGGCCTACGCAGCATCATTTTAGAGCATAACAATTTATATAGTAATTCTATATTAATACGGTTGAATGTCCATTGGGAAAAATTGAAATCCCTTGCGTCCCGGGTCGGTTAAAGCCAATTTAACACATATTCTAAAACTTAGAGTTTTGTTTGCGAAAAGCTGGCACTTCGGTCCGTATTAACTGATCAAGCACTGATCTGAACTAAAGCATATATTTTTGAGTTTTGTATGAGAATCTCTACTCAAATCTATGCTTTAGTAAAGATTTTTTTATCTAAATAAGAGTCTAGAATCGCCTTTTATACACTTTTTTTATTATTATTGAGAACGTGCCTCGTAAGGCAGTTCACTGCGCGTCCTCCACTGTGAGTCGTATAAGTACTCAACCTTTTTGTACATACACAATCGTTTTAAACATCTCAACTGTTGCGTGTGAATTTTTTTAATATTATAAATACTGTAATAGTTAATATTTTCTTTGTAAATAAATAATTTACGTTTAGTAACAGGTAAAATAAAAATGTTCCCACAATCTGCTACAATCTATAAAACCTAATTGAAACTATTAATTTCGGAAATAATTAAGTTATGTCTAAGCATATTTCACAATTACTTTTTACGTTTAATACGCCTACCGCAATACAATTACTTAATTTATAATTGGTGGGAATTATACACGCAAGTAATTTTGATAAATTATTTTTCATCCCACCATCTCGGAAAGAGTATTTTTAATCTTCAATATCTGAGTGGAAAAGCCGTTTTTATTCTCTAGAGGATAAAGTAAATTGAATTTAGAACATCGTGTGCACTGAGTTTGTGAATTAAAAAAAACATTAAACCTATTTACTGCTACCTCTATGGTGCCAAATATATCATACAACTTTTTTTAAATTTGTTAAAAACTCAGACTCGGAACCTTCTTGGTGTTCTTTTTTCAATTTGCTTTTTTTGCATTTAGTCATTTCCTCGCTGAGGTGGAATGAAAAGTTACGTGTTGCACTCGAGTGCAAAGATTTTTCACCTCGTGCTCTTTTGATTCCCTCGCTAGCGCTCAGGATTCTAATTTTGAATCACTCGCTGCGCTCGTGATTCAATTTTAGAATCCTTCGGTTGCTCGGTCATCAAAATTGAACACGCGGTTAAAAAGCAACTTTGCACTCTTGTATAACAAATAACTATTATTTACGGGCAAATAACCTGCGGAGTAAATTTACCATCTCAGCGTATATTCGGTTCAATGAACATTGAAATTCATATTTTTCAGTAGTAAAGTTTCTTATGAAAGAGCTCGTCCGGGGAAGTATTAGCACCGTACTTATTTCTGCCGCCAAACAGTGATGTTCGCATTGCTGTGTTCCGGTTTGAAGGGTATGGGAGCCGGTGCTATTACACGCACATTTGCGTCTCAGAGTGATGGATGCGGTGCATTGCTTCACAGAGCACGACCTCAATGGACTAGCTCTGTGAGGCCATGCATTGTTTTAGGCAGTGGCTACAACTGAAAATCAGATTGGCCATTGACTTATTCCATCATAATAATAGTTGTAATTTTTTTTTTAACGTATGACATATTCAAATTGTTTGTCGTGAAAATACGTAGGACGACAATAAATTTTAATATTCTTATTGTTTTAACACTTACCTATTCACAATACGATAGTATTCTTCAACAGCGAAACACCACAAAAATTACCTGTAACAAAAATATCCCGTTAATGCAGTTCATTCATATTTTTAAAATCCAAGAGTACCTTAACATCATAAACCGCTTTTACCAAATGCTAACCGCTTCCAGTATTTTCGTTCAGTGTTGTTTTGGTGCTGATGAATAATATGTGTAATAATAAAGAAAAAAAAAACATTCGGACGTGAAAACAAAAATCGCGCTATAATTTAACCCTCTGTGTGTTTTTATTTGAAAAGGGTTACATGTCCATTTTTATAAAAGGAACGTCTTTACAGCGGTCTTTGAAGAGTTAAGCCGCGGGGGCCCAGGATTTGCGGCAGAAAAACTTTGTCCATTAAGACAGCGGTCGTCAGTTCCGAACTCACTTTGTTTGTTGTTTAAACACACGTGGAACTTTCTAATTTAAAATAACTAGCCCTATGAAATTTTGGAAAAAACATTTATAATTTAGAAATATTTCAAATTAAGTACCTACACAAAATTAGTCGCATTAGAATAAAACAAACATCACTTCAGTGTCCAAGGATTTTATACAAGGTGTAACATAATTACCCTATAAGCCCGAAGGGGCGTAATCAGACCGACCACCTGAGTGCTTGGACATGTGCAAAGGCTCAATAAATCGTAATTGAAGTTTTCACACAAAATTGCAACTTTTATTATTTTAGAAATTTGCGACAACCCTAAGTGTTAGTTTACTGTTCGAAAACAGCCGTAACGTATGTGGGCTTGTTTACTTTATTTATTTATATTTCCCTACTGAATAGAAACCACTCAAAGTCAGGAGTCACAACTTGGTTAATTCATCGGTGCTAGTTAACAAACAGAAGGGACCAACCAAAACACTGGTGGAATGACTAAGCAGCCGGAAGCTAAATTTGATCGGGGTGTACCA
This sequence comes from Eulithis prunata, assembly GCA_918843925.1. Classification (NCBI taxonomy): domain Eukaryota; kingdom Metazoa; phylum Arthropoda; class Insecta; order Lepidoptera; family Geometridae; genus Eulithis; species Eulithis prunata. Next base: position 1,812,465 of record OU974007.1, read on the forward strand.
AGAAAATGATACGTGAAAGTTGTTTTCATCAGTTTTTAGTTCCACTTCGGGCTCACCTTGTGGTTTTTGCTCGGGCTCTTGGTAATTAGACGCGTCGGCACGCGATGTAACTCAAAATGACGAAAATAATCTTCAGTGATTGTGTTGCGTGGTAGACCCTTGGAGGATGTTTGGGACATGAGTCTGGTGTTTCGATTTGCACAGCGTTAGTTGAACGGCGTCTTCGTGCCTTAATCTCGATTAAATCAAGGGATTTTATTTGTTTCTGTTACTTTAGGAAGTACCTCTGACAACACTCATTCTATTCTAGTAGAACACATTTTTAGTAACAGAGTTTGAAGGAATATCTATTTTTTTATGCACTTAAAATCAATTTAAATCCAAAAGGAGTAGGTTCAAAAACTAAAACTCGGCAACTGAAAAAATAACGCTCAAAAAAAATCAAACAAGAAAATATTCTCATCTGAAATTGTTATGTACATAGTGATGTTTAGACTCTCAACTTTAGACGATAGCTCTGGATAGTATTATATGATCTGTGGCTGTGGTCATATAACCATTTTTTCGCCGCAGTCGGAGGAAAAAACATATATATTTGTGGAGATATACGTGCGAAATCAGTAAAGTTTTTTTCCCTTTTTGTAATTGGGTTACTAACATACGCTTACCACAATAACATCATTATAACTTGAAAATGTTTTGTTACGTATTAAATAACTCACTTTCGCCGCTTCGGCTATAATTAATACAATTTTGTTTCATGAGTTTCTGGAACGAGCAACACAACTTCTTTATCTACCTACCTCTTCCTACTGAGGGCCTAGTACGAGTTTTGGTGTATAAATCTGGTGTGAAACGTCTGACGCCCAGCACACCAGTGTGCGCTGATTTGTATGTAGACACTGAGCGGATTCTTTGAGAAGCTTGGTCTTCACCAAACCCGTACCCGCATGTCAAGCTTCTTTGACTCAAAAAATCCGCTCAGAGTCTCCATACAAATCAGCGCACGCTGGTGAGCTGGGCGTCAGACGTTTCACACCAGATTTACACACCAAAACTCGTACTAGGCCCTCTGGTATAATTCGTATGTGAAAATAAACACATTTTTATTTTTTTTGCTTTCTAATGATCACTTATTTGAGGCATACTTGCCTACCTAGGTATAGGTATAAAGGCTAGTACCTAGTTACAATATACTTGGTGAGGTGCGATTTGAAGAACTTAATTGTAGATATCCTGAAACTGAGTTAGAGGTAACTGCTTAACATCAATTGGGTCATTTGATTTTTCTATTTTTTGCTCATAAAAACAGATCTTGAAAAAGTTTTCGTCTGTGCAAATAGTTAGAACTAGATAGATATCTTAGTTCAGAGCGGTCCCGTTCAGACTAAGGAAAAAGTTGAAAACTATATTCAATGTCTGGGTGTTGGTAAGTAGGTATTATAAGTATGTATTTACAAAAAAAAATGTATAAGTATTCTATCAGCAATCTAGTCCCCATAGTACGAGCTCTGCTTAGTTTGGCACTAGAGGGCGTTGTGTGTAATGTACATGGATATTTATTTATTTATTTCATTAATTATAATAATTATATTATTTTTTATTATAATAGTGGATTTTTACCGGCTATGATGATAATAAAGAACCCCTAAGTTTATTTTATTCTATTAGCGGCAAGAAATTGGTTGTCTCGCTATAATTGTTGTTCGAAAGTTCTAAAGAAATTATTTTATCCGAAGTTCTTTCTTTCCTTTTCTGTTTTATGTTATCAGAGTTGGGACACCTGTAATCATAGTAGTTATGTTTGGACATGTTTCAATGTACTTTCCTGTTAGCCAATTATTTTAAAAAAATTGATCGCGTATCTACATTCCGGAAATAGAAACATATATATATAGCTATATTTCTTTTTTGGTAAACACAATAATGTGTTTGTGCTGTGCTGTATTTATAATGACACACTTTGATACATGTATGTATATTACCCCTGTAGGTATTTACCTACTTATGGAAATTACCAAGATAATATTTCGATAATTTCAAAAGGATTCGTCTTCATCAAAGTACGAAGTCAAAGTTTCGAGATGTCATTTTTTTTTTTTGCGAATTTTCATATCAATATCTCACTTGTATGTTCGAATCCAAGCTATCCCACTTTTCACTATTTTGAGAATTTTTTTTCTATTTAAACTACCTAAAATAAAGTTTTTCTATTCTATTTTATTCTATAAAAGCTTTTTCTAACCACTGTATTCATAAGCAGTTTTTTTTAATGTAAGTAGTAGACAAACAAGCATACGCCCCACCTGATGGTAAGCGGTCACCGTCGCCTAGAAACACCGACAATACTGAGAGCACTATCGGTGCGTTGCCTACCCTCAAAAACTAAAAGTAATTTTTTTTGAAGCGATTCGTGCAATACGATTCGAATACGTAATGAGGCGACTGTCAATTTTTTTCTTGATTACCTTTACTAAACCGTTTGAATGAGCATTCAATTTTACCTCAGAATCTCCACATCGTTTGTAAATTCGAGGGTAGAGTTCTCGTCACTTCAGTGTGCCACCACTCGTACTAATTTAGATTTTATTTGGTCCATTTTGAATTTAATTTCAACCCAATAAATTTCATTTCACAATGAAAGCCTGTTAGTGACAGAGGCCTAACTTGAGAGAGTGGAAAAAATAAATGGATTTTCATTGTTCAAAGCAATGTAAGGATTATTGGTTCGGATTTGTTCGATAATGTACGAATTCTGTTGATAATTAAGTTACGAAGTCTAGACTAGGTGTAAATATTTGAGTTCGGTAACAATTTGAAGGGTATAGAAGATTTTGAAGATCAGTTTTTGTGATTCATGCCTAATTTTAAAGTTAAAGTGTATTTAGGAGTCATTTTAACTCTAAAAACCTAATTTGAACCTGTTGTTTCTTTCATACTTCAATAACACACCAATTTTACTTCTTCTTGTATGTGATTAAAATTTTACAAAAATAACTTTTGAACACATTTTTACGCCGCGAAATAAGTTCTATATCGTGCCTTGTGAACGTTGCGCAGCGCAAAAACACTCTTTGTATTACCATGCAGTTTCTGACGCGCTTTTTTTTTTATCTATAGACGGTATTTTTTTTTAACACAAAAATAGCTCTGTATATCTTTCCAATAACCATTTCTAAGGGGTTTTTTTTAAAACCTACCAAGTACCGTACAGGTTATGTAATTATGTATTGTACGTACATATTTTATTGTATTGGCCGGTATAGGTACGTTTACGATTGCCACATTTATTCGTGATCGAAGCTCAGACAATCATCGAATAATTCTTAAAGCTTTGGGTCGAACAGTAAAAAAAATATTTTACGCGATCTACCAAGATAAACCGTGAAAAACTTTGATATCTACTTCCAACTAATAGTTAAGCCCAACATGTTATAATCTCAAACAATACAAAAGTTACGTTAAACCCTTTCAATCATCCCCCGGGTGGTGTAAAAGGAAAACTGACAAAAGACATTGCAACAAATAACCTCTACCCATAGCACTACTTACAATTTAAAGTTTTGTAAAGATTTTATGCAGAAGTTTAAGCAAAATTTACAGTTAACGACGTAGCAAAGGTTAATTAACTCTTATACAGGATTATAAGAGTTAATTAACCTATAATCAGGAGTAGGTATAAGAATACAGGATAATAAGAGTTAATTAACCTATAATCAGAAGTAGGTAACTTTTTATCCATGACGCTCTATGAATCAAGCAAGCAAGCAAGCTCATATATGATGGGTTATAGCTGATTCGTACCTTCTATTGTTATGTTAATTTCAAATTTTCTTCCCGATTCGTGCCTTAAGTAGTACTGTTGTGTTATTCTGTGGCACAACGCATGTCAGTACAGTCGAAATAAAAAGCCATTTGTGAAGATAAAAATGTTTATTAAGCCCAAGCTTTTATATAGGTGGGTAGTGTAGGTACCTAACCTACAATAACAACAGTTTAAACTAAAGACTGATTTTTAGTGGCCAACTCTGGTGACGGGAGCTTTTAGGCCGCCTTAAGGCCTTCGTCGTGGCTTAACGACTGCTAAAACCGAGACCGACAGTTTAACGTGCCCTCCGAAGCACGGAAGCGCTCAGATATAAATGCCGCTAACGGTCACAAATCCATATAGTGACCGCACAGAACGTTGCTTAACTTAGATAATCAGTGAAGATTGGCTAAGCAAGCTGCGCCATGAGCGCTTCGCTGCTATGGCGTATCGTGACTGACTCACTGCGCCAAGAAGCTTCTGGCATGTAAAGATAAGAGATGTAACACTTCAGTTATAATAATAAATATTCACGGACACTTAACACAACGCCTTCTAGTCCCAAACTAAGCAAAGCTTGTACGATGGAAACCAGATGGTTGATAGAATACATACATACAATTTCTTTCATTTTTTTTTGTAAATACATAGGTACTTATTATACATAGAAACACCCAGACACAGAACAAACATCTATGTTTACAACACACAAATGTTTGTTCTCCCTGGGGATCGAACCCACGACCCACAGCATGGAAGGCAGAGCTACTACCGACTGAGCCATGACGCATGTCGAGTTTAATGGACATCTCTGAACGCGACAGTAAAACAAGTGCTCACAGCTTTGAATCAGACGTAGGTCGTCTTAGATTTACAGCTGATTCGGGACTAATGTCCTTATTGTGAACAGGAGACAGTAGGTACTTCCTTTGAAGGGACTTTATGACAATTTTATTTTGGTACGAGTAATAAATAAGGCTTTGTAATGAAGATTAGAAAGGGAAATGTCGTAACTCCGGAACGAGAAATGCTTGGCTTATTTTGTCCTCATAGCTTTGAGTTCTTACTCTTGCGTACTAAGGTTACGTGCCTGTGTGTGATGAATACGCAATATACGCATTGGGCATTTGCACACTGTCCGATAGCAACATAAATAAATAATAAAATAAAAAAACTTTATTGAGGACAGATACAACTCACAGTTACGTAAGGACAGGCAATAGTCCTGCAAACGGCGGTCTTATCGCTTAATACAATTTCTTCCAGACGACTTTTATTTAATATCTAATCTAATCTAACACTAAAAACTAAATCTATTTAAGAATAGTAGCATCTAATTTTTTTACAAGATTATTTATTTTTAGCCTACAACGACATGGTCGAGCGACATGCGAGTGTCTCGAACATAAATATCGGTGTCGGTACCGATGCGGTGTGAAAGTGTCTAGTACTAAAATGTAAGAAGATTAGCTCTCCGCCGATATCGTTTAAGATTCTTATCGGTGGCAGTGTGAAGTTGAATTCGCCATCTGAATGTCCATTTTTGACTTCTTCTTCCTGTCCTTATCGTCGGCACAAGATGTTGTTATCTTCCATTCTTCTATCATTATTCTATCATTTGTCATCTCAGTGTTCACTCCTTTCATATCATCTTTTACACAATTCATACATCTCTTCTTAGGTCTACCTCTTCCTCGTCTGCCCATCTTGCTGCAGCATATCGCTGTCATAGCGGGTAAAAATTGGATGAGACTGGCACGGGGTCGTAAGGAGTGGTACATCAAAAAAGAGGCATATATCCAGCAGTGGGTGAAGTCAGGCTGTGGATGATGGATGATGACCTCTTCCTCTATACCCGTCTACTACCATATTTAGCACTTTTCTCGTTACCGTTACATATCTGTTTGACAATCTTTTCCTTGAATATAAATTGCGAAGTTCTAATACCCCAAGGGAACAGTAGAAAGTCCTTAATCTATAGTATAATTAGTGGCACACCTGTCTGCAAACACCCTGACATTTCAACCGTCCACTTTCACCTTTTTTACAAGGGGTCGATTCACAGCTGCCGAGTGCAATGTACAATGTAACATTATTTTGCACTTTCTAGTTCATTTCGTTGATTACAGACAATTCATTTTTGAAATTGACCAAGTAATTCTAGGTAATTGCATAGAATTTTATTTTTAAAATTTACATAGATATGACTTGATCACGAATAATGTGAGAATCGCAAACGTAGATAGATACACTGCGCGGTGACTCTACAACGTTTGACAGTCGAGCTGACGTTGACGCGCAATATGATTTGAATACGTTAGGTATACGTACCGCGGCGACTGTCAGATTTTATCTATTGTCTATTTGTCTTGCACTATTTGTCTTTGTAAATTATTAGTATATTATAGGTATATATTTATATATAGGTAGGTATTTATTTATACTGGTATATATATATATTTACTATGTCAGGTAAGTATATACTTTAGTATGGTACGTATATTTATATGTTATGTAGGTTTAGTTTTACATTGAAATACTCTCTAATACTTCTTTGGTACACAATACTACCTCTCTATTTTAATCCTCTCCTTTGCCTCAAAGGTTTGCTGGAAGAAAACTCTTATTAGGGTTAAGCTCGCCTTTGTACATATCTTTAGTTTTAACTTGCTTGTTTATATGTTTATGTGTGCAATAAAGAATTTAGGAATTTTGTTATTGATCACCCCTCTACACTGATAACGGTGTTTACGTATTTGGACAAACCCCTGACTAACCCGTGAAAATTCCTTGTAGGAATATTTAATGGTACAAAGTGATTCATAAAACACTAGCCTGCGTTACGTTAACGGTATTTATTCAAATTTTCATCCAAATCGGACCAGCAGTTACCGCGTGATTGAAACACAAACATCCAAACTTTTACATTTATAAGTATTAGTGGGATGTACTTAAATTAGAACACAACAAACAATCTGTGAAATGCAAACATGGACTTAGTTTTTCATTAACTTGGATTTTTTTTGTAACAGTTTAAAAAATTTCATTTGGACGCTTCTGGCTCACATGCTATCAAAAGCTGTCGGTCCCAGCCATCATAAAGTCATGATGGAGGCTATCAACCAGATCCATCAACAAAATTGGAGACTAGGTCATCTCAATTCACTCAGAGCAAAGTTGCGAGGAAAAACGCCGGCTTTTTTTTTCCAGATAGCCCACCGATTACTCTTTTATGATATATATAGTTATCCGTATATAAACGTAGTATACCTACCGGGTGTCCACACCCCAAAACTTCAGGTGATCTCACTTGTCACTTGTCTCACTAACTGTGACTATTTACACCCGTTATAATCTTTAAATTAGATTCAAAAAATATTATCCTGTTTTGTCCCATTTTAAGAGACCAAAAAATTTTCTTTTTACATACAATAGGTAACCGTTTGACCATTAAATTACCCAATGTTGAACGATGATGCAGTCGACGATGAGGCAAGTTTACCTATCTTTTGGAAACAAATGTGTAAATACCCACAAGAAAGTTATAGCTGAGAGGTTACCTCAACAAAAACAAATAGGTCTTTACATCTATTGAAGATGATTTATACAGCGTCAGGAGGCAACCTATGCCTACATTTGACGGGACACTGTAGCGCCTGGGACAATGTTTTAGATGGAGTAGCCTTGCCTAGCACCTATATCATCCTCTCAGCCTAGTCAGCCATATCCACAGGAAAGACAAGGTCAATACGTGCGGAGCTGACTAAGCCGCAGGTTTCCTCACAACCTACTATTTCAACGAAGAATTTCAATTTGAAGTTTATACCGTTTCTGAGAAATCCTTGGCATATTGCTTGAAATCCAAGCGTGAAGTGAAGGCATCTCGCGCGAAGCGAAACTATTGCTGGCAGCTCTCAGTTCAGCAACCAGACATCTGTATTCTGCTCCAAGCATCAGCATTCATAGTGAACTAAATATTCAAAATGCCTGAACTCCATTATAACTTCGATTATAATTGAATACCAAACTAAATAGCCGTCGTTCGAGAATTTCTCGGCCGTTAAATAAATTGTTAATATTTGACTTTGTCGGTTAATGTTCCAAGCTTTGTGTAATTTTGTTAATAAAGGTACCATAAGGTGGTACAATATCTGCTAAGATTTTAAACGTGATCAAATATTCTATTGTTAAAATGTATTTTGTTTTATTTGACTAATTTGTTCTTAATATTACTGTACCTACTGTTTGCAGACCTTGGGTTTAGTACATCATCATCATCATCATCCACAGCCCGACCTTACCCACTGCTGGGCATAGGCCTCCCCAAGTTTGTGCCATCCACCGCGGTCCTGTGCTAGTCTTTCCCATTTACGGCCTGCTAATTTAGTTAGTACATAATCATTTATTATTTAATTTCAACCGAAGGACGCCAGAAATTATGCCCTAGCATTTTTAAAGATTTTTATCAATTTAAAATATGTTAGCATTTCTGTTTTTTAGTTATCTATTATGAAAAAGATTCAGCATCTCAAAAATAAAACCTAATTGAGAACTTCTTTTTTTCAAGCATATTAAACTGAGCCAAACTGAGAACCTTTGAATACATTTTATATCAGCACAAAGTAACATTTACCTAGTTTAAAACGAGGGTTAAATTGACCATTTGGTTTAAATAAACTGTCCCTGATTGAGGTGTAAGTTGGTAAACTTCGTTATTATTTGCCGTTTTCCGAAACATTACGTTGAATTTATGTTTTTCAAACTACCATTTTAGCTACTGAAAGATTTTAATTGGTTTAAATGCTGGCAGTAATACCTATTACAAAGACGAATGGGCAATGTACATTGGCCGATACCAACACCTATACGATAGGGACAGAATCAGAATCAAATTTATTCATAATTATAGAAAATTATAGTTAAAAAATTACAGGACTTGTCAATGGCTTGAATAAAATTATCAGTGTTGGCGCCGACACCATATAAAAGCGTCTAAAAGTATTAACTCTCTGCCGATATCGTTGTCGTGTCGGTAGCAGTGAAATAGTCAAACAGTAGTCAATATATATAAAACTCTTTTGAAGCTGACAGCGAATCAACGCACAGCCTAAACTATAAGTCCTAGAGGTATGAAATTTGGAGGGTAGTATCCTTATATAGTGTAGGGGTGCACTAAGAAAAAAATTTTGAAACGTCACACTCTAAAGAGTAGAACGCGAGCAACGCCGCGGGCGACGGCTAGTCATTTATGAATTGAATGATTAAACGTAATTTTCACATTTAATGTTATACATTCTTACCTTATTAGAAAGAGGTATGCTTGCTTCTAATGTTTTATTGACAAAAATCTATGGTGTCACACTTCATACAAAATATTTATTAGATTAGATCTATTAATAAAATTCACTCTAGTATTTACTGTTTTGGGATCAAAAGTTTGGACCAAACAGAGACTACAGCGAAATATAGTAACATTGAACAGACGTTTATTTTATTCAACTGAAATACAATTAAATTCGAAAATTGCTAAAATTTTTAGCACTCAACTTCAGCAATAACTTAATTCTCAGCAAACAATTATCAACTTCACAATTTAAAATTGGTAAATGCCCGCACCCTTGCCAAGTCCGCAGGGTATAAGCCCTCCCTTCCGGTCCCTTCTGTCAAGTAAATTGTGTATTCATTTAGCAAAGAGTTTTATTCACTTGCAAAAATATTTCAATACCCACACGATGAAATACACTCATGGACATGGTAAAATATTTGAAACGCTACGCTACAGATGTTTATGTGTCTATAAACTTAGAGCATGTACGTAGCATTCGAAATATCCAAAAGCATGAGGCTTGCTCGTATTTACGAGCTCAATTTAGAACTAGAGTCGGTTTCATGCGCACAAAATCTTTGTTGTTACATTATGAAACACCGGGTATGCTTCGCTATTTATTTACAAAGTTACGCTGAAAACTTCCGCTGATACAAGTAGAATGTTTTAATATTTCGAGGATAAAACTCAATTTCAATAAACGAATCAGTAAAAGGCTACCGGCGAGAAGCCTACAAGTCGTAAACTATAAAACATTTTGAGTTACCGCCGTGTTTTGATGATTGCACTTCTCAATTTTCACAGCATCAATGGTTATACTATTTCTATTTAGTTTTGTAAATATATCTTACCGTGTTTATAAGCACGAGCGAACACAACAATAGACACAGAAACAAACACGCGGTCGATACGACTGGGCAGGCGGCTGCGTGCGACCGGCTCGGCGTCCTGACGGCCACTGTAGGGCGGGCGGCTCGGGTAAGGCGGGATTCGATTGGGGAAGATTTAGCGGAGGCTTCGATGGCAACGGCATGAAGCCTGCGGGGTCGTTGCGTCGAGCAAGTTCAACTTTCTCCGTAAAAATATTGCAGCAATGAAGTTACGGGCATCTATTATTCAGGAGTTTGTTCAACATTCTATTCAGCAATATTATAAATGCGAAAGTTTAGATGCTTAAGTGTTTGCTACTGAATCATTTTAAGGCTAGGCTGATTTGGATAAAACTTGAAATAGATATCGTTCGTAGCAATAAGTACTTTGTATTTCAAAAACCAAGATGCCAAAACTGAGATTGAGAGTGTAATGTGTCCAATTCCAATGGAATCAAAAGATCAGTATCAGTAGGACTACTTCGACCACCGCCGTTCCAAACTGGATACGGATTTAGACAGAAATTGTGTCATTTTTCACTGCCAAATTTTTGTCAAAATCTGAAGATCCAGTTTAGAACGGTGGTCGAGATTAGTCTACAGAGAACAGCAACCATATCGTAAGCTCTGAACTGCTTTCGCTGCCAGCATAATGTCAAGCGACGTGGCTACAGACGAAGCTTTTTAGGCAAAAAAACGCGCTAATGTCACTATTTAGTCACAGAATACCTATTTAGTATGAAAACAGTTCAGAAAACTTGCCAGGCTTAAACCTGGCAGATTTTTATGACACAACGATTGCCCCTCCAGATCTATAAATCATTCTACAAAGGGTTAGTCAGAAATCAGTTTATTATGGCAAAAACCATATTAATTTCCAAGATGGTGTTATTAGAGAGATGTAAATCTCAATAAGGAACTTAATAAACCGGCTGCCCGTGCTACCTCCGTTATTGTACGCATTCATCAATTTTTATTACCATCTAGCGTGTGTATTATCTACAAGCTCCTAAAATTTACAGGTCACATAAAAGCTATTGATAAAATAGTTCGTACATTTTTTCTTTATTCTATACATAGATTTTTTTTTTAATGGTAAAAGTAATGGAACAAGCTGATAGCTCACCTGATGTTAAGTGGTAACTTCTGCCTATAACAATGCATTACCTCACAGAGCAAGTCCAATGAGGACGTGCCCTGTAAGGCAATACACTGCGTCCATCACTCTGAGACGTAAAGATCTTGAAGTCTCATGTGCCTGTAATTACACCAGCGCCCTTACCCTTCAAACCGGAACACAGCAATGCGAGCATCGCTGCTTGGCGGCGGAAATAGGTACGGTGGTAGTACTTCCCCGGACTCTAGTGTTTGTTGTTTACTCTAGTGTCACTACCTACTCGTTCTAACGCTTCACCTTCCGGTCAAACCGGATTAATTGATCGTAATATTTTGTATCCTACTAGATAACCAATTTCAAAGTTTACTTAACACGTTAGATCTAATTTACACTACTAACTCGAAATGGATTCATTACAAACCTTGCACCAGTACAATACCAGGTGTAATTCTCTTAGTTAAAGGTACAAAAATACATTGCAAGTTTATTGGGATGGTAAACAAGATTGTGATTTTATGACATCTCAACCAGACGTAGACGTAGATCTATAAGCGCTCGTGGCTTGCTTGCTTAGTCAATCTTCACCGACTATCTAAGTTAGGCGGTCACTATTTGGATGGGTGACCGCTAGTGGCATTTACATCTGAGCGCTTCCATGCTTCGGAGGGCACGTTAAACTGACGGTTCCCGGCTCTAGCAGTTGTTAAGCCACAACGGTAACCTTCAGGGTTGCCTAAAAAATCCGTCACCAGAGTTGGCCACTAACTCATACAAGATGCTATCTCAACCAAATTCATATGATATTTCGACTAGATTTAAATAAGAGAATGAACCTCAGGTATACTTATGTACATTACAAGGTATACATTGGATCTAGGCGACCCCGGGGAGTCGTAAGGCCGAGATCTAGATTACCCCTGTTAGGGTGCGTTCAGATAGCTTGGAAACAAGATTACCGTCCCGGGTATTTCCAAAGCTAGGGTTACGATGGTTTTTCGCGTAACAAGTTTCACCTGGGTTAACACGAGTTTTGACAGTACAAAGGTTAAGTAGGTATAGTAAAGTTTTTTTTTTTTTTTTTAATGATAAAAGTAATGGAACAGGCTGATAGCTCACCTGATGTTAAGTAGTAATAGTAACTTCTGGCTATAACAATGCATTACCTCACAGAGCAAGTCCAATGAGGACGTGCGACGTGAGGACGTGACAATGAGGACGTCCAATGAGGATAATCACCCTGGTGGGGACAGCTTAGTGGGGATTATGACAATAAACCATTGACCATGAAAATGAACAGCTAGGCGGGTAAAATCATACCCTTGGGAAATAATACTCGTACCAGAACACCCGTAGGTAGGTAGTCCATATACAATTACATTGATTAATTTTTTTCATGACGCGTAAGCGATACTGAATACAAGTTTTAAGCGGGCAAGCCGAAGGACCAAACTTAGTATGAGTTAGGAATATTCTCGTAAATTCTAGACTTTACCTAGATCTTTCATGTTTTTATTACTTACTGTTGAGACAGACACGCTGCTTTCCTAATCAGTCTAAGTTGGAACAAACAAAATATATTGCTTTCCGACATTGTGTGATCAGGAACCGATTTCTAGCACTAGTCAGCGCCATCTATGGTTTTTTTACAATTTATAGGTCGTTTGACCGCGATTTTTATTTAGTTTAGGTTTGTTTTAATGGTGATCCCACATCCTGGGTTATATCGGTTTGTACCTACTATTGTTATGCAAATCATAAAAACCAATATTGAACTCCCATACAGTGATATCCAATTCGTCTATTATATACGGTTCAAATTTAAACAGAAAAACTAAAAGAAATGTACAGTCGATGGGAGAATGCGATTGAACTAATTTTCGCTATGCACCAATCCTTTTACGAATGTTGTAAATGAGAAGAAAAAGAAAAAAAACTGATCATGCCTGCGCTTGTTTTAATCTATTTGAGGTTTTATTGCATGCAGCGTCTATGAATAAGATTGGTCTATGGCCACTATTCGTTTCACAGTTCGCGCACATCGCGTGATTTCAACTCAAGGGGTTATATTTTTTTTAGTGATAAAAGTAATGGAACAAGCTGATAGCTCACCTGATGTTAAGTGGTAACTTCTGCCTATAACAATGCATTACCTCACAGAGCAAGTCCAATGAGGACGTGCCCTGTAAGGCAATGCACTGCGTCCATCACTCTGAGACTGAAAGATCTTGAAGTCTCATGTGCCTGTAATTACACCGGCGCCCTTGCCCTTCAAACCGGAACACAGCAATGCGAGCATCGCTGCTTGGCGGCAGAAATAGGTACGGTGGTAGTACTGAACCCGGACGAGCTCTCGCAAAGAGCTCTACTACTACTTATATTCATATAGGAATCATACAAAACGTAATGACGATTCAAAGTGATCAGTGAGATTTTATTGAATAAAAGCTTTTTGACTTTGACTTTGGTCTTCTAAAGCTGAGCTGTTGTCATGCAAGTGACAATGATAGAGCATTTTATAAAGACGCATTAAAATCACAGTTGAATATGAATAAAGGGGAAAGTATATTCTAAATACTCCCTATACGGAAAATATTTGGCTGTCTGATAATGTTCTGATAATGTTCTGATGCCGTCAGAAACTGGTGCTCTCTGCACTACATCCATATGGATAACCCTGTCGTATTACAAACCCAAGGACTACTCTAAGTACTCCTAGTCTTCATATTTTCTGAAGTTGACCACACAAATACCCCAGTAGTACTAATTAATATTAATTCGAAAGTCGATGCATATATTTCATCATCATAATCAACCTGTAGAAGTCTAATGATGGGTGTATTTAAAAATATTATCGGTTCGTTTCACGAGGTTCTTTTTCGTTGAATTTTTTGATTTTCATAAAGATAAAAAGAAATTACCCAAGAGTTTAAAAAAATATGGACATTTTCAAATAAGATAGAATACTATTTATAGTATTTTTTTTATAAATACCTACATTTTGGTAACACCCAGACATAGAATAAACATGAGCTACAATATGTCCTTCCAGTTATTACTTTTTTTAACATCTTTGACCTTTCTGACATGAATAAATACACATAAAAATATGACTTTAATCAGAGCATCATGCGAACGAAGCCGCAGGCTACTCGATATTAATATTTTAATCTTTCTCAGTAAGTTACGTCGCAACTAGAGTACAGTCAGCAACAATATCAATATCAATATCATCATCATCATCAATATATATAAAACTCTTTTGAAGCTGACAGAGAATCAACGCACAGCCTAAACCATAATATATATTATAATATAATATAACCATAATAGGTATGAAATTTGGAGGGTAGTATCCTTATACAGTGTAGGGGTGCACTAAGAAAGGAATTTTGAAAAGTCACACTCTAAAGGGTCTGTTTAGAACGCGAGCAACACCGCGGGCGACGGCTAGTAATATGTATAAATCATAATTTTCATAGATATGTAACAGTACAAGATTTTATTAAAAGGGATTTTATAAAACACTTATTACTAGAAAACCTGCTGTGTCAATTTAAAAAAAAAGTTATGAAGCTCTCATCTAGAGAACAACTTTTTTTTTAATCATATAGAAAACCGTTTTTATTTTTTTTATTTTTATAGCTACCTTTTAAATGTCGCTGACTGTACATTGTACAAATATAAGTGTACATTGTACAAATATACGTTCGAGGAAAAAACACTCCAACTCGCTCCAAGATTCTTCTCAAGTGAAGAACTTTCCAGAAAAAAGAAACACCGAGACGCGAACTTGAACACTTGAAGGCAGTTACGAAATTAAATTTCTTATCGATTTATTTGTACGATTTCAATTTACAACTGCTTTTAAGTATCAAAACTTTTAAAAACCTGTAGAACCTTTTCAATTGTGGAATATTATGCTGCTCCAGCTGATCCACGGACGCGGGTTCGATTACTGCTGTGTCTTTCACAATTATCTATCTTCTTCTAGATATATAAAACTCTTTTGAAGCTGACTGACAATCAACGCACAGCCTATAAGTCCTAGAGGTATAAAATTTGGAGTGTAGTATCTGTAAGGTCCCAGTTAGGTTACTTAATTAACTTTATTGTAAGGTACAATAAAGTTAATTAAGTTAAAAGTTTGAGTAAAAGTAAGTGGGTAAAATTCACGATTTATTTATTGTATGAGTGACTCGCGCGGTCACTTAGTTTGCACTGTCTCATGTACGTCACCGTACAGTATCTTTATAATTATAGTGTAGGGGTGCACTAAGAAGATAATTTTGAAAAGTCGCACCCTAAAGTGTCTAAATTTAAGATTAAAGATTTAAAGCAAGTAATGCGTTGCTTGTATATACCGTACATATAAGACCCTTCAAAATTGGTACATAGATTCCTCAAATAAATTGACTCGACACGTGTTTCAGGATTTTTACAAATTTTCAAATCTGTTTGTATGCTGCTCCCATGCGAGCAAAGCCGCGGGCGACAGCTAGTCTGATAATATTTCTTCTGTATAAGTAATATCTACCCTACATACAATAACGTATGCTAATGTAGAATGTTTTTTAAAGAAAAACCGATATATCGAAGCAAAGAAGCTTACTTACCAGAACAAAATACACTTCTAAAAACCATCTAAGATTCAATAAAAAACTATATAAACACTTGACAACTTACTTATACCCGTAGACGTGCTACGTCGTAGCTGTCGGCGCTTGCTACGCCGTAGCTAAGCGCTACAATTTTATTATTACAAAGGTAGAAATAACAAGACATTTTGTTACAAAACAAAGGAGTGTTACGATAGTGGATTGTGCTTGATTTGGCTTCTGTCTACCCCTTTAGGTAGGCTAGACAGACACAATAGGGTTTAAAAAAACTCAGATAGCATTGGTAACATACTTATAATAGCCTTAAAGATCGTTGGGTCCAAAATAGGTAGAATATATTCTAATTTCTAGGTCAAAACACTAAACCAGTATTCATGATGTCTACGACCAATAAAACACTCCATTCAAAGACACTTTCCTCCACGTTTCAACCGTAAAAGACCCAATTTCCTAAAAGCCTGCCACCGTCATAATGCTTGTCATAATTTTTTTTTTTTTTATATACAATATGGGCAACCGTTTGACCACAATCTCGCCTGATGTTAAGCAATGACGTGGTCGACGATGTAGCACGGTTACCTAGAAGATACCTATAATATGGAGTATAATAATAATATAGTAATATGTAACTATAATGGAAATGAACTTATAAGTATGAAGTATTTTTTTTATGGTATTATTAATTAATTAATTTGTGTTATGCAACTTATGGTATAAATAGGTACCTAATACATATACACTGTTCTGACGTGTGACTTTTACCAAGTAAATGATTATTGATTAATATTAGTTGCATATTTTTGGCTTTTAATAAAGATCAGACAAAAATACCTTTGAAATATTTACTTCGTAGGTCATGCAGCTAAAAGAATAAATCAATGAAATAAATTAAATATTCACGGACACTTAACACAACGCCTTCTAGTCACAAACTAAGCCAAGCTTGTACGATGGAAACTAGATGGCTGATAGAATACATAAATATATATATTTTTTTGTAAATACATACTTATAATACATAGAAACACCCAGACACAGAACAAACATCTATATTTACAACACACAAATGTTTGTTCACGGTGGGGATCGAACCCACGACCCACAGCACGGAAGGCAGAGCTACTACCGACTGAGCCATGACGCCTGTCAATAGATCAATAATTTAGCACATGAAACACAGCGCTGTCTAGCTCTATACAAAGCAAATATCAATCTATGGGAACGATTACTTTGGAATCTCTCAGCAGTGTTAAAAAACTAAGCTGATTTAAAAAAAAAAAAAAATGGTAATCGTTTGACCACTATCACACCTGATGAATGAATGAATGAATGAAAATACTTTATTGTACGTAGGTACACCTTACAAACTAATATGCGAGACAGATTATATTACATTACATTACGTACAATGGGCGGTCTTATCGCTAGGGAGCGATTTCTTCCAGACAATAACAACACCTGATGTAAATGAATAGCTAGTTAAACGGTTGCAAACATGCTCTGCGTAATTTAATTAGCACTATGAACACAACAACAGTGATCTCCTTTTAGAGACAGTAAGATAGATAGATATATTCTTTATTGCACATTGAAGAGAAATAAGTTTTAAGTATGAGGTACAATGGACGGTCTTATCGCTATAAGCGATCTCTTCCAGACAACCTTTGGATGGACAGAAGCATGTCGATTAGGTAAGAACGGGGCGCACATAAAAGTAAATACTTTCGTAAAAAATGTTAATAATTTATCAGTAATATATACCTATACAGGGTGTTACCAGACCACTTCCGAAAACTTGGAGGTTCTAATCAGACCATGATACTGAAAACATTAAGCGAAAAAAATCGCGAAAAAAAATATTTACTTGACTATCTCTTTTTAATTTTTTTTCTAGTTACATACACACAGTACAACATAATAAGACATATCTACCTAATTATCTCATTTAAAAAAGCAAAAAAACAAATAAAATAAATAAAGCAGCAATGTACACGCAGCACGCAGATTACGTCTACTACAGCATGAACAGCTGAGAGTTCATCGCGGGTCATTCAAGTACGCGACGTGCGAGCGACCTACGTTAGTACCTACCTACGTTAGTAGGCACTTACGACACAGAATAAATAATAGTACTACGCCTCGACCTTACCTACGTGAATGCGTACATTGCGGGCTGGCGAAATAAATACAAATCTTAAAACATTGTTTTCTCCGGCTATAATTATTTTTCAGGATAACTGATTTTTTTTTGGTTGGGTTTTGGTGTGCTGTAGCTCCCCCTTTCGTTTTCGGAAGTGGTCTGGTAACACCCTGTATAATATACATACCTAATACATAAATATTATTTGACCTATTCACATACAAAAACTAATATAAATAAGTACATATACCTAAGAAAAAAAATATATATATAATATATAAGAAAAGTAAGAAAAGTTTTAATAAACACATTCTTAGTCGTAATTTACATTAAAAAATAAAATTGTGCGTGCAGTCCCTCCGCGCGGAAGAAGTTATACTTCGAGTGGTTTAGTTAGAAAAGGTTCTATGCTCATGTCGCCTAAAATCAGAACTAGATGGCGCTGCTAATTTTGGTCGGATCCTAGAACGCGCTATCGAAGTGCTTTGCGTTTTGTGGGGGTCAAACTGTCGATTTTTCCTTTCATCGCTTTTTCGTTTCATCGACTTTCAAATCACAACGAGGCTAAAGAAGTTTTCACTTCAAAAAAAACTGTTTGTCGTTTACGTGAGAGAGTTTTCATATAACACAATGTCATATTACGGTAGCAGTATACTAAAAACGAAATCGTAACAAAGACATTGCGTTGCGTGCTATTAAAATTCAAAAACAAAAGACAGATAAAACCTGTCTTACATTCAAATAGATGCAAATAAATACCATGAAAATGCCACTGTAAGTCTCAGAGGGACAATGAGTCAGCTATGGACAAGACAAGTGTCAAACAACTTCTCGCTCGTCCATTTCATCATCAATCATCATCATCAATCAATCATCAATCCTCAATTAATCAATCATCAATCAATCAATCATCAATCAATCATCAATCAATCATCATTAATATATATAAAACTCTTTTGAAGCTGACAGAGAATCAACGCTTAGCCTAAACTATAAGCCCTAGAAGTATGAAATTTGGAGGGTAGTATCCTTACATAGTGTAGGGGTGCACTAAGAAAGGAATTTTGAATCGTCACACTCTAAAGGGTAGAACGCGAGCAATGCCGCGGGCGACGGCTAGTGAAGATTTAAAATCACTAGCGACTTCGTACGCGTGCTAAACTTTCCAGCTAAATATCAGTCACTAACTCTTACGAGCTTGCTTACGAAAAAAATAAACCATTTATCAGAAAACATTAAAGGCAAGATTTCTGATAGAAAGCCATACACAATTCAAATCCATAATTTGAAGCACAAAGCTTCTTTTATTTCGGCTAACAGCCTCAATTAGAAAGTTCTTGGTTACCGCTAATCCGAACATGCGGAGCTTCAAGCACATCTGTAAACATGCGTTCTCAGTTTCGTGTTATAGCGCTTAGATAAAGAGACATTATAACTACGTCCAGCACTGGACTAATATAGGTTGATGATGATGATAAGCAAGCAAGCAAGTTCGGATGAGTAAGTGGCCAACTCTGGTGACGGAGTTTTTAGGCCGCCTTAAGGCCTCCGTCGTGGCTTAATGACTGCTAGAGCCGGGACCGACAGTTTAACTTGCCCTCCGAAGCACGGAAGCGCTCAAATGTAAATGCCACTAGCGGTCACCCATCCAAATAGTGACCGCGCATAACGTCGCTTAACTTAGATAATCGGTGAAGATTGACTAAGCAAGTTACGCCACGAGCGCTCCATGATGATGATGATGATGCAAGAGACTATTGGTTGCGTTTCTATCTGAGCGCTTCTATGCTTCGTTTTCTATACTTCCCATCTCCAGCAGTCGCTAAAGATGACAATTACGCAGTGACCAGATACATTTCTTTAACTTTTGGCTTTTACATATTTGAATACATAACATTTATGTGTTCGTGTATTTTGTGTTATAGCAGCAAATAAAAAAATGTCAGTACACTTATTTAGATATAATGGTAACAAGTAAGTAGTACCGTTTAGTGACTTTATTCCCCACACTAGGACAAGAAGCCTGTAAAGCGGGGTCAAAGCGACTCTTCGCGGACTCTCTTATTAAATTAGAGAGAAAGCATCTCAATAAGGTCGAAGCGTAATCCGGTATTTTGAGGAAACTTGGGAAGTTCGCATCTTATCGAAGTTCATTTAATTACACGTGACTTGTGTCACGTTTCGTTTCACGGGAGAGGGAAGATAAACTTATATACCTACTTAGTTTTACTAGTTTAATATATTTGAGAGGTAAAGTGCTGTTCGTGGATTGAGGCAATTGTGATGTTAGCTGTTTGTTACAATTTAGTACGAAAAAGCTTCATTGGGCATTAAAACGGTTTACTTCACGATTGACAAGATCCGCTGATACTATTGTAACCTACATACATAGTAGTGCATTTTAGTAAGTAGAAAAATAATCCTTACGATTTAATCGGTATCATAAAATAACGGGTCCGAATCCCGGAAAGCAATTTTTAGAAATTCTTTGAATGCAGTTTGTTGTTTTTAAAATTAAACTAAAGTCTTCTTTCAATAACATTTTCTACCTACATTATTTAAGATACGTTCCCTCCATGTGGCATAGCCGTGGGACGCCCTGTATATTTACAAAATACACATAAAACAGTTGAGCCATCTACAAACCGTTGCAAAAGATTTATAGATAGCTCAACTGGTCCAAATCAGTACCAATCGGAAGCGTGCCCAAGACACTGGCTGCATTGCCGCGCGAATAGCAATGCTCATACGCTGGCCTAGATAATCACCAGCCCTCGGGTCACGCGTCGCTTCGACTAGACCTATAAACCGTTGCAAACAATTAATAGATAGCTCAGCTGGCCTAAGAAAATATGAGCTTTTTCTTTCCACCAACTTTTCCAGATCTTACATCAGATGGGGGACTTTCCTATGCCTAACTTTCCGCGTGCTCGTAATTCCAGAGCCTTTGTACTTAATAAACTTTACAAAGAATATTTCCTAAATTAATTCTACATAGCCTAGTATTACAATGTAGGTATTATAGAAGTTTATGAAAATTATATCGCCTGTATCGTAGACGGGATCTCGGGACCTTTTGGGATGAAATTTAATGACTACGCAATATCAGTTTTTTATGATTTTGATGGCCGGATGTTTTAGATATTCTTTTGACGTTGAAATTTGAGATTGCTTTTTCATTAAATTGAAGATTGGAGTTACATTGTGAATAAGATATGATACGTTTAATGTTGTTTTAAAATGAAACATAGACCAATTGACATATATGATATGAAGTTAACTAAAACCAATTAATAGTACCAACTCAAAACCTATTTTGTAGATTTTCTAACAAAACAAACTTTATATATATCTCAACAACTAATTACTAACCTACAACAAACCACAATTACAACAATGAATTAAAACTAACCCATAGATAGGTCTCCAAGATTAATTTAGCAGTTACACACAGTATTACAGTATCTGTCACAACGTCATCTGTCAACGGACGGTAAGAAAATAACCACTAAACAAACATATTCAGTTTTTTTTTTTTTAAATGTTTCTTGTTCTCTGTCTGGAAAATTCATAAAACTATACAAATCATAGCGAATAGAAGTGAAAGTCCGATAGCTTCCATAAGACCAAGTGCACATGTATTTGGGCGTATTGCTCGGAGAAGATTTGTGGCAGTACTAGCAAATAACTACTGTCAGTTGGCTATCGAAGTTTATCAACCAACAAACCATTAATTCATCCTAAAATAGTTTGTCGGTAAGGATTAAAAATGTAGATTACTAACGAACAAACTAGATAGTTGCCGGTTAAGAAAAATATACACTAACCGTCCAACTAGGTGGACAGTGTGGTTGGTCGGTTGGTAATAGACGGAGCTCTTACCATCTGAGCTGTGACGTCCGTTATACTTCTATGCGCTGTAGTTATACTGTGACCCCAGCAAGGGATCAGATGGGACACCGCGATACCACTCTGGTTATTCCGATGAATGAATAATACAATCCATGAAAGGTTCTATTAAGGCGTAGACGAAGTATTAAAGGGCCTGGTCGATAGAGAATTCGGATAAGACGGTCCAATTTGAAAAGTTACGTTGATGCTTCATTTCTTTTATTAGGTTTAAAGTTTTTTCTTTGGGTTGGCATTGGTTCGTCAAAATGAAGAATACTGTGCCGTCATTTTGCTGTAAAGCTGGGAAATGCGTACGTTGCGCGTTCGTCAAAAAAAATCATGCATATTTCAATAATTTTGAAGATATAAAATTACTGAATGTAGAACTTATGAAATATCTTAACATTACAAAGGTTCAGAAAATATATCATTTTGATACAAACACATGTGATTTTTGTTTTAAAACATACGAAAACTAGCAAAACAATTATTACATAAACTAAGATAATTTCCTACCTACCTACTTACCTACACTCAATGTACTTACCTAGAATTAAAATGTATGAATACGAGTATATGTTATGTTTACGGAACTTGATATCTGAAATTTATTTTAAAAAACGAATAAGGAATATTTAAACAATTATTTGTATTAATATAACTTTTATATTATATATTTTATATTATATAAATTTTATATTAATATAACTCTTTGCCCCACTGCTGAGCAAAGGCCTCCCCCGATTCTTTCCACACACTCCAATCTTGGGCTACGCTTTGTCACTCGATCAAAACATATGGTCAAGTTTGTCTCGTCATCTTCTTTTAGGTATGCCGCGTCGCATCGCCCCTGCTGAGCCAGGATGGCAGTAAAATTTTAATTTAATTTAATTTTCGTCAGTAAACTTTAATTATTTTTTTCAATTTATACTTATGGCTACCCACTTGCAAGTTTCATCGTAGATAATCACCGCATCGTCTAGCTTCCTCGTTCTATTCCGGGCTGGGACATCACTGCAATCAATGTGCAATGAAAACTGACCTTTATTACAATGAATATAAGTACCATATCATGGTAGATTATGTTATAATTTGGTACTGCCAATGAACCCTACAGTGGTCGCGCTAGTAAAAGTAACGTAAGTGGTCGCCCGGATTACATGTGTAGGCCATTTTTGGATGAAGAAAAATAAGTCATATTGTTTTAAATTATTGTTTATTCATTTTTATATGTTTTTATCTATGTATTCTCTATTTAAAATAATCAACCAAACTTAAACACCTCTTTTGTGTACTTAAAAATAAACATACCTAATTACAATCTTCTGCTTATTTGGCACTAAAAATCACGACCTGAGATCACATCGACATAAAAAAATAACTATTATAAAAAAACTTATTCTATTTACTGCTTTGTGAGCATGATAAACAGACAATTATAGAATGGTTTGGAAAACTATTTTTCCACACGCGTTACACACTTTTCGTGGGCTTCTATTGCGCGCTCTGGCGCAGTCACTCCAGCGCCCTACAGAGCCAGCCCGTGATGATCCTGACAGCGATGCCTGGCTTCCTACTTGTAGTAGACTAAGAAAGTCTAAGTAGAAGGATAGACTTCGATTTTTTCTGCAATCTTCGGAGAACCGGTGGTTTCATCCAAGCCAGCAACAGGACAATAAGGATGTCTCGACTTCGAATCCTTACGTAGTTTTTGTTCACTGTGTAAGTGCATATTGCATTGAAGGCGCTAAGGTTGAGCAGATCAAAAAAGATAGTCAAATGCCATCTTCTTCAGTACCTCTATTCAATGGCGCAGTTCTCGACCAGTGAGTGTTATTTGCTCTAGAATAAAAACGCATTACGCCTTCTCTGTTGGGTTGGCTCGTTTCCATCAGAATCAGAATCATGTTTACTACTACTACACCTGGAATTTCTTCTTGCTCTGACGCTGTGGCATTGTTCTGTTCCTCAAGATGATTTTCTTCGTTGTCGGAGCTTGATCGGTCTTCAGAGATCGTCGTTCTAATCATGAACCTCAGCTAACCACGCTTTGGTTTGATATGCATGGCTATTGTCCATGATACTGCTAAAAAAATAATAAAAAAACGATTATTTCGAATGGTATCATATTAATTCAACAATAATAAGTCAAAATAACTTTTAAATTTTACATAACTAAACTAAAAAACCAGAAATAATAAAAAAAATATAGTTATAAATACTTACGTGTCTGGTCGCGCGGATTACAGGCGTAATCCGCAGACTTTTCAGCACTGCTGTGACACAACCGCGCACGATTGACGCACATGCTGCACGGAGCGCATCCATCAGTTATCCAACTTAAAGTACCTAGAGCATCAAAAGAAACGACCGGCAACTTTTTCCAAAATCAAAAATTTTGCATGTGTGGATTACATATGTAATCCGCGCGACCACTGCAGGGTGAATATACAATGAAAACTGATATTTATTTCAATGAATTGAAGTTTTATTTGGTGGTTACTACGAAATGAGAGCCACAATGACACTGTTTGGATGCTGTGAATTTATTAAACGAATTGAAGTCCTTTTCAGTTAATTTAAGATTCAATATCACTTTTCAGTATGTTACAGTGTATATGTATACTCATACTTGAAGACAACTAATAATTTATCTTATCGTATTTTGTGGTAAGTACAGTTAGGTAAGTGAAGAAAATGTATTCAAATAAAATTTTTCTAAAATAGGTCACAGAAAAAAAATCTCAATGACACAGTTTACTAGTTAGTAAACTATGTATGTCAAATTTATTAATTTTTTTTCTTGTAAGTACTGTGTATCTGACTATACCGTCGCAGATTTTAGTCATTGAAGTGGAAACACTGAAGAATAACTACTATTATTCAACACCCCGGCCTACATTCGCACTTGCCCCACTCCTACCTTTAATTTATAGCCGAGTAATTTAATTAAAAGCGAAACACACAATAAATACCAGCATGCAAGTCTTTTAAGAAATCAAACCCCAAGCAGATTGAGAATTTATGAGTAAATAATAGAGTTGAGTTTCGGTAATTGATCGGTTATGGTTCGTGTGGTTGCGGCGACGTCATTCGACCCATTTGAATATAGATTCGCTTCGCATCACAACAAAGGCAAATATAATTAGATCTTGGCAAGGAGCAGCGATTCGATTCAATTTATTATCGAACCGGCAGTCGAATATGTTTTGTACATGTTTCTCGTTAATGTCTGTGCATTCGGTGTCAATGGGTGTAAACGATAAGACGGTACTTCGCTTGAAATCGTCCGACACAACTGCCAATAAAGTTATTTGCAGCTGATAATTGTTTGCTAATTTTAAATTAACAGTGGAATCGGAATGTTTACCAAATGCACAATATGTATACCAAATTGCCCCTTTTATGTTTTTAATAGTTAGGCCATTTTGTTGAGGCAAATATCAATTTAACTTGACCAAGTCATGAATTCTGAACTGCAATTAATTCTTTTGGCACATTGCCACAGTTTTGTTGAAAATATATCCTTGATGTGGTATTTTTTAATCCAGCAAAAATATAGGGCAACCTTGCTTTTTTTTATACGGAACTTGATTTAAAATGGCGCCATTTTGTTTTATAAATTCTGCACATATCTTGTCATTTTAGCCAGCTTCTTGGAAGACATGAATGGTTTTACGGGGTGGCGAAAGCTCATTTCGTTCCCTTAAAAAATTATGTGATATTAAATTACCTATCTCTTAATACCTAAAATAATAAATACAATAGTTTTAGGAATCAGAAGCGGTTCCAAATAAAAAAAAACATAAGAAGTAGTATATGACTTAAAAACACATAACTTTAACAGTCGACAAATAGTTAACTTCCATTTATCGTAAAAATGCTCATAGAAATCAGGATAAGGCACTAAAAATGACGAGAAATCATCAGTTTACACAATTAACCTCACGGTTTACATTTAACCAACAAAACAGCGTTGACTAGTTAAACAATCTAACTAACAACGTAACTGATCATCGTTACCGACCAATCAGTTAACCTCGCACCATAATTAACAACCCTAGAGCGTTATAAAGACGTGTGCATCGGACGAAGGTCCGACCAAGACTGCCCGGTCACTCCGCGCGCCTCGCCTTATAAACGAGTACGTAAACAAGTGACGTCACATAATCCAGGCTTCTTCGAGGGGCTTCCAACTATAGACAATTCTGCATAACCCTGTCAAAACTAAAATAGTTAACAAGCAACAAGCAGTTACGTTGCCGTCATTTGATGATTTATACTACTTTTTCTACTAACTTTTTCTTTTACGCGGGTTTTATGGACGGCGCAGACTCTTTCTTAATTCTCTGTATTTATACAACTAACGAGTGACTAATTAAGATTTAAGTGACGCCTGTGCATTTAATTTAAGTACTTTTTACATATTTTGTTCATGTGTTTTCATCTATAACAATAAAGATATATCATATAATATCATACACTTTACGGCTGAATGTGACAACCGCAATAGAAGTGCTCATCGGATTATTCCTGACCATTTAGAACCCTAGGTTTACGATCCGGCCATTTTGCATAGGTATTTTGATTTATTCTCTAGACAACTAGTTATTGTATTTGCAGACTAATTGTGTAGATCTTCGTTGAAGAAGCCAAGGCGACAAATTCGATAAATATAGTAATGTTTATTGGTCGCAGCGTGGAGCCAAAAAAAATGGAAAATATTGTTTTGCCCCCGTATCGCAAGCGCTGAACTGCTTTTGCGTCAAGTGACGTGCCTACAGATATACGAAAAAAAGAAACTTATGACGGCAAAAAAGGCGCTGAAATGCGCTAATGTCACTATTTGGTCACAGAATACCTATGATTTAGTATGAAAACAGTTCAGAAAACCTGCCAGGCTTAAGCAAGGCAGCACACCGACTTGCTAGATGTCGCCCGCGGCTGTGCTCGCGTGGTAGAAGCACAAACATTTAAAAAAAAATTAAAAATCCTGAAACACGTGTCTAGTCAATTTATTTGAGGAATCTATGTACCAATTTTCAAGGATCTTCTATGTACGGTAGGTATATAAAAAAACGCATTATTTAGTAAAAAATCTTTGATCCTAGTTTAAGACCCTTTGGGGTGCGACTTTTCAAAATTCCTTTCTTAGTGCACCCCTACACTATATAAGGATGCTACACTCCAAATTTCATACCTCTAGGCTGTGCGTTGATTGTCAGTCACCTTCAAAAGAGTCATATATTTAGAGAAGATTAGAAGATAATAATTTAATTACAGGCTCATGAGACTTAAATCGTTTACGTGTCAGAGTGATGTGCATTGCCTTAACCTTAACCTGCCCGTGAAAGTGGCGCCTTATCCTCTTTTGTTAACAATCCGCCAAACACTGGCAACACTAACACCCACTTAATGTAATTTGTTTAAAACTCTTTTATGGTAAACCGTACTCCTGAGACCCAAGATACAGGGTTTTTGCCTAGTTTGGGCCTCACCGGCTAAAATGTATACATATGAATACTGTTAAATCTGTTACTGTTATTTACCTACCCAATAACCTGTGTTCTGTTTTGGCAATAAAAAATATTCTATTCTATTCTATTTTATCCACATAGTACAGTATTTTTTCATGCTCCGCATTACCCGGTAACAACAACTGCTATAAATATGACCTTTGCGCCAAAACGGACGCGATCGTTGTATTAATACGTGGTTGTGCTGTGAATAGACTTTCTCACACTATCCGATACCGATATAATACTGACAAGAAAGAAGCTCGAACAATAATATCAATCTGGACCAATCAAATCTGGAATACTTTCAGGTAAAAAAAAAATTCAAATCGGTTCATATTTGACGGAGTTCTGATGTGACAATTTAAAAAAAAAAGAATAGAGACCCTCCTTATTGTAAGTAGTTTAAAAAGAGGCATGGTGTGGTCTTAGCTTTTCCCCGATATCGTGTAGATATCGTGCGCGTAGCAGTGTGAGCCGTATGGGTGTTCCGTGCTCAAGTTGGCTAGTTAATGTACAGTGACGGGTAGTAAAAATGCGGTGACGGTTGGCTTGTTAAAAGTTTCGCAATCAAAGTTATTTTATTAAGCTTTTTATGTGAGGTAAAGCATTAGGTATGAGTTAGTAGTCAACTCTGGGTAACGGAGCTTTTAGGCTATCTAAGGCCTCCGTAAACACTTGATTGCGAGACGCACAAGACAGAGGAGGCCGGCATTGCATGCAGGAGGTCACCCAGCAGTGGGTGATACCGGGCTGAGATGATGGTGATGGATGGCCTCCGTCGTGGCTAAGCGACTGATAGAGCCGGGACCGACAGTTAAACGTGCTCGAAGCACGGAATAATTTTAGCCAAAACTCTAACTTTGTGCTGGTAAACTTAAACTTTCATAACCAGCTCTATTGATCAATCCTGTCACCGCAGATAGTCTTGAACACAAACACTTAAATCTGCTTTAACACTTTGAACCTTACACCAACGCATTAAAATTCATTCCCTAACGAAATAGTTCAAACTTACAGATTTTCCACAAAATTACAACGTGAAAAATGAACCTTAGTGACTGAAAGTAGAGCACAATTTTGTAGTTGTAGATGAAAATTAATTATTTCTAATGAAACACACGCTCTAGACGAGACATTACCCTCTGTTAATTACTCGTCTGGTACTTGGACGAATTAATGGTACCTATACGTTAGGTATATTGACACGTATTCCAAAGTAATTAGGACTAGAATTAGATGAAATGGTTTTGGGAGAGGTAGTTGATTGCTTATTTTAATCGATATTCTAGGTCCTTTGTACTTTTATGTCTTATTAAGATTCTAGATTTAGAAATATACAAAAGGTTTTATATACAAAGAAAATTACGACTAATATAGCCTACACTATCCTACTAATATTATAAATGTGAAATGTTTGGGGAAGTGCGAACGAACAAGCGAATCAATGTAACTACTGGGACAAAAAAATCTCACTAGATCTACCAATAGAACTAGCAATGTTCAGTAGAAATAGATTATTTATCTTACTCAATTCATTGAAAAATCTAAGTACAGAGTCAAAGCCTTGATTTGAGCAAGATTCTTGCAGTTCTATCCACTTCAATCTCTCGACTACCATTCCAGCCATTTGCCAGTTCAAGCCGAGTGAAGCAGACTGGTATGTAAGGTATTCAGCTTAGCTTTGTGGACTATAAACTGAATATGTGTGCACAGAATAGTAATGTCATTAAACAGTATTGATACTTGAAATTAATGGCCATACCATTGTATGTATGTAATATAGTGCTAATTCAATTTCAAAGATCTCAATCTCGGTAAAATTTTCATCGCGGTAATAACAGGCGTCACAGCTCAGTTGGTAAAAGCTCTGCCTTACGTGCTGGGCTCGTCGGTTCGATCCCCACTAAGAACAAACATTTATGTGTGGCAAACATAGATGTTTGGTCTATGTCTGGATGTTACTATGAATTTAAAAAAAATCTATCGGGAATCTAGTTCTCATAGTACAAGCATTGCTTTGGAACTTGCTTTGTGTGAAATGTCCAAGAATTCATCGAGTAGATAGAGAATACTTTATTGCACACCTTAACCTAGGAATGACAAGAAAAAAACAAAAAAAAAACTTTAATTAATTGTACAATGGGCTGTCTTATCGAGTACCACTCGATGAATATTGTTGGACTCTCAAGTTTCACGAAGACATAATGTACTCGCAGGTAACAGCTAGTTGTTAATACATGCGTGTTATCAATCAATGCTTGATTGAATTATTATGATTGACTGATTCGAGTAGGTATATTAGAAATTGCAAACTAATATTAATTAGTCAGGGAACATAATTAATGTATCTGATTTGATTATAAAGACAACAATATTATTAATCATAAAATAACGGGTAATATTAGTAAATAATTAGCCAAATCGAACAATCAATAAAAATATTTTTTTGACCCAACCTCCTCTAATCTTGAACTAAGCAAAGTTTGTACTTTGGGAACTAGATTGCTAATAGAATACTTATATAATTGTTTTTCTGTAAATACGTACTAAATATCTAGTAACCCCGACATAGAACCAAAATCTATGTATACCATCACATAAATGTTATTCTCAGTGGGGATCAAACCCACGATCCACAGCAAGGAAGACAGAGCTAGTACCAACTGAGCTGAGACGCCATGTCAATTATATTTGCTTAAAATTAACAATGAACTCGATTTGTTTTTCAGAAAGGAAAAGTTATATTTTCCAACAATTAAATGAACAAACGTGGAACTCAAACAAAATGCTGCAAAATCCTGTAATCTTCTTGTTCGTGGTTGTAACAATAACCATTTATCGAGAGCCATTGCCATACAGTCACCAACAGAGTTCTATTCAAGCGAATACTTTCCGTATAAAAAAAGATTTAAGACTATCTGACCGGAAAACCAGCGCAAGTTATTACAACCTGCTTAAGTTGAGCTGAGACCGTTTTGCAACTATGTTTTTTTGACCTTACTTTGCTTAAACAATGTGTTTTAGATCGAAGTTTCAATTTACTTTTCCATAACTTTACGCTACGTAGTTGCAAATAAACCGTTAGATTTGCATTTGATTATTTCACCATGTTTTTTTTACATATTTTATTTAATAATGATGATGGTGAACAAGGGCTCATCATCATCAACGAATAAAGTAGTTTGCTACAAGGTTTTAACTATAATTGCGATAGTTTCTTTTCTTATGACGCATTGCTACCATTTCGATTGTAGAGCATTTTTTGCATTAAAAACAATGCCCGAAAACTCGTTATAGCAAAGTTATTTCAATTATCAGTCATTTGTAAGTTATTACAATTCCAAATATCAATCTTAGCAACTGTATATATAATCTAAGTATAAACAGACACCGAATTATTAATCAATGATACTCCTTTGTTCGCGTTTTAATTGAATAAATTCCAACCAAACAAAATGGAAAATAATTCAAATAACAGATGATGGATGCCGCGGAATAACGGGGTACAGAGTTATATTAAAATATATCTAAAAGCTTTTCCCAAATAAAAAATACTTCGGTTCTTAAAGATGTACTACCGACCAACAGACGGAATAAGTGTAAACAAGTTGTCGCTATGAATGTACTATGGACAACAAACTCTTAGTAAATAGAATGAAATCTCAAATATTTTTCAGTTAATTATTTTGCATGACTGTACACTAGACTGCATAACAAATACAGTAGCATCATTGGCATAGCTAACATTGATGAGAAACATTTAGACTTTCCTGTGCGTGATTTGAGACTCGCTTCTCTTTTTCTGGCGAAAGATCAAAAAACTTTTTTTTTATACAACAAAATTAGTATGCTTAAATTTAATTTAATAAAGAGAAGTACAAACTCAGCCAATTTCAATGTATAAAGAAAGGCTTTTAATATGACCAAATACTTAGTTAGGATTTCTGAAAGAAAAAAACTGAAATCCCATCTGGTAGGGATTTCTTGGTGGAGATTTCTGGAATATGTCAACTAAATGATGGAACAAGCCTATGGCTATAACGATACATTGCGTGGACGTACCCTGTGATGAATGCGCCCGTCACTATGAGTCATAAAGGCGTTAAGTCTCATGTGCCTGTAATTGAATCTGCACTCATACCCTTCAAACCGAAACACAGCAATGCGAGCATCACTGTTTGGCGGCAAAAATAGTTACAATAGTAGGTACAACTTCAAACGTCCTCTTTCCCAAAGAGCTCTACTACGAGCAAATCAAATCCCTACTCGCCAAGGCACAGAGCCCTGAGTCTATCTCGGTGTTGTGTTTTCTTGCTATTTTTGGCATTCGGAAACGGATTCACAAAGTGAAAAATTTTGTATGAAAACCGGATAAGCGCCTCTAGCAGGAGATTTGGGAACTGTTTCTGCGGGTCTATCTGACGTCTATAGACCCGCAGAAACAGTTCCCAAATCTCCTGCTAGAGGCGCTTATCCGGTTTTCATACAAAATTTTTCACTTTGCGAATCCGTTTCCGAATGCCAAAAATAGCAAGAAAACACAACACCGAGATAGACTCAGGGCTCAGTTATCAAAGTGTACGCTTAAGCGCGTTACACCGACGGGCACGAATCTCGTTACCAATTCGTGCGGGATTCATATGACGCAACCTACAACCTACACCGAGGCGTTCTCTCAATTAGAACACTCGTAAGTGACTGTATGATGAAGCTTATGAAGTTAATAAGTGTTTGCATTCTGTGAATCTCTTTTATAGAGCTATTCTGTTCTTTTATTCAGCTCTTTGCAGACATAACGTCATGGGATTTTTCTCAATACCATCAAAGATTCGAATGTGAATAGCTTCAATAGAATGAGTCGTAATGATACGCCATTTTGCTTCGTTTGCAAATTTTTTTACAATATTGATTTAATTTCATTAATAACTTAACTGTTTTAGCTGTTAAAAATGTTAATCAACTTTTTCCAATAACATATTTTTTATAAATAAAAAAAAAGCTAATCTCAACTAAACAAGAAAAAATGACGATGATGCTTAAAAACCTTTGCACCAAACGCATTTTACGTAAATGTTCAAAAGATACATGCGAAAGCCGAATTCCTGAACCACAAAGAGGCAGAAAGAGATATGCAATGGGAATCCAGTTTCCACTCTCGGCAGCCAGATGGCTGAACATTAATTAATCAAACATGGGGGCACAGTATGGGTATAGTATTTACAGTAAGAACAGAAGCTATTTTAAAGTTAGCAGAGAGAAGCAATCACACCAATTGTAAGACATTGCGTATAGTGTGAAGTTTCAAGAACAATAGTAGTACCTGCTTGTGACCGGAACCCGAATGACGTCATCGGCGATTTACAACAAACGCTATAATATTTATATCAGTACGATATTCTGTGATATTTTCCTAACTTACTGATATGTTACCGAAATACTGGGCACCCCTTGTTTTTATTGCTCAAAAATTATGACAGCTTGGGTGTTTCTATGTAGGTATTATAAGTATGTATTTAAAAAAAAATGTATGTATGTATTCTATCAGCCATCTAGTTTCCATAGTACAAGCTTTGCTTAGTTTGGGACTAGAAGGCGTTGTGTTAAGTGTCCGTGAATATTTATAATATTTATTTATTTAAGTCAAGTCAATTTTGTAACATGTTCATGCTTATGCACTTGTGATACCCCCCAAGCTCTACTTGTATGCATGTTAAGTTATTGTTTATGCAAAAACTACTTAAACTTAACTTTAGTAAAGAGAAGTATTAACTCAGCAAATTTCAATGGATAAGGAAAGGTTTTTTTTTTATGATAGAAGTAATGGAACAAGCTGATAGCTCACCTGATGTTAAGTGGTAACTTCTGCCTATAACAATGCATTACCTCACAGAGCAAGTCCAATGAGGACGTGCCCTGTAAGGCAATGCACTGCGTCCATCACTCTGAGACGTAAAGATCTTGAAGTTTCATGTGCCTGTAATTGCACCGGCGCCCTTACCCTTCAAACCGGAACACAGCAATGCAATGCAGGCTTTTAATAGGGACAACATAGTTAGTGGGGATTTCTGTTATAAAAATCAGAAACCCCCACTGCTACGTTGTAGACACGCTACGTCGTAGCAGTGGGGATTTCTGGAAAAAAAAATCTAAAATCCCCACTGGTTGGGATTTATTAGTGGGGATTTCTTGAACATATCGAGTGTAACGACGGCACGCTTATTCGGTTACAAAAGAGTGTTCCTACTGCAAGAAGTAAATTAAGCTGTGCCTGTCAAATTTGGGAGGCTTTGATGTGCATCTGATGCTATGTAAAGTCTGTCTGCGCGTCAGATTGATCCGTCTAATTGTTTTTGGGCTGGGACAAGTTGAACTGCAATGAGAGTCGGCTGAGATTGGATTGTGATTGGAAGATTTGATTTGACTTGAGATTGTTCCGCTTTAGAAGAGTAATTTGATGTTTTTGAAATGTTCATGAATATTTATTTATCTTGTAATGAAGCTTAAAAACTGACAAATTTAATAACATTTAATCTGGCATGATATTACATATTTTAGGAAAGGATTTTGCGGGCTGTGTACTAGCTACCTACTCATTACTCAATCCACTCATCTAATTTTTTTTTCTTTCTAATTGTGTTTCTATGTAGTGTTGTTACTTTTGTTCTGTAAGCGTGTGTGTTTGTTGTGTGTTACCTTTTAAGCAAATAAATACTTGTCTATGTATATATAGCCCGTAGAACTAACGACCGATGGGGAGCAAAAAATTTGGAATGGCAACTACGAACCGGAAGACGCAGCGTAGAATAAGTTGGATTGACAACATTGTTAAGATCGCAAGAAACTGGTGGATGGAGAAGGCTCAGTTATTCCTTCTGGAAATGTATGAGAGAGTTCTATGTCTAATAGTGGACTTCTAACAGGTCGATAATATGATAAAAAATATTCATAATAAATTCATTGACATTTCACACAACGCCATCTAGTGATGATATTTTACAACGAAGTCTACAAAAATTGTGTAGAAAAATCGATATAGAAAACCGAAACAAAGATCACGTTAATGGCAGTTTCCAAGTGGTTACAGGCAGTCACGAAGACGATAAATCTCGCTTACCTCGGCGGAATGTCCGTCCAGTGATGTAAATATACTGCCTGTTTCTCACACAGTTTGGGGACAGCTGTGTTAGTAGGGTGTACCTTATTCTGAGAAGGTGTGGACTTAGCCCCGAGTCTATGCATTTGTTTTGATATAGCCCACGCAAAAGCATTCGCAAAGCGAGAAATTTTGTATCGCATAAGCGCCTCTAGAGTCAGATTTGGGAATTGTGCAATTCCCAACAAAATTTCTCGCTTTGCGAATGCGTTTGCGTGTGCTATACTCGAGTCGAAAGTCAAAACAAATGCACACACTACGGGCTCTGGCT
This sequence comes from Eulithis prunata, assembly GCA_918843925.1. Lineage (NCBI taxonomy): Eukaryota > Metazoa > Arthropoda > Insecta > Lepidoptera > Geometridae > Eulithis > Eulithis prunata. The sequence continues at coordinate 1,847,175 of OU974007.1, forward strand.
GTTGACGTAGAGGGGTCTACGCGGATGTGTGATTGTCTACGACGTAGAGGGGTCTACGCTGACAAGCGTCAAACTACTTCTTGCTCGCACATTTCTGAACATACAAAAGGATTGAAAATATTTATGAAAAATGGCAATCAACAATGTTGTGTGCAATGCTATTGCACCACGTTCAACATAAGCATTTTGATCAAAACAAGTTTTTTTAGTGCTTTTTTACTTATTTTCGAGTATTCGTACGTAAAGTGTTTTTCTTTATGTCGCCCGTGGCACTTTTTAGTTGCCTAAATTGCATACTTGCTGTAACTAAATAACAGATACTGTTTTTAAAGTGTTCTTCAAAATGGAATACTAAATAGTTTTTTGTAAAAAAAAATTTGAAAGAAAATACAACAGTTGGAATATTAGTTGGTCACACTACACGAGCTTGTGACAAGGCACAATGCCATATTCAATGACATTTGAAAACTTTATGATTTATGTGGCAACTCTGCGGTTTTGGCGATACAGTTACGGACTAAACTGATATAACGCAAACGTATTCTGTTGAAGTACCTACTTAGTAGGTACAGTCAGCGTGGAAAAACAATTAAGTGCCTACAAACTTATTTTTTATTAGAAACTTTACATAGTGACTATTATTATTAGGGTCAGTCCTCCGAGGTAAACCAGTCTAGCCAAGCTGGTCTAATTTGGCTACATCATTCAGATGTATCATTGCTACTATTAGGCGGAGCCCTGGTAGCTTTAGTGATAAAATAACCATGACGAAGACGAAGACGAAGACGAAAACAAATATTATAACTCAAAAAAATAGGTTCTGTTAAAAATGACATGTATTCCATTTACTTTTCTTTTATAAGTATTGTTTTTTTACCTTTTCTTTTACTTCTTTTTTTATAAACTTTTTATGTAAAATAAGTACCTACTTACTAAGTTGGAAATGTTGGAATAAGAAAATGAAAAGTTGCTTATTTACAGTCATAAATATTTTAAAACTATTTTATCATCATTATTTAGGAACTTCTGTGGTTTTTTTTAAATATCGTTTTGTTAAAATTTATGTAAAACTTACGTTTCTTTATCCGAATATTATTTCAATGATCTTGGGTTTCTCTTGTCCAGTGTATTAAAGAATATATTCGATGTTAGTCCCAAAATTTACAATAAAATAGATATTTTTCATTAGATAGTTATACTGTTTAAATAAGAGGAAGACGCACACAGCCGTTCTATAGACTCGGCAAAACATAGGCAATATTCGCATATGTTACATCAAACATTATTATGATAGCTAAACGATATTAATATTACGAAACTCCACAAATATTTGTACTGAGCCTGTATCTTTAGGACCAGTGGGTGCTTTAATTTTACTACAAACATTAATTACGAGCCAAAGGATATGGTACTAACATAATTAAAGTTGATGCAACCACATTTTAAGCAGCGTTTCCGCGATCGTATCGCACAACGCTGCGGTATGCGGCTCAACGCAACGTACCGCGTTTGCTCTTCGCCGCTGACGCAGACTGCGACGGAACAAGAGACCATACTAGACGTTTTCCATACGATTGTGTGTCCGGCACCGCATGTCGCATACCGCAGCGTTGTGCGTTACGATCGCGAGACCAAAGCTTTACAAGTAGACGCGTTATAGGTACGCCTTCATCACTGCCATAAAATATCCGATTTTACTGTTTCGAAATTAACGCGATTTTTTTTTACCGAAATACTTACTGATGTATGCAGCTATAGTACGCGAAAAAGAGGAAGGTATACGATAAAGCCACAGGCAGTACCTGTTGCTAGACAAAGATGGATACACACTCAAACAGCTGTCTGATTGTTATTGGCTAAGTCAGTCAATTACTTGATACATTGCTTAGTACTGTAAAAACCAAACAAAATAATAATAACTTTTTCAAAAGCATCTACCTAACTATACACCTAATTTAACACGCTAAATATTAAAAGTCTTAATGGAAATTAAAAACTTTGTTTGCCATTTTCACAATCGTAGTAAAATCAACAATATTTTTAACTACTTAGACAAGTTAGGGTAAGGGCGCCGGTGTAATTACAGGCACATGATACTTCAAGATCTTTACGTCTCAGAGTGATGGACGCAGTGCATTGCCTTACAGGGCACGTCCTCATTGGACTTGCTCTGTGACGTAATGCACTGTTATAGGCAGAAGTTACCACTTAACATCAGGTGAGCTATCAGCTTGTGCCATTACTATTATCATAAAAAAATAATATAAAAAGTTGAAATCTCTTATTTTAGTTTTAAAAGAACATATACATTGCTAAGATTGTTAGAAATACTATAAAAAAATGTCTATTGATCCATTACACTTCGCGGTAAGGCCACTGGTCTTGTTTTATGCACCATAAAACCCAGCCTAAAACTTTTGCACGGTTACTCACGAGCATAAAACCGAAGCGCTACAGAGTACCGAAAGTAAAACATAATATTTCATACTCCAGCAAAGAAATCGAAGGCTCCATTAAAGGCTCAACGGGAAACTTGTCTCGACCACAGAATAAATAGTACAACATTCCAACCATCGTAACAAGACCTTACAGTACATCCGACTATGAACAAAACAGAGGTTTTACATCTTGGTCGTGGTCACAGCCAAAACTTTGCAAAGTAATAGTCGTGTGCACTTAATATTACTAAATGTATTAGTAATATAAGGAAGCTAGTATGATTTAGTGGCCAACTCTGATGTTTTTTAGGCCGCCTTAAGGCCTCCGTCATGGCTTAACGACTGCTAGAGCTGGGACCGACAGATCAACGTGCCCTCCGAAACACGGAAGCGCTCAGAGCCCGTAGTCTGTGTATTTGTTTTACTCTCGACTCGATTATAGCACACGCAAACGCATTCGGAAGGCGAAATTTTTTGTTGGGAATTGCATAATTCCAAAATCTTCCGCTAGAGGCGCTTATCCGGGTTTCATACAAAATTTCTCGCTTTGCGAATGCGTTTGCGTGTGATATAATCAAGTCGAAAGTAAAACAAATGCACAGACTACGGGCTCAGATGATGCCACTAACGGTCACACATCTAAATAGTGACCGCACAGGACGTCGGTTAACTTGCGGGCGACGGCTAGTTGGATTATAAAAACTGAAACTGTTATTCATAACATTTATTAATGTATCATCACAGTCATAACTCGAAAGTCAAAATGAATCTTTTTTTAACTTTTAAAGCTCGTAATGCGGCATTCCCTAACACGAATGTATAGGCGACCAAGAAATTGGTTTACCACTTTTGATGACATCTCCCAGTAACATAATTATTCGCTAAGGAAAAAATAAACAGGAATGACAGATTCTGACGTAGCAGTTATTAATCTGTCAAGCGAAAATAGACCTTGATGTTTTGTACGTGCAAATGATACCTTAGAGTGCCTTAGAGTGGTAAACCAATTTCTTGGTCGCCTATACAAACTGTGTAAACCATTTAAAGCTTTTTGGTATTTCCTTTACTGGTTTGTGTAAAACTTAGACAACTTCCAAGGTGATTCCTTTCTTCCGAAGGCTTTGATATTTTACCCTGGTAAAAAGTTCCGAGTAAAGTTGGCGAAAAACTTTATATTTGAAGACCTGTAAACTATATCAAAGTAGTTAGAGCCCTTTCAGGTTTGGCCTTTGGACATTTCAAATAAAAGTTTTGACAGATGGACGGTCAGCAAAGTGATCCTGATAGAGTTCCGTCCGTTTATTCTGTTGAGGTGCGGAACCATAAAAAAGTTTTTTTTTTTATACGTTATAGGCAACCGTTTTTACCGTTTTAATTTTTATAGATGGATAGATAGAAAATTCATTATTGTACACCACAAGTAAAGAAAATAACAAAAAATACCATAATTGGTAATACGATTAAGTTTTAGGAGGTAGGTACAATGGGCGGCCTTATTGCTTAAAGCCATCTCTTCTTATACTACCTTGATTCTTCTTGATTCTTGATTCTTCTGCTTATACTACCTTGATTCTTCTTGATTCTTCTGCTTATACTACCTTGATGATTCTTGATTCTTCTGCTTATACTACCTTGATTCTTGATTCTTCTGCTTATACTACCTTGATTCTTCTGCTTATACTACCTTGATGATTCTTGATTCTTTTGCTTATACTACCTTGATGATTCTTGATTCTTGATTCTTCTGCTTATACTACCTTGATTCTTCTTAATTCTTGATTCTTCTGCTTATACTACCTTGATTTCCAGCGAATAGTGTCCATAGTTCGAATATCATGGTGTTGTAACCTCTCAAATGCAGTAGATATATTTCTTGACGAATAAACTGCTTATGGATACCTGCCCATGGGCAGATTGTGCATCTTGGGATCGAGGCCCTCCTGGTTTTAAAAATTCTTTCAGGGCGTCTAGTCGAAGCGACGCGTGACCCGAGGGCTGGTGATTATCTAGGCCAGCGTAACAGCATTGCCAGTCAGCGCGGCAATGCAGCCAGTGTCTTTGGCACGCTTATGATTTGTACTGATTTGGACCAGTTGAGCTATCTATAAATCGTTTGCAAAGGTTTGTAGATAGCTCAACTGATTCATGTGTATTTTGTAAATATTGAAAATACTGTATTTGTTGTAATTTTCTTTGTGAATAAATGTTTATTTATGGAAAGATTAGACATTCGCTAGAATCCTGTTAGAATATCAAAAAGACCTTTTCCTTATCTCATAAGATTTATATTCAAGGTGCAGATACGTTTAGTGATCTGTATTCAATTAAAATTCATGTCGCGGAGAGATTCCGGGATCAGCTCTGAGGCTAATCAATTCACTTCCGGTCTGGAAGTCCGGAAATTCATGGAAATCACAGACATGATTCAATCAGCTCTCACCCAAGATGCTAAATATTCCTTATTGGATTATGTTTAATGGTTTTGTCTTTGTACAAGATTTATCATGAAAACGTACTTATATACCGGTCTACAAAGATTGGCGAGGCTGAGCCGCTGTGGGCAAGCGTACCTCTCTCTTTCTCTTTTTTATCTCTCTCTCCTAAGCATTTACTAGTCCCATCTGATGGAGTCTTTACATGTTTTTTCCCTCCACTTCGCTCTATCTGAGCAAGTGTACCAACTCCTCTAAAATTGCTACGTAAGCAAGCAAGCTCGTATGAGTTAGTGGCTCTAGTGATGGAACACACAAACATAAAAACACGCCACACCACCTTCGCACGCGCTGGAAGACTTGTATACAATGCTCTTAGCATTAAGTCCTCCTAGCACTACTTGTTTATGTGAAATTATTAAATAAATAAATGGAGTTTTTAAATGCCTTCAAACCTGTTATAGGCTAAAGTAACTATAATATTTAGAAAAACAAATGAGAAACATACATCAAACTGAAAAAAAGAAATACAGGTATTACCAGATAAAACATATCAAGCTATCAAACAAACATTTTCCAACCAATAATGTATGTTCATCCATTTCGAAACTTTATGCATTCGAAAACGTGATCGAGTTTCAGAATTTCATTTTAAAATCAACTATTCTTCCTCACGTAGGGCGTTTCACATTGCTACCGACACGACACCTGCACGATATCGGTAGAAGCTAATCTCGACACTGCTATTGGATGTTTTCACACTGACACTTATAGGTTCGCTAGTAATTCGCCCCGAACTGATATCTCGCGATGTTCACAAGAAAAGAAAATGAAGCAAAAAGTTTTTTTTTTTAACTATGACTGAAATAATCTTTGCAAATTGCATCGATACCGCGATAATACCAGTTCTTACTTGAACTACAAAATCATTGAAACTCTAAGAAATGTAAGTTCACGTTATACTAGATTTGCCAACTTTTAAGTTTTCACTATACCTAGCTCAAAACCTATTTAACATAGAACAAAAATAAAATCGGGGTTAGAATGTCTAGACAAATCTCTATCATATCATTTATTTTTTTACTCTCTTTTGAACCCTTTTCACTTGGCGAATTTACAAAAAGTAACTCTGTATACCTACTTAATTATATAAAAACCTGATCAAACGTTATGCACTAACAAACTTACAACACCGACTTGTTAAAGTTGACACTAAGATCTCCATTCGCTTCGCTCACTCGATCAAATATCGCAAGAGAGCTACTAGATGTCATATTATTAGATGCTTTCACATTGAGTCGACGCAGACGAGATTTATGTTTTGACACACTGACACGTCGGTACGGTGTAGATGTCGGCTAGTGTACAAACGCACATAGCTATAAATTGAGTAACTAGCGCTCGGAGGCAATATCGCCGGTCGCAGGTGCAATATCAACGATGATGTCACTGTATAATGGGTAAGCAGTAACTCAGCTTTCAATGGCCCTGAACCTTGTACACCTACTTGTACACTTACTTATGTTAGTATGAGCTAGTGGGCTGCCTTAGTGGCTTGTATACGTATGTTCGTGAGTGCTAGTACTGAGCCCCAAGTCTGTGCATTTGTTTTACTTTAGACTCGAGTATAGCACACGCAAACGCATTCACAAAGCAAGAAATTTTAGAAGAAAACATGATAAGCGCCTCTTGCGGGAGATTTGGTAAATGTGCAATTCCCAACAAAATTTCTCGCTTTGCGAATGCGTTTGCGTGTGCTATACTCGAGTCGAAAGTCAGAACAAATGCATAGACTCGGGGCTCTGGTTATGAAGTTTTATGGTGGTCATAGCTTAAGCTATGACAGTAGGTGCCAACAAAATACGCCGTACCTTATGAAGCACGGAAAAGGTCCATATGAAAAAGAGTTGTTGCATACCCAAACGCTGGCAGCTCTTGCTTATCTTACCTATAGATGATCAGTCAGGACTGATCAAACCAACATACCACGTGCGCCACATGATTATAGTACTGGGATTTGTAAAGTATATAATATAGTTATAAACTATGATCGATATTTAATAAAAAAAAATAATAACAATGTCGAAACTAAAGAAAACTTCTTATTTCAAATTAATTTAACAAAAATAGCAATATGAAAGGGTCTGAGGATAACGTCCGTCTATCTCTGGCGTTCAAGGAAAAGTGCGCTCCGAATGACGCTCGCGCCGCTCGAAGCCTCGGCCGCCCCTCCAAGCTGGCTCGCACCTCTGCGTGCCGTCACAGGCCACGCCCTATATCTAGTCGTTTCCACGCTTATTATATATTATACTGTTAAAAGTGAAAATATCAAAATATTTTATGCAGATAATAGATAATAGAAATTGAGTTACTATTCTACTACTTTCTACTATGTTGATATTCAATAAAGTTACGGGCGTCTAGATAAAAATGCATCCTCAATCTGGGATTCGCGAGGATATGTAAAAACGTATATTAAAATAACCAAGTTTTTTTTAATATCATAACTGGCAGACGAGCAGGCGGGCCACCTGATGGAAAGTAGTCACCGCCGCCCATGGACACCTGCAACACCAGAGGTGATGCTAGTGCGCTGCCGGCCTTTTAAGAGGAGATAAACCCGCCAAGTACATAATAATAATAATAGGAACATCCCTAGTTTTAAAATACACCAAGTTACGAGTGTAATTCTAGCATTTAGATTAAACTCTGTTATTGCTGTTCAAACAAAATTATCAAGCACAATTACTTGTTACTACTAATACTCGTGAATATCTAAAACGACTGAGAGGCAAATACTAATTCTAAACTGCCACATTTCGATATGAAATGCCAACACAGTACTATCAGGGAAATACAATAAGATTCTTCGTAACCCTCGTACCCACATAGTATTAACAGGGCAATATTGTTGTTAATTGTTAATAATTATAGCACAGTATTGTCTTACCCCGAGCCATAGAATAAAACGTAACAGAAGTACAGAAGGCTCACTTCTTGATGGCATCTAAATAAATATCTACTCTCGCAAAGCCGTATAACAGTGCGTTCACACTCAGCCAATGCCGCTGCCGGCATGAATGCCGCGATTAATTCCGGACTTATTGCCACAGCAACGTCGCCTTTATTCTCATTAGAGAGCAAGGGCATGAACTTGGGCCGAAAGCCTAGACAGAGGCATGATCGTGTTCACACTATGCTCATGCCCACTTCCCTGCCGACCGCGTTCACACTATGCCCATGCTGCTGCCGCGGACTTATTGCCACAGCAACATAGCCTTTATTCTCACTAGAGAGCAAGGGCATGAACTTGGGCCGAAAGCCTAGACAGAGGCATGATCGTGTTCACATTACGCTCATGCCCACTACCCTGCCGAATGCGGCTGAGTGTGGATGCACCATAAGGTAGGTACAATATAATTTGCACAGCACTGGATGCTACAGTTTTTATTTTACCTACAGAGTGCATCTTTTTGTCGCGTTTCGTGTCGTGTAGCTTCATTCATAAAGTTCGGAGTGGGCCAGGTCTTCGGGGTAACGATAAGGGTGAAGAGGGGTAAGGAAGGGATAATGGAGGGGGGGGTTGGAATCACATTATAATTGCGTAGCTGAGTGCTTCGCTTGGGAAGAATTTTGTAGGCATTTTGCAGCGGTATTATTGCCGATTTTGTATCATTACGACCGCGACCTTGCTGGGTTGTTTTATGATGGAAATAAGTAGCAGCGTGTAGCTGTAACAGATGGTTTTGTTCGCTTATAAATAAGGATAGACGTAGTAAACTAAGAAGGCTGAGAGAATGGTACAGGTACTGAGCAAGTCAAAGAAAAAAATAAGTCTCGGATTTTTTTTTTTAAATTGAAAAAAAATCAGTTTCCCATACCGAAGCTTGAGTAAGTGGCCCCTGACGATGTATAAGTCGTTTGTTAGTTTCTTAGTGTCATAAAAAGTACAGTAAAGTTAGTACTAAAAGGTGCTAAAGATCAGAAAACGTTGAAAGAATTTAAGCATTTTAATCTATTCTAAAAAAAAATCTACATGCACCATAAAAGATTAGGTTTCAACTACTTCTACAAGCAAAATAAAAGCTACGTTCTCCTCTTTGAACGTAGGTAGTAAATAGCTACCTACACTACACGTTCAAAGAGTAATGTATAAAAGATCCTATATAAGATTACATATTTTCCAACATTCTATGACCAAGATGAAGGCTATATTTAGCCAAGTGCCTACGTCTTAGAATTCAATACATACACCATAATATGAAGGGACATTCTCATACGCCACCCACGCGACCTCCCACGAATCTGCACGGGTCTACAGCCTGAGGCAAGAATGTAATAATTATAAATGTATAGTAACGGTGGCGTATACGAGATACACTGCGCTGTGTCGCTACATCGTTCCGCAGTCGGGCTGGTATTGATGCGTAGTGTGTCTCGAACACGCTAAGGTTTACGTAGCGCGGTGACTGTCTGATTTGTTCGTGCTTACCCCTATATTTTGCTAGAATATTTTTCGGAAAAGAATTTGCACAATTATTCTCAAATATTTATGCTTGGTACTTAGTAGGCGTCCATAGGCTACGTTAACCGCTTCCTATCAGGCGGGCCGTACGCCTGTTTGTCTACTTTGTTGTATAAAAAAAAACAGGCTTTTGTATATAATCTAGCTAAATGAAGCGCTCGTTGCGTAGCTTGCTTAGTTTATCTTCACCGATTTATCTAAGTTAAGCGACGTTCTGCGCGGTCACTATTTGGATCGGTGACCGTTAGTGGCATTTACATCTGAACGCTTCCGTGCCTCGGAGAGCACGTTAAACTGTCTGTCCCGGCTCTAGCTGTCGTTAAGCCATGACGGAGGCCTTAAGGCGGGCTTAAAACTCCGTCACCAGAGTTGGCCACTAACTCCTACATACATGCTGCTATGATTTTTTTGTAATTGTAAATATGCATAACATTTAAATCTGTAGTGTCCATTTTAGAGAATACGCCCTCTTAAATGAATTGGGGAAGACCAAGCTACAATGATATCACTTGACTCACAGAGTTAAGTGACATCATTGTTCGTGTGATGTGTTTACTGAACTAATTGATCCTTACTATCTTGGTTTGTCTCATCAAAATGTTGGACGTGCTACATATTAATCATATCCTATCAAGCAAAGATTTAGAAAAGGTAACGTGCGAAGAAGAGTTGGTATTTCAGTAAGGAAATATATATTCTTGAATATTTCACACAACGCTCTCTTGTCCCAAACTAAGCAAATCTTGAACTATGGGAATTAGATTGGCTGTCTGACAAGTTTGGAATACTACTACAAAATATTGGGCAAGTGTCAATTGTAATTCTCGGACGTGCCTTCTGACTACTCTTCTCAGACTCTTTTCTGTACTTGTACCAGTACTTGATGATGTCTTCCTGGCCGGTTTCGGCTACGGCGACATTGTTGCTGCTTGATGCCTATGATGGGCTCTAAGGTGACTTGAATAGCCAATTTTGGCTTTGAAGGTTCTTGCACACAATGTGCAAGTAAGAGCGCCATTATCGTAATTATAGTTGATGTTTGAAGGCGGTTTAGCTTTTAGTTGGTCGCGCTTAAGATCTAGATCGCGCCTTCGTTCATCTTCAAAGGTGTAGATATACACTTATACAATGTACCAATAGATGTGAGGAGAAAATATATTATTATTTATTCACAAAGAAAATTACAACTAATACAGTATTTACAATATTTACAATATTTACAAAATATTAAAAATTATATTAAAGTTGGAGAAAATTACAGTCAATTTTTTCCAACTTTTTTCGACCTTAACAAACCCTTAAATAAGATGGCTTATTCCACTAATCCCCGTTGACAATACCCGTCAACGGGGGTTAGTGAATTTTTGTTCACAAATCCCCGTTACGAGTACGCATCGGCTTATTCCACTAATCCCCGTTGACAATCCCAATAATTACATAAAGCATTACTTTAGAACTAACTTCACTAATAGTAATAGTAAACCCACAGGCGGCAAACAGTTAATAAAACCAGCAAACTACGCCACGATCGCACGTAAAAAATAAACGATCTAACTTTCGCCAATAAACTCTCCAATACCACTTATCAATGGCAGCTCTCAAAGCGGAATTGAATAAAAAGCGCAGGCTACACAAGTATGTTAATAAAGTCACCTGGGTAACCGTTCGAGTTCCATTTCCTTCAGAGTTCCGAATAAATCACAGATAACGACCACTTTGCTGCGTTAAGCTTGAATTACCCCTAAATGTGGCTATGTCACTTACAATTTAGGGATTTGAAATGAGTTTATATTCCATTCTATTTTCATTTATTATGTCTATGGGCTTGGCTATGTCGTGAGCGTCAGAGCCTTCATCGGATACGTGAAAATAGATTCAGCGGTATCGTAACTTATTTGCATAGTGGACTCGTTGGATTTTTTTCCCATCGGACCCACCAGTGGGCCAGCCGGTGGGCTCGATGGGAATAACCCTATTTTATCTCTGAGAAGTTCAATTACAATTATTTTTAACTTTCAACCTAGTTTTTTTGTTTAAGTTAAATAATACGCACAGCCTAAACCATAAGTCCTAGAGGTATGAAATTTGGAGGGTAGTATCCTTATATAGTGTAGAGGTGCACTAAGAAAGGAATTTTGAAACGTCACACTCTAAAGGGTAGAACGCGAGCAACGCCGCGGGAGACGGCTAGTTTGTATATAAATCTAAACTTTTCAATTCCCAACACTGATGATGATGATGTCCTCCTAGCCGATTTCGGCCATGGCGACTGCGTTTTTTTCTGGACAGGCATATTTAACTCGGGTTATATGTAGGGCTTTGTTGTTCTGCCCGTTATTACACTACTATTATAGTGATGTGGTTTCGATCCACCTTACCCCCTGGGGTATGGCCAGGGGTATGGTGGGTCCGAAGTGTACTATTTTGTACTAGGTTAGGCTACCAACACACTTGGCAGCGACGTCTCTTGCTTTCCCTTCAAAATATCACGATGCCGCCCGCCCGCGGTGACCAATATTTTGAAAGAAAAACCAAAGATCTAAGATCTCTGGCCCCCTCAACTTGGTCGCCATAGTACGTATACTCCAGCCTTATTTATTCAATGTCAATAACTGTAATAACCACTATTTTATTCATACTGTCCATTGATGTTGGTACCTAAGTCATAACTAGATGGCGCTGCTAAAAATGGCACAACTGAGATCGCGCTATCGAAGCGTTCTGCGGAATATATAGGCATAGTGCCTCTTGTTTTTCAATAAAGTCGAGCTTACTTAGTAAACTGATATCCGGCTGTTTATTTTGAACCCCGATATACCTACCTATGGCTACTAGTTCTTTCACATACTTTTAACCTACCAGTCAGAGTGATACTTTTCTATACTTACTTTTGCTTATTCTACGGTCAAAGCCGGTATTTTTCCAAGTTCGAGATGAAACGGGGTTGTATTGAGATAATAAAATAACTTTTTCCAATGTGACGTCAAATACATAAATGAATTACTTACGAGTATACTGAAATTGGTTGACATGCTCGGTTGTAAATTGCTACTTGATTGATGTGATTTCTTGTTTGACTGCGTTTTGTTTTGTATTATACCGCGTTCACACTATGCCATTGCCGCTGCCGGCATGAATGCCGCGATTAATTCCGGAATGATTGCCACAGCAACATCGCCTTTATTCCTACACCGCGTTCACACATGCCCATGCCGCTGCCCGAATTATTGCCGCGATTAATTCCGGAATTATTGCCACAGCAACATCGCCAAGTTCATGCCCTAGCTCTTTGGTGAGAATAAAGGCGATGTTGCTGTGGCAATAATTCCGGAATTAATCGCGGCATTCATGCCGGGCATAGTGTGCACGCGCTATTATGTTTTTGGTTTATTTTATTAGTTTAGGATTATTAACAGGGCTTTTTAGGAAAGAATACATGTTTTGTTTAAATTTTTTCTTGGTGTAGGCAACCAGTACATACCTACAAGCAAAGTATTTTTTTCGTGTGTAAACAGTTGCTTACAATTCTCAGACATTAATTATTGCGCTTCATTTATTGCATTCAACTAATTGCTCTTGTATGTACAAGAAAATGGCATAATATCTCCAAACCATGGACGCAGTACCGGTCTCGCGATCGTAACGCACAACGCAGCGGTATGCGGCATGCAGCGCTGGACACATAATTGTATGGAAAACGTCTGGTATGGTCTTTTGTTACGTCGCAGTCTGCGTCAGCGCGGCGAAGAGCAAACGCGGTACTCTGCGTTGAGCTGCACACAGGTGTTCAGTGTGGCTTGTAAAAATTCAAGGCAGCCTTACCATGAATTTGCATACTGGGTTCGTTGGGAATTTTTTTCCCATCCGACCCACCAGTGGGCCGGCCGGTGGGCTCGATGGGAATAACCCATGCATAATATACACTTGAAGAAATATATTTAAAAGCAAGCCGCAATAACAATAGCCGGATTTACATGAAAGCCGACAACAGCTTGCAGCCACAATAAAAGAACCCGAGTACAGAGCCTGTAACTTTGACTGACACACAATCATTACCACTGGTTTCATTATTTTCGTCTCTTATGAGTTTTTTAAAAAACATCAAAAAAGGAGGTGGTTCTTTTTTTGGATACCTTTCAAAATAACCGTGTAGGGAAACGACAATAATAACAAAACGCATCGATCGTGAAATGTCTTGTTTATCCAAAAGAGTCCAGGTTGGTCCCATAACTTTTTTTATCAAAATCGGTTCAGTAGTTTAGCAGTTAAATAAGAATGACTGGATCAGTTTTTCGAGTTTTTAAACTCTTCAATTATTTTACACAAGTGACGAAACTATTAGATGGTTTCAGTTTCATTTTATTTTATTTCATCTGCTTAGTTCGGACGATGAGCGATTACCTGGTTCATTCCCGTTCGTTCCACTGATGGGTCATTTACCCATAAAAATGATTACCTCACAAAGCAGCCTACTGATTATTGTATTATTTCCTAGACTATAAAAATAGTTTTAGTACTTTCTAGAATTATTGACGTACCAACGAAAAAGTGTAACTACAAAATCTGTGTCTAATAAAGAGTTAGAGTTTCTTTATTTGCTTGAAATAGGTACACAACAGTTGGTAAACAAATTTTTACTAGATCTAAAGAACAAAGTAATCATTTATGAAGTAGATCTAAAGAACAAAGTAATCATTTATGAAGTAGATCTAAAGAACAAAGTAATCATTCATGAAGTAGATCTAAAGAACAAAGTAATCATTTATGAAGTGCATTTGAAACTGGTGGTAGGGGACGCGAACTTTCAGCTCGGAATGAGTGAAGTTAAATTTCGTGAGCTGTGTGCATCAGCTCACTGATTACAACATCGACTTCTGGTTCATGTCTTGTTTATTATTTGTTCGACGTTTCTTCCAACGAATAAAACAGGTAAACTTCTTCTTCTAAATATATAAAACTCTTTTGAAGCTGATTGACAATCAACCCACAGCCTAAACTATAACTTCTAGAGGTATGAAATTTGGAGGGTAGTATCCTTATATAGTGTAGGGGATGACTAAGAAAGGCATTTTGAAAAGTCGCATCCTATAGGGTCTAAAATTAGGATCAAAGAAAATTAGAATCCTTGAAAATTGGTTAATAGATTTCTCAAATAAATAGACTCAACACGTGTTTCAGGATTTTTAAAATTGTTCAAAATGTTTGTATGCTGCTACCACGCGAGCAAAGTCGCGGGTGACAGCTACTTAAAACTTACTATAAAAGCTCCCTTAACTTAACATCAGGGCTTTCGGCTTGTCCCATAGCTAAAAACTAAAACCAAAAAAACTAAACTAAAAAATAAGACTTTCTATGAATTAATTATGAGGTTCGGATGGTATTGCATAAGGTAAAAGAATAAAAAAAAACTGTCTAAACTACCAAGATACTTTCTTGACTATCTCTGCAGCTACGAGACTCCTCATTAATTTTCAAAATGAACGCGCAATGAAATATATAGTGTGTATTAACTTGGTCTCCGAAATAGGATTATTTTGCGGTTTGCTCGTCTTTGTTATAAACCTTTGAAAAACATGAACTATTTTCAGAGCCTCACCGCTTACCGCTACACTTTCCAGAATTAATTGACCGCAAAACACGAAAATACGGTATTATGATGCCATATTTTCGCCATTTTGGTTAGTTTACCTTTTATTAAAGCCTGGTGTCTGGTAATAGTAAGGTGCCCGACAACGACACGATACTATTGAACAAAAATATCGTTGTCGCTGCAGACAACGATATTAACGCTTTGCGAACACAAAGCGAGAAATTTTGTTGTGAATTACACAATTCCCAAATCTCCCGCTGGAGGCGCTTATCCGGTTTTCATAAAAACTTTCTCGCTTTGCGAATGCGTTTGCGCGTGCTACACTCGAGTGGAAAATCAAAACAAATGCACAGACTCGGGGCTCTGAAACAACAGTGCAACTGTGCAACACATCATTTGACACACAAGCGTTTTAATTACCAAAGCTGCTGGACTGTGTAAACGAGGTGCTGGCGCTTTGCCGTACGTCTAGAGACGCTGGATGTGGTATGGAATTATACTCGCATACTCCCTATAATACTCCACCAGCGTGTCTCACGATTTGTCGCTTTTATTACGCGAAATTTTTTGAACGCTTTTATATTGCTCTACCTAGACCTTAGTAAAAGCCTACGGGTTAGTCTCAACATCACGTTTGAGTGGCCCTCTTTAAGGGGGCTTTGAGACTTTGTCTCAAATTCCCCTTGATTTCAAAAATTGAGAACGAAGGGGATTTTGATACTGTTCAATCTTTAAATCCCCTTGATTCAGAATTTTAACCCCTTTATGCTTTCGATGATTTTCTTTTTTTCTTCTTTTTTATTTATTTATAATGATATGATGGCCTCTAGATTGAGCAACCATTTTATCTAGCGAGCTGTAGTTAACTTTGAATTATTAATCTTCAAGTCTATAATCCTCATATGACGCCTACTGTAGGAGCGGTAACAACTCTACAGTTCTACCGAACAACTCATCATCATCATCATCATCAACCTATATCGGTCCACTGCTGGACGTAGGTCTCTCCCAAGACGCGCCACTGAGCCCGGTCTTCGGCTCTTCTCATCCAGTTTTTGCCAGCTACATGTCTCAGATCGTCACCCCACCTAGCCGGAGGGCGTCCTACACTACACCGAAAAACTACTTGTGTAGATCTATATAAGTTGTTCTGTGTTTACAAATAAAGAGAGCACTTCTAAAATATCTAAGTCCATGTCTTTGATGCGTGGCGGCTATCTAGCTTGTACAGACCACGCCTACTCTATGTGTAACGTACCGGACCTGGATAAAGTTGCAATTAGTAATTTTTCTACCTCCACGATCAACTCGGAAGCTATCAAAGTTGTAAAAGTTAATTTACAATAATTTGAATGTACAAGGAACTGCTGTAATCAGTGTACGTTATATGTATAACTAGCCGTCGCCCGCGGCGTTGCTCGCGTTCTAGACCCTTTAGGGTGTGACTTTTCAAAATTCCTTTCTTAGTGCACCCCTTCACTATATAAGGATACTACCCTCCAAATGTCATACCTCTAGGACTCATAGTTTAGGCTGTGCGTTGATTCTAAGTCAGCTTCAAAAGAGTTTTATATATATTGATGATGATGATGATTGATGATGATGATACTTGTACTATAATATTCTGTGGTTATACGTATACTACAAAGTTTACGTACATATTTGTATAGAGATTCAAGCAGCGCCCCTAGCGGGAACTTGACATAACTGATGATTCTCCATAAAAATATAGTTTACATGAACTTTGAAGTATACGCAAAACATACACACTAGAGCCGCGGTGTGTTCAATTTGTGCCGGCGTGTGAAAACTTTTTCCACGTCTGATAAAAAAAAAAGAGTTCGCGATTCAACTAGCGCCAAAAACTATGGTAAAAACTAACCTCCACCAGCCTACACAGCTGAAAACTCGAAATCATTAGCACCGAAGAACAAACGACGGGAAATACCAAACAGCTCTATCATTCAAACTTCAGAGCGTGCATTTTTCCAACGTTCTCTAAACAAGTTTGTCCGATGTAGTTCGCTTATTGCATGTTTTCACACTTACGACACGATATCCCTATAAATAAATAAATATCTTGGGACATTACACACAGCGCCTTCTAGTTCCAAACTAAGTAAAGCTTGTACTATGGGAACTAGATTGCTGATAGAAAACTTATATAATTTTTTTTTTGTAAATACATTCTTATAATACATAGTAACACCCAGAAGACATAGAACAAATATCTTTGTTTGTCACACACAAATAATAAATAATAAATAAATATTCACGGACACTTAACACAACGCCTTCTAGTACCAAACTAAGCAAAGCTTTTACGATGGAAACTAGATGGCTGATAGAATACATACATACATTTTTTTTTTGTAAATACATACTTATAATACATAGAAACACCCAGACAGAGAACAAACATCTATGTTTTTACAACACACAAATGTTTGTTCTCGGTGGGGATCGAACCCACGACCCACGGCACGGCAGGCAGAGCTACTACCAAGTGAGCCATGACGCCTGTCAATCCTACTAATATAATAAATGTGAATGAGGGTTTCTTTGTTACGCTTTCACGCGAAAACTACTTAACCGTTCATCATGAAACTTTGTACACATATTCTTGGAGGTATTAGAAGTAACATAGGATACTTTTTATCTCGGAAAATTAACGGGATCCAACGGGACGCGAACGAAGTCACGGGCGGAAGCTAGCGTCTAATTACTCACTATAGTTATAGTACCTGGATTCACAGACAAAGAAATTATTTATGTTTTTTATGCAGTACTAGACGTGTTCCTACCGTGTCAACGCGATACCGATATTTTTATTCGAGCAACTGACGCTGTTATCGTGTAGGGTGTCGTTATCGGAGAGTGTGCAAATGCATTGCCTCTCCCGTCAGCGGGGACGACTTATTGCCGCGTAATACGGATTTATAGCATAGCTATTACAGTGCTACATACTTTATAAGTGCATATTTAGTGCTTGAAAAACGGTATGAAAACGCTGAAATATTGTCCCAAATAGGGAACCGAAATTTCAGGAAACCAAATGAAATAGGTAATATGAAGTACATTGTGGTTTTGAGGTTTTTTATTGTTTGGTGCAGTTGTAATATTTCGTATGAGATTAAAATTATTAAATAACTAATGAATAATTTATTCAAATTGTTCATTTAACATAGATGTTACCATAACAGTGGGCCCAAAACGATAACTCTATTACTAGAAGTATCGAATTAGTAATCAAATTAAATGAATAAAATAAAATGTTCACTTGATTTAGTAACAAAGTCAATCAAACATTGTTGGATAGAGCGAAGCTTCGGTGATTCTTTGGGTGCCCGAAGATGTCCGAAAATGCCCGAAGCTTCGCTTTATTGAGGTGTATGCAACCACAGCAAAAAAATATACAATAGGGCACTTCGACAGAGTGACTTCGCGAATACGTAATGACCAAAAAACACGGACATTTGACACAACGCCTTTCTAGTCCCAAACTAAGCATAGCTTGTACTGTAGGAAATAGATTGCTGATGGAATACTTATATGCATTTTTTTGTAAATACATAATAGGCGACAGGCCAATTTTGACAGGCGTCATGGCTCAGTCGGTAGTAGCTCTGCCTTCCGTGCTGTGGGTCGTGGGTTCGATCCCCACCGAGAACAAACATTTGTGTGTTGTAAACATAGATGTTTGTTCTGTGTCTGGATGTTTCTACGTATTATAAGTATGTATTTACAAAAAAAAAATGTATGTATGTTTTCTATCAGCCATCTAGTTTCCATCGTAAAAGCTTTGCTTAGTTTGGTACTAGAAGGCGTTGTGTTAAGTGTCCGTGAATATTTATTTTATTTATTTACTAGCCTTCGCCCGCGGCGTTGCTCGCGTTCTACCCTTTAGAGTGTGACGTTTCAAAATTCCTTTCTTAGTGCACCCCTACACTATATAAGAATAGTACCCTCCAAATTTCATACCTCTAGGACTTGTAGTTTAGGCTGTGCGTTGATTCTCAGTCAGCTTCAAAAGAGTTTTATATATATTGATTTATGATTTATTTTATAAAGATGAAGTAAAAGAATAGTAACCGATGTAGAACATAGCAATGAAACTCTACTCGTACTACACAATCATCTGTTCACGTTACATTATGCCACTTCAGTATACATTCAGGAACTTGGACAGGGCCTTAGGGACACTCGTCCAAGATAAATGAAAAAACTTTGCGTCTCCCAGTAATTTATGATCAGGCAAATTCAATCTAAAACAAAGGAACAAAAATGAGATGCGTTGTGACATCGTATCAAAATCGTTTATTTTAACCACCTAGACCAAAAGTACATAATGGAAGACAGACTTAGGATTGCAAGAATTGTTTTCATCTCTAAATATATAAAACTCTTTTAAAGCTAACTGACAATTAGTGTCCAGCTTAAACTATAAGTAGAGGTATGAAATTTGGAGGGTAGTATTCTTATATAGTGTAGGGGTGCACTAAGAAAAGAATTTTGATAAGTCGCACCCGAAGACTCTTGAAAATTGGTACATAAATTCCTCAACCTATTTCAAGCAAATAAAGAAACTCTAAACTCTAACTCAAACAAATTGACTCGCCACATGATAAATGATTTTTTAAAAAATTCAAAACTGTTTGTATGCTGCTACCACGCGAGCAAAGCCGCGGGCGA
This sequence comes from Eulithis prunata, assembly GCA_918843925.1. Lineage (NCBI taxonomy): Eukaryota > Metazoa > Arthropoda > Insecta > Lepidoptera > Geometridae > Eulithis > Eulithis prunata. Next base: position 1,866,852 of record OU974007.1, read on the forward strand.
CGGCTAGAGTGTAATAAATGTGCACCGTGAGCAAAAACATCTAGTTTGTATCACAAAATAGATAAAAATTCGTTAACTACATTTTGTAGTTATTTTTAGGGAATGTATTCGTGCAGCATTTAGTTCAGAAACTATGTTTTTTATTTTTTGTACATATAATTTTGAAACGTTATTGAGCTTGTAAAAATTTAATGTTAGGAATATTTTACGCATAGTTCATTTCGAAATTTTAAATCATTTTGTAGCGCTCGTGGCGTACCTTGCTTAGCCAATCTACACCGATTATCTAAGTTAAGCAACGTCCTATGCGGTCACTATTTGAATGGGTGACCGTTAGTGGCATTAACATCTGAGGGCTTACGTGCTTCGGTGGGCACGTTACACTGTCGATCCCGGCTCTAGCAGTCGTTAAGCCACGACGGAGGCCTTAAGGCGGCCTAAAAACTCCGTCACCAGAGTTGGTCAATAACTCTTACAAGCTTACTTGCTTATTTTGAAATGGCTGCCTTTATTGAAAATATTATTTAAACTTTAATTCGTAGTGGTTGTTGGATCTTTGCTCAATTTAAAGGGTAGATAATTTATGTTTGCCATCCGCTTTTCACGACTACCCTCGTTGTGGATCGCGGGCTATGCGCCGCCGCCCTTCTGCGCGCGGGCATCATCATCAGTTAGCTTGTGCGACTACCTAAGCTCGGTCGCGTCTCTTCAATTTTGAGATACTATTCCGTGGATAGACAAGTTTGAACTCATTTTGAACTGCCGTGCAGTTATTATTATTGTGAGACGTTCTCGCAGTGCTGTGCCCATTTAGATAGTGTTTTTTTGGAACATTCTTGGACTCGCTGGACTCCACCCACATCACCAGGATTGCCGCGTGCTAAGCCTCGTGAAGGAGCGTTGTGTGGAAGTTTAAGGTAGGTGTCAGACTGGATTATCTACCTTATTACGAGCAAGATCCATTTTCCGAATTTCACTACGATTGGTTCAGTATTTTTATTTATTTTGATTTATTCTATGGTCCTTCAAAAAACAATTACCAGCCTTTACAGTTACACCCCACAGTGGTTGAACGCAAAACATTTTCAGAGTATTTCAGCTATTTACCACAACTGGAACTAAATTATAGGTTTTAGTAGATATTCTGTGGTACATGGAGTTTTATTCAACGAAATACCGAAGCTGTAACCGCAAACAATGCAGATAAGCACTAGTCTTTTGTTTTCAATTGAATTTAGAACGTTTTATATCAAAATATAACTTACATCATTATTATATCCGAGGAATTGTTAAGATTAGATAATTGGTTTTCTGTGAAGTAGGCTGAGAGGATGGTGATGGGCAAGCCTACTCCATCTAAACATTGTCCCAGGCACTAGTGTCCCGTTAAAGTGTAGGCCATAAGTTGCCTGACGCTGTATAAATCATCTTCATTAGATGTAAAGGCCTATTATATCTGTGGAGATCTTTTTCTCGCCAGAATATTCAAGGGACCGAAAGGAGTGGCGTATTAAAGAGGAAGCCTATACTCAGCAGTGGGTGAAATGATGATGATGATGATATTCAAAGTATTTGTAACGGTGAGCTCGGTCACGTCAGAAACTGGTGTTAACCTGATTGAAAATCACACAGCAAGCTCTGAATTCCACATTTTTCATCGCGTTAAAATACCGTTAATACACTTAAATTGGTGAAAAAAGATACGCGTTCTGCGAATTTTCACTTTTTCATTCGCAGGTACCTTTATGTTACAGAATGTGGCTGAGTTTTATTCTAAAAATCGAGGATCTAGAGTGTTTTGAGTCAAGATAAGCGCCCCTGGTGGGCGAGTTAAAAACTTTATTTCACACATAAACCCCGAACGGGATCTTTAGTTTTGGAGAAAAAACTCAGAACTTTATTCGAAACGTATTTGAGATCGCGTTCTCGAGACATCGTAAGTAAATATTTCAAGATCACATCAAAAATTCATTCTGTATTTATAAAGATACCTTCGAAATCCGACGAGATTTTGAAAGGCCGAGCCCGAACGACGCTATCAAAGATTCCGAAGGGACTCAACGAGTTACTAATTGTTTTAGCGCCAAGTGGAGCCTCGAAATGGACACTCTGGAGGGCCGACATTGTTTAGTAATGAACAGAAATCACTACAGTAGCACTGCCTTAATGGAACACAGTCACTGACGGCATAAATCTATGTTCTCTTAGGAGTATCTTAGGGCCTCATCAGTTAATAATGTTTTTGAGACCTCTTAATTGATCGAGTGAGCGAAGCGAACGAAGACCTTAGTGACAACTTGGGCAAAAATGCTTTTTATGTTTGTTCGACGAGATCTTTTGAACCGCTTATATAATCTTCACAGAATTTGGTAGGTATACGGATAGTATAGTAAGTTTTACTGATCTGAAGTCGATCGGTCAAGGGGTTGTAAAGTTATGAGGGTCCAAAAGGAGTAAAAATATATAAAGTTGTACAAAAATATCAAAAAATATCAAGTGGGGTATCATTATGATAGGGCTTTGTCTAGACAATCAAAAACCGTTTTTATTTTTATTCTAGGTTAAATAGTTTATGAGTTATTGTAAAAATTATAAAATTGGCAAAACCAGTATAACGTAAGCTACCATTTCTTAGAGTTTCAATGGTTTTGTTGTTCAGGTAAGTCTGGTCCTCAGCTACAGTATCGATGAGATTTGCAAAATTTATTGCAACCATTGTTAAAAAAAACTTCACGACTAACTAGTACTAGTAATAGATAGGTTGTTTATCCTTTTTTTACAGAATCTCCTTGCTTTTTCTCTTAAAAAATACGTAAAATCTTAAAATCAGCAACCATTGTCGTTTTACCTTTTAAATGATCAAGTACAAACTCAAATAAACCCTCGGAATTTCAACACCGATTCAAGAATTTCAATCAGCAATCAGAAAAGTCAGCTTTAAGTACTTATAGGTAGTTTCTCGAGATCTATCTACCACGTAAAAGGGTGAATAATGGTTTGTTTAGTAGTTTTGAGTTACATTGCGCAGCGATAAGGCTTTTCCTCAAGAGGTCAAGAATAAAGTAAAAGGCAGCCGCGCAGTGTAACTCGTATTTCACAAGGGAATCTTCGTTTTGTAAGCCTGAAGGTGCTTGATCGCTAACTTTCCAATCTGTATGCTAATGCTAGTTATAAATCGCCTTTTGGATAAAGGAACACGCCCATTGGTTATTCAAAGCTGTAAAATGTATGAAAACGTGAGAAATGCTGTAAGTTCGAAGTAATACGGCTCTTTGTAAAAGAACTCTTCCGGAGAAGAATATCACCTATTTCTACCCCAAAGTCTCTATGTCTTTGGGCCACCAGTGAAGTAGAAATAGAAATATCGTGTGTTGGCATAGGTGAAAAACACATAGATATGTATATTAGAAAATTTCAGTTATGTGATATTAAGCTACGACTCGTTAAATTCTAACTAAGTAAGTAATCCAATACTTAATACTAATAAAATGCGTAAAAAACCATAAATTTAATATCTTCGCTGTAGGCCGACCGGTAGGCTCGATGGGATTAACCCTCTCAGACAGATGGACGCAGCACAATGCATTACTAGTACAACAAGTAGTGCCAAGACTCACAGGGCACGTTTGCGTGGACATTCTCAGTGAGACACTGAAATGTTACAGACAGTAATGAATTTATTCACATGAAACAGTTGAGCTATCTACAAACCGTTGTAAACGATTTACAGATAGCTCAACTTATCCAAATCAGTACCAAGAGCGTGCCCAAGATATTGGCTGCATTGCCGACCTAACTCTCTTTGTCTCTTTGTTTGTTCGCGGATCACGCCTAAACTAATGGACCAATTTCAATGAAACTCATACCATTTAGAAGCTTTTGAAATCATTTTATTGAATACCACTTGAACTTTCTAAACCAGATATTGTGATGGAAAGTTTCGCACGCATACGAAGTCATGGGTATCAGCTAGTTTGTATAATATGAGTATAAAAAAAAAAACTTCAATCAGGTCAAAACTATTGCTTACAGGGTGAAGAAACGTGTACGTCGCGTGTCATGCAAATATTGCACAGGTTATTTTCCCACAGAACAGTAACTCTAGTAGATTGCTGGGCTGGTCTTGGACAGAATGTGGGCCACGTGGACGGTGACTCATAATAATGTGAAGAGTCAGGCGAGTTGCTCAGTTTTATGGAGGTACGAGTAAGTTTCATGGAAATTTTTGTTGACTCGTATCTGTGTGATTTGCAGTTTTCATTTATTCGTTGTTCCATGACTGGAATTAACGATGTTGGGGATAGGACTGCAAGGGTCAAATAGGAGAGGATGGTGCACATCAGCTGGATACATCCCAATCAATCTGCAAGGGTCCATCTGAAAACTTTGGGTCCCTGATGGTCGGCGGGATCGGGGCGGCCAAGAAAGCGTGGGCGTACGCCTTCAAAAGGAGATGGTGGGAAGAAGATAGGGAGTACTGGAAGTCTTTGGAGGAGACCTTTTGCCAGCAGTGGAACGGAATCGGGTAATAAGGAAATATATACAGAGTTGAATTATGTTTCATAATAAGCTTGTGTTGAAAAATATTTCGCTGACTGTGAACTTTTACAAAACCTGTGAATGCAGGTATAAATATTTTCGAAAATTTAGAAGTCTCCTAAAAACATTTTTCTGTACCTAGTTACAACAGTTAAGAGCTCTTACTGTCCAATCTCAAAAAGTCCTTGTATTTATTCAAACAAATTAAATGGATATGTCCAAGTGCTACTACAGTCAGCCGTCTCCTTTAGAACCAGCGAGACGGGTAGAAGTGCAACTTGGCATTCTAATTAATTGAAGCGATAGTTTCTTCTTTTGCAGCTGGGACTAACGAAAGGGATGTTTTGTTATTCAAACGAAAAGAGATATTTAGCTTGTTTAACATGAAAATAGCCAGTTATTTGTGAGCCTATTTATTTTATTTAAATGTTTATAAAAAAATTAACTTGTATTTAGCATTGTCTTGCCAATTTACCAACTAGGCCATCGTGGCGTACCTTGTTTGGTCAATCTTCACCGATTATTTAAGTTAAACAACGGTCTGCGTGGTTACTATAAGGATGGGTGACCGTATGTGACATTTATATCTGAGCGCTTCCGTGCTTCAGAGGGCACGTTAAATTGTTGGTCCCAACTCTAGCACTGGTTAAGCCAGGACGGAGATTTTAAGCTAAAAACTCCTTTACTAGAGTTAACAAGAGTAGACAAGACCTTCCTTAATTGTATTCAACAGTTAAAAGGCTATCAGAACCCTTTAAAATAATGTTATAGTAAGTAGTACTAGCTGTCGCCCGCGTCATAGCAGCATACGCATTATGTGGTTAAAATCTTTGATCCTAATTTCAGACCCTTTAGGGTGTGACTTTTCAAAATTTCTATTTTAGCGCACCCCTACACTGTATAAGGAAACTACCCTCCAAATTTCATATCTCTAGGACTTATAGTTAAGGCTGTGCGTTGATTGTCAGTCAGCTTCAAAAGAGTTTTATATATTTCGATTGCTTACGTACTATTACGTACTATACGTACTTGACAGGCGTCATGGCTCAGTCGGTAGTAGCTCTGCCTTCCGTGCTGTGGGTCGTGGGTTCGATCCCCACCGAGAACAAACATTTGTGTGTTGTAAACATAGATGTTTGTTCTGTGTCTGGGTGTTTCTATGTATTATAAGTGTGTATTTAGAAAAAAAAATTATGTATGTATTCTATCAGCCATCTGGTTTCCATCGTACAAGCTTTGCTTAGTTTGGGACTAGAAGGCGTTGTGTTAAGTCCGTGAATATTTATTTTATTATTTTTATTTTATTATCAAAATACCAGATTGCAAAGCGTAGTAGTGGTCCTAAAAGCAATCCAACTTATTAAATGCCCCTTCATCACGTGATCACAGATTACGAACCAATTCCAGCATTAAAACCAATTAAGGACCACACAAATGCAAACAAAAAGTTTATAATTGCGTATATCGGAATAACAGAATCTATATTGGCCAACATCGGCGCGATGCGGCTATTCGTCTATGCAACATGCTTCGCGTGTAACACGCTACACAGGAACACATCAGGCATCGCCTTAACAGCCTTAACCACACGTCATTGCATTTCAAGCCTTGATATCAAAGAGGTACAGACGAAATTCGGTCGTAAGAACCTGGTGGATATGACGTTAGACAAGTGAGCGAAAAAAAAGTCTTATCAAGTTACTATTCGCGAAGTAGAATTAAAACTCAAAGGTGAGTCACAGATTATCGAAAACCCATTCCCATTTCTAGTTGTTTAGATTTACTTCTGAAGTTTGCAATCATTCTTTGATATCCGCTGTTGGCGAGTGCCAGGTGAAACGAATACAATCCTAGCACAAACACTTTGCAGTATAAGTTTTTAATGCGTATTTTTCTTCAGGGAGAACTTGGATAAATAAGGCTCAACTTTTATCGTCAATCTATCTATCATCATCATCATCATCATCATCAATATATATAAAACTCTTTTGAAGCTGACCGAGAATCAACGCACAGCCTAAACTATAAGTCCTAGAGGTATGAAATTTGGAGGGTAGGTTCCTTATATAGTGTAGGGGTGCACTAAGAAAGGAATTTTGAAAAGTCGCACCCTAAAGGGTCTAGAATGCGAGCAACGCTGCGGGCGACGGCTAGTATACTATTATAAAACTGTAAAAAAGCCAAAAACTAAAATTAATGATATGGATAAACTAAATATATGCAGATCTACTAAATAAACGATTCTGATTCCGAAAATCAAGTTTCTCTTGTTTTTTGTTCGCGAATCACGCCTAAACTACTGGACCAATTTCAATGAAACTTATACCATTCAGAAGCCTTTTCTTCCGCATTGAAACACTGGCTATATTTTATTGAAATCAATGATGTGGAGTTTTAGATACAACTGGAACACTCTAAGCCAAAAGCAGCCATTTGCTACGAGGTTCATCGTAAGCTGGTTGACTGATATTTTGGTGGAAAGTTTCGCACGCGTACGAAGTCGCGGGTATCAGGTATGTAATAAAAAGGAGTGCGTCATTTTGTCGCATAAGGCACGACCTGTTTATTGTATTTGGTTCGACGTTATCGTAACATGGGAACTTTGCAAAACTTTGATGATTTAGTAGTGGGAATCGTGACTTATACTAACGACAAGCCATAAGCCGTGGTTGTTAGCGATAGCGTATGCTAAACCATAATATACTTTCGAAAATATCTACGTCTGCAAGGTGATAATAAACGCACATACTTCATTTTACGCTGGCGGGGGGAAAAAAATCTTTTTATATTGACATTTATATTCGCACTTTTTAAGGGCATCGCATTTGTAGGAGTAACCCTTACATTGCAAAATATCATGTTTCTAACCTTTTACTCTAACTTTATAGCCGTGTTGGCCGAGTGGGATTGCACCTCGACTTTCGATCCGAAGGTCGTGGGTTCAAATCCCGGCCGTACATCAATGGATTTTTCTTTCAGAAAATTTATATGCGCATTAACGCGAGCTTTACGGTGAAGGAAAACATCGTGAGGAAACCCGCGGCTTAGTCAGCTCCGCACGTATTGACCTTGTCTTTTCTGTGGATATGGCTGACTAGGCTGAGATGATTGTATAGGTGCTGGGCAAGCCTACTCCATCTAAACATTGTCCCAGGGACTACAGTGTCCCGTTAAGTGTAGGCATAGGTTGCCTCCTGACGCTGTATAAATCATCTTCAATAGATGTAAAGGCCTATTATTATTACTCTAACTTTGTATTTATTTTTTCTACTAAAGAAACGCACTATCTACTCAGATCATAAAAATATTGTCTTGAAATAATGGTGTGATAATCTTGTTGTAAGTCTTATAGTCTCCCTTGGTTCCCTTAGTTTCTAGAACTCAAAGTAGAACCTAGAACTGAACTGCGACCCTAGCATCGGTCAAATTACATCGTACTCCGAAACAAAACATGGCGCGTGTGATTAACAGAATCGGCTGTAATTACGATGTGCATAGCTTTACAAAGAAACGCTTAATCATTTTAATTTGTTATGTCGAAATATTAACTGTCACTTCGGTAATCTAACCCTGTAAAACAAAGAAGGGTACCTAGGGGAAAATCGTTGTTCATAAAAACCGCTCAGGTTCTCTAAACTGTTTTGATACTAAATCATAGGTATTCTGTGACTAAATAGTGACATTAGCGCGTTTCAGCGCGTTTTTTGCCGTCAAAAGCTTCTTGTTTTCGTATATCTGTGGCCAAATCGCTTGACATTATGCTGCAATCCATGGACGGAGAAACTGCAAAGTTGTTATTCCTGGGATTCTATACTAGACTAGCTTTCGCCCGCGGCTTTGCTCGTGTGGTAGCAGCATACGCATTATTTGGTGAAAATCTTTGATCCTAATTTTAGACCCTATAGGATGCGACTTTTCAAAACTTCTTTCTTAGTGCACCCACACTATATAAAAGGATACTACCCTCCACATACCTCTAGGACTTATAGTTTAGGCTGTGGGTTGATTGTCAGTCAGCTTCAAAAGAGTTTTTTATATCTAAAGAAGAATAGATATGTCATAGGACTTCTTAAAGCGCTCTAGCTGTTACTCCATTTGTCTGTGGCATGTTCAATTTTGTAATTGCAATGTCAGTAGAGATAAATCCTGTAATTGATTTCTGAATTGTTTATCGCGTAAGCACTTCAATTTAACTATTAGACTTTACTGACTGATGTGATATGACGTACGCTGTTCATGGACTGAATTGATATGCATTGTTAAGATCGCAGATTTTTTTTTTACAATCATTCACATTCATTTTTAAATACAACATTATAATAGCAAGCAAACTAGTTAGAGTTAGTGGCCAACTCTGGTGACGGAGTTTTTAGGCCGCCTTAAAGCCTCCGTCAAGACTTAACGACTGCTATAGCCGGGACCGACTGTTTAACGTGCCCTCCGAAACACGGAAGCGCTCAGATGTAAATGCCACTAACAGTCACCCATGCAAATAGTGACCGCGCAGAACGTCGCTTAACTTAGATAATCGGTGAAGATCGAAGCAAGCTACTCCACGAGCGCTTCATTATAATGTGTTGGTTACAATACAAGGGTAGCCCACAATAACCGCATCAAAGGATATAAAATGAACCAATCCCGATAATACCACAGATAATGCACACAGACAATCTTTTGAGGTTAATAAATGCATTGCTCGTTGCTCTGCTACTGGCGCGGGTTATTTTTGTCAGATATATGCGAGGTATGAACTGCAAGCGTTATGCATGACAGCAAAAAAAACTAGATAAATTTATTTTTCAAGGTATGACGATACAATTTCTTACTATTACTAAAATTAGGTAGGTACCCTGGAATCTAGATGTTTATAAACATTTAGCAATAATAAGAGACAAGTCTATACCTTCCGTGGTAGATTAAAATGAGCTACGGCAAGGTATTACTTACATGGCCATGAAAAAGCTATGAAGCACCTTCTTTATATTCAACACTAGTTCTTTTGATGTTGTATTGTCCATATCTCTGACTAGCTTGGGGTAACTTCCAGATGCTAATGTACCTTTGTATATCAAATTGTTAGTCAAAAACAGCAGTGTAACTAAAATAAATACAAAAGTTCGCATAGACGCAAAATACCATCATCATTTCCCTGCCCTTATCCCTTACTACGTGGAGTCGGCACAACATGTTTCCTTTCTTTTTTCTGAATCTAGTCGTCTCACATTCATATATCCTCGTACACAATGTAACCACTTCTTCTTCGGCCTTCTTCTACCATAATAATAGAAAAATATTATCAACCCAAAAATAACGATACAGAATGACAATAACCCCTCAGGGGCACACCTGAACCGTTCCCCCAATATTCTTTAACTTGTCCCGCTTGTTTTAACTAATACGCTGAAATACGAAGCAATCTTCGTGGATCCATTTAATAAATTAGTTTCAGATTAATGGAACGCCCAAATTGAGCTGAACGAATAATGATAACTCCCTGAGAGCTTTGCCGAAGACATCAAAGGGATACTTATGCTTCAATTGGTGTAGAATTTAAGAAGTCGAAGTGAATAAATGAATGAATTATGAAAACGATTTATACATACATTTGTACATAAATAATATCGAAACATATTCTTATGAAATAAAACAAAACAGGCATTAAGTGTACAATTGGGCGGCCTTATTACTTAATAGCGATATCTTCCAGGCAACCTTTGGATAGAGACGGTTTAAATAAATTTAGAGAAGTACCTACCTACTGATATACTTAGTATTAAAGCGACAGTATTTAAATATGCGGGAACCTTGGAGTACGTATACTTGTAAAATAGGCCTAGAAATAAGACAAATAAAACCAGGAACTAAAAAATGACAAAGCTATTGATGACCTGATTGACCTGATGGACGCAATTCAAAGATAGATAAAGCAGGTCAAGGTCAAAGCCAAATATCTATTGTTCAGTTCAGTAACGCATAAAGCTATTCTAAATGTTCAAAGGATCATTTAGAATAGCTTTATGCGTTAGGTGATTGTAGGTACCAGTTCCTCACGACCTTGGTGGATGTGTTACATGGCAAAAGTAACTATTTAGCATAAAATAGTTACCTCATTCACTAGCATTGAATGTTTTCAAGAGGAGTGAATAGGTATCTTCTAGGTAGATGTGCTGCACCATCCACCGCATCATCGCTGTACACTAGGTGAGATAGTGGTCAAACGTTTGCCTATAATATGTAAAAAAAACAAATACTAAAGGTGACCTCACTGGTGGGCCAGATGGGAAAAAAATCCCATCGAGCCCACGAGATTTTTTTTCACTGTAGCAAGCAAGCTCGTTGAGGCAATGCATCGTTATAGGTAATGGTTATCACTTAGCATCGGCTTGTTGCATTATATAGTTGTATAAGAAAAACCGAGACAAAAATAGAGCTTGTAATTTTTTTTTTCAATAAAAACTTATTTCATTGCAATGTTGGTTTGAGTAACCTTTGCCATTGGACTCGCAATAATAGTGTCCTGGCCGGTGGGCTCATTGGGAATAAGCCATTTTTACCATGAAAAATGAAGACTATAATCCAAAGTCCTTTATTTCTTGTAGCAAAAATTCCACTTAATGCACGATGCCACCAGCACGAACACTATTTATTTTCGGCTTAATATACACGTACTCTGGCTGCACGGCCAACATATTCAGCAGTTTCGGCCCATTTTTGGCTCCAAGTTAATCATATCAACTTAACTCTAATAAATTGTGAACGCCAGATGCTACAATTCCTATTTTTACTACAAAAATTCTGAACTGCTACCAAAATGTAATTTTTGGCTAGCACTTGTTCCAAGTTTCCAATAGTTGAAACTCTGTAAAAAGTCGTCTTTTTACCCAACTTTTAAAAAACAGTTTTACAAGTTTTACAAAATAACTATTGTAGATATATACAACTGAAAAACAACATTACGTTTACTTTACATACGACTAGGTACTTCAATATTTTAGTGATCCAACTCAATATTCAGTAAAATGTATCAGAATAGGTACCCATTTCAAGGCACTCACCTACACGCTTATCATCAAAAAGCATGGCGTTCCAAACGACGAATATAAATGTCGTAAAACAGTTTTATATGACCGCGAACTCAGAGGCAAAATTTTATATGCGCTTAGAATCACATGTGCGAACGTTACTAATACCAAAACATCAGAAGATTATGATTAGTGCGCACACCAAATATAAAACTACTTGTGTAAAGTCACGTGGCTTGACGTCTATGCCGTTACGTGTTACGGAGCCACGGCACGGTGAAATGGCACAAATGTGGACCCACCCGAGTCGCCATACGACCGTCAAGCGTCCATTCGTAAAAAAAATAAAAACAAGTAGCTAGTAACGTAAACATTTTAGGGTTGCTATAGAGATAACCATGGTATATTATTCATGAAAATATTATCTAATATCTAAACTTAGTTTTTATTCATTATCATCATCATTATCAACCAATATCAGTCCACTGCTGGGCGTAGGTCTCTCCCAAGACGCGACACAGAGCCCGGTCTTCCGCTCTTCTGATCCAGTGTTTGCCAGCTACATTTCTCAGATCGTGGCCCCACCTTGCCGGAAGGCGTCCTACACTACGCTTGCCTAAACGCGGTCTCCACTCAAGTATTAGTTTGCTCAAACGATTGCCAGTTCTACGGCAGATATGGCCGGCCCACTGCCACTCCTCTGCTAATCCTCTGAGCTATGTCGACCACCTTAGCTGTTTGTCGGATAACCTCATTAACCTCATCATTATAATAACTGACTATAAAATAACATTTTTCTGCCCCAGACCGCATCAGACTTAGTTATTTCCATATGAGACTAGCTCTATGATAAATTGTCCCTCTGATATGTACGTGCACACACGTCTATGTCGTCTATGCGACATGGTATAAGTACAAGCACCCCGATTGTTTCTCTTCATTTTATGTACAAGCACAAACATTGTTTGGATTTACAGCATTTTGACGCTGTTTTTGATGAAAAAATTTAATACTTCGCGTCGTAAAACAGAAATTATGTATGATCAAACGCTTTTTATGGATAGTACTGGAGTATAAAATATTTTGTGCTCACTAAACACACATATCATGAATATATTTGAGCAGTGTGAGTTATATTGATGTGTGCATTTGGTAGGTTAAGAAGTCAAATTTTAACAGCCCTATTATATATTATATTAGTAATGCGCGTTTTTTTGCTAACTAGCAGTCGCCCGCGGATTTGCTCGCGTGGTGGCAGCATACGCATTATTTGGTTAAAATCATTGATCCTAATTTTAGACTCTTTATTGTGCGACTTTTCAAAATTCCTTTCTTAGTGCACCTCTACACTCTATAAGAATACTACCCTCCAAAATGTCATACCTCTAAAACTTATAGTTTAGGCTGTGCGTTGATTGTCAGTCAGCTTCAAAAGCGTTTTATATATTTAGAAGATAGATAGAAGATGTTGTAATGGGTAATCTTTTGAAAATATTGAATGTTTATTCTTAGTTCGTGGTAACATAAATATTCACAAAAAAAAACATTTTAAAGTCATGGTAAACCATCGGTTTTATGAAACCATCGTTCTAATGGTTTATTATTCACATAAACATCGCACAAAGTGATATGGTAATAACACTAAAAGCAAATTCATTGCATCGAGTACTATTCCAATTGAATTTATCTACCTAATGGATACCCTTTGTTATCTATTACTTAATCAAAAACCATTTAGTTTTTATTTTGTTTATGTTGTGGTAGTAGGTAGAGGTTCGTCCGGGAAGTAGGTACCTATATTTGTAAGATGTGATTCTCGCATTGCTGCGTTCCGGTTTGAAGGGTATGGGTGCAGGAGCAATTGTCTATGTCACAGAGTGATGGGCGGCTAGGCTTGCTTAGTAAATTTTCACTGATTTATCTTAGCTACGCGACGTTCTGTGCGGTCACTATTTGGATGGTTGACCGTTAGTGGCATTTACATCTGAGCGCTTCCGTGCTTCGGAGGGTGCGTTAAACTGTCGGTCCAGGCTCTAGCAGTCGCTAAGCCATGACGGAGGCCTTAAACTCCGTCATCAGAATTGGCCACTAACTCATACGAGCTTGCTTGCTAGAGCGATGGGCGTAGTGCAATACCACGTCCTCAGTGGACGTGCTCTGTATTGTTATGCGTCGAGAAAACCGCTAAGCATCATAATGAGCCACACCTTCACTTCCTTCACCAACTTTTAAATATTTTTATTGTACCATCCTGTTACTCTGATTTGATTACCGGTCATCCTCTTAAATAATGACCGCGCTCAACGTTATTCTCTTGCAACGAACTTGCAACGAGACGTCATAAACAATTTTCAAACTATAAACTTGTGAAAAATAAAAAAGTTCATTTCTAAAGTAATCAGTTGCATACCAAATTGCAAAGATCTTCAAACAGCAAATAAAGAAATGCAGCGAGCATTTTTATGGCGGAGTGGGGGAGGTCAACTGAAACTTGTCGTACTTTATTCATTAGATACTGTAACTGAAGGTATCAAGTATACTGTAACCTACACTGCACTGTGGTCACTGCGACGTAGGGTTGCCACTTGCCACAGACCATACGAATCACCAAATTTTTATTTATTTTGTTTTCTATGAGTTTTACTACTTTATTGAGTAAGTACTTCGTTAAAAACGGTTATAGATTTTTGATAAAGTTCTCGCATTGTTTATTTTGCTTTGAAGGCTGAAATAAAGAATATCAATTGAAAAAAATAATCTTATGTCAAAATAAATGTCATGAATGTTACGAATTCATTTAGTGATCCTTAACATTGTCTTGGCCTTAAATAAACCTTGAACTTTGAATGCTGACTTACCAAAACACTAATATCTACAATTTGTGAAAATATACATCATGTATCGTACACATTTTAGTGCAGCTGACTGTACTTTAATTATTTTTTTATGAATACTAATCAGTAGCTCTACCCGTGTGTAAATTTTTTGTCGCCATTGTAGATACATGTTGTATTTGTTCAGATTTAAGCGTCCCAGCCGCTGTAAGCCACGCCATTGCCATCGATTGTCCAAACATCTTGTTAAGTTGTGACAGCCCTATCAAAGGTCAACGACACCAGACTCTAGACCACGACTAGCCGCGCCGTGAGCGGAATGCTTAATATTTTCCTCTAATTCAGGGAATGATACACTTTCGAGTAGACATGCCAACATACGAGCATCTTGAATTAGGACTGTTTGTTTGTTTGTTTTCACGCAATTAAGTTAAACCAAAAAAAGAAAAAGCTTAAAAAAAGAGCCACAAAAATGTGGGAAGAAAAATGAGATGAACAGATGGGACCTTATGCTCAGTTCGGCAGAGATTTGACTATAGTTGAGATGACGTCAAAATGACGTCGAAAGCTCATTTCTGCAATGAGTGACAGGAGTTTTCGGCCAAGATAATGAACTTTTATTTCCTCATCAGTATAATCTGAATGTCTTCAAGGCAAGAGTGAATAAGTGTCTTCTAGACCGTGATGAGATTAAAGTCAAAAGATGGTCTGTTTAATATAAAAAAAAAAAAACTATGACCAGGCCAAAGCTGTGAGAAATTGGATGCGAAAGGATGAAAGAAATAGAGTGCATTAGGAGATGTTACTCAACGTTAAGAGGTTAAAGAAGAGAAGAGGTTATCAGAGGTAATGTTTAAGTGTTTATATAAAAAGCAATCAAAAAATTTTTACACATATTTTGACACAGCATTACCTAGTCTAAAATACACACGGATTCCGTTCTCTTAAGAGTGAAAAGACGAGTGAATCCAGGTGGCTCAATAGACAGCAAAGTTCATTGCTCGATAATTCAGTCATTCGTAAGTTTTCAGCTATGGTTGAGCTTAGTAGCAAGTTTATTTAGTAAAATTGACGGATGGTAATGAAGCGAAAATAATATTCTAGAAAAATCGTGGTCCTGTCATGCGAGTAAAATTACTGGGCTTATGAGACTTCAAAACTTTGATACTGTTTGTTTAAGAACTAACAAAAGTATACCTACTTGAGTGGAGATAGAGTTTTGAAAAACTAATCGACATAGAAATGTCAGTTAACATAAACACTTAAATAAGCGGTGTTTATAATGGTCATTGCTTAACATCAGGTGAGATTGTGCTCAAACGGTTGCCTATATTGTATAAAAAAAAAAGAGATATCAATAGCTCGTCAATAGACGTTTACTGCTCCGGCACAGGGGCAGAGTGACAATAAAGATGACGGCAGAATGACGTCGAAAGTTTCACCCATAGTTGGTGAAACATGTTTTCGGCCGTGATTATCTATTATAGATTGAGGATAACGCCTCAGATTCCGACTCAAGCATTGATCCAAAGACGAAGAAAAAGAGTTGTGAATAAGAATATGGGCCTAAGCGTTCCTTATCTTTTTATGTACGTCTCTGAGCGCAACTGTAAGACATGATAAGCAGTGCAATTGGTTCAAAGTAATATTCAAGTAAAGATTTGACCCCAATAAACATCACCCTGGTAACTTAACCCGAAACTGCTCGTTAAAGTCAAAAGTCATAGACATAAACGTAAGAGTAAATGGGTGAATCAAGGAATCCCAGGGTTAAGACCTTTTCGGGGGTAATAATCTTGGTTTCTTAGTGCCCGTAGTTTGAATTATTTGAATGTGAGGCATGCACGTTTTTAAATTTGTGTAACCACGTACAGAAAATATAAAAAGTGCTACATAATGTACTGCATTTTTTTTCTTAATTTTTCAAAATAACAATAATATAAAGCTTTCCTAAACAAAATCGCAAAACATAGCAACTATGTTTCTACTTTAAAAGGTTACCAAAATATAAACAAGCATGTTAACGAAATGTAACTATTTTTATTGAGTATCTTGACATCATAAGGGGGACATTTTTGACCATCGAAAATATAAGAGAAGCTTAGGGGGGCGAAAATGTACGAGATGATGTCACTGGATGTCACAAACTAAGGGAGGCCTATTCTAGCAGTGTGGACTGTAGATGATAATGATGGCTAGATTGCTTGGCTCTTATTTTCTAACCAAAACGTGTCAAAGTTTCTGTTGGACATACTTTATTTTGTGAAAAGGGTTAAAGAACGGTACATTTTGTCCAAACCACACCTCTGAGATCCCCTGAACGCCGCCGCCGAGCGCCCAAACCGAATAACCTCGAGAATGTGATTTTCCAAGGCACACTATTTGGTTATTTTACCGGCAGCGAAGGTATAAAGTGTGGTACAGACCATCCAATTTTACAGCCAATAAAGACTGGTGCAGATCATCCAACTTTTCAGCCAATAAAGTCTGGTACAGATCATTTAACGTTACAGTCAATCTGGTGTACAGTATTGTAGATTGATAGTTTATTTGACATACACAGAAATCACAGAACAGACATAAAAAATACGAGTATAACAAACATAGAGGTACCGGAGAGACACAATAAATTGTACAGGTTGGGTTTAAAAATGACAGTCTATCGACTGTTCGAAATCAGAATGCGTAAGTCGAAAAGTAAAAAGTCCTTAGGTTTTTTAAATTTTCTAAAAGGTTTACTAAGCGCATTACTCAGTACACGTACATGCCCTGCACGTTTTGGCCAAATTAGTGTCGTAAACGACAGATTGTAATTTAATTTCCTATTTTCCAAACACAAACTGTATTTTGATGTAAAAATAAATTTATTTCACCGTCCTCGTGGCTCGCCCCGCCACCTCATACTCGTTGTACACCTCTGTAGGTGTACAACTAGTATGAGGTGGCGGGACGAGCTGGACACCTATGAGAGGCACTGGTGAATTAGGTCTCAAGGACGTGGGGACTGGCGGAAGTCGGGGAGGCCTTGGCCCAACAATGTGACTGTATGGGCTAGTAAGAATAGTAATAATAAAAGATGTCTATTTCTGATTGGCTCTACAAATCGTATACAAAATTTGGTGGTCTGTACAGGTTTAAAGCCCTGAGGTGCGATGCAGGCGACACATAGTCGATTTTACGACGATTTTACTGCTAACCGAAACTCCGCCTACAGTGGGCTTTACATCGTAATGGAATTGTAGAATTCGTATGCATTTAGTTTTTTTTCATTTGATAAATTGTATAGATTTTATTTTATAATACAGATCAAAATACAAACTACGAAGCTAGATTTATGATTGACGGATTTTGAAAAGCTCGTTGCGGCATAGCAGGTATTGTGCAGTATGTTGGGGCACAAAATCGAAACGGATATTGAGAAGCGACTTGCGAGATATTTTGTATGAAAATCCGATAAACGCCTCTAGCGGGAGATTCGCAAACTATTTTTCTCCATACAAAAACTGCGAGTTTCTTGATTTTCGCTTGTCGAATCGTCTTCTAGTAATTAAAATAAAAATATAAACTACATTTTCTAACATTGTCACGAAACCCCATCGTCACAATAAAACTACAATTTATTCCCAAGTAATTTGTAACACCATTTTATAGGTCTGATAAAATCTCAATTTGTACATTACGGCATACTCCATGGCGATTTTATATCGCTCGTAAAGTTATAGCAGTAAACGGCCTTTACTATGGCACATCACGACACGATTTAAATGAAATAGGGTCATGACTTTTGGTACTTTGATCTCTTGGTACTTAGTACATACCTACTCAAAACACCTTGTAAATGTTTTAAGGTGCATTTAGATGAAACGAGCGAATGTTCTTTTTATCCCAGTTCTGTCAAATTCTCTCTTTGAGAACAGAGACAGAACATTGTATTTCTGTTTAGCCACGCTAAGCGTGCTCCACCGAAAGCAGCGTTTCCGCGATCGTATCGCACAACGCAGCGGTATGCGGCTCAACGCAGCGTACCGCGTTTGCTCTTCGCCGCTGAAGCAGACTGCGACGTAACAAGAGACCATACTAGACGTTTTTCCATACGATTTTGTGTCCGCGCCGCATGTCGCATACCGCAGCGTTGTGCGTTGACGCGAGACCAAAGCTTTAAGCTGCAGCTACAATCACATGTACACGATCGCGAGCTTTAGAAATCAGAATACAAAACCACACTATTTTAGATGCCATGGTAACAGCCGCCAACTACACGCAATATTAATTTCCTCTGGTTTCAATTCCAAATTAAATGTTACTGTTACAATTACCGTAACATTTCCGTCGTAAATAAATTAAGTATTACTATAAATTATATTTATCGCTTTATGTGAAGGAAAAGCTGTTGCTAAGGGGAATCTATATCATCATCATCAATCAATATATATAAAACTCTTTTGAAGCTGACTTAGAATCAACGCACAGCCTAAACCATAAGTCCTAGAGGTATGAAATTTGGAGGGTAGTGTAGGGGTGCACAAAGAAAGGAATTTTGAAACGTTACACTCTAAAGGGTAGAACGCGAGCAACGCCGCGTTCGACGGTTAGTATATGTATAAAACTCTTTTGAAGCTGACTGACACAATCAACGCACAGCCTAAACTATAAGCCCTAGAGGTATGAAATCATATAATGTAGGGGTGCACTAAGAAAGGAATTTTGAAAAGTCGCACCCTAAAGGGTCTTAAATTAGGATTAAAGATTTTAAGCAAATAATGCGTATGCTGCTACCACGCGAGCAAAGCCGCGGCCGACAGCTAGTATTACATATAACTTTTATTGTGTCAGTAAAGATGATGTTTGTACGAGTATTATAACTAAGCGCGAATAGTTTTGTGCCCAAGGGCTGAAATACATATATTTACCAAGCCAGAAGATTTAAATACATAAAACCCAGTACCCAAGTACTATGTAATGTAGGCTCACTTTTTGAAATAACTGAAAACGTTTTATCCAGGTACCGGGTAAAGCCATAGGGAGAAGCTAGTCTATAAAATTCATAGAATCAGACAACAGTATAAGAGCAAGTGTAAAGGTCAACAGAGTTCAAGAAATTGCATGGCCTTGGTTTCCTTTGAATGTATTTTAAATATACCGCCCGAGAAACATGCAAATACATAAATATTTGCATTTCATACTTTGCTAAAAGTTACCTCTACAAGTTGCTACGCCGTAGATCTCGCGTAGCGTTTGCTACGAGTATCTACGAGAATCAGTCAGATATGAACCAAAAGTTGGATGACATTTACAGAATTAATTTTACAAAGAGTTTGCAGAGTTATGTGTAAATATTTGAGAACAAACTGAGAACAAACATTTGTGTGTTGTAAACATAGATGTTTGTTCTGTGTCTGGGTGTTTCTATGTATTATAAGTATGTATTTACAAAAAAATAAATGTATGTGTGTATTCTATCAGCCATCTAGTTCCCATAGTACAAGCTTTGCTTAGTTTGGGACTAGAAGGCGTTGTGTTAAGTGTCCGTGAATATTTATTTATTATTTATTATTATTATTTATTTACATAGGTATTAGGTAGTCTGATATTATGATAGGATTTGTTCGATCAGTCGACGAGATAATAGTAAAATTCTTTTTGAAAGACGTTATGAGGCCTTTATTTTTCTAGTCCCAAATTAAAAAATGTGCTATGGGAACTAGATTACGATAGTCTGAGATATTTTCAAATTATTCCATGAAAGTTAACTTGTTTAAATCGTTGAAGGTATTGGCAAAAGGTTAAAAATTTCACGTCATTCTTCTTCTTCTTTTTTTCTTCAATAATAGCCTGTGTCCGTCATTTCGACAGACAATTTTGCCAATGTCAAGTGATATAATTGTAATAAATAAGTCAAGTTAAGTCATTTGTCAAGTCGGCTGTCGTTTGTTTTGAAAAGAAAATGGTGGATTTTCTCTTCAAAACCTAACACGAATTTTCACATTCAGAAAAACCACTTTACACACATTTATTCCAATGGCTCACACTTTATGTTACGACCTAAGTATTATTGGTTAAAATTCCACCAAAATTAAACAACAATACTCACAATAACACAAGAAAAACTATTAAAATAAAAGTGCTATGTGTCGTTTCAAAAAATGTCAAAACTCGTGTCCACGTCATTCTTCAAAAATGTCAAGTAAGCTTACCTCTTCAAATTTTTTTCGCTCGTTTTATTGCGGAAATTGAGTTTTATCACCAAACTCGACGATTACGCCAAGTGGTTATAGCCCGATAACATGATCGCATGAAAACTATACTAAACCACTGCTGAGTTTTTGGCGTGAAATATTTCAGTAATATCTTTTTACTCGTGTTTTGAAGTGATGTTCCTACTCAAAATAAACAGGAATCTAAATATATAAAACTCTTTTTAAGCTGACTGACAATCAACGCACAGCCTAAACTACAAGTCCTAGAGATATGAAATTTGGAGGGTAGTATCCTTACATAGTGTAGGGGTGCACTAAGAAAGGAATTTTGAAACGTCGCACCTTAAAGGGTCTAAAATTAGGATCAAAGATTTTTAACCAAATAATACGTATGCTGATAACACGCGAGCAGAGCCGCGGGCGACAGCTAGTATTTTAATAAAATCGACATTTATTCATCTCAGCAATACCCTTAAGATTAACCCGATTGGATGTACAAAAAGCTTTATTCAAATTCATTTCTACGCATAATTCTATTGTGTGCACATGCCTTATTTGCCTCTGCGATAAGCTCATGTTGAGTTATGAGACGTAATTCCTTCCGGTTCATTATTGTACGCGTGTTACATAGTATTATATAATCTGTGGTGTAACGTATGTGCGAATGGAAATAAATGTTCGGAACAGCATAATAACCACGCGATATAGGCTTGTCCCATCATCATTAATTCTTATAATATTACTAGCTGTCGCCCGCGGCTTTGCTCGCGTGGTAGCAGTATACGCATTATTTGGTTAAAGTCGTTGGTCCTATTTTTAGATCTTTTAGGATGCGACTTTTCAAAATTCCTTTCTTAGTGCACCCCTACACTATGTAATTATACTCGGTTGACTCGATCAATTAGAAAGAGGTCAAGTTAATAATAACTTCCTTAATAATTACCTCTTTAATGATTCCTGTGATTATAATGAGTAAATAAAACTCAATTATATGGAAAAGTTGTCGCTTAACAGTTAATTACTTTATTTCTTTAAAAACTTCCACAAAAACACGAACCGTTCCATGTTTTTACGCAAATATAATTAAGAAAATTACAAATTGAAAACCGAATCGCGTGCCCTTATCGCCTTTTTTATTTAAACTCTAATTCAAAATACTTTGTAGGTTTTCTCATTTCAAGTTTCAATCACTTTATATAACTTTAAGAGAAAATACGCACATTTGCACGTTTTACTTCTAATGCGGACTGAATGAACGGAATGAGTGAGTAGGTATATAAGAGGAAATTTGAAAGTGGCGCTAGCGAATGAAAAGCTAATGAGCAGCAGGTTAGCATGGTATGGTCATGTCATGCAGAGAGATGAATGTCATGTAACAAGAAGATTATTAGATCTGAATGTAGATGGGTATAAGAGTAGAGGTTGGCCAAAGAAAATATGGATGGATTGCGTGAATGAAATGGGTAAGAAAAGAGTGACAACTGAGATGACGGCTGATAGAAGAGCATGGAAGAAAAACACATGTTGTGCCGACCCCACATAAAGTGGGAAAAGGGCAAGGAGATGATGATGACTTCTACTGCGGACACGTGACAAGCTGACAGGTCAGAGAGGCATGCCTCCGAATAGTATATTCCTGAAATCCCCACTAAGAAATGCATTGAGAATTTGAATACCGTACTAAAAGTATTTGAGGGATTTTTAACTGTGTATTTATAACTATTGATATTAAAAACTTCCAACAATACCTACATTGATTGCGGTTCTCAACCTACAAGCACAAATAAAAAAAAATAACAAAAATAAACAAAATCGTCCGTCAATATCACTGACAAATAAGCTAGTCAATATGTGTTCCAATGACGTTGTCGAAGTTTGAAAAAAAGGGTCAAGCATGAGTCTCCTGTGACGTCACCTGTCAGGCCAAAACTTCAAACTCTAGTATCAGGCTCAAAATCTTAAAATAGACATTGCTACAGTTGATTTATTTCTTTCTCTATATTGCACCCTACGCCAGGGTCTATAGGATACCAACTTACACCCAAAACCTATGTATTTATGTAAACCGAGCTATTTATTTATGAAAGCAATAAATGTATTGAGTATTCTCGTTTTTAGAGCTGCGAGGTCAATACTTAAATGTTCAATACTTTACTTATGGCAGTAAGCTAATGGACACAAACTTGAGTCACACCAATCAAAATAAGAAATCAGTTTACAAAAATTACTTTGAAACAATGACTCAATTAGAAATTAAACAAAAATGTTTAATCATGATCATGTTGATAAACCATAGGGTCAGAACCCACTGCCATCGACACGTAGCGGCTACATTGCATACACCGCGTTCACACTATGCCCATGCCGCTGCCGGCATTATTGCCGCGGACTTATTGTCGAGGCCATGAACTTGGACCGGGAGCCGGGACAGAGGCATGATCGTGTTCACACTATGCTCGTGCCCACTTCCCTGCCCAAGTCCCTGCCAACTGCGGCATAGTGTGAACACAATAATATTCGGAACGTTTCAGCACACTTTTCTATCGAGATAAAGATTACGCCTCGCTTCGACGTCAAAGTACCTTGACCCTGGGTCGACAATAAGTCCGCGGCAATAATGCCGGCAGCGGAATGGGCATAGTGTGAACGCGGTATATGCAATGTAGCCGCTTCGTTTCGATGGCAGTGGGTTCTGACCCTATGACCTCTTACCTAAGATATTCCCAACAATCACTATGTGAAAGATAAATACTTGACTTATTTGTCACGTTTACCGATTAATTTCGCTATTACTATTATTATTATTATAATTTTTTATTTAACCTATATCGTCCCACTGCTGGGTAAAGGTCTCCCCCATAGACTTCCAATGTTCTCTGTCCCGAGCTTCCTCCCACCATCCACTATTATTTAAATAAGTAAAATGATTTTGTCTATCAAACCCAATGTATTTGACTAAGCTAACATTCACAGTTTCCAGGATAATCAAATTTTTATAGATGACCCGGAATTTTTGCTTCCAACTGGTAGTTTTGATGAAAGAGTATTTCAACACGGACCACATTTGAAATGAATGAGTTTGGTATGAGTTGGTTGCGGTGCGGTGTGACCGTGTTCCACTGATACTGTAAAAGTTTCATGAGCTCGTCCAGTCCTCAGATTGCTGGTATAAACTCTGAATACATTTGGTTAAGCACCACTTTGGATAATAGTCGAATCAAGACTATGTTGTACCCGAGTATTAAAATTCACGCTACTCACGCGTATTTTTTTTTTTTACTGTATCATCTAAACGTACAAACTTTTTACGTCAAACATTCAAACGTACAAAGCATTTTTGCCCAACCGGTCACTTCGTTTGCTAAAAAAAATAAAAACCACGTACAAATGGGCTAGGTTTCGTTTCAATAGTCGTACCATTGAACTACAGGGATAAAAAAGTTTTAACAGTTCTATAACGTCCTATAGAGAACAAATGGGAGTTACCGCAAATATTTACAGTTAAATTCAATTTAATTAAAATAATTCAATTTCAAGAGAATAAAACATTTTATTCAGTTCAGTCGGTAATTTTACATTCACTAACTGAATGAAGTATATTGTTACACATTGTACGCGATGTGATACTTTCAAGTATAATTACAAGTCTCCGTATTTATTAGATGAAATGTTTAACACGTGTTGATGCTGATGGGTTCTTCAATTAAAATCTTTTTAGTTATTAAAATGTATAATTATTTGTTGCTCGGATTTTATTACAAAGAAAATTTAGAGTCAATCGACGTGTGCGCACTTTTATCTCTCCATAGCACAGATTATATCCACAATTTGTTGCTTGATTCCTTCGGAGCGCCATGCCAGGCATGGCGTCAAAATATTGGCGAAAAGTATTTGTTTGTCTAAACAACACGTTAAACCCTTTCATTGTTATACTTAGGCCCCGACACGGTTTAATAGCTCTTGGTGAAAGTGGAGAGGAATATCTAAATATCTATGTTTCTATCTATCTTGTATTTTATTCGCTGCGTAAAGCACCTCTCATTTCCTCAACATTCAAGGTGAGAGCTATTAAACGGTGTCGTGGCCTGTATCAAACTGATAATGATCTTATCTTCTCGTCACTATGTATATAACTAGCCATCGCCCGCGGCGTTGCTTGCATTTTAGATCCTTTAGGGTGCGACTTTTCAAAATTTCTTTCTTAATGCACCCCCACACTATATAAAGATCCTACCCTCCAAATTTCATACCTCTAGAACTTATAGTTTAGGCTCTGCGTTTATTCTAAGTCAGCTTCAAAAAAGTTTTATATATATTGACGATGATGATTGATGATGATAATGATATTGATATTGATTATCTTGTTTACTGAAATAAATTATTATTATTATCATTATCGGTGGCAGTAGAAATATAAACAGAAAATATTTATCTTACACCACACACACTACAAATAGTATACTTACATTAACAAGTAGGGGGTATCTAATATCAAATGGTCTTCCACTCAGCATAAGCCATAAGAACCTTAGGTTCTTACGACGCTGGTTATCAGTGGTGCAGTGTAAAAACGCCCGTAGTCAGTCTACCGGGGAATTCTGGAAAAAATACTGATATCCCCACTGGTAGGGATTTCTGCAATATATCAGTATACCTCTACCTAGGGGTACTTGCATTTTACCATCGATAAACAGACTAAAATGTGCTAAAACTTGGGTTTATTCACGGTCCCAAACTTTCCAAAACCACACTTCCAGGGAAGATGGAAATTAACGAAGTTTATGTTGACATTCAACAGTCTCCGAATTAGCAAGTTGAAGGTAATGCAGGTACGAGTAATGCTGGTAAAACAAACAACTGGAGAATAGAGACTAGAATCGCGACCCCGAGACTCCCTATATAATAGATAGATAGATAGTGGGGTCGCGTTTTAGCGGAAGGACTGGGATTTAGGAGAAAACGTACACTGACCTTTGAGCTCAGGGAATCTTCTTCTGCTGCCCAGGGCGGCTGCACTGGGTTCCACGAACACGAGAAACTTCACAGCACAGTTTTTGTCCTTCACGACACCATATATTTGCGGTAAAAAGCGGAGAAAATCACAGCGGGTTAAAAAAGCGATGCGTGCGCGGCGAGAATTGCGTGGACTGTTACGTCATGACACGTCAGATGTCAAGCATCGGCTTGTCATGCGGAAAGGAAAGGAAGCGGAAGGGGGAGGGTAGGTATTTGATGCGAATAGTAATCTCACTATACTAAAGATGGAGTTACCAGATAGATACATTTATTTCAAACCGCCACAAATTAACAAAGTAAAAGAAATAACAGCATTAAAAGTAAACTTAAATCTAAAATAATGAGTTACCTAAAGGAAAAGAAAAGCAAACTAATTGTAAAATACAGAAATAAGTTATGCTCTGTCTGTCTGTTAGGCCTATCATCTATTGAAGATGATTTATTCAGCGTCAGGAGGCAACCTATGCCTACACTTAACGGGACACTGTAGTGTCTGGGACAATGTTTAGATGGAGTAGGCTTGCCCAGCACCCTATACCATCCTCTCAGCCTAGTCAGCCATATCCACAGGAAAAACATCGTCAATACGTGCGGAGTGTAAACGCAACGGATGGAGTAGGCTTGCTCAGCACCTATACCATCCTCTCAGCCTAGTCGACCTTATCCATAAACGTTTTTTAGTAAACTGGCATTTCCAAGAACGTTGATTAACCTTTATAGTTTCACAAAACCTTGAAAAAGTTGGAAAACCTGTAGCAACCTCAAGTTGCGCAGTAACCAATCATAGCTAGAGACCACGCTATAAATCAGCAAAGAATGAAACGGGCAATCCCAA
Source organism: Eulithis prunata (assembly GCA_918843925.1). Classification (NCBI taxonomy): domain Eukaryota; kingdom Metazoa; phylum Arthropoda; class Insecta; order Lepidoptera; family Geometridae; genus Eulithis; species Eulithis prunata. The sequence continues at coordinate 1,893,295 of OU974007.1, forward strand.
AAAATAATACTATAAGTATCGTTTTACCTTAGTAGCTTTTGCTAAATAAATCGTTTTCACAATACATTACGGTTCTTGTTTTATAGGTTTTTAAATTCTGCCATTTTTTAAGCGCTGCAGACTTAGCGTGGTTGGACTATGAAATTAGTACAGTTATCGTTTAGCTTACTAATGATGGTCAGAAATTGGTATTGACTGATAGGTCGGATTAATTGGACGATTTGAATAATGGACTCGAGCGATCGATGTTTCAATATTTCTTGAGGATCGGCTGTGGGGCTGGTAGAATTCAATTTAGAATCAGTATTTGTCAGAGCCCGTAGTCTGGGTTTTGTTTTGTTGATCAAAACGCATATCGAGAAGCGACTTGCGAGATATTGCCTCTAGCGGGAGATTTGCAAACTATTTTTCTCCGTACAAAAACTTCGAGTTTCTCGATTCTCGCTTGTCGCATATCAACATGACAAAACTCAGACTACGGGCTCTGGTGAGGGCACCGCCTTTGATACAAAACACTGATTCATAAGAATATGGTGTTTATACATAGCACAGAACACGCAAAAAACACACATTCTTTGGTAAAAGTACAACACATTACTTGGTTAAAAGTCTCAAAGCACGATTTCGAGGCTGAGTCGAGGCGAGGATTATTCGAGGTAACGACTAAGAATATGGGCCGAATGTATTGTATTTGTCTTTGTCATCAAACATTTATGTAGATACAATGTTGCCCGAAATAAAAGTAAATACTATTATTAAGCCTAAATAAGTTACCCCAGAGACAAAACAAAGGCCTTACAAATATAATAACGTGAAAAACTTTCAGCTTTTAGGTCAAGAATAATAAATGTCGAGCCGGCCACACAAGTTACTTTGATGATTAATTCAGACCAATGGGAGCTTGCACATTGGCACGACACGACAGGTCATTGCTTCGAACAAAAATATCGTTGTCGTCGACTATATGGTCTGAAATCGTCTAGTATACTAAATGTGTTTTTTTATACGACTAAATGATGGAATTTCTGTGAAGGATAGAATCCGGAACGAGGTTATCCGACAGAGAACCTTTGTACACATCGCCTTTGTACATATATCTTTAGTTTTAACTTGCTTGTTTATATTTTTCTGTGTGCAATAAAGAATTTAAGAACCAAGGTGGTCGACATGGCTCAGAGGATTAGCAAGCTGAAATGGCAGTGGGCCGGCCATGTTTGCCGCAGAACCGACAATCGCAGCAAACTAATACTCGAGTAGAGACCGCGTTTAGGTAAGCGTAGTGTAGGACGCCCTTCGGCTAGGTGGGGTGACGATCTGAGACATGTAGCTGGCAAACACTGGATGAGAAGAACCGAAGACCGGGTTCAGTGGCGCGTCTTGGGAGAGACCTACGTCCAGCAGTGGACCGATATATGTTGATGATGATGATGAAATGATGGAACAGGCCGATGATGGTCCACCTGTTGTTACGCTACCTATAAAGATGTGTGAGATTGGGCGTTTGTACACCAGTCGATACCGAACGTACTATACAAACTTTTACATTATTATGTCGGTAAATTGCTTTAGCAAAAATACCGGTGTGGTCGCCGACACGGTGAAAACGGGGCTGCTTTAAAAAGATTAGCTTTCCCCTGATATCGTGTTGGTGTCGTGTCGGTAGCAGTGTGAAATCGCCCAATCCCAAGACGGTAGAAGCTTTTGCGATTGGATTTATAGCAAATACAAAAATTGATTGAAAATGGCGTTCATTTGTCAATTTGTTTGTTCGTTTATTCTGTTTTCGTTTACCTAGTACATTTTCCTAAAAAAAACATTTATAGGTACGTTATTTATTAGTTAGTGAATCATACCGAATCGAAGATTCCGAGGATAAGTTTTATTTTTTTAAGAAAAAGAAATCTTTGAAATCTTCGATTCAATCATACCATACCGCTAGACTGAATTGGATGAAACTAACGATGAATATAGTCCATTATCTGGAATCTGGAAATTCATGATTACCTACATAAATCCTTAAAACTTTCTCAAGAGTAAATTAGAGTAGAGATTTTCATACAAAAATCTAAGCTTGAGTTCGGATCATTCTTAGAGCCCGTAGTCTGTGCATTTGTTTTACTTTCGACTCGAGTATTGCACACGCAAACGCATTCGCAAAGCGAGAAATTTCGTATGAAAACCGGATAAGCGCCTCTAGCGGGAGATTTGGGAATTGTGTAATTCCCAACAAAATGACTCGCTTTGCGAATGCGTTTGCGTGTGCTACACTCGAGTCGAAAGTCAAAACAAATGCACAGACTACGGGCTCAGTTCCTTACTTTACTTACTTGAGTGCTTAAGCTGTCAATCAGCATACGGGCTTTAGTGACACATAAACTTAGGTAAGTAGGTACATAACTTATTATTCTCTAAAATACATAGGTATTTCAGTTTCCAAGAGACGCACACTCTATGGATCTGCAACTAGAACGACCCTTACAAAGGGAATTTAAAATCTTAGACTGCATTGTACACAAAATGGCCGCGGGCGTGGTCTTTTTAAACGATGTCATCTTCCAAACACTGATGACTTTTTAATAGGCGTCCTGGGGCTCAATTCTACTAATCTGCAACGATTAATGTTCTATTCAGTTGCAACTCGGTATGTTTTGATAGATTTTTAGCTAATGTTGCGTTCACACTATGCTCCAGTCGGCAGGGACTTGGGCGAGGAAGTGGGCACGAGCATAGTGTGAACATGATAATGCCTCTGTCTCGGCTCCCGGCCCTTCCTCTCTAATGAGAATAAAGGTGATGTTGCTGAGGCAATAAGTCCGCGGCAATAATACCGGCAGCGGCATGAGCATAGTGTGAACGCGGTATAAGCTAAAACGTCACAGGGCAGCTGGATCGTTGTGTAGTAGAGTAGAATACAAAATAGTAGTAAAAAACAGATGAAAAGCGGTTCAGCTGCGTTTCTGCTGTCAAGTTTCATATTAGAATACAATTAACCTTAAAACAGATAAAAATCACAACTGGTTTAACCTCTTATGCAATGATCTTCTACGTAACTGAATTCCAGACATAATTGGAAATCTAATATCTCTCGCGTAAATCTACGTTCTGGTATACCAAAGGTTAAACTACGTACTGTTTATTTTTTATGTACTTAGGTATATCAGTTTGACGGCAGATGCTCCAATATTTTAGTTTATAGGTAATAGCTATCAAAGATGGTCTACGTCGCCTTAATGGCCTTTCAACTACCATAGTAAGAGTTTATGTTGCGACCGAGAGGTTAATGACTTAAATTTTGAAATATTGGAAAATCGATAGCAATTTTAAGCCTTAGCACGTATTACGAGTAAGTTGTGGTTGTGTTTCAAGTAGAGTTAAGATATTAAAACAAAAAAGAAATCTTGTACCCTAACTTACAAACGTTGCTTAACAGACGACTAACTTAAAACATAGGACCTATGCTCATAACAAAATACCTAAGTTATTATTTAGTATGTAACAAACTAACATGATTGGTACCGATTTGGACCAGTTGAGCTATCTATAAATCGTTTGCAACGGTGTGTAGATAGCTCAACTGTTTTATGTGTATTTTGTGAATATTGTAAATACTGTATTAGTTGTAATTTTCATTGTGAATAAATGTAAACTGTTTGTAATTAAATGATCATAAAGGCCTAAATACACAACACATCTATTGAGAAAATTGTTTCACAATAGCAAATAAATGCCACACTTCATAATAATGATCCAAAACCCATCGTATACCGAAAATTACCGAAGTAGATTACCATAGAGCAAAACGAGACCATCCTTCGCTGTTTTATACCCCACCATGCGATAGAATGATGCAAATAGCGTCGTCGGACATAGACGGCACACCTAAACAGACTTTTTACGATGCCACCCGACATTTGATAGGTTCAAGTCACGAGATACTTACCCAGCCTGCCACGGAGCAGAAAACCTCAGAGCACCAGTTCGCTGAGAGCGCATTTTATAAGTCGAATGTTGCTGGGGTTGCGACATAAATGCATATAGGGTGCTGTCCCGGCAGTTGCATTTTTCTAGATATGAATTTGAGGAATAAATAAATATAAATATTCACGTACACTTAACACAACGCCTTCTAGTCCCAAACTAAGCAAAGCTTGTACGATGAAAACTAGATGGCTGATAGAATACATACATACATTTTTTTTTTGTATATACGTACTTATAACACATAGAAACACCCTGACACAGAACAAACATCTGTGTTTACTACACACAAATGTTTGTTCTCGGTGGGGATCGAACCCATGACCCACAGCACGGAAGGCAGAGCTACTACCGACTGAGCCATGACACCTGTCATCATCGAAATGCGTAAAATTGGAAAACTGTCTCATCATCACAGTCCCAGACAACTTTGGCTTGCCAGCACCCAATGCCGCCTTTCGACTTTCGTGCGTACCCGTTTATAGAGCTGTATATCTTTCATAGGTGCGAGAGTCTCTTCAATGAAATATTTATAATGTTTCTTATTTAAATAAAGCGTTTAATTTCATTAAAATCGTTTACAGTTTTTATCGTAAACAATATGATATCTCATGTAGACTCAGGTAGGAAAGAAAAAACTTTTTTTCTTCTATTCTAATGCAATAAAGTTACAGGCAACAGTGACATCTGTCTAACTTGACGTTTATTGATGAGAAAACTGAAAGAACGAAATAGAACTTCACTGGAATAAATGTGTGTAAAGTGGTTTTTCTGAATGTGAAAAATCGTTTCAGGTTTTGAAGAGAAAATCCACCATTTTCTTCTTCTTTTGTTTTTATGGCTGTTCGGTGGCTAGGGCTGCCACGAATTTGCCAATGTCAGTCTTTATTGGCGTTTACTGGTTTACTAATCTTTTAACAAAAGGCGGAGATCTGAGTAGGTAGGTTAAGAAAAATGACCGGTGAAGAAGGGAGACTCTAAAAAGTTGATTAAAAACGTGGAGCGCTTCACGATTTTGCTCTTCAAAACAAACGACAGCCGACTTGGCGTAGACTTGACTTGACTTATATTATTTAAAATTCACCACTTGACATTGGCAAAATTGGCTGTCGAAATGACGGACACAGGCCATTATTGAAGAGAAGAAGAGGGACACGAGTTTTGACATTTTTTGAAACGACACATAGCACTTTTATTTTAATAGTTTTTCTTGTGTTATTGTGAGTATTGTTGTTTAATTTTGGTGGAATTTTAACCAATAATACTTAGGTCGTAACATAAAGTGTGAGCCATTGGAATAAATGTGTGTAAAGTGGTTTTTCTGAATGTAAAAATTCGTGTTAGGTTTTGAAGAGAAAATCCACCATTTTCTTTTCAAAACAAACGACAGCCGACTTGACAGATGACTTGACTTGACTTATTTATTACAATTTTAACACTTGACATTGGCAAAATTGTCTGTCGAAATGACGGACACAGGCCATTTACTGAAGAGAAGAAGAAGCAGAATAAACATCCGTCGTCGGTGTCGGTGAGAGCTCACACAGATAGGTATGTAGTTATTTGCCTCAGCGCGTTCTTTGAAACTGTTGCTCTGTAGGTTATTTTGTCTGTGGATAATTCTACTACCATTCCGCATCATTTCCTAACCGAATTGCTATGGGATTCTGATTGAAGTTGAATTTTGATGGCTGTATTCGCTGGAAGGTAAATCCATTTTCAACTTAGTCATTAGGTAGCGTTGAATTGGAAGTATACTTTGATAATGGCTATGATGGCCAGGTGCATTGTTTGAACTGAAAAACTTTTTTATGAAATTCTTGGCAGTAGGTACCTTCTCTAGCTTACTTATTGTGGATCAAATTTAATATACATGTAATCATGCAAAACATTTAAAGCTATTTGTTGGTCGACTTTTCTCCAGCAATAAACGTCGCATAATTTCTGAAAAAAAAAAAAAAAACATTGCGTAACTCGAAAAATACTAAAATCTTGAAACATAAATGGGGTATTTTAGATACTTCCGGTGTGGGGAATTTAGTCTTCTCTTTAGACGGCACTATCTGGAAGCCTTTAGGACGCCCATAAATTTTGAGTAAAAACTAACTGAACAATGAAGCTTTTCTAACTTATTTAGTGAAAAATAGGTCAAAACCTGAAACATGACTATGCCAGTTCTCTACAAACCTTCAAAACTATCAAGCGATGAATATCGTAAAACGCTAGGACCCAAACAAACTGGTCATGACATACCCACCTTATTCAAAACCAGTGTATTTAGAGCTCAGTGGGGAAGCGAGGTCTGGGTAAAAGGCTTTTTGTTCCGCACTCGAAATACGAGACAAAAACACGTGGTTCGGAACTTATGCGGGTTGCTTTTTAGGGTTCCGTACTGCAAACGTCCAGGTTTTTTTTTTTTTTCTTTTTTTTTTAAGTATTGGTACCCAACACATATTTACACAACACAATAAACGTACATTTAAAAGGAAATAAAACAAGGTTGTCCCATAATTAAGGGGTACCACAGCATGCATATAAGAACAAGCAACTTATACAATAACATAAAGTAGGAAGAATAACAAAGTATCAGTTCACAGTATGTTGCGTAGTTAGTTGCGCACATCGCACATCCTCGCACTAACAGCGTGTGCACCTTATGAACATTTCTGACTCCCCCAATTGTTCCACTTGTGGAGTTATAGAAGACGTTCACCATCTTCTGGAGGAATGTGTGCGGAGCCAGTCTTTGAGATCTCACATGTGTAGCCGCTATAATTTGAATATGTTAGATGTTGGCGCATTTATAAGTGTACTTTCGGTCCCACTGTGCGAAGCAGCTAGGGCTCTTTTTACACTAGTATATGATATTGTTAAGTCGTAGATAGAAATTCTATTGTAAGTTATAACAGGGCTGACATAGTCGCTAAGCGACTCAAAGTCCTTACAAAATAAATGATTTAAAAAAAATAACAGCGTGTGATAGTTTGACATTTCAGTCAAAGTTAATTTCACGCTAATGTCCATACACCGTAATCGTACACTTGAACGGTAAGCAAATTGAATATTCTAAATATACACTGTTTCTTGGCAACAAGTGGACGTGGAGATTGGCAGGTTTCTTTGTAACCGACACCACTGCGATGGCTGTTCACACTGCCACCGACACGACTACACGATATTGAAGAGATAGATACGATAATAACAAAAGGTGCATCGCACTCAGCTTCACAATGCATCGAGGCCGGAAGGTGGGCCTGGTGTCCCACTACACAGGTTTTATCACTAAACCTTTTGGGCGCCAACTCTCATTTAACCACCTTAGTCTATTTTTTAGATATAAGGTTACCATTTTATATTACCATGAGAGAAATAAATATATTTGAATTTGATAGATAACTCTTTATTGTAAGAAAATTATAAAATAAACACAGAATTCATTATTCTTACGTTAAGTACAATGGGCGGCCTTATCGCTATGAGCAATTTCTTCCATCATCAAGAGCTAATCATAAAAACGGTACCTATTAAGGTTAGGAAAACATATTCCTATCGCAGGAAATCTTTTCAACCATCGTACCAGTGTGACAGACTAGTGTGAACGTTAGTCGGTCGGAGACATGTACGAATTTAGTACTAAACGCATATAAATCGTGTGATGACGTCAACGATATTTTATTCCAAATGCTGACATACCACTATCGTGAAGGTGTCGTGTCGGATAGTGTGCAAAGGCCCTTATGTGCGATTAGCTTTTCTAAATCCAGAAGTATTTAGGCCAGCGTATATGGAGCAGTATTTCGTTTGAAACTTCACGACGGAAATATTTGAGCCCGTCAGTCAAAATGCATGGAAATGACACTGTAACATCTGCGCAGCTTCAGTTTCATGTCAATGTTTGACAGCATAACGAATATCTATCGAGATTTTAACCTGAATAATAGAATCTTCTAAATATATAAAACTCTTTTGAAGCTGACTGACAATCAATGCACAGCTTAAACTATAAGTCTTAGAGGTATGGAGGGTAGTATCCCTATAAAGTGTAGGGGTGCACTAAGAAAGGAATTGTGAAAAGTCACACCCGAAGACCCTTGAAAATTGGTACATAGATTCCTCAAATAAATTGACTCGAAACGTGATTCAGGATTTTTAGAAATTTTCAAAACTGTTTGTATGCGTGCAAAACCGCCGGCGACGGCTAGTATCGCTTATGTATTGATATTATTTATCCATGTTTTTATTAGGACTAGAAATAGTTAACGGGACTATATTTTATTTTGTTACATTTGCTAGAGAGTTCATAGTTTTTGTCGATAATTGTTTCTTTTGTAGGTAACTCATGTTAATCTACTTTTGTTGCTGACTATACCCACCCACCTTCAAGTAAAGGTTTTAAAAGCCTGAAATCTTAGGCAAAGTCATCGCTTTCGAGGAAAATCTTCGGCATTTGATTTCTGAGCGAGATTTATTATCTAGGCGGAAAGGCGTGCAAACGTGTGCCCCGCGGCAGGCTAGGATTTTTGACTGTTTTATTCATTGGTTTTACGGATCACCCCTACTATTGTTGGCAATTATTGTATGTAGAGAGGTGTGATATTTTTATTTTATTTTTTTATGATAAAAGTAATAGAACAGTCTGATAGCTCAACTGATGTTAAGTCACGAACAAATCAGTCCATCGCCGTGTTACAAGTCTTTGCTCGTCAAAGCCAGCTCGACTGTCAAACGTTGCAACGTCAGTGTATCTCGGATACGCTACCGTTACGATACGTTTGCAATTGTCATATATTTATTCGAGATCAAGGCACTGATTTATTCGGATAGTATTTTAGGATCTAGGAATCTTCCACAAGATTTACGAGGGTAATTTTACTATTCATCCAATTATAGATAATCTTATCAAAATAAATCACAAATTTCCGTTGCGCTTGCTAAAACTATACCATATTTTAATGCTCACTAGCTAATATAAAACTCTTTTGAAGCTGACATAGAATCAACGCACAGCCTAAACTACAAGTCCTAGAGGTATGAAATTTGGAGGGTAGGTTCCTTATATAGTGTAGGGGCGCACTAAGAAAGGAATTTTGAAAAGTCACACTCTAACGCGGGCAACGCCGCGGGAGACGGCTAGTCAATATATATAAAACTCTTTTGAAGCTGACAGAGAATCAACGCACAGCCTAAACTATAAGTCCTAGAGGTATGAAATTTGGAAGGTAGGTTTCTTATATAGTGTAGGGGCGCACTAAGAAAGGAATTTTGAAAAGTCACACTCTAAAGGGTCTATTTAGAACGCGAGCAACACCGCGGGCGACGGCTAGTGACTGAATAAAATTGACTTGAAACTGTATCGTAAAACATCTTACAAAGAAAATCTGTGGAAGTCCCAAGTCAACATTTTCCCTAATTATATCCAACATTAACCTTGGTTTTATAAAATCTACGTCCGCTATATAACTATTAAACGCTTCTGATTTTTATCTGCAAAAGTAAAAAGAATCACTAAGAAAACTTCTTCTTGTTTTATACAAACCCTGATCTGTCATTAAGGCGAAGGGTTAAATCTAACCGACTTAAAAACTTGTACCAATGTGACCAATTTATATTATTCAGCCCTCTGTGTTCCACTGCTGAGCAAAAACCTACCCCATTCTTCCCTTATCTTATAAAAAAAGTAGGTAGGTTTAATTCGCTCAATAGAAAAACCCACTGCAAACTGTTCTAAAAACGGTACACTTACACACTGGCTGGTGTTTTAATCTTCAATGTTAAAATGTACAAGCGAGAAGGTTTTTTGACCTTACACGTCGCCTTAAATAAAGGTCATATTTCCCGGCAGTGGGTCACTTTTAGGAACCCAAACTTAAGACTGTCCTATTTGTCTCACGCAACCGCAGCCTTCGTGAGCTTACAACAAAAACCTCACTCATTTATCACTTGCGTTCGAGAACAAATGGTAGCGGTTCAGTCGCGCACGCCTTGATGGATAGTGTTAATACATAAACAGCCCTGAATCTTCACTTCGCGAGGTATCGTAGTAAGTCAAAATACGAAAGATCGAAAAAACTAAAGTAAAGGCCAATTCTTAGAGTTTTGGTTAGGGAAATTTAAACCTGCATATTTCCATCGAAACTTAATAGTAATCGTTGCCCAAATTATTTAAACAGACTTGGCGATTAGCTTCAAGTTTTGTTTCATACACACAAGAATTTTTTGGCCCGCTGATACATAAAAAGTATCGCTAGCATGTTTGAGTAGAGATTTTCATACAAAAATCTATGTGTCTATTTAAGTTTACAATGATTTTAATTATTATTAATTTTTAACTTATTAGATGTGTGTACTTCGCTCTGTACCTACCTATTTCAACATTGAAATAGTATGACGAGAGACTGATGTCACACTAACTTTGTGAAAATAATTTATTTATTGTTACGAGTATATGTGCAAATGTTTTTCAATAAAAAATATTCTGATTCTGATGCTTGAGGCCAGATCAGTGCTTGAGCAGTAAATTAACATTCAGGCTTTAAAGTTAGATAGCGGCAAAACACAGAACTTATAACTACTTTACTTATGTAAGTAGCTTAGGCGAGTTTATCCAATCTAAACAAATAGATAAACTGCAATAAAGCCAAAAACTAATATTAAAGATATGGGTAAACTAAATATGCAGATCTATTAAATAAACGATTCTGATTCCGAAAATCGAGTTTGCCTTATTGTCTGTTTATCTGTCCTGTTTGTTTGCGGATCACGCCTTAACTACTGGACTAATTTCCACGAAACTTATACAATTCGAAAGCCTCTTTTTGCGGATTGAAACCTAGGCTATATTTTATTAAAATTAAAGACGTGGATTCTTAGATACAGCTTGAACTCTCTAAACCAAAAGCAATCATCTGCTACGAGGTTCATCGTATGCCGGATGACAGATAGGTATATTTTGGTGGAAAGTTTCGCACGCGTACGTAGTCGCGGGTATCAGCTAGTCCGTTAAATAAAATGGGGGCGAGTAAGTCTTGAAAAACTGCCGAGCGCTATGTTTTCACGCCAAAAGAATGCAAACATAATTAAAATTCCACCAGCGAGGGTAGGCAGTTTGTTCTCGACTTGAAAAAAGTAAAATGTGGTGTTTTAAAAAATTATGCCTGTTTAAATTAAAATACTTCTGCTGTTGGATAGTTTGTTCTGTGTATCCTCGTTTTGAACGAATGAAATACCTATTTCATTCGTTCTAAACGAGGATACACAGATATATAGCATTGTTTAAATTAACCCATATTACGACTGACCACCGAAATAAATAATTTATGTACTTTGTTTTAGTAGACAAACAAGCCTACGGCCCAACTGATGGTAAACGGTTACTGACAGTCTATGTATGTACGCCTGCAACACCAGAGGTGTCACGCGCGATTTAGCCACCCGTGTGGAAAATCGCAAGCAGTATCGAAAGTTTTTAAAAATTTTACCTATCTTTATTTATAACTTGCTGTTACCCGCGGCTTCGTCCGCGTGTACTGATTTCGGAATATATCTAGTTAGATTAAATTTTGTTTTTGCAACAAAGATATTGTTCATTTGCAATTGCATATCGATTCAGTCTACGAACTCATCGATTTCACTGTACTCAATCACTCGGTACTTGTGTCCCTCAGAATCTTACCCTTCGATTCTTCCATTCCAATACCACATAACTATAACTTACAATGAACTTTATGACTCAGGATTTAAAAAAAAACAAGCAGTTACGTCACACCACTCGTTACCCCCTTTATTTATTAGGTCGTTCCGAAAATCGAATTGTGTTGAAAAGAGCAATTCATATCTCCATTACGGTTGAGCGTAGGTAATGTATTGCATTTATTTCATTCGCATCGTAAAATTATTCTGTAATTACTTAGTCCAAGTGAGAAGAATGGAGCGTAAGAAACTGTATTTTTTACTGACTTCAAAAAAGGAGGTTCTCAATTCGACTGTATATATGTTTTTGTATGTACTCGTATGTTACGTGATCATTACGCCAATTATAAATCGATTTTGATGTCTTTTTTTGTTTGGTAGATCATACTTCAGAGGTTCCGGCCTTAAAGTCTCAAATTGATAAGCACAGTGCAATTCACCACAGGGCACGTCCACAGGCGACGTGCTGATTGAGGCAATGCCTCGTTATAGTCTCATCGAATTGTCCATTGTCTTTCCTGTGGATATGGCTGACTAGGCTGAGAGAATGGTATAGGTGCTGGGCAGTCTACTCCATCTAAACATTGTCCCACGCACTACAGTGTACTACAGTGTAGGCATAGGTTGCCTCTTGACGCTGTATAAATCATCTTCAATAGATGTAAAGGCGATGAGTCCCATCGACTTGTTGTATGACACAAATATGTTTGTACAAAAAATCCTTATTCAAAAGTCTTTATGCGGAAACCGCCCACATTCACACCCCGCCGCAGAACAACGCCGAAATACAGTGGTACCACAAACTCAAATAAAGTGCGTCAGTAATGAGGTCCGACTGAGGGCCGTATTCATTAAATACTGAGATCAATGCTCAACCAAACGTATAGGTACTTGAATTCACGTCAAAGGGATAAATCATTAACAGACATGCGCGTTAAACTGAGTGCGAAATGGTAGATGACAATGGAGGACATGGTTTTGACTTCATTTTAGTAAAAAAGTGACCTTAGGCCTTTAAATCTATTGAAGATGATTTATACAGCGTCAGGAGGTAACCTATGCCTACACTGTAGTACACTGTAGTGCCTGGAATAAGGCTTAGATGGAGTAGGCTTGCCCAGCACCTATACCATCCTCGCAACCTAGTCCGTCATACCCACAGGAAAGACAACCTCAATACGCGCGGAGCTGACTAAGCCAAAGGTTTCCTCACGATGTTTTCCTTCACCGTTAAGCTCGTGTTAAAATCCATTGATGCACGCCCGGGATTCGAACCCACGACCTTCGGATCGAAAGTCGAGGTGCAATACCACTCAGCCAACGCAAAAAAAAGTGACCACAGTTTACCTAGATGGGTGAAAGCAGTTACTACAAGTTAATTTTACATAAGTTAAAAAACCACCAACCTTGAAAATACCCTCAGATCCTCTTTATCATTCCTGATCATCACAAGACTTTAGATAGAGTATAGACTTTAGTTCATCAAATCTGAACCTGGAGATGAAAGATTTCTCAAATCTGGTTTTCAGAGCTGATGAATATCTCTACCGGCTCTACCAATTTTTACCAAAAATTACTAATCATCCCAAATAAATCACTTTTCTTACAAAAGAGTGTTCAAATCGAAGCTCTACTCTACTTAACTTAAACACTGTTTAAACACTGCTTAAGTTTATTTCTGTCACTGTTTGTCACTGAGCCCGATAATCTAAACAAAACAATATAGGTAACATGGTTTTTACACAGGTTTTTATGTGGTTATTAACATTGGACAAGAGTTGAGACGATTATAAGTAAGCCCCTTGATGTGTAGGAAACTTTGGCGCTTACAAAGTGTTTGCTATGATTGCTGGTGACACATTAATAATGTCGCCTACGGCTTCCCTCGCTATGGAAGGCTAAAAGCCTTTTTGTGGGCGATTTGAGAGAGTAATGTACGTTATAACTTGGTGAAACACGCTGCATCGTGAATTTTAAAATGGTTTTCCTTACCAATGAATACAGTCTGAAAAAACATGAATTATGACTGAAATTATTGTCTATGTCTGAAAAATTATAGTCTGAAAAATTCCGCTTTTCGAAAAATTCTCGAAAAAGTAACAATTTTTGTATGACAGTATTATATGTATGATCTGTGGTATGGCGAACCAACGGCGATTATATTTTTTTGGTAATTTTGAAACTTTCATATCATCTTCGCCAACTTATCAAAAACACCAATATGGATCATTTAATCTTTAATCAGATCAATCTTACCTTGCTTAATTCGAAGTAGCTTTGTTCAGCAAAATGAACCCTTCAGATTCAGACGTACCTGGAACAAGAATGGTTGGTTAAGCAATTTTCTTTTATATTTTCAAGAGCAATTAAAATTTGCTGATGTCAGTGATTTAGTACTAATGATATTAATATGGTCGCTTAGTGGTTTCTGCTTCATGGTATAACTTCATCTTTATGCAATAAAACACGACGAGGAAACTTTATATGAAATTGTAAATTGATTGGAAAAACAAACAGATTTTTGGATAGTGGAGTTTTTATTCGTGAACCTGTTTTGGTTTTTTTTTTAATGATAATAGTAATAGAACAAGCTGATAGCTCACCTGATGTTAAGTAGTAACTTCTGCCTATAACAATGCATTACCTCACAGAGCAAGTCCAATGAGGACGTGAGTGACGTGTAGTTCGATGTGTATTCACATCAAACTAGATGTATTGCCAACCAAAAATTGCATATTTACTTTCTATACTTAATTCGATCAAATTCAGCATAAATATTATTTTCATCCAAACAAAACAGTTTTCTTGCGATTTTGGATAATAACATACCTACAGCGTTTTAATACTCCAGCGAGGAGTTATTTAATTTCGTCGCTTATCAAAGTCTTAATTGTTACTGTTATTCAGCACCAACTAAACAAAACACATTGACAATAACAATAAGTAAATGCGTGCTACGTATAGAGAACGGAAAAAAAAGCAAGTAACGACAAAATAGATCCCATCTCACATTTAAACTGAAAAGACAACAAACAAATCAGTAGTGACGGAAGTAGGGCGCCCGAAACAAATTAAAGGGACACTATAATAAAGAAGACTACTCGTCGTAAAACACCCGGAGCCAATAGGCGCTCCCTATAAAGAACCTCGATGCAACAGCGCGACACAGTTTTGAGCACAGTATACGTAAACAGTGTCACAACTATATTGAGCATAGTATAAAACAGTATGTCAATTTCAGAATCGAACGATCTAATCATTTTAAGATTCCAAAGCCCGGAGTCTGTGCATTTGTTTTCACTTTATTATTTATCGGCCGGTCGATAAATAATAATTGTTCACTTAAATAATAATTGTGTAACTTCATTTTTCAAACCAGTAAAACTTAAGAGTTCTATCCGTATACGTATCAAATTCTGTGAAGATCGGATAAGCGGTTCAAAAGATCTCCTCGAACAAAAGTGCAAACATACAAAGCATTTTAGCCCATGTTGTGACTAAGGTCTTCGTTCGCTTCGCTCACTCGATCAATAACTGGATCTTCAGATGGTCCTCTCTAACAGCCTTCTGTATCAGACCACGGTAACTATCTTGGCGCGGCACCAAACGCCGTCTAAAGTGTAAACGATACGCTATGAGAACAAATTGAAAAGTCGATACACAAAGTTACTGGTAAGCAGAGTTTAGTCGCATACTGTATTTCCCCGTATAAAGTTCAGGGTTTTTATCTAGTACTAGCTGTCGCCCGTGGCTTTGCTCGCGTGGTAGAAGCATACGCATTATTTGGTTAAAATCTTTGATCCTAATTTTAGACCCTTAAGGGTGCGACTTTTCAAAATTCCTTTCAGTGCACCCGTACACTGTATAAGGATACTACCCTCCAAATTTCATACCTCTAGGACTTACAGTTTAAGCTGTGAGTTGAATGTCAGATGATATATTTTGATTTGTGTTTCTAAAGAAATGAGAGTAGCTTTATTTCTAACAGCTGAATCCAATATTCAACCCTCGGCAAAGTTTAGATAGTAATATTCGACAAAACCATGTTATTTTTTGACAAAATAAGCTTTGTTCCTTCTATGATAATATTCACCTTTTAGTTGTAGACAAATCCAAAGATAAGATTGAATTTCGGAAATGGCCATAACACCACAAATCGGGGTAGAACGGACCGGGTGAATACGGGACCGGGTGAGACCGGGCCTAACCCAGTTTATCAGTGACAATGCTTGAAGGCATAGTTTAATACTGAACAGGTATAGGTTCCCGCAGTAATAAGTTTAACACTGTACAAATATATTCGATACTTTTGTCACTGACAGTACCTATTTAACTTCATGTTTGTAAGTAGGTATTGAAACGAACTTTGGGACGAAATAGAAATATTAATAAAATTGAAGTTATTGTTTCGTCCCAGTGGAACGAGATACCGATAGTCCGAAACTAGAATAACTCAAAGGCTCGAGCAGACCGGATGCGTATACGTGTATACGTCGTAGTCACGTCGCAGTCACGCGCGTAGTTACTGCTTGCGTAACGTAGACGTGCGCGTCATTACGCAAGCAGTGTGTCCTGTCTCATACAGTTTCATACATTACAACTCAGTAACTACGCGCGTGACTGCGACGTGACTACGACATATACACGTATACGCATCCGGTCTGCTCGAGCCTTTAAAGTGGTACAATACCAGATGAAATAAAAAAAAAATAGGTAAGTAGCAGTAATGTGTGCAAAATAGACCAGCATTATTATTATCCTAAGCGTCATAAATTTTACCTCTGGCGCGTCGAGTTTCAGCGTAAAATTCGACATGAATCCCAACAGGAGTATTGCGCTTTGGCAATTCAATTTGTTAGCTACTGTTAGCTGTCATATTACTGTTTTGTCACAGCCCTGACAGGATAGCTAGGGAACTCTCTAGCTATAAAGCATGTTATAAAACCAATCGCTTATCTTGACAGGCGTCACAGCTCAGTCGGTAATAGCTTTGCCTTCCGTCACCCCACGGAAGGCCATGGGTTCGAGCCCCAGAAGGAACAAACATTTATGTATGGCTTACATAGTTATTTGTTCTATGTCTGGGTGTTACAAATACAAATACAAAACGTTTATTTGCAACACAAACTTAGGAATAAAACACACAATTTAACTAAACACGTTTTAGGACACAAATTGTGCCTAAATATACAGTGTTGCAAAAAGGCCCCATCTCAGCATGTGCAGGTTTTACAACCTGCGCTGGTTACTATGTTGTATTATAAGACAGTAGGTATGTATATACAAAATATATATATATACAGGGTGTTACCAGACCACTTCCGAAAACTTGGAGGTTCCAATCAGACCATGATACTGAAAACATTAAGCGAAAAAAATCGCGAAAAAAATAAATTGACTTGACTATCTCTTTTTAATTTTTTTTCTAGTTACATACACACAGTACAACATAATAAGACATATCTACCTAATTATCTCATTTAAAAAAGCAAAAAAACAAATAAAATAAATAAAGCAGCAATGTACACGCAGCACGCAGATTACGTCTACTACAGCATGAACAGCTGAGAGTTCATCGCGGGTCAATCAAGTACGCGACGTGCGAGCGACCTACGTTAGTACCTACCTACGTTAGTAGGCACTTACGACACAGAATAAATAATAGTACTACGCCTCGACCTTACCTACGTGAATGCGTACATTGCGGGCTGGCGAAATAAATACAAATCTTTAAACATTGTTTTCTCCGGGTATAATTATTTTTCAGGATAACTGATTTTTTTTTGGTTGGGTTTTGGTGTGCTGTAGCTCCCCCTTTCGTTTTCGGAAGTGGTCTGGTAACACCCTGTATAATATAAGCATTCTATCATGAACTAGGAACTAGAGCTTTGGTTAGTTTGGAACTGGCAGGCATTGTGTGAAATGTCCATAATTATTTTATTTATTGTTTTATCTATTTAGATAACATAATATATGATTTTGTACGTTCACTACGTGTGTGCGTTTTTAAGCAAAGTTAAAAATTAGACTAATAAAATAAATACATTGCAACGGTTAAAAGTATAAGTACCTACTTGCTTGCTTATTCCAACTACGATATATTTCTTGTTATGTACTTGTCGCCCAGATTTTTATATATTCGGCTAGCTTCTAAAATAACCAGTCGGCTGCATAGTGACGTTTCAGATAAGCTAGCAGCTAATCGAACCATAGTTGGAACTAAATAATTAGTAGAATCGAACCAGTGAACGTTAGAATGGGGACGTGGAGTGTACTAGATGTCCTATTAACCTTTGTCTCGCACACCGAGCGCAATGAAATTAGTCTTTGCAGCGTAACATATTAATGTGAAGCGAGTGGCCAGTATTAAACCGTGTTAGGAACACAAGGGAAATGATATTCACCAAAATAGTTTTTGTAGGCCATCTTAATTAACTGTTTGTGAAAAAAATTCGCGCTTGGGTGGAAACTGTTGTTTACTGGTTTTTTAAAGAACTTGGGGATGAGCACATTGAGCACCCTCTATCTATTTTTTTTTTATTTAACCTATTGTGTCCCACGGCTGGGCAAAGGTCTCCCCCAAAGTTTTCCACTGGTCCCGGTCGTCGCCTCCCGTTCTCAGGCACCCAAGGAGTGATAACTATCGATTCTATAGTGCTGTAAACGTCGGCAAAAGACCACTTTGAAAATTCATAAAAAAACATATTTTTTATGATTACTTAGAAAAGAGAAGACGATAAAGCAATATAGGTACTAAATTTTATTATGACACCAGAGATTATTTAAAGATTTCTGATGTTGACTTTCCTCAAAATATTAATTGAAAATACAAGATCTAACACGCGAACAAAGCTAAGTAGCCCATTGTGGAAACGGATAAGCTCCATAATCCTATTTACAGAATGTGAGAAAAGCATTGCGATTCAAGAAGCGTTAATACTTTGGCTTGTACATCTCGCTGGGACTGGCTTTGTTTTGTCTCTTATTTGTCTTCAAATCCTTGAACATGAAATACGGTCGTACCTACCTAGTAGCACCATAATTGATTAAAAGAATAACGAAAAACTAATTTTAAGATTGCAAGTCAAATTGTCATGCTTATCTGTTTTTTTGTATCAAAATACAGCTATTTTGATACAAAAAACCGATAAGCAAAATAAAATATTATAAAATAAAATCAATATATATAAAACTCTTTTGAAGCTGACTTAGAATCAACGCACAGCCTAAACTATAAGTCCTAGAGGTATGAAATTTGGAGGGTAGTATCCCTATATATAGTGTAGGGGTGCACTAAGAAAGGAATTCTGAAACGTCCCACTCTAAAGGGTAGAACGCGAGCAACGCCGCGGGCGACGGCTAGTTAATAATATAATTTTAAACCCATACCCTGCTGATGTAAGCTTCCAATAGTTACCCGTCGTTTTGTCTTTTGCATTGACAAGTAAATTTAAATAGGACGGAAGAAGACAAAACACGGTTTAATTACTACAAGTTTATATCGAGTTGTATACGTACGTCACACGCGCACGCCAGTTTTATTTACATGTAGATAAAATGTAGTTAGTTACTGGACCCGATTCTATTGGTTTATTTTTCTTTACAAAACTAATTCGATAGCACTACAATCACAGTTGTCTTTGTTGTTTCAAGTTGTTCATAAGAAAGGGTTGCCAACAAGTTTAGTGTTTTTTTATCTTAGTCAAATAAGGTTTGTTTAGGAAAATGAAACCACAGAATCGGGGGCACGTCCCAAGATTTTTTACTCACAACAATCGAAGAGTATATATAAGGTAAAATATTTGCTTCCATGCCACACTTAAGAACTGAAGTTTGTACTCAACCAAAGTAAAGAAATAATAATGTCGGGTTATTTGAGTTCAGTGCTACTTCTCGTTTATTTTTGTGGCGCGTGCTTTGGTGACGGTAAGTATTTACCTATGTCTTTATTTACTAACTAGCTGATACTCGCTACTTTGTACGCGTGCGAAACTTTCCACCCAAATATCTATCAACGTAGTAATAAGCTCCTTTTGGGTTAGATAGTTCAAGCTGTAGGTATCTAAGAATCCACGTCTTTGATTTCAATTAAATATAGCCTATGTTTCAACCCGGAAAAAGGGCTTCCAGATGGTATAAGTTTCGTTGAAATTGGTCCAGTAGTTAAGGCGTGATCCGCGAACAAACTAACAGACAAACTCGATTTTCGGAATCAGAATCGTTTATTTAGTAGATCTGCATATTTAGTTTGTCCATATCTTTAATTTTAGTTTTTGGCTTTTTCACAGTTTTATAATAATATAGACACTAACGCCTAAAATCGAATTCTAGGTTTTAGGCATATTAGGGTACTTTTCCACCAGAGCTAAACTAAGCTACATTTCTATGGATGTGTTTGAAATCCACCAATAGGGATAGTTTGTTTTCATATTTTTTACGATTCCTATTGGTGGATCAAACACATCTTTAACAACGTATCTTAGCTTAGCTTGGTTTAGCTCTGATGGAAAAGAATCCTTATGATTGATAACGCTTGATTAAAACCCTCAAGCATGGTATTATCATCGTTCTTTATTTTTGTTATTGTCTTCATTGTATTTTTGTTCCATAAACATTTTTTGATTACTACTTATCAACTAAGGATTTGTAATTTCCTAAGAACAAATACGTTATTTTTTAGGCCAAAACGACCCTAGCACACTTGGATACGAATACAACGCTCAGATCGACGGATGGCTCAAACTAAACGGGAACTTGGATGACTGGGTGGGCGCGAGAGATAACTGTCGCGCGGAAGGTAATGATGCAATTTTTATATTTTGTTACGCTGTAAATGCCTGGTTTACACTTTGTTAAGTATCAAGCGCGAGTGACAAGTGCAAGTGCTAAGCGATAAGTAAAATCAGCGTGTAAATGCATACGCTGTTAAGTGATGAGTGCAGGTAACAAGTGCAAGTGCGAAGTGAAGTGATTAGAAGCCGTGTCTATTTTTACTGATAAGTAGCTTCCCCCGCACACCCGCGCTCTCCCCGCACTCGGAGCGTCGCCCGAACTTGTTGCGCTTATACGTATACGGGCAATTTTTTGAGCAATAATTGCTCGGCAACATGAATGGATCAATCTGGAATAATAATTAGCAGGATCAACTAAATTAACACTGTGTGAACGTTCTGAATACACTTGACACCAAAAAACACGTTAACTAATCACATATCACTTCGCACTTGCACTTAACAAAGTGTAAATCAGCTATTTGCTACAGCGAGTGGACTGATTTGGATCAATAAGTAGAAAAATCGGAAGGAAAAGGGCTTTAAATATCGATGAATGACGAAGTTGCAGGCATGTTCTTTATATTTGTCGTCATCCATTGTCTTTTACACTTTTGCTATATTAATGTCTTTGATAAATAAAATATAAAAAAATAAGTAAAAGTTTTACTAACAATATGTAATAGCTTTCAATCAAGCTTTGTTCTTTATTTTTAGGTGCTTTCCTAGCCTCAGACTGGACCGCTGAAGTATCATCAGCTGTGACTCGTATCCAAAGTAAACACTCGATTTGGAGGGTGTACTCCGGAGTTCATAAAATCCAAATTATATCCACTGAAGGAGGAATCAACGCAACAGAAGGTTATTTAATTTCTTTCTTTCTAAAGAAACGGTTAATTTTTTTAATTTTGTTAGTGGAACCGTGTCCGTTGGCTCAAATTACAATGAAGTCAGCAACCGTAGCCAACACGTCTTATACCGCGTGCACACTATGCCCATGCCACTGCCGGCATGAATGCTGCTTAGTGAGAATAAAGGCGATGTTGCTGTGGCAATAAGTCCGCGGCATTGATGCCGCCATACATTCCGGCAGCGGCATGGGCATAGTGTGCACGCGGTATTATCGACGGGCGTTGCCAACAGGGATTACTTCTGCAGAAAACTTTGCTTGCGACCGTCTGCCACAGGCTGTAAATATAAATTAATACACTTTTCCTTGGTATGTTTCAGAAATTCTATTACAAATTTACGAGTATATTATATCGGTTTAAACTAAAAACAAAACATAATCCGGTACCGATAGAAGGTACTTTATAACTGATACTGTTGCAGATGTATGCGATGTCATGAAGAAGCCGATCAGGTGGGCTAAGACAGAGCTTTGCGGAGTATTTTATAGCAACGCAACTACGGATTTTATCGATTGCAAGCTGAAATTGCCTTCAATTTGTTACATATCAGGGAGCGAGGCTGAGCCGACCTGTGGAAAAAACAGTATTGGTAACGCATACTTACGCTATTTCATGAATATTTTAAGCATTTATAAAAACTTAAGCTGGAAGCGTTTTAAAATCAAGAAAAAGAAGTAAGTAGTATTATCACTGCGCCCAGGATTAAAGCTTGGATTGAAATCAACTTCTTCATGCAGGATACGAGTACTCGCCTGAAACTAAACGCTGCTACAAGATTCACATAGATGTACAGACCTGGGTCAACGCTAACAAAACCTGCATTGAGGAGGGCGCGCAGCTAACAGTCCCAAACAGTGAAACCGAAGTCGGTGTCGTCACTGCAATGCACAACCGTTACTCCGATAGCGAAATCCAAAACAGTAATTGGCCGAACTGGTCACATGTGGGCATCTATTGGGAATCAGGCGTTTGGAAGACACTCGATGGTCAGTTTGTTTATTTATTCTACTCTATATCGTCCCAATCTGCGGAATAAAGGCTCATTCGCTTTTCTATCTTGCCCAAAACTTGAACTAGGTTGCTAATTCTGAGATCTATGCTTTGGTAAAATATGGTTTCGTCACAAGATAAATCTGGAGCGATCTATGCTGGAAGTTTACTTACCATCATAGCTTTCGCCACAGCTCTTTTTAACTTGATCTATAATAGATTTTTATCCACTGCTTAAAGTTGTCTTCATCATCATCATCAACTTATACCAGTCCACTGCTCGACGTAGGTATCTCCCAAGACGCTCTACTTGTCTTGACCAAGTGTCTTCTGTACGCGTAAATCGCGTCATGACTTTTAAAAGGATTTGAACATTTCAGACGTAAAAAAGTCATAACAAGCAAAAACCCAGCGTAATTGGTATTCACGTATTATTTCAGGTACAACTCTTGAACAATCTGGATACGTTAAGTGGGGATCAGGTTTTCCGAGTCACCAGGATACATTGGAGGAATGTCCCTATGTTGTCATACATAGACACGGCGACTACAGCAACTTGTGTATTCAGTATTATGATAAATACCCGTTTGTTTGTGAGAAAAACTCTCAATCCTAGATTATAGAATAGAATAGAATAGAAATAATTTATTTTACGCAAAAACACATTACAAAGACACAATTAAATAAACATTAAATTATAGATAGATGCGTAAAAAAGGCATTTATTAACCAAACATAGATTAACCAAACATTTTTAACTTTTTAATGACGTTTTGTGCTCCTTGGAGATGGATACTGCGACTACAGAACATAATATGTGAAGCGTAATAAAAACTCGTTTTTTTGGAGAAAACCTCTCATTCTTAATGTAACTAAACATTTTTAACTTTTTGATGACGATTTCTGTTCCTTATCAATCCTAATAAATATATGATTACGATATGTTTGTTTTAATCCAATAAAACCCAAATCAACTCACGAGTCTATTTGATCAGGACACGAATAAAAGATTTCATGATAAGCAAGTCAAATTAGTAATAACCTGCAAAATTGGGTGCTGCCTCACAGTCTGCTGAGTAGTGAGACAATTTCCTTGCGGATGACGGCATGGAAACCAGCAACTATAGACAAACTTGGTCGATTTACTGCAAAAGAGATTATACCTAACATATTTTTTTTACTATAAATTGCAAGTCGTGATCATACATACAAATAACAAAAACACCCATAGGAAACGAGATATTTGAAAAGGTCGATTACTCGTCACACTGGTGTAGCAAACCGGTGTGACCACGAGTCCGTCGTCGATTTTTGTGACCTTTGACTTTGAGGTTTTAATAGTCACGAACACCCTACCATGTAGGTTTTGACATAACTTTTAGGATGTCAAAATACCTACAAGTTTAAACGAGTTTATAGCTGGGTATCTCAAATTCAGAGATTCTTACCGAATTTTGACTAAGAAGTAGCGGTAAATTGGGTACAATTACCTACTTATTACAGATCCATACGTCACGACTTCTCGCTCTTTTTAATGTTGTCCGAATCGTCACAACAAAAATGATTAAAATCAAAAGTGACAATTGGGACAATTTTGTCCGTATATTTTGTCCGAATCGTCACTAAGTCCATTCAAAACGGTTAACTTTATTTTACGAATGTCCACTTAGCCATAAGGAAGTTGTACTGGAATAATATACTTACTCGTACTCATGTTCTTTTCCTTAGTAAAGCTGCGAGTAGGTACCTACAAACCACTCAGAAAACGATTTGGAAAATCCAACTTGTTGATATACAGATATCAATGAGGTCAGACTCAGGTTATCTAGAAGTTGACAAGAATTGTAAAATACCCAATGATAAATCAACTAACAAGACTCTACCTACATAATATAGGTGTAGGTACATTGATTTTTTAGTATTCCGGCCCAGTTTAAAATAAATTGGTGAAGCGCCTGTCAGACCACTTACAAAGAAGGGTTCTGAAGCCTGGATGGAGTCTGATAGACTTCGTATTTCCTAAGCATAATGGTGAACTAAAAAGTATCTGGCGCCATCTGGCGGTAACAAGACCATCCCTTACACTTAACGGTAATTTAGAAACATCACATGAATAAGCTAAGGAATAGTACAACTAATTCCATACCTACCATCAAAGTTTGGAATCAATAAAGAGTATTTTAATCAATCATCACTTGTTATTATTTATGTGATAAAATATCTACATATTAAAAATACAATAAGTAGGTACAATAAATAAATATTTATTCAACTTTTTTTTCATGAACAGGACATTTCAGACAACGCCCTCTAGTTCCAAACTAAGCAAAGGTTTTACTTTGAGAACAAGATTGCTGATAGAAAACTTATATATTATATATATACTTTTTTTTGTAAGTCGCATCGATACCACGGTCTAGGTCTAACTTGAACTAGAATTTTGTGTCGAATATTCTGAGGGGCAATCATCATCTCATAAAAGGTTTTCTGAACTGTTTTCATACTAAATCATAGGTATTCTGTGACTAAATAGTGACATTAGCACGTTTCAGCGCGTTTTTGCCGTCAAAAGCTTCTTGTTTTCGTATATCTGCGGCCACGTCGCTTGACATTATGCTGGGCAGCGAAAGCAGTTCAGAGCTTACGATACGGAGGCTGGGCCTTTCCACTGGAGTAACAGATTGAACATTGAACATGGCAGCTTTTTAATCAAAAACATAAAGCCAAGTAGGTATCTATTTAAGGCAATTTTGAACACAACGGGCTTACTTATTAAAAGAAAATCGTTCCTCGCAGGTTTTCACGTCAAACACAGGCCTCTTAAAAATGCCGCTGATAAAATTCTTTTGTTTGGAAAGAAGACAGGATATTAACAGAGATTCAGGAACATTTTTCATTTAATAATAGCGCGTGCACATTATGCCCGGCATGAATGCCGCGATTAATTCCGGAATTATTGCCACAGCAACATCGCCTTTATTCTCACCAAAGAGCTAGGGCATGAACTTGGCGATGTTGCTGTGGCAATAATTCCGGAATTAATCGCGGCAATAATTCGGGCAGCGGCATGGGCATGTGTGAACGCGGTGTAGGAATAAAGGCGATGTTGCTGTGGCAATCATTCCGGAATTAATCGCGGCATTCATGCCGGCAGCGGCAATGGCATAGTGTGAACGCTGTATAAGCAAATCAAATACACGGCTGTGTATCAGCTAAGTTCGGAAAGCAACAGGGTCCCGAAAATTCATCATCATCATTCACAGCCCGACTTTGCCCACAGCTGGGCATATACCATTCTGAAAATTTTATTCGTGCCTTACATTTTAGATCAATGCAATCGATGCAATCATTGATTTAATCGATTGAAAGAGCTAAGTACCTACCTACCTAATTGTTTATATTTCAACATATAAAACGATTTTGAATAGACTATATCAATAACTCACAATTGTATTGCATAAGTTTAGATAAGCTGGCCAACTAATCCCCTAAAAGTTTTTACTAAAGGTAAACAATTCAAAAATATTCATAATTATAGAAAATGCCGGCGCAGTCAGAGCAAAAAAAACAGCCTTCCACTTACAATTCGGCACTAATGATCAAATACATTAGCAGAAAAGCTATCTCTCGGAATTCATTCCATTTATCTAGACCAGCTAGATATTTTTCCGTACCTATAAGAGGGGCAAAATAACCGGATGTTGTACCTATAACTATCTACAATTAGAAAAACGGCATCGTAATGACGGTGTAGCGCTGTTTCGCACCAATTTTTTCGCACCACAAGCTAAAAGTAATAATAATTGTTTCATTTATCTGTTTTTAATATTTTAGTTTCAACCCTGTCAAAGAGCCTTACGGCTGAATACTCAAACGCCACTTAAATTAAGATCACGCTTAAATTATTGCAATCTCTTACAAATGAGTAATGTCAAACAACAGAGCAATTTTCAGTGGTGCTTAAATTTGAGTGACGTTTTCTTTATAATGTGTACAATATATTTTTTTAATTCATTAATTCGATCATTTAATCCTTGATTTCTTATCTATTTATATGAAATAGGTAGACTATTTATTTGGCTACAATCTCACCTGATGGTAAGTGACGTGTACTTGTAACATATTTACCTAAAACCATGTAAAGCGTACATATTAATCCCGGCTAAAATATAAAGAGCCGAACTTTACACAACATTTTTCGCTGCAATAAAATATAACGTAAAAAGTTTAAGCACCAATTTAAGTGAAAACCGGTTATACAAACAAAAAGGTAAAGCTTTTTAAGCATTTTCTCGCCTAATTAAAAGTTATACAAATAAACATAACAGAGGCGTGATAAAATGTATTCATGTTTTTTGTAAAATACCCTTTACAAATAGCTTTTACGGACATTTCGTAAATTCACTTAGTCCTATTTGTCTGGTTGAAATTAGAATTTTTTCTTTGCATGAGTGTTTTTGGGTTGCTCGGATAACTATTTAAAAATCCCTTTTTTTTGTAGCAGTTTTAAATTAAATCTTACTACGCTATGTACCTTATTACTTGTGTTATTTCAGTGCGTCAATTTCATTACATACTTCTTTTTTTACAAACTTTTATATTTGTGAGGGTGTAATAAACGTGGTGGGTGTTTCTATGTATTATAAGTATGTATTTACAAAAAAAAATGTATGTATATATTCTATCAGCCATCTAGTTTCCATAGTACAAGCTTTGCTTAGTTTGGGACTAGAAGGCGTTGTGTTAAGTGTCCGTGAATATTTATAAAAGAAAAATTATGCCACCCTTGACAAGATACATAAAACTACTAGGGTACATACATCAGACACTATTTCCCCCATACGTATAGGATAGGGAAGGAATACTAGAGAGATTTGCTCATCTCAAACTCTCAATGAGCTCTGGGGCGGGCGGAAATTATCAAACACCTAATGGGTAGTTCACTGAAACTGTGCGATAATACCTAACCTACATAATTACTCAAGACGGGTCTTGACAGGCTGGCTTTGTTAATTGTGATCGATCCATCTCACGTCTTCTCGTATTATGGGAAAGTGTATGCCTCTCATCATTACGTAGCAATTTGTTAAGGTGAGTCAGAGCGAATTTACTGATTCTTTTGATTGATTTGATTTCAACTCTTGGTCTGCAATGGGTTCTTTTTATCCCCTACCCGTACCACCATCTCGAAATGGCACAATGTTGCGACTGACTTTCTTCTAACAGGATCAGCAGTGCAAGTACCGTTCTTATCGATCGCTTAGTTGTCGATCGCTAAAGTCGATAAACGTATCGAATTGTATCGTTCCATAGTAGTACGGATCTCTTGTTGACTAATTTTAACGATGCCTTACGATCGTCAAAATAAGGTTCACTTTCATTTGTCAGAATCAAAATATATTAAACATACACCAATGCCAACTCGTTAAAATTTAACGAATTTGTCTACCGATCGACTAAGTTGGTAACCTACCCGCAACTGTCGATAAAACGAATTTTGACGATTCTAAATGTCAAATTATGCGATCGACAAGAACGGTACTTGGGGGGCAGGAGCCCTTATTGTTTTGTGTATTTATAAAAATAACAAAATAAATATTTTCTATTCTATTCTATTCTTTTTGCGTTTCCCTCCGGGTTCATTTTTTTTCATAAAATACTTAAATATAAGTTTACGACCCTTTACCAGGATTTATCAGCGAACAACGCTAAATACCCCCACTAAAACCATGGGTCAAACTCCTCCTAAACCCAATTCCTGGATCCACCACTGATCACTTTGCGACAGAGCTCCGCTAGAGGGCCAAAATAAACTCTATCAGTGAACTGAACAGTGCCTCAAAAAGTTGTGACAGGCTTTCACACACAAAGTGACTTATTGACATTCGTTCGCCGACACACGCACCCCACCGAAAGGTTAACAGCTTCGAACTTCGAGTAAATACAAAAGGTTTTAAATAAGGTAC
Organism: Eulithis prunata; assembly: GCA_918843925.1. Lineage (NCBI taxonomy): Eukaryota > Metazoa > Arthropoda > Insecta > Lepidoptera > Geometridae > Eulithis > Eulithis prunata. The sequence continues at coordinate 1,921,600 of OU974007.1, forward strand.
CTACATCAGCACATTTTTATTGTGAACTAGCTGTGGCCCGCGGCTTTGCTCGCGTGGTAGCAGCATAGGTACGCATTATTTGGTTAAAATTTTTGATCCTAATTTTAGACCCTTTAGGGTGCGACTTTTCAAAATTCCTTTCTTAGTGCACCCCTACACTGTATAAGGATACTACCCTCCAAATTTCATACCTCTAGGACTTATAGTTTAGGCTGTGCGTTGATTGTAAGTCAGCTTCAAAAGAGTTTTATATATTTAGAAGAAGAAGATAAAAAATAAATACTGATAATTTAGGTAAATACGTATAAATACACACACCAACTGTCGTTTCTAGATTTAATAGATTTAAATTTCTAATAGTTACAACGTTTTATTCAGATTCGTATCTACACCGACGAGAGGTTAAATTGTTTAGGCTATAACTCCTCCTGCGCTGACGTTGATCGAGCGTCGGACGAAGAGTGCCTTGATCACGAATAAATGTGACAATCGTAAACGTATCGTAACGCTAGCGTAACCAAAATACCTGCACCTCTATCACGAACAAATCTGACAGTCGCCGCGTTAGCGTATTCAAGTTATATTGCGCGTCAACGCCAGCTTGACTGCTAACCGTAGTAGTGTCGCCCCGCAGTGTATCTCGGATACGCTAGAGTTACGATACCTTTGTGATTGTCACATTTATTCGTGATCAATGCACTAAAAGTAAACGTTACGTAAACCTAATGTAAAAGTTACAACCAATCTCAATAACCAATCAGAACCTCTACCCGAAATCCACATAAACCCGCTGTCGGTGGACATCAAATCAATTCCGAAAACAATTACACCAACCACAATAGCCGTTAATGGAACTCTATTGTATCGCCAGTGATACCTCGTGCCTTTGCACAATACGATTGTGTCACATGACAGCAGTCACAAACAGAAGCTAGGATAAATAAACGAAGGTAATGGCACTTTCAGTTACATTGTACGGCCCGCTCTGCAATTATTTTGTTGTCACTGTACTTATCGAGCAATGTAAGTCAAATTTAAATCGGTTGCACTAATTGATCTTACAGATATATCGGACAAAAATTACCTAGTATTTCATGATTGATCGAGTGAGCGAAGCGAACGAGATCTTAGTGAAAACTTGGACAAAAATGCTTTGTATGTTTGTATGTTTGTTCTTTTAAGTCGCTCATCCGATCTTCATAAAATTTGGTAAGTATACGGATAGTACTCTTAAGTTTTACTGGTTTGTTAAATGAAGTAAATCGGTCAAGGGGTTGGAAAGTTATGAGGTTCCAAAGAGTGTAAAAAAAAAGTCGTATCAAAATATCAAGTGGGGTGACAATGATAGGGCTTTGCTTAGACATTCCAAAACTGGTCCTATTTTTATTGAAGGTTAAATAGTTCTGGGGTTGTTTTAAAAATTGTTATTTTTCGGCCGATAAATAACTATAATAAGAATAATTTATGTTAGTACATTTTATATAGGTTAGGTATTTAGGTATCTTATTATCACGCCCTCAAAGCTCGGAGAGAAATGAAGTTCGCGTGCAAATTATATTCAAGTGGGTACATTATTTACGTGCCTGAGTAAACAAGATTCTCGTTACCATTCAATTTCAGCGCAAGTAGCTTGTTTGTTATGGTTTAAATGTAGGGGCATGAAGATTGCGCCCCTTATGGGGAAGATTCGGGGCTGGCAGGGCGATAACAGTGGATTAATTTTGAAAGATAATTTGAAAGATATTTAAAAACATCATATATATATTATATGTAGGTATATAAAACTCTTTTGAAGCTGACAGAGAATCAACGCACAGCCTAAACTATAAGTCCTAGAGGTATGAAATTTGGAGGGTAGTATCCTTATATAGTGTAGGGGTGCACTATAAGAAAGGAATTTTGAAACGTCACACTCTAAAGGGTAGAACGCGAGCAACGCCGCGGGCGACGGCTAGTTAAATACATAATTTTGAAAGATATTTCAAAATATCACATCGAAAGCGAACAGGTTTTTTGAAATACTGAAAATTAAGAAACGTCTGGAAACTGAAATTTTGTGGGTTAGTTAGTATAAGTTTACGACCGTCACATTCGGGCCGAGGCTTGATGCCAGAAACACTACATCCAGTTACCTACCCTAAACCAATAGCATTAAAGTACATATCGGCCTTTTATCCGGACATTCCATTTACGAGTACTGTACACTGTAAGCTGAACTGGTTTTAAACAGAATTTAATATGGCGAGGAACTCTTGGGATGCGGCTAGTATTTCGCCTTCTGATCTGCTGGTATTTGGATCGGATTCAAACACATCTAGTGGAAAACCCGACCAAGTGTGAGTCGGATTTGCACGCAAAGAAAAGATTATTCACAATATACTTGAAAAGCATTCCACAAAGCGCACCGATTTTATGAGCACTGATTAGCTTAAACTATTCCGTTAAGAGCACCCATGGAACTCATCATCATCATACCAGCGAAGGGGAACTTGTTTTAGTAAAATTACGTATTTGTTGTTTGCCAAGCTGTTTGGAGGCCAAATTTAAATATAGAATCACTGATGGAGGTATAGATTTTAGGCCAGCATCCAAATGCAAATCGTCATTTTCAGAATACACACCCTGTTGTGATAGACCAACGACGACGGACGGCTTGATTTTATTAATCTAAGTATGTAATATAGATTTCTGTCATAACAGTCATAAATTAAGGTACGAGAACTAACCAAAAAATTATCAAATTCAGCTGTTCACAAGGATAACTTATCCACGGTGGCAATATCGGAACGAAATCGAAAATAAACGAGTCAATTTTACTTCAAAAGCCGACTAAACTTAAACCCAGTCATAACATACTCCCCGTTTCGCATCCCGCCCAAAAAGGCAATATATTTTCATGTTCAAAAGGTATTATGATAAACAGTTTGCACTCTCCACTGGCGTAGATTGATCACTCCTTGGCTTCGGCTCATTGCATATTTATTGGTGCGGCTAACTCGAGCGATGTCGGGGAATGGTTCTATTGGATTGTGGTATTCAATTAGAGGTTTTAGTGATGAGGCTTTTAAGAAGTTTTATTATTGTACGATAATAGAAGCGTGTTTTTATACAAATCAATTTTCACTTCTATTTTAGTTTAGATGGTCTTTATAGGAAATCCTCAGATCACCAAAACACTATATCTGAGGGTAAATTTTACCGTTGACCTAGAAATAATGAAAGTACATGATATTGGGCAATTTCCACACACGCTAATGGATTCTTTTTAGTTCTTTCACATTTCATTCTTGTCAAGTTAACACTTCTTTCTTAAAATGTGAGCCCAAGAATACAAATACCATTCAGATGCAAAATAACAAAGAATTTGTAATCCTAAACAAAGCCTGTAGATTCGTTCTGAAGCAGGAAATGGAATGGCAGTTGCACGAACAATGACACCAAACAAATTGAAACCGATACATAACTGGAAAATACAACAAACGCTTTACACACAGCAGGCAGAGGAAAGTTTTAAAGAGATTTTCTGACTGCATACGTACCTAATCAGCCAAACAAATACAATAGCAAATGAATCAGTGGTTGTATTCAGAAGCTATAACATTAAGCGTGTGTTTAGCTGTGGACATTTTCTGGCTGATATGATTGATGATAAGTATTTTAACAAAGACACCTCTGACTTGTAAAGAAATGATAATGACGGAGTCTGAGATTTTTTTACAAAAAACATATAGAAGAATTCAGGAGAGCCCCCTTTTTGAAATTGGTTATTAATTCTTAGGCATAATTAATTTATTTATTGGCTTTATTCCTTATATTAATTTTCAAAAGAGTAATGAAGGATTAGAAATTAAGCGACACTTTGTAGTGGTGTATTTGGTTATTTTGCTGTAAAATTAAACATAAATGCAACCACTGACGAAAACTCGCAAAAGCATTGTGTAAATCCAACAATGCACTTAAACAAATTTAGTTATTCCCGCGAACCTGCCTTAATTTACACCCAGCTTTGTTCCCGCCATAATTAGAAGGGAGGGTCGAAAGGAGCCCGCGTTCTCATTAGCAGGCCTCCTGAATTCGTCCACACGACTGCTGATAATTGCTGGAGATTTCATTTCAGATGATATTTTTGTTTCTTTTTTTCAGGGGGTTTGACCATCCCTAAAAAAGTTGAGAGATTTAACGAGGGCTCAGTTATCTTAATGAAATCAAGAATGTTCTTTGTAGATATCATACTTTTATGCAATCTGGATGTGATAGATAGGAAAGTGATTAAGTTAGGTGAAGGAAAACATCGTGAGGGTACCCGGGGTTTAGCCAGCTCAGAAGGTATTGATCTTGTCTTTCGTGTGGATAAAGCTGACTAGGCTGAGAAGATGGTCGAGGTACTGCGCAAGCCTGCTCCATCTAAACGTGTTCCAGGCACTACTAAAAGAGTCCGTTTCATCAGAGTATGGGTAAAAAGTGGCCCCTGATGCTGTATAAATAACGTAGATTCTGCAAAGACCTGTTCATTCATTCATTTTCTTTGCTTTATGAGTAACTAACATACCACATCAAGGTTTTTTCGTCAAGCTATGAAATAAACAAAATTTGCAAACGTGAACGGTTCCAATAACCCCTAGAACAGAAACCAAAGACTATTGCAGTCATTCGCAGTTATTCCGTAAACATGAAAGTGTTTAGAAATCATCACCAGCTGTAAAACGATCTAGGAACAAACATGAATTTAAAACAGTAAACATTTAGCAAGATACCAGTTCACTTGGATACATCAACAAGTAGTTCAGCCTTATAGACTCTTAAATGTAAGTGTCATCAAAGTTTTAGCACCTAAGCAAGCGTAAACCATTCTAGCTGGTCATTTGACTACGACGAAGCGTAAATTACAATTGATCCAGTTACGGACTATAAGCTTAGTAGTAATTACACTTGCATCAGATATATTTAGTCACCAAAAATGAAAGATCAGAAATGTAGCAACTTCTTGTTAGCGAGATCCGAAATCCATAAATACTGATGGATTATGCTGACTCTTAGACAAACGGTGATGGAAAACCTCGTGAGGAAACCAGCGACTAAGTCAACTCCGCACGTATTGACCTTGTCTTTCCTCTACATAAAGCTGACTAGGCTAATAGGATGGTATAGGGCAAGCCTACGCCATCTAAATCATGTCCTAGGTACTACAGCATCCCGTTCATTGGGCATTGGTAAAAAGTAGCGACTGACGCTGTATAAATGAAGCATTCCACTTTTGCACACCAAAAAGATGAGCACCAAGAACTTCCGCACTTACGCTATTCCACTTTTGTGCACCAATCGGGTTTAAGCTTGGTGTTTAGACGCAAAAGCCTCCTTTATCTTTAGACAAATGGATTATTTTACCCTAAGGAGTTATTTTCTGGTGTTTCTATTCTACTGCTTCAAAAACCCTTATTATTTCTGTGCTACAGTCGTAAAGCCGTGTTTGCGTTATGAGAGCACTGTAAATAGACGTTGAATATTAATTTTATATGCCGTACAAATGTATATTTTGTTTGCAATGTCCTGCCCTCATTTATCGGGTGATTTTCATATCTTGCGAATTTCGCAGGTTGTTCAAATAGAATAGAATATTTTTTTATTGCAAAAACCGAACACAGGATATTGGGTACACAACAGTAACAGATCATCACCAATCATCAATAATATTTAAAACTCTTTTGAAGCTGACTTAGAATCAGCCTAAACTATAAATCCTAGAGGTATGAAATTTGGAGGGTAGTATCCTTATTATATATAGTGTAGGGGTGCACTAAGAAAATAATTTTGAAACGTCACACTCTAAAGGGTAGAACGTGAGCAACGCCGCGGGCGACGGCTAGTTTTACAGAATTACATACATTTTAGCCGGCGAGTCACAAACTAGGCAAAAAGCATGTATCTTGGATACCATAAATGTCGCACTGAAGTTCCAAAAATAATTTGTACGAGGTATTTTTGAAACTTCAGTTAGGTATTTATTTCCATGGGATTGCAAGATCCTGAGGGGTAATAATAGAATCTAGTAAAACTAATCATTGTTTTGTTGAGATTTTATTTAAAAAGTCACGCTGCCAAAAATACCAATCATTATAATTATTTACTACTTCTTAGGTTGCATAAAAATCATGCAAAAAGTCAACTATCTTAGAACGAGCCACGCCTTTTCTCTGCACAGTTAAATGGAGTAGAGATTGTGGCTTTCATAGCAGTTTTTCTCAAATCTTCACCCATAGAAACCACTCAAAACTCATTGTGTGGAGACAAGGGGATGCAACAGGCCCCAAGGGCACTTTATCCTGTATACGGCTCTTGGGAAAGTGTTAAGTGGCGTGTAAGAATGGCAGGGCAAATCTTTTTAAGAATGCCATCTAAACATACATTTCCAGTTTGAGAAAAATAAGAGAATGCCATTTTGAAAAAAAAAAATTTGATTAGATACTTACTTTGCTTTTGATTCTGGAACGAGTGATTCTTTATCCAAAATTTCAAAAATTTAAACAGAGACTGAGTAATTTGGCTATAACATACGTAGCACGTTTAAAAAAATTAGAAACCCTACTTTTACTATGTACCTAATTAAATTCAAAACAAATAAGTACTGTTAGACTATTAAACTATTAAAAACAGTGCAAACCCTATCATTATATATTGTAAATGATATGAAGGAGTGACAACTGAGATGACGGCTGATAGAAGAGCAAGAAAAACACATGTTGTGCCGACCCCACATACAGTGGGAAAAGAGCAAGGAGATGACCCTATCATTGTATCTTAGGTGCGGTAAGTGTAAGTATGTTTTAAGCATCAAGCTAATAATTGATTGGTGCAAAGCGGAATAGCATTAAGTAAAGAAATCATTGGTGCGGAAAATTTTGATGCGAAAAGTAGAATTCCTCGTATAATTAGGCTTAATTTATGCTATCTCCTCAAAAATGACTTATTGGTCGTAAGGTTAAGACTTCAATAATTAGTTGATAACTTTAACAGTTGAAAGCATCTGCCGCAGAGGAGCAGAGCCACTTTAATGCATTCTTTTATGTTGATTGATGTGCCGACAGTCCGGCGTAAATCGAGTTCTGCGATTTTCCATTTGTCTCTGTCTGTTAGTTCCTCGAAAAAACTGCTTTTCTTTTGCTTCTTTCAGTGGGTTTTGTTTCACATAATGCTATTATTGGCCCCTTTATCCAAGTCGACATTTTACAATAGCTGGAGAATAGGCAACTAATAACATGTTTTGATTTGTCATTTCTGAACGAAATTCTGAACGTCACTTCGTTCAGAAATGCCATTTACATTCGTGGGTAGTACCTACATAACTAGAGCTGAATTCCACAAATTTACAACGTTTGACGTTCTATTCAGTTCCAGATATGGCGGATACGCTTCCGTCACGGTACGTTTACGATTGACACATTTATTGGTGATCGAGGCACAGTACAAAATATTTTTTTTTAAATTTATTTATTGTTTTAAAAATACATAATAACTTATTTTGTACTATAGCACTAAGAAAACCACAAGGTTTATAGGAATAATGCTACATGAGTCTTAGCGTCGATAGCCTTACATTAGGTAGGTAGTTACTAGATTAGATAGGTAGGTAGGTAGCTATAAGTAGGATCTAGCAAGTGCATTCCATTTACTTAGGTAGCTTGTTAAATTGAAAACTGCAAGTCTCGAAGGAATTATAATGTCAGAAATTATTATCTTTTTAATAATTGTATGATAATTTGGGTTCCGTCTCGAGAAAGGAAACCGTAAAACCCTTATAAGCACTCTCTTTGCTTGTCTGTCAGCACTTTGAAGGTTCTGGGAAGCTTTTAACGCGCCCAATATAATACCTAACTTTAATGTTGATTTAACAAAAGCCATATCTTATAACTTTGTTTTAATATTAAAATATCAGGAAGACGATCCTCTCCTTTCATCTAACTTATCCCTCTTATTAATAAACTCGATGCAAGCTTGGAATAGTTTTACACCGTGTTTGGTATTGTTCGATCGAATTTGAATCAGAGCCCGTAGTCTTGAGTTGTGTTATGTTGATTTGCGACAAGCGAGAATCGGGAACTCGCAGTTTTTGTATGGAGAAAAAATAGTTTGCAAATCTAGTGCTAGAGGCGCTTATCGGGTTTTCATACAAAATATCTCGCAAGTCGCTTCTCGATATGCGTTTCGATCAACAAAACAAAACTCAGACTACGGGCTCAGTGCCTTGATCACGAATAAAGGTAATAATCGCAAACGTATCGTAACGCTAGCGTATCCCAGATACACTGCGCGGTGACACTACAACGGTTGGCAGTCGAGCTGGCATCGACGCGCAATATAACTCGAATACGTTAACGCGGCGACCGACTGTCAAATTTGTTGGTACTAGAGGGTACTGCTCGTCAATACAAAAGACAAAACACGGTGTAACTATTCCAAACTTACTTCAAAACAAATAGCAGAGTGTAGGTTTTACATAAAAAATCAACAATAAAAATAGTTATTTTCTTCTGCTACACGGAACCATGGACGCTTACGTTTAGCTCACACTTGACTGTTTTTTCACAACTTTCAGGCAATTTGTTTATTACATCAGGGGCGACCTTTTTCACTTGACAAAGTTTTTCTTGAGGAATTTTAATTACTTACTAGCTGTTACCCGCGGCTTTGCTCGCGTGGTAGCAGCTTACGCATTATTTGGTTAAAATCTTTGATCTTAATTTTACTTAGGGTGCGACTTTTCAAAATTCCATTCTTAGTGCACCCCTACACTATATCAGTATACTACCCTCCAAATTTCATACCTTTAGGACTTATAGTTTAGGTTGTGCGTTGATTGTCAGTCAGCTTCAAAAGAGTTATATATATATATATATTGATTTAGAAGAAGATCATCATCATCATCATCAATATATATAAGACTCTTTTGAAGCTGACAGAGAATCAACGCACAGCCTAAACCATAAGTCCTAGAGGTATGAAATTTGGAGGGTAGTATCCTTATATAGTGTAGGGGTGCACTAAGAATGGAATTTTGAAAAGTCACACTCTAAAGGGTAGAACGCCAGCAACGCCGCGGGCGACGGCTAGTTACATTTTAAGGCGACTAGATCTATCAGTGTCAAGTATCAATAGAGGCTTGTAACGTTTACGGCAAGTCATAATGATAATAAAATATAACATTTACCTATTTTGAAAGAGTTTGGGCGGGCTCGCGCAATGTTAAGCACTTTGGAACTTTGAGAAGAAGAATGTTTACTGTTGAGACTCAGTTTTCCAGAGAGATACCAAAATATGTAAGAATGTTTGGTTTTGAAAATTGCATGACACAAAATTTTCTACCTAATGATCACGGCGAAATCATTTTGAATTATAACTAGCTGTTGCCCGCGACTTCATGTACTGATACAAAAAGTTCAGCGTATTCAGCGTCAACGAAATATTTTTTTACCAGCTTTTTGATGATCTTCGTAGCGTATAGCGTTTGGTTCAAACAAGTAAAGCTTTAATAGCTTGCTGTAGCGTGATTTCAATAAAACATGGGTCATGGTGTAATCCGGAAAAAGGTATTCTCAAATAGTATTTCTCAAATAGTAAATATATATAAAGCTCTTTTGAAGCTGACTGATAATCAACGCACAGTCTAAACTATAAGTCCTAGAAATTTGAAATTTGGAGGGTAGTATCCTTATAAATATAGTGTAGGGGTGCACTAAGAAAGGAATTTTGAAAAATCGCATCCTAAAGGGTCTAGATCGCGAGCAACGCCGCGGGCGACGTCTAGTATAAGTATATTTATGGTCTTCTAATCTATCTATCTAATCAGCCTATGCTCACCCACTGTTGGGAATAGCCCTCTTCATCACGCCATTCTTTCCGATCCTGCACCAATCGAATCCAGTGGGCTCCTGTCACTTTTACGATATCGTCCGCCCACCTATAAGTAAACGCCAATAAGTAGGTAAATATAACCTGTCTTTATTTATTTTTAAAACTTTTAAAAAGTATTTTCTCACGAAACAGATTTAGCAATGGCTCTTAATTTCGAAAAGCATTAATTTATCTCCGACAAAATTGGAATTTCAGGAACCGCTTAACGACCCCATCTAAATTATGAGCGGAATTCGCAACTTATCTTGAGTTTTTCTATCTTTACAGCGCCCCGGGGACTTGGATGACGGGTTCCGGTTCATCTAACAGCATTCATATTTATGAGAGTAGTAGGTAATCTTAAGTTCTTATTCTTACATTATGATTTCGACGCGAATGCGACGCACTCTAAAATAATCTGTAGTTTATTATACTGTTGTTATGTAACTATAGGGTAAGTCCGAGGGAGTTGGCCCTACTAACTTTGATGACCTATTGTCGGAATACTATATCATAAAAAATCTCTAGTGGTTAGAAACACAGACGATTTTTTTGGAAAAACGCCACTAAAATATTTTTTATTTTTATGTGGGTTGAAACGCTGAACTTTTTTAGTATGAAACAGCGAAAAATAATTTGTGGTGTGAACCGGTGGTGCGAAACAGCGCTACACTATTCCTTCTGACAGATTCCACAACGCCACAAATACGTGTCGTGTTAGTGGAACTTAGATACGGGTCCTATCAAGCAGAAAGTCACGCATTCGTTGAACAATTTAGTTATTTTTTAACGCGAAACGTTCTAAAACGACCCTACATGATATGGATTGTCCACTGTGTTTCGACGATACAGTGGACAAAGGCCCTATCCTAGCAACGCTACTTCTGATGCAGCGACAACACAGGTGGAGTGACCATGTCCTACGCATGGATGACCATCGTTTACCTAAGGCTGTCTTCTACTCTGAGATGGCCGAAAGTAAGCGCAAACACGGTGGTCAGCATCCGCGCTTTATGGATGTATTTAAAAGACATTTGAACGCATGCATTTTTACGTTACTCGCGACCAAACAGACGAATGACGTAAGCTATTTTTCGAACTATTGTTAAAAAAAAATAACAAGCTTAATGCATTAACAATACATTGCTTCACAGAGCAAGTACATTGAAGACGTACTTGGTAAAGAAATCCACTTCGTCCATTACTAAGACGCAAAGGTGTTAAGTCTCGAATCGTATGCAGAGTGGTTTAGTCCAGAATTAGTTCGTTCTCGTAAATATTACCGCTGCAATCCAATTAGATGGATAGTTAAAACTTTATGTAGTACTCGAGGGATGTACGCAAAGTTACGTGAAAACGATAGCTAAGATCGTGTCTCGAGGCGAGGACCAAGATTCGAGCCCTAAATAGAATTTACTTTGTGATCTAATTGAATGGGTGTCGGAAACATGAATATGAATTTCGGAATATTACGCCTAGCGCCTTGGTAGATTTAAGTTCTATTTGACAAAGAACCTTGTACATAAGGGACAAACCAATTAACGCTTAGACACAGTTAACGTTATAGTATGAAAATGATAATGAGAATCTCCTTTTCATCACTACTAGTCATCATCAGACCTTGGAGTATGAACCTATAAACCACCGCAGAATACACTAAAACCTTGTCTATCTATCATCATCATCATCAATATATATTAAAACTCTTTTGAAGCTGACCGAGAATCAACGCACAGCCTAAACTATAAGTCCTAGAGGTATGAAATTTGGAGTGCAGTATCCTTATATATAAGGATACTACAAAAGTTTTCAAAATTCCTTTCTTAGTGCACCCCTGCCCAGGGGTGCACTAAGAAAGGAATTTTCACACTCACACTCTAAAGGGTCTAGAACGCGAGCAACGGCTAGTTAAATCTATAAAACTGTAAAAAACCCAAAAACTAAAATTAAAGATATGGATAAACTAAACATGCAGAATATCTACTAAATAAACGATTCTGATTCCGAAAATCGAGTTTGTCTGTTTATCTGTTTGTTTGTTCGCGGATCACGGCTTAACTATTGGACCAATTTCAATGAAACTTATACCATTCAGAAGCCCCTTTTCCGGAGTAAAACATAGGCTATATTTTATTGAAATCTAAGCCGTGAATTCTACGATACAGCTTGACCTCTCTAAACCAAAAGCTGCCATTTGGTACGAGGTTCATCGTATGCTGGTTGACAGATATTTTGGTGGGAAGTTTCGCACGCGCACGTAGTCGCGGATGAAACTTGAAGTACACCGTTACACCGTGTTTTGTCTTTTGCATTGACAAGCAGATTCAAACTCGATCGAAAGAGACAAAAGTTCCAAGCTTATATTAAGTTTATTAATAACAGGGTTTGAGTATATTTTGTGGTATTAGAATAGAATAAAATAGAATAGAATAGAATAATTTTTATTGCCAAAGACAGAACACCGGTTATTAGGTAGGTAAATAACAGTAACAGTTTTAACAGTATTTTTAGTTACATTTTAGCCGGTGAGGCCCAAACTAGGCAAAAAGCCTGTATCTTGGGTCTCAGGAGTTAGGTTTACCATAAAAGAGTTTTAAACAAATTACATTAATTGGGTGTTAGCGTTGCAAGTGTTTGGCGGGTTATTAACAAAAGAACTAAAAATATAATTGCTGAACAAGACTAATCAAATTATATATAAATTATTATTCCTTTCTATCTAATTCCTATTCATCCTCTAAGCTTTTTGCTTCAAGGCTGTGGCATAGTACGCAGTAATATCAATTTGCATTTCAAAGAAGAAACATTAGAGCTGTTATAAATTTGGGTACTGGAACCAAATTGAAATTGAAAAAATTATCTTACGTAACCGTTAAATTTTATTTTACTTACCTCTATTGGTTCAGATAAAAAAAGCTCTTCGATAGAAAACTAAAAATGAAACCTAGATACTAGTCAACCATAATTTGGTCGTGTAAAAGCAATAACACAGAGATACCTAAGGCCTATATCTCAAGAATACTTTTTTGTGCTTAGGTTATACCTTATCAGCAAATGATAAATAAAACTGCTTCTAACCAGATATTTCTAGATATTCAAGTTTGGTTACACTCGAATTGGAGAGAGCCTTACCAATAAAAGTAACAATAAGGTTAACGATATAAGGGTACCTATACCTAGCTACTTTTTGTTACATTTGGGAAAAAAGTTATTATGGTTTCAGACGAATACAAGGTTTATTTAAGCCAGACATATTCAAAGAGTGACCCGAAAAATATCTAAAAGAATAATTGAAAAAAAATAGAACAGATACTCAAAACAAAACTACCAACTAAAGAGTGTTGAAATAGGCAAGCCACAGAATAGGATCAGAAAGACAGGAAGTGAGGTCGCGCGAAATAGGATAAAAGATGAAATTACCTGTTCCGGGAACGAGAAAAGAAATTGAGGCAGACAAAGCCAAATAAAGAAACTAAATAAAAACGTAGTGGACTTACCTATCATATAATGTCTATAATTTGTTACATATATAGACATTCTTAGGTTACGTTTCCTTAAAAAATCTGTTTATTTTTATAGACTAGGAAGAGAGCAAATATACACAAAAAAATTAAAATCAATAAAAGTAGAAGCTATGAAAGTATACGGAAAGCAATTGTTGAGAAATTTCCGCAAAATTCGAAGAAAAGTGTCTTAAATAAAATAGCAAACACGTCATTCAACCTAGTATTAAGCTGTGTAGCGACTACAGTACGTACTACCACAGTCATGCTTCGTTAAGTTAGGCTCAGCCTCGATCCTTCTAGCTAGAATCAGAGCGGTCATAACAATTCATAGAATGGCGCTAGCTAGCCTCTTTGACTCCATTGAGTGTCACTGTATGTGGAAGCTCTTTGAACTCGCAAGTAATAGATTTAAGCACTTATATCTCACAGCTAACACAACTGTTCCATCACAAAAAGACTAGAATAAGAGTTCTATGTCGTTAATCAAAGATTCAATATTATTTGTAGCGTACACAAAGATGTGTTGTACTTTTAAAAGTACCTAGTATTATATAGAGAGATAAAATTAACGAGGAAGATAGGAGACATTTTCTTTGACATAGTGTTATGCCCGTTATGCCCCATTCTCAGTGGGCTTGTAAAGGGTACAGGCAAGTCAAAATCTACATCGCATATTTCAAGTGTGTTATGTAGGATATCGTACTTTCCTGCTCGATACGAGATGGGGTGAAGCGATAGAAGACAATTTCGCTGAAATATGGATGATTAAAACTGAACCCGGAACAAAATTGACTATAAAAAAACGGACCGATTTCAAATCGGGCGTAAACCCCGCCCTGGTAAACCCCACGGGTCATATACTGACCGGACAATAAATAGTTAGACAAAATGGCCAAGCAAACCCTGCAATATTGGTTATCGTAGCTATCAAGTTGAACAGTTTGTAACGGTCTAAATCCAGCTTAACGTGTCCATAATAGATGGATGTTCTCTCCTGCTGAATGCCAAATCAAAAGATAAACCCTGCTTCATATTTCGGGGAAGGTAACCGTTTGGTTGGAATAAAAAGCTTAAAAATTTGCTGTAGTGGCGTACGATAATAATAGGCCTTTACATCATCATCATCATCATCCACAGCACGACTTCACCCACTGCTGAGTATAGGCCTCCCTTTGTTTGTGCCACTCCTCACGGTCCTGTGCCGATTTCATCCACGTCCTGCCCGCGATGTTCGCCACATCGTCTGCCCATCTCGCTGCTGGTCGACCGACGTTTCTGTGACCGGTTCTTGGACGCCATTCAGTTAGCGCCTTACTCTACCTGTCGTCACCTCGCCTTGCCAGGTGTCCTGCCCAACTACATTTTAGTTCCGTTATGCGATTCTCAATGTCTTTGACCTTTGTTTGACTTTGGATCTGAACATTGGGAACACGGTCTATAAGCTTGATGCCTTAACAAATGAGGCCTTTACATCTATTACAAAATTATTTATACAGCGTCAGGAGGCCTATGCCTACACTTAACTGGACACTATAGTGCCTGGACAATGTTGTAGATGGAGTAGGCTTGCCCAGCACCTATACCATCCTCTCAGCCCAGTCATGCGTGGCATAATAACTAAGTATAAAGAATCTTCTTCTTCCTGCCCTTATCCCACTAGGTGGGGTCGGCACAACATGTTCTTTAAGTATAAAGTATAAGTTTAAGTATAAAGAATATAAAGTATACTTATATATAAAAGCTTTGAATTCGTAATACTGGAAAAATCTCTACAAGTCATCCTTCTTTACTTTATTTTATCGAGAATGTCCTAAGTTATCTCTGCGAGAGGTTAACTTGCACCAAAAGCGAGTCCCTGTACCCACGCTCAGCTATTTTCTACACGATTTGACAAAACCAACCGAAATGGTGCAAGTTGGTTCGTGGCTGTTGAGTATGGAAACGGGAAAATTCCAACGTTTGAAGCTAAATCTTTTGTTGAAAGCGGAGACGCATCAATTGTGTCTTCGGGAGCAGTCGGACCGTTTATAAAACATCTGCGGAAGTAAAATTTAATTTCAATTCTTGTGACAATGCTCTGAAATACTGGCGCTGGATAAACTAGTGATGGGAGAGTTGAGAGATTCCGCTGAGATTCTACATTTGTAAAAATCGTAACTGATATTATAAATGCGAAAGTACCGGCATTATTGCCACAGCAACATCGCCTTTATTCTCATTAGGGATTAGGGAGCAAGGGCGTGAATTTGGACTGGGAGCCGGGACAGAGACATGATCGTGTTCACACTATGTTGGTCCCCTCTTCCCTGCCCAAGTCCCTGCCGACTGCGGCATAGTGTGAACGCAACAAAAGAATAACGGCGATGTTGCTGTCGCAATAAGTCCGAAATTAATCACGGCGATAACGCCGGTAGCGGCATGAGTTAAGTGTGAACGCGGTATCAAATGGTGTTTTCAAGAAAGAAATCTAGTTATGAAAATAACAGCTTACAGCTAAACGAGGCAGTACAATAACAGCTATCAGGACGGTACACGTATAATATATTTAGTTCTTTTGTTAATAACCCGCCAAACACTTGCAACGCTAACACCCTCTTAATGTAATTTGTTTAAAACTCTTTTATGGTAAACCTAACTCCTGAGACCCAACATACAGGCTTTTTGCCTAGTTTGGGCCTCACCGGCTAAAATGTAACTAAAGAGTAAGACTAAGGCTACGAGCTCTGGTATTAGTAAATCGACTCGATTCAATATCTCAAAAGCATCACTATATTCGATCTCTCGTTAGTCAGATCGACTGTTATTTTCGTCGTCTGTCGAGTCGACTCGGCTCAAATAACCCTTGTTAGTCGCCGTTTTGCACATTTTAACGTTAGCATTTCTTGTTTTTTTTTTTATTGGAAATAAAACTGAAAGGTATGAATAAATTTCTTCATATACAAGATAAAATAATGGTAGATAGCTAAGTCTTGTTGCGTATCTTTTTGAGATTTAAAAATAATTCAATGGACGATGTAATGAAGGATTGAAGAATGTAAGTCAAAAAATTGAGGGGCTTTTTCCAAGTAGTGGGATGGCATATATATGCTACCGAAAAAGATGTAGAAAACTGCAAAATTTCATTCATAAGGTCGGTTTAACGTAAAGAAGATGAGACCCATGAAATCTGCAAATTATATGTCGTGTCCATCCAATAACATTCCTATTTTATGAGTTTTTATTTTTTTATTTTTCTGCTATGATGCATAGTTTTTGACTTATAATGTAAAAAGTCCTAAAAATGACCTCCCCTAACTCCGAAGATTATGGAGTGAAAAATTTGAAATAATGATGTGATATAAAGGAATGCTTGGACTTTACACTAATAAAGCGTGTAAAAATAAAGCCAAGTTTTTAACTTGCATAGTTTTTGAAAAAAGTAAAAAAAATTTGATAGACCGGTATAAATTTTTGGTTCGGATCGTAAACCTCGGTAAGCAAGTCCATTCGCACTTGTTTATCTTATAAGTAAACCTACCCTTAACTAACATGTCCTATTTATTGTACCTACGTAACGTCACTCAAGGGCACTTTTCAACTCTTTGAACAAAATACTCTTCGCGGCAAAGAACTCGCAAATATTATTTTAAAGATGGAAAATTTACCCAACCTGATACGAAAATGTTATGACATGACAAAGGTGAATTCTTGGGTTTACTAAGCTCGCGAAAGGGCGAACAAAATTGTCGACATTCCGTCGTCGGATTCTTTAAAACAACTTTGCGAAGGCTTTGTCATTTGAGTTTTGCTACCTGCCTGTGTCTTATCATCAGAGGGTTATTCTCTTATTAAAATCTAGTAAAAATATAATTTTGATTTTTTTGGGGTTAGGTCGCACTCACTTGAGAATACTTGGGATGTCACAAAAAGTCACAAATGGGAGCATTTTGTTGACCTTCCAATCCCAAAAAAATAGCAATGATGTTTTACAAGATTTAGTTAAGAGAATCCTTCTGGTAGGTGCATTGGTATCTAGTATTTTACTACCGTAGGTAGCTACGGTTGCCTGGAAGAAATCGCTTTCAGCGATAAGGCCCCCCATTGTACTATACAAAGTTATTTTTAAGATTTGTACGTACCTTACCCTTGTGTACAATAAAGTATTATGTATCTATCTATCTATCTGGATAAAAAATCACAAAATGCCTACCGAAGAGTTTTTATAATTTTGTTTCTTCCATTGTATCAATGTAGGATACATTTAAAAGTGGTTGGTCTCTAAAACGTACACAAACTAAGAAAACTATGAATGCCGATACTACTACCGCCATCTGTTAGTTACGATAAAAACACAGTTGACAGTTGAAGTTCTTAAATGCCAGACTGTGCGCACTTCTTTCTATACAACATTGTATGATTTAGTACATCCTAAAAATAACAGATGGCGCTAAAAACTAAGTCAGAGAGTATAGACTTAATTGTAGAAATACTTTAAAATATAATTCTATAAGAACTAGTAGCCTAGGTTACTTTTATAAAAGTAAGCATATATAACTAACCTGTATATCATTGCTGCTTACTAGGCTCGCCTCCCAGAAGTCTTCAATATTCTCCGGGTAGTCACACTCCTTTGTTGGGTCCGGACTCAGGCAGGCCTCCCTTGTTTTAAAAACAAATATTAGGCCTCCATCCACTTCGTCAGGCCTCCAAGCACCACACATAGTCGACACAGTTCTTTTTTGCACAGGATCTAACTCATTTTTAGAGTCTAGCTTAATTTTTTTTACAGGCAATTCTTCCAAATTTACATCACTTTTGATTTTCATACCCTCACTAGCCATTGTTAGGATATTTTTTATATAAAACTTTTTGGAACTTTGTTTAGACGCAAGTAAACTTTTTGGTGATTTTATGAAGTTCACTAAAAGTTTTAGCATTAGTTTACACTCGTGTTTTTACTAATAATAACACCTCTACAAAATAAGAAAAACTGACGGTATTATTGCTCAGTGTACTAAAAATTACCTATCTACTTTAACACTATCAAAAAGCTAAAGAAAACGCTAACACACGTGCAATGGTGAAATCTCGAGATTGATGACGAAAGAGATGATTACGAAGATACACCGACACGAAACTATTATTAATTATTAAAAGCACACACACATTCACTCAGAAAAAAGTAATAAACTAATTATATCGTTTAAAATGCCGAAAGACGGAGGTTATGTTGTTCAGACTCCGCGAAACCATCCAAACAACACAAACAAACAAACGTCAAGTTCGACTAACTTAAAAGATGACAGTTTTTACGAAAAGGACAACTGACAGTTGTGACATGCCTTGCTTTTCTAATTACAGGTTGTTGTTACAGGTACTTTTGGACATAAAAGTCAATAAATTAACTACTAACAAAAACCAAAGCATCAATAGAAGTATGTAGGTTTGTACAATGTACACTACCTATAAAAATAAAATAAAGAAATAAGTCAGCTGCTGCCATCTATGAATTATCGGCAGAACAAACAACAATAAACTTACCTTCTTCAAAAGCAAGAGGATGGTGTTGCCTTACTGACTATTGTACGTTGCGCAAACCTCAAAACTATTCAGAGTGAATAATAATAAGAGATGGCGCTGCCTAACCCAAACCATCAACCTAATTTACAATCCTGTTCATCTTTGGAGGTGGTACTAAGGTACCTACCTACCTACCTAGATATGATGTAGTACCTTCTACCAAAGATCCCTACTAATTGCTTATTGAGTAATCCGTACCTACCTACCTGTAAAATACTGTATTTTATATCCCTGGCTCACTGGTACACCGAGCTGGTTTTCCCCTGTCCTTCCGTCCGTGACCGTCTCTGTTGGCTTCATTTCTCCCCGACCCCCTCGTCTCCCGCCATCACGTACGGATGACATTGACAGGTCGGGGATATTGACACTGACAGTTACCTAACCACTCGTGCACATGAGACAGGGTAACGCATCTACTGAATAGATGCAAACACTACACTACCTACCTAAAAATATTGTTAAGCAGTTACCTAGTTACCTGGCACTGAGGTAGGTAGACCCTACCCGTAATAAGTTGCTAGCTAGGAAGGTAGGTAGATATAGGCAAAGGAGAACAATCTCTTAAATGTCCAGTTAGGTACGTCTGTGAACCATCAAGCAAATGATATGATGACAGATGACAAACGAGCTACTGCCTACCGCTAAACAGCGAGGGGATGTTTCGAACGTGGTGTGGCCATGAAACTAAAGGTAAGCTACCTCTTCACCTGTCTACACGCGCTCGCGGTCACTATCTGGATGGGTGACCGTTAGCGGCATTTACATCTGAGCACTGTCAGCCCGGCTCTGGCAAACGTTAAGCTACGACAGAGGCCAATCCGTCACCAGAGTTGGCCACTAACTCACTCAAATTAAAATTCAAATTCAAATTGTTTATTTTACATAGGTAGATGTTACCATAACAGTAAGCCCAAAACGAACTTACCTACCTATCTGCTGGCAGAAAATCAACAGGATGGTTCAGAATCAGAATAATCGTTATTGTTTGGCTCATTTAGTTCATTGTTTTGAGGAAAATAATAGGAATTTGGAAGGTAAGTTGCCAAATAATGTGCTAAAATCACAGTGTAGTGCTTAACCACGGAATAACTTCTACAGCTTAGTTTACTTAAGTCTAGACCGAAAAAGACACCCTTTTTACCCAATTTAGATTTTTTTTTGCAGGAAGACACATTCTACCTTGCTCTCTTGAACCTGCTTAGTCCGTGGCCACAATCTGCAAGAAACGTCTAATGGTGCTTATGTCCATTATTTGTCACGGTCAATCTACGTTCGCGAGACAGTGTGCAGGCGGCCTATTAGCTAAGGCTTACAATCCGAAGATCTAAGTAGGTATAGCTGGTATAGGTTAGGTGATTTATGAATGTCTGTTATGTAAGTTTTGTATTTATTACACGTACCTATCTACTAGAAATTCTTCGGCCCATGCCGATACAGAAATCATTACTCAAGCAATAGATTTGAGTAGAGATTTTCATACAAAAATCTATGCTTGAGTCCGGATCAGCGCTTGAACAGTAAATCAGCATATAGAGACATAGACATAGACATAGACAGACATTTATTTGCTTATAAAGTAACACACAAAATACACCTACAGAACTAAACTAACAACACTACAAAGAAATAAAAATTACACAGAAAGAAAAAAAAGATGAGTGGATTGAGTAGGTAGCTAGGTAAGCTGGCAAGTGTTTGTGTGCTACAGCAGCAAACGGGTTTCGACTCAGCGTATGCCTCACCACCCAAAGGTAGTTAGGCGCTGTTATTCTGTCGAAACCACCAGCCAATTAGACCCTGTGAAAAAACCATTGTGTGGTGTTCATGAAGTAATGTGTGTTGAGGTTTGAAAAAGTATTGGCCTTAGAACCAAAACTTTCATGCTATGCGTACGTCAGCTTGATCAGGTACCTACCTATTTATTCTTGATCAGCTGTTCCTCTGCTTCTTCATGTTTACCAAAATCTCCGGGTTCCACCTTTTGTTAATAGGTATGACCTCAAAATGACTTCAAAAACTCGATTCACCATCGGGTGAAATGATTTTTCGGCGAGAAAATGACGACATCCCAACTAGATTACAATTTCTGCCGAACTCGTAGGCCACTGGACTTTTCAGAAAAACTTACAGCTAAGTCCAGCACTTTTCAACTCGAAATCCTAGATCAAGTCCTTATGAAGCCAAAATCCTGAATCCGACACTGCATTAACCCCTGAACATCTTTTCAGAAACTCTCAACCCTAACCCTATTTACCGCCAACATGCATCAGACAAAAAAAAACCCAAATGTCATAGAGGAACGGTGGAAGTGGAGCGAATTTTCCTTATGGTTTTAATTAAGCTCTGTGGTACCTTCCGCCATTTTTGCAGGCCCGCACCGCTCGTGCAGATTGATTAAAAGTCTATGGTCCATGCTTTATAGCTTGTTTCCATTGAATCAATGCACATTTTCTAGAATATAACTGGAAGCTGCTGGAAATCAGAATGGTCTTGTCCGAAATAGAACAGCATGAGATTTTTTTTAGAAAGAAGTCACAAATCTAATGTTGTTTCTGGAAATCCATGGTTTTCCAATGGCTACATTATTTTCAAAGTAGCTATGTATCGTAGACCCTCGGTACGAGGTACGAGGTAGTTATATTTAGCTGCAGCAAGCCAAGAAACGTAGCACAACTAACTCTTCGTAACTAATGCTACAGCGGCAGCTCTACGAATATTTCACTGGCGAATGACGTAATATCCAGCCATGAATTCGTTTTTTTTTTACCAAAAAATTTTTTTGTTGCAGATATACAGGGTGTTACCAGACCACTTCCGAAAACGAAAGGGGGAGCTACAGCACACCAAAACCCAACCAAAAAAAAATCAGTTATCCTGAAAAATAATTATAGCCGGAGAAAACAATGTTTAAAGATTTGTATTTATTTCGCCAGCCCGCAATGTACGCATTCACGTAGGTAAGGTCGAGGCGTAGTACTATTATTTATTCTGTGTCGTAAGTGCCTACTCACGTAGGTAGGTACTAACGTAGGTCGCTCGCACGTCGCGTACTTGAATGACCCGCGATGAACTCTCAGCTGTTCATGCTGTAGTAGACGTAATCTGCGTGCTGCGTGTACATTGCTGTTTTATTTATTTTATTTGTGTTTTTGCTTTTTTATATGAGATAATTAGGTAGATATGTCTTATTATGTTGTACTGTGTGTATGTAACTAGAAAAAAAATTAAAAAGAGATAGTCAAGTCAATTTTTTTTTCGCGATTTTTTTCGCTTAATGTTTTCAGTATCATGGTCTGATTGGAACCTCCAAGTTTTCGGAAGTGGTCTGGTAACACCCTGTATAGCGCAACCTGTGACCAGAGGAACGTATCAGAGTAACTAAAAACGACACAGCAGTGATGGCTGTCCTGCAGTGACACACGATTTAGTATCCCGTATCGGATGTCAATGGAAACAAACCAAAACCATGTAAGTACTTAACCATCTAATTTATGGGCGAGGTGCGCGCCGGACCGATAGTTATCCCGGACGCTAATTCGGACAGACACCGGTCTTTTGGACCGCGGTGGTTGATACGTACTATGGGCCTCTATGACCGCGGTGCGCGAAGGGTTAGCTTAATTAGGGTTGTCTGTTTTGAGTGTTGAAACTGACCACGGGGTGATATTGGAGGGGTAGTTTTGGGAACTGTAAAATATAATGGCGATAGTTTTTTCAGGTTGAATGTTTTCGGATGGAATTTTTTGCGTCACGTTTTCGTGTGGTACTGATGGATTATGGACGGAAGGATAAAACGTAAGGATCAGGAATTAGAAGATATTTATTCATCTAGGGGAAAAAAAAAAATTTCACACAACTCAAGTCACATAGTGACATCTGTCTGTGACAGTTTAGTTTTCAATACTCTTCCAACAGGTACTTAGAAGTTTTTGAGGACTCGAGTTTTCACATTTTTTGAAACAACACAGCATTTTTATTTTAATAGTTTTTTTTTTGTGTTATTGTGAGTATTATTGTTTAATTTTTGTGGAATTTTAACCAATAACACTTAGGTCGTAACATAAAGTGTGAGCCATTGAAATAAATGTGTGTAAAGTGGTTTCTCTGAATGTGAAAAGTCGTTTCAGGTTTTCAAGAGAAAATCCACCATTTTCTCTTCAAAACAAACGACAGCCGACTTGACGAATGACTTGACTTGACTTATACATACAAATTCATCACTTGACACTGGCAAAATTGTCTGTCGAAATGACGGACACAGGCCATATTAGGGTAAAGAAGAAGAAGAAGTTTTTGAGTCAAACAGTGTATGGTTTCTATGGTATAAGCAGATGCTTTCAGGGACTGCTAAGTTTAAGAACAAATGTTAATCTTATTCAGTTCCTAAACTTTGAGATTCGTTTTGTAGAGTTGTCCCCAAACTAAGAAACTTACGTACATATAAGTAAAAAAAAAAAACCCAAACACAATGCATAACCCAAAAATGTAATCTCATACATTATTCGCATACAAACCCTCACAATAGCAGATTACTTTCCTTATAGGAATATTATTATCATAAAATGTCTGCCGCTAACAGATACCTAAACACTTCGTAGCGATTTGTTGGGAAGATTAAACTTTGCCATTATATTTACATACATAGACCCTGTGGGGTTAAAGGTTAAGCATAGGATAGATTTATACTTCACTAGCTTTCGCGTACAGCTTGGCTCGCATGGTGCTCGCATGGCTCGCTCGCTTGGCTCGGGTGGTTTACGTATGAATTTGAACTGGGTCAGAATTTTATCCAAATCCAGCTGCTAGTTGCTACGGTGTGGTATGATTGTGACAAACATCCAAACATAGCCGACATTATCTGTATATAATCATTTATTTTTTCACAATACAAACTAACCGAATAACAGTCATCATCATCATTCAGCCTGTCCACTGCTAGATATCAGTAAGCTCTTCCCCATAGTCTTAATTATACTCCATCTCTGTCTATCTCATATCCATCTATCGAATTCCGGCTTTCCTAACAATCCTTGTCAATGTATTACCGCGTTCACACTATGCCATTGCCGCTGCCGGCATTCATGCCGCGGACTTATTGCCACAGCAACATCGTCTTTATTCTCACCAAGGAGCTAGGGCATGAACTTGGCGATGTTGCTGTGGCAATAATTCCGGAATTAATCGCGGCAATAATTCGGGCAGTGGCATGGGCATGTGTGAACGCGGTGTAGGAATAAAGGCGAGGTTGCTGTGGCAATCATTCCGGAATTAATCGCGGCATTCATGCCGGTAGCGGCAATGGCATAGTGTGAACGCGGTAATACACCTCGCCTTCCGTGGTCACCATTCGAGAACCTTTGTTCCCCAGCAGGTCGTCAGTTTCGGGTGGCCAGGCCACTTCAACTTGCTACCTCTTAGCAACATATTGAGCAGTTACCTAGTAGTAATTGAAAAGGTTCCTGCTTTGTACGATCCACTTCCGTATTCCGATGTAGCGGGCAGATTGACTGACTAATACATAAAGATGATGTTTCAAAGGGGATCAGAATTGAATATTGCGTATAAAAAGGGAGTGTGGTACAAATGAGAAGAGGTACATCGTGAAAATAGTTCCAAAACAAAACCACAACCAAACAGGTGGTAAACAATTTCAAGAAAACTACTTTTTTAATGTTAGTTTGGTAGTTAGTAAACTAAAAAGTACTGAAAATCAAAAATGTATCTAAAAGTACCTACCGACACTGAAAGTAAGAAAGTGCGACATGACCGAAGATATTTATTTATTTCTTTCTTTCTTTCTTTACTATTTTTTTCAAGAAAAACCACCTAATTCTTACCAATATTTTCCGTTTATCTTTACAAAAAAATAAACCTATTGGACCCGTTGAGCTATTCATAAATCGTTTGCAACGGTTTGTAGATAGCTCAACTGTTTCATGTGTATTTTTTAAATATTGTAAATACTGTATTCGTTGTAATTTTCCTTATGAATAAATACTATTTGTCAATAAAAGTATGCAATATCTCGTTGTTTCTGTAAAATTGATTCGAAGAAAGCCCGCGTAATTCTTACCAATTGCACCAAACCAAGAACCCCGAAGCGCTGCGAAACTTAAATTCGAAAATCTTTGAGATTCAAATCGCCATAAACGATGTTAAACCGCCGTCTGTAGACTGCATGATTTCAAAGGAGAACATCTTTGTGGTAACCTATCTAGCTATCAATGTATACGTATAGTATAGTTAGATACCTTGGATTGAAGTGGAAGATATAACTATACCTAAACAATAAATAAATAAATAAATAAATATTCACGGACACTTAACACAATGCCTTCTAGTCCCAAACTAAGCAAAGCTTGTACGATGGAAACTAGATGGTTGATAGAATACATACATCCTTTTTTTTTTTTTGTAAATACATACTTATAATACATAGAAACACCCAGACACAGAACAAACATCTATGTTTATAACACACAAGTTTGTTCTCGGTGGGGATCGAACCCACGACCCACAGCACGGAAGGCAGAGCTACTACCGACTGAGCCATGACGCCTGTCAAATAATGTCGAAACAAGGAAGCAAGCTCATATGAGTTAGTAGCTAACTCTGGTGATGGAGTTTTTAGGCAGCCTTAGAGCCTATGTCATTGCTTAACACTGCTAAAGCCGGACCGACAGTTTAACGTGCCCTCCGAAGCACAGGAGCGCTTAGATGTAATTGCCACTAACGGTCACCCATCCAAATAGTGACAGCGCAGAACGTCGCTTAATTTAGATAATCGGTGAAGATTGAATAAGCAAGCCACGAGCGCTTCGAAACAAAACCACAACTAAGTACATTATAATTGTTAAGTGCATAATGTTTGTACCTACTTTGTAACAGATAGGTAGAGGTACTTAATCCGTTTTTGTTTTACAGCTAAGCCAAAAATAGCAACACGCCATTTTTGGGCTTCCCTTTATATTAGTTCCTATTTCTAAAATACTCTATTTATTTGCATAATCCACCGAAATACTAAAAAACGAGAAAATTTGGAGTAAAATAAGAAGATTATTTACATATACATAGTAGCGAGATATAATCATTTACAAAGCCTCAAGAGCCTCCAAGAAATAAAACGACGTTTTGAAAAATCATTATTACAAATCTCGCGTGCGTTGTAAAGCTAGGCACACACTCGCATTTCATAAAAATAAACACTTAGGTAATGAGGGTCGCTGTAACACACAGTGGAAAAATGTTTTTCAAACCACGACGAGACGAGGAGAAACAATAAACATAACGAATTTTTTTCAAAAAAAAAAAAAAACAATGTTCAATTAGGTGATTTTTTTTTAAATTGGTAGGATATTTTTTCTATGAAAATAGAACTTTTTAGTACAAGTAAAAGTCCAAAGTAAATCTACTTATGTTGCATGCCTATAAAAATAAAATATTATAATTGCAAAACTTTCTCACCTACAAAATACACAAAAACAGGTTAGTACAATATCGTAGCAATAGTTTTTATTAAAGGTCCTTTGCCTTTTGGGGAAAAAACTAAGAAATAAATGAATAAATCGTTTATTTTCTCTCTACAAAACAAGGTAAAACAAACAAAGGTAGACATATAAACTTAAGTAGGTAGGTATTAGAGACAGTAGGTAAGATCATGCTATTGTTTTATGACGAAAGGACCAGCAAAACGCCGCACGGATATTTGGCTTATTCCCATCGAGCCCACCAGCCGGCTCACTGGTGGGCCGGATGGGAAAAAAAATCCCATCGAGCCCACTATGCAAATGAGTGGGCTCTTTAGTTTGTTTGTCGTGCCGCACCCGCCCCGTGGTTACTCAAACCTTTGCGCGAAAAAGTAAAGCGAGCACAGAACGACACCCACGGGACAGTGAATCGGTTATTTGCCCGAGGATTGTTTTGAATACGGCCCCCGTCACAGAACAAACAGTAGTCGATGTGTTGGAGCGTGGAATGGATTGGACATGACATGCTGCTGATTGGAATTGTATTTTTACTATTTTTGGTTGATCTGTTTTCACTGGACACTGCAATGTGACATTTTGCTTTTTGAGCACTAAAATTCAATATACCTTTGACTCCTAAATATTTCATTTGGTTGTACAAAATGTACGCCTCTAGTAGTGCATACAGAGCCCATAGTCTGAGTATTGCTATGTTAATATGCGACAAGCGAGAAAAGAGAAACTCGCAGTTTTTTAATGGAGAAAAATAGTTTGCAAATCTCCCGCTAGAGGCGCTTATCGGATTTTCATACAAAATATATCGCAAGTCGCGTCTTGATATGCGTTTCGATCAACAAAACAAAACTTAGACTACGGGCTCAGAACTGATACTATCTTAGTAAGGTACCTAGTTAAAAATACTAAGTAGCACGCCTTGAAAAAGTTGAGCTTTCTAAAAGAAATGGTATTTTTACATTTAACCTGTTTATGACCATAAAAAAACGAGCTTGTATTTTTTTTCTAATCCACACTTTTCTAGATCCTAAACACACGCAATCTTGCTTCTTCTACGCAGGCTATATTTAATTCATGGCTCCACTACACTAACCTTGCTTACATACGGCGTGCGTGTGGACCCTGCTTTACTCTGTTTACACGCGATAAGACTTCTTGATACGACGTTTTTGTAATAAGTTTTCAGCTTACATTTTTTCCTGTAAGTATGTAGGTCTCTCAATTTTCCTCAAAAAAAAAAAGAATATCTATCAAATCTTGCGTCGATGACACAAAGTGTCAAAAAATCTATTGATCAACTTTAAATAAAAACATTTTAATTAATTTGGTCAACTGGATTAGTTGTGCGGGATAATAGGTAACCAATTATTTGGTTACACTTTATACAAAAAAAAACTACTCAAAAAAAGTATAATTCAAAACGACGGTGCTAGGATAAACAAGTAGATTGCAGCCGCAGACAAAGTAGCGGGGGAAACTATAGTAACTCTTTAGGCACCTATTTTGGCACTCTGTTTCTCAGCTGACGTAACGTGGCTAATGAGGAAGGAACCTCGGGATGCGACAATTAGCCCGATCATAACAAATCCCCGGGAAGCAGTAATCAGGACGCGGCTGCGAGGACAGCAATTATACATTGCTCGTAATTGCAGTGCCGCTGGTTCATTCATTGATACTGTGAATGAAATGGACGCTGGTTTATGTCGGAACAGGGTATATCATCCTGGCAAACCGCTGGATGATGAGATCGATGAATGACAAGATCGGCAAATGACCAGATCACTGAATGACGATATCATTCAATGACGAAATCGCAAAATGATGTGACAAGTCATTTTGTGTGTAATCCAACTGACTGATTTCTGCCCATATGGGATAAGGTACCTACTCTACTGCCTAAGGTAGGTATTTTTTATTTTTGAAATAGAGAAAAACATACCTACAACTTATCTACTTAGTTTATTCCTTGAGCTTATTTCTAGAGTATTATCTGTACTCTCAAAAACAGGCTCGGATGTTTTAGAGACAATCTTACTCCATACGAACCCTTACCCTTCCACATGGGGCAACAGGCCGGTACTAAGAAATTGCTTCCTTTTGATCACTTTATCGGAGTCATTGATTAGCGGAAATCACGAGGTAACCTTCTCAAAGCACCTGCGTCTCCCAATTCTCTTAAAAATATCAAGCAACAGGGTTGAACCAACTCCTCGAAAATGTGGTCAGATAGTGTTATAGCTACACTAACTGATACCCGCGACTTCGTACGCGTGCTAAACTTTCCACCAAAATATCTGTCAACCAGCATACAATGAACCTTGTATCAAATGGCTGCTTTTGGTTTAGAGAGTTCAAGCTGTATCTGTATCTATTTTATTGAAATCATCTATGATCATCTATGATTTCAATAAAATATAGCCTGAGTTTCAATCCGGAAAAAGAGCTTCCGAATGGTATAAGTTTCATTGAAATTGGTCCAGTAGTTACAGCGTGAACAAACCAACAGACAAACTCGATTTTTGGAATCAGAATCGTTTATTTAGTAGATCTGCATATTTAGTTTATCCATATCTTTAATTTTAGTTTTTGTTTTTATTACAGTTTTATAATAGTACCTATAGATAGATTGATTACCTAAGTAAGCATACCTACTTAGCGGACATTCAAACGTGATATTACCAAGAAGGCTACATTATGTCTGCTAAAACATTGTTCTAAGATAGATTCTGCTTTGCTACAAGAATTTGAACCCTTCGTGACAGCCCTAAGCAAAGATAACCTTTCGTACGTTACGATTTTGTAAGCCAATCCCTCGGATTCCTCCAGAGGACATCTGAGCTTGCTGAGTTATGCTGATTAGATGAAGCTCTTATTAAATTAAACCTTTTCACTTTTTCATTCACTTTCATTTCTTTCGATAGTGATTGGGCAATGTGAAGTGATGTTTAGAGTTTTCGCTGATAATTCTAAATAGTATTTCATTTGGAACTCTTTACCAAAACTTTCAACATAATGAACCAGAGTCCTATATTTCGACCTAATGTTGGGTTGGTTGCACCCCTTGTATTATATCTTGAAGTCCTTTCCGTCCAAGGTTGTCTGAAAGAGATCGCTGCATAGCGATAAGACCGCCCATTGTACAATTAATTTAAGTTTTGTTTTTTAATTTTCTTGTAATTCTTAGGTTAAGGTGTGCGATAAAGTATTTTCTATTCTTCTATTCTTGGTTCTATCAGCTTATTATATTCCACTCCTAACGCTCCTCTATTTATCTCATCAGTCTTTCTCGCATTGTCTGCATATCACGCTTCTGATACCAGTTTTAAATCAGTCAGAACCTTCACAATTTATCACCTTACTTTCTTACTACTTACTATCTTTGTATTCGGAACACCGTTCACAAACTTGTCAAGGTTTAAGCTAGAAGTAGGTTACGCAGAAACCCTTTCTTAGTTACCTTAGCAGTGCATGAAAAATGAATGAGTTAGGTATGATGCATGCTAGTCAAAAATTCAAATTAACCGAATTATACTCCGAAGCTCGGATAACTAGACTGGAATGAGACCGAGTCGCTGTTACAACAAATAAGCGTTTTACCCCCAAATTGAATTACAACCCGAGTGGGGCGGGATTCACGAGAGGCTATGCTGTATACGCTAATACGATTCTAAGCAAGTAACTTTTACCATCTTTCTTTCTTTGTCATATACTTACCTATTCGGACTTCTTCAGAAGTTAATATACATAATACGACATAGCTCAGAGGATTAGTAAGCTGAAGTGGTAGTGGGCCGGCCATGTTTGCCGTAGAACCGACAATCGTTGGAGCAAACGAATACTTGAGTGGAGACCGCGTTTAGGCAAGCGTAGTGTAGGACGCCCTCCGGCTAGGTAGGGTGACGATCTGAGAAATGTAGCTGGCAAACACTGGATGAGAAGAGCCGAAGACCGGGCTCAGTGGCGCGTCTTGGGAGAGACCTATGTGCAGCAGTGAACTAATATAGGTTGATGATGATGATGATGAGAAGTTAATAAACGAAAGTATTAATAACCACTTCTTCCGCACAAACTGCAAAAGACTAACATTATCAGATCATTTGATCACCCGCTGGGTCACAGCACGCTATCAAAACGGGCAAAATAACTTCCCCTATGTTCCAAAACTCACGGAACAAAAACACAGTGTGGCCAGTTTTAAAATTAAGTTCAATTTAGCGGAAACAGTGGCTACACTCCGCAGTGCAAGATGAACGGGGTTTTTTAGTTGCATTCACTCGCTTTTTGGGAAAAATGTCGGGAAATGGTTTGTTTCAATTAGGAAGGATGGTCGGATGTCTACTTTTGAATGGTCTACAATGTTCTTGCTGGTAATAAAGTTTACCAATGACTCTTGGTGCTCGTGTTTATTACTAACTAGCTGTCGCCCGCGGCTTTGCTCGAGTGGTAGCAGCATACAAAATATTTGATCCTAATTTTAGACCCTTTAGGGTGCGACTTTTCAAAAAATCCTTTTTAGTGCACCTCTACACTATGTAAGGATACTTCCTCCAAATTTCATATCTCTAGGACTTATAGTTTAGGCTGTGCGTTGATTCTCTGTCAGCTTCAAAAGAGTTTTATATATTTAGAAGAAGATAGATAGAGAGAACCTTACTATACTAGTTTCTGCTAGTATTTTGGAACTATTGGAACTATCTAGCAGTGGAGATGATAATAAGACAGCTTTCAGCCTGATATATTATTATGTGAGTTTACTAATTACTACACTTACTGCAAAAAAGCCGGCATAGGTAGACTAAATAGAATATTTTAGACATTTTTCACCAACATCAAAATGAGGAGATTTTTAATTCGTTTGTATTTTTGTTATATGTTTGCTACCTCAAAATTCCGTCACATATGAAACCGACTAAGATTTTTTTTTCTTTATTTTACAGATCTTATCTCACATCTTTCCAGATTTTTCCCATAAATGTTTTAATCAAAATCGCTTCCATAGTTTGGCATTTAAATAAGAAGAACTGGAAAAAACACGTACACGACATAGCCTTGTTTAGAACAATTATATTCCTAAACATACAAGTTTATATACAGCTAAGGCCATGCCTAACGTGGTAATATTTTTAGTTTAAGTTATTGCAACATTGCCACAGCCGATGTGTATTTTTATGTAATGGCAATAATTTTTTCCTTCCTGTTTGAAATTTTCTACTAGCGGTGTGCATTCTGATGTATTTTTCAATAAACTCCATTATTCAGTGTTCCCACGCATTTTATTTCATACATGCGTGTGGTGGTCCTTCGCGAAGTTAAATATAGAATCAGTGCAGAGCATTTCGCAAATATTGTGATACATCGTGTTCATCGAGGCCGGCTTGCCATACAAGTCGCCATTGCCGGGTTTTTGTTCGAGGCCCGCAACTTCGTTCTATGCTATCATAGAACAAAAATACAAGATCATCATCAAGAAAAATCATCAGATCACCGAAATATCGTAAGATTTACGATTTTGGGACATCGAGTTTGGCTTTTTTCAAAACACCCTCAATACATTTTTGAGAGGAGTGAAGTTCACTCAGTTGCAGTGTTGGCCACATTGGTTAGCGGCCATATCCGCCAGTTCCGCCACACTATAGACAAGGACTTCGGCGGCCATTGCGCTGAAGTTCGTCGCGGCTGTCAATGCTGTCATCCACTCAGCTGTCATCGGTTTGTTTGTAAACAAACGTCTTCACTTCGCACCAAAACAAACAAAAAAGTTCGTATTTCGATAAAGTGCGGCTTTGTGTTAGATATAATAGTGCGTGGAGTGTTCGGAAATCGTAAGAGCGTAAAAGCGTTGTTGTGTTACGGTTTACCATGGAGTCCAAGGAGTCCAAGGAAACATTGCGTAAACATCGTCTCCTTCGGGGACAGTGTAAAGCTACGATCACGCGCATCGAGGCGTTCGTGGAGGATCCCATCAGCTTTGCATCTGCAACCATCGATGTTCTGGAGGCGCGCAAGGAGAAACTCATCAGCGCGCTCAAAAGCTATGAGGCGGTGCAACTGGACATACTAAGTATTGACGAAAACGATACCGAACAGGTTGGTCTTCTTGAGGAACGTTATTCTTCTGTGCTTGCCAAAATAAACGCTTCTTTAAAACAGATAGGTAAAGTATCAATCTCGCAATGTCATAATGTTTCTACATGTAAATTACCAACCATTGATATAACCCCCTATGATGGGAAAGATTTCACTAAATTCAAGCCATTCTTTGATTTATTTTTGGCTGTTATCGATAATAACAGATCATTGTCCGATGTCCAGAAGTTATTTTATCTAAGAAAATACGTAACAGATGATGCCTTGGCAGTCATTGTCAACTTGCCGCTAGTAAATCAGTCTTACAGGTAAGCACTAGGCTTGTTGGAGAAGCGTTTTGATAACAAAACGCGGTTAATAGGAAATCATATTAGTGTTCTTTTGGATTTACCTACAATGCAAAAAGGCACTGCAGCCTCTATAAGGTCTTTTGTGTCGGATGTGCAGCAACAATTGCACGCATTGAAAAATCTAGAACAACCCATCGATACATGGGATATGTTGCTAATTTCCATTCTAACAAGAAAATTAGATCAAATAACTAATAGAGCTTATCAATTAGATAGGGATTTAGAAAAAATGCCTTCCATGGCAGATTTTTTGAACTTTCTTGAAAAACGCGCTATAGCGTTGGAGGATAGTTTGCCCCCTAAAGGTACTTGCTATGAAAGTACCAATAGATTCTATAAATCTACTCCATCAAAGGTAACCAATGTTGCCTCAAATGTTAAAAAAAATGTGTAAACACTGTAACAAAAGTGACCATCCTCTTTTCAGCTGTCCGGAGTTCAAAACGGCAGCACTAGAGGTCCGCCAATCATTTGTGCGGGACCATGATTTATGTACTACCTGTCTAAAGACACACAGCGGTAAATGTAAGTTTAATTTCAAATGTCAAATATGTAAACTAGGGCACAATACTTTATTGCATGAACAACAACCTGTTTCTCCTATAGAGCCTGCAGTGACATTGTTGTCAAACCCTGTTTCTGATAACATTTTGCTTCCGACTGTAAAGGTTAATTTACAAGATCAACATGGTGAAATAGTTTCTGTCCGAGCCTTGCTCGACACCGGCAGCCAGGCATCTTTTGTTACAACCAGCCTTGTAAATAAACTTGGATTGATTGCTATAAATCAAAATCATAATATTATAGGTATAGGTAATAAACAAACACAAATCAATAAATTTGTGAAGATAAGTGTGCTTCCATGCCACAATAATGTAAAATTAAATTTAAAATGTCACATTGTTGACCAAATAACAATGAGATTGCCCCAACAATTTATAAATGTATCCGGGTGGAATTTACCACAAAATGTAAAACTTTCAGACGATGAATTTAATATCCCAGCAGAGATTTCTTTGCTACTCGGTGCAGATGTTTATTTCAATGTTTTGCTAGATGGTTGTATAAAAATCCCAAATGGACCTGTTTTACAAAATACCCTATTTGGGTATGTAGTTGGTGGCATCATTCCTGTAAAAGTGTCTGAAAATAATGAAGTAAGTAATGTAACTTGTGAAATTGTATCTAACTTTGCTATTAGTGATCATAAAAAATTAGAAAATGTAATGGAAAATTTTTGGCTGTCAGAAAAGGTACCAGAGCCTGTAAAGCAGAGTTGTGATGAGTTTGTAAAGGCTGAAGAAAGCTTTCAGAGCTCAATGAGTCTGAAAAATAATAGATTTCATGTAGATATACCTCTCACCACACCTCTGGAAGAATTGCAGCTCGGTGATTCATTTTCAGTTGCCTATCAAAGATTTCTAATGTTAGAAAAAAGGTTTAAAATAAATCCTTTGTTACTAGAGCAGTATAAATTGTTCATAGATCAGTATGTAGAGCTAGGACATGCTAAGAAGGTGGATATTGCGAACTATGATATTAATAAAGATCCTGTATACTTTCTAGCGCACCATGCGGTTATCAACGAGGCAAGTAAGACGACCCGACTTCGTGTTGTGTTTGACGGGAGTATGAAGTCGCGCAGCCAGGTGTCCCTCAACGACGTCATGCTGAATGGCCCCGTGGTACAGAGTGAGCTTTTTGATATTCTAATTTTATTCAGGACCTTCATTTACACAATAATTTGTGACATTCAAAAGGCATTTCGCAACGTGTTTATCAATAGCCACCATACTTGCCTTCAAAATATTCTATGGCGAGATGATCCTACGAAGCCTATCAGCTGTTTACAGCTTCAGACGGTCACATACGGACTGAAGGCCTCTACATTCTTGACCACTCGATGCCTGCTCGAATTAGCTCATAGGTATAAAGATAGGTACCCACTCGCTACTCAAACTATGATAAAGAGTACCTACGTCGATGACGTACTAGGCGGCTCAGATAATTTAGAGCAGTTGCATGAACTGAAATCCCAATTGGTAGAACTCCTCAAGTTAGGTAGTTTTTCTCTTCATAAATGGTGCTCAAATTCACTTGAAGTTTTAGATGGTATTCCAGATGAGCAAAAGCAGTTTGAGAATATAGACATGAGTGGAGATAATTTAGTCAAGACTCTAGGTTTGATGTATGATATAACTTCAGACACGTTCACTTTTTCAAGTCCTAATTTTAGTGAGGAGCATAAATTAAATACAAAAAGGAAAATTTTAAGTTTTATAGGGAAAATGTTTGACCCTCTTGGCTTAATAGGCCCTATAATAGTGGTAGCCAAAATATTCATGCAGGAGCTATGGTCTTTGCAGATAGGATGGGACTCAATAGTACCCGAAGACCAGTTTCTATACTGGAATAATTTTCTTAATAATTTAAAGTTAATGGGCAAAATAAAAATAAATAGGTGTGTCAACAGTAAGGCGGTTTCTTCTGTAGAGTTGGTGGGGTATTCTGATGCATCAATAAAAGCCTTTGGCTGCTGTCTATATCTCAGAATTTTGAAAAATGATGGTACATTGCAAACAGAACTACTCTGCTCCAAGTCCCGTGTTGCTCCTTTAAGTAAAAATCTGACAATTCCTCAGCTTGAGCTCAATGGTGCACTCTTGTTAGCCCAGCTGGCACATAGAGTTGGTAGAGTCCTAGAGGGTAGGTTTCCCCAGGTAGAGAAATTTTTCTACAGTGACTCTCAAATAGTGTTAGCTTGGATTAAGTCAGGCAATGTAAAGTCTAATGTTTATGCCAACAATAGAGTCAAGCAAATTGTAGAGCTGACTGATCAGACGCAGTGGGGTTTCGTCAGGACAAGCAATAATCCTGCCGACCTATTGTCGCGGGGAGTCTTGCCGCACAAGCTGCAGCAAAATGAGCTATGGTGGTACGGGCCAACCTGCTTATTAGATAAGAAACACAAACATACTAGATTTGAATATTGTAAATTGTCTGATTTGTCCACAGACACTGAACAGATCGATGAAACGCTCATACCGTGCAACTTGACACAAGTAGAGCCATTGTTTTCAACAAAATTATTTGACAAATTCTCAAGTGTTTATAAATTACAGAAAGTGATAGGATATATTTACAGATTTTATAAAAACTGTTCTAGAAAATTCAATAAAATAATGGACAGTAGCCTAACACCTCAAGAGCTGCGCGACTCTATGTCAGTGATCGTGCGTTGTACTCAGATGCAACATTTTGGTAGAGAGGTAGAGTCACTTTCTTCTGGAAAGAATATAAAAACAGGAATAGGTAGTCTATATCCCTTTCTTGATAAAATAGGTATTATTAGAGTAGGAGGTAGGCTCCATAATGCTAAAGAGATGTCTTTCGATAAAAAGCATCCAGTTATCCTCCCGAAAAATTGTCACATAACCAATCTTATAATAGAAAGAGAACACTTGCGACTCTTACACGCAGGTCTCAGATTAGTATTGAGCTCTCTATCCCAAAGGTACTCTATAGTCAGCGGTATTCGAGAGGTCAAGAAGGTGGTGCGCAAATGCGTCAAGTGTTTTCGTTTGAAAGCTGAGGCTGCTAAGCAGCTGATGGGTTCCCTCCCGCAAGAAAGAATTACAGCGTCCAGGCCATTTCAGCATGTCGGCGTTGACTTTTGTGGACCCTTCGACATGAAGGTAGCTAGG
The DNA here is from genome assembly GCA_918843925.1 of Eulithis prunata. Lineage (NCBI taxonomy): Eukaryota > Metazoa > Arthropoda > Insecta > Lepidoptera > Geometridae > Eulithis > Eulithis prunata. The sequence goes on from OU974007.1 coordinate 1,958,172, forward strand.
GTTAGAAAGCCTATCGTTAAGAAAGGTTACATTGCGCTTTTCGTTTGCTTTGCTATCAAAGCTATACATGTAGAGCTCGTATCGGACTTGACAACTGAAGCCTTCTTAGCATGTCTCAAGCGGTTTATTTCTAGGCGTGGTATGCCCACAAACATATTTTGTGACAATGCTAAAACTTTTAAAGGAGCATCAAATGAGATGAAAAAATTGTATGAACTACAATCCTCTAAAAATCATAGGGATAATGTTAATGGGTTTTGCTCTCAACATTACATTAAATTTAGATTTATACCCAGTTATTCACCTGAGTTTGGAGGGTTGTGGGAGGCAGGTGTCAAAAGTGTGAAACACCATTTAAAGAGAGTAGTAGGGAACCAATGTTTAACCTATGAAGAACTCAATACAGTCATTGTACAAATCGAAGGAATTTTGAACTCTAGGCCTCTACTCTCTGCAAATTCAAATGATTGTAGTTATTTAACGCCTGCACATTTTCTAATTGGAACAGCTCTGGCTAGCTATCCTGAAGTAGATTTAACAAACGTTTCGGTTAATCGTTTAAAATTTTGGAATCTTTGCACCAAACTTAAACAAGATTTTTGGAAATTATGGTCAAATGATTATTTAACACAGCTTCAAAGCCGTCCCAAGTGGAAATATCCGCAGCCAAACCTCAAAGAAGGTGATTTAGTAATTGTAAAAGATTTAAACACTACTCCATTAAATTATAATATGGCTCGCATTGTAAAAACTTAGATAGATAGATAGATAGAAAACTCTTTATTGTACACCACTTTTACAGAAATTATAAAATAAACACTGAGTTCATAATACTTATGTGAAGTACAATGGGCGGCCTTATCGCTATGAGCGATCTCTTCCAGGCAACTTATCCTGGTAGAGACAATGTAGTACGAGCGGCCGATATCAAAATGAATAATAAAGTGTACAGAAGGTCAGTAAAGCGACTCTGTCAGTTACCTGTAGAGTAGTTTTTTGCCGGCCCCAATTATGTTTAGAACAATTATATTCCTAAACATACAAGTTTATATACAGCTAAGGCCATGCCTAACGTGGTAATATTTTTAGTTTAAGTTATTGCAACATTGCCACAGCCGATGTGTATTTTTATGTAATGGCAATAATTTTTTCCTTCCTGTTTGAAATTTTCTACTAGCGGTGTGCATTCTGATGTATTTTTCAATAAACTCCATTATTCAGTGTTCCCACGCATTTTATTTCATACAGCCTATTTTGCTTTCCTGTAATTTTTGAAAAAAATAATAAAAAAATAAATATTCACGGACACTTAACACAACGCCTTCTAGTCCCAAACTAAGCAAAGCTTGTACGATGGAAACTAGATGGCTGATGGAATACATACATATACATTTTTTTTTGTAAATACATACTTATAATACATAGAAACACCCAGACACAGAACAAACATCTATGTTTACAACACAAATGTTTGTTCTCGGTGGGGATCGAACCCACGACCCACAGCACGGAAGGCAGAGCTACTACCGACTGAGCCATGACGCCTGTCAAAATGTGAAGCCTGAAGAATGTGGAGTTCGGTGAGGATGGTATTTGATATGCCCCGATCGTAATGAAAATAATTGTTCATCAGTGGCTCCGATTATGTTTGATATGCCAACAGTTGTTTTGGTATTGTAGGTCACCATCTGCCTCGTCTCTAATCATGATGTTCGTTCATCGATTTTCTGTCACAAATCTAACGAACTCACTACTGTAAACAGTAATTCACTCTAACAACATTATAAAACTGGTAATCATTGCTTTCCATTGGATAGGTAATTTGTATCACAATTTAATAACACGTCCTTTCTGTCAAACTTTTGGCTACTCCCTATTTTTGTGTGACAACCGCATAAACATTGCCACGGTAAAACTCTTCTGGGCCCATAACCTATTGTATTTAAAGTTCAAATTCAAACGGTTGCGTGAGATAGGGTTGTTTTTTTTTAATTTTGTCATAGAAACGTGTCAGCTAACGACGTCATTGAGTGATGCCCAAGGGGCACTTTCAGAATTAAAATGATGAACGCTATCGAGTATGGAAATCTTCCAATTTATTACGATAGGTCATTATTCTATTAGGTAAACAAAACTCAGGGGTTAATAGAGAGTATAATAGAGACATTGTGGGCAATATAAGGGTTGGTTTGTTATGACATGAGTTTACGAGAGGTTGTTATCGCGTCATGCGTCGCTATAAAATATAGGTTTCTTTTTAGTCGAATTTTTATCCTGTTTAACCATTTTTGAGTAAACGCTATCCGTCAGATAAAAATATATCCATCTTTGTCTTTACGGCGGGTAGAGTCAGACAACTTCTCACTTGCACACTTCAACATTTTAAACATAATATAAAATCACACGCAAAATAGCAAAGCTGTAAAAACTAACAATGCAAAGGTTCAGCAAAATATATCATTTTGATTAGGTTGGAAACCTTGTTTGGATCAGAAATCGTTCCGATGGTATCGGTCAGTGTGCAAGCACTTTTATAACATTAACTAGCCGTCGCCCGCGGCGTTGCTCGCGTTCTACCCTTTAGAGTGTGACGTTTCAAAATTCCTTTCTTAGTGCGCCCCTACACTAAGGATACTACCCTCCAAATTTCATACCTCTAGGACTTATAGTTTAGGCTGTGCGTTGATTCCCTGTCAGCTTCAAAAGAGTTTTATATATATGATGATGATTGATGATGATATAAGTCGCTTCTGGATATGCGTTTCGATAAAAAAAAAAACTCAAATTATTGAACTTTGAAACCACGTAACATCATATTATAGCCTTCAAGGGTGCAGTGTCCAGCAAACAAGAATTACCCCATTGCAAGGTATTTTGATATATTGCCGGTAATAACAGATAGGGTGATCACCGTTTCGAAGTTTAAAATCGGACCGAATGTGTTTGCTTATGGGTGTATTACCGTTTTATTTCCATGCCGGTTCGTACCATTGGTTTTATTAACACTTAAGAATTGTATATGCAATTTTGTAGTTCGAAATTGTTATTTACTAAAAAATATGTAAAATTTGCGATTCCGGGACTGAGTAGTGTAGACGTCAAAATATCTATAATTATACGGACCATACAGCCGAATACTCAAACGCCACTTAAATTAAGTTCTCGCGTAAATGATTGCCATCTCTTACGAATGAGTAATGTCAAACAGAGGCAGAGCTATTTTAAGTGGTGCTTAAATTTGAGTGACGTTTCAGTATTCCGGCCTATGTGGCAAAAAGTATGAACGTCAAAAAGTACAATGGTTAAAATGTACATATCATCATGGTTACAATGTTTTAGTGACAAATGGTATAAATCTCAAAATGCAAGTACCTACAACAAACCACCTTACTATTTGAAGAAATGATACTTTGAACTTTTATCTTAGGCACAGATCATTATAATACTATACTAGTCTTGGGTTACGTGTTTCAATAACTTATAAGTTTAAAAACTAGAAAAGCCGACTTCAATTTGATTACCTGCAGCTTCATCATCAGCTGATGATGATGGCAGCTCATTGGAGTTAACGTTTAATAAATTAGCAAGTCCTCATTGGACTTGCTCTGTGAGGTAATGCATTGTTATAGGCAGAAGTTACTACTTAACATCAGGTGAGCTATCAACTTATTCAATTATCATTAAAAAAAAATTGCAATATTTATAAGTAGGTATGGCAATTAACTTTTATCTTAGTCCAACAGTTTCCCGTTCATTCATTTAAAAACATAAATAAACCCAATTTTGTACATTATTACCTTTTTGCAGAATAGCGATCGAAAACCTTAGTAGGGCCTATTGAATTTTTGAACGATTACTGGCTGTAAATAATAAGAAAACGATTGTTTGCTCGCTCGCACACGCCTGTTTTATAGCTTCCGTGCTTGTGCACTTGTTTGCTTGTTTGTGGGTAATAAACATACCTAGCTAGGTATACGTAATGTACAATTGCAAAGTATTTTATGGAGTTATACTTGTAAGTTGTATACTTCTTTTAGTTTTTAGACCGTTTCTCAATTAATAGTTTTTACTTTTTTAGCCATATACCCATGCCCATTATGAGCTTAAATCGGAAAGCAGAATTGATACCACTAGACGTTTGATACTTAGATTAGATTAGAAAATTCTTTATTGCACTTTAAAAATCGTACAGAGGCGAGTTTAATGCTATTTAGCATTATCTACCAACTAACCTGGGCGTAGTGTGGAGATGATGGTAGTGCTTCTAATGTAAAACTTCAAAAGGAAACAACAACGCCTTTAAAACTACATTAACCTACAAAACATACTATATAAGTTGGATAAATATAATACACATACATACATTACATACCTAACCTAAAAAACAACACATAATAGACTAGAATACATATATACCTACTATATTATACTTAAAATTATATACATATATTGATACTCTCTTGATTTTAAAGATATCTAAGCAACAGTTTTGGAAACTTTCCAGAAACTTGCTACGCTGAAACTGCAGTGTAGTCACTAATCAGTAGGTTGGCATGAGCTCATGCCAACCTACTCGGGCTGATTCATAATATGAACCTCAAACAATGTTACGTACCTCTTCCATCCGGTCAACTAGTCAAAGGTCCCCGGCACCGCGGGAAAGCCGTCCCAGATCAGCTAATTGTCCGTTATTCCACTGATTAAAGCACAGCTTGCCACTAATGAGTGACTCACTACTCGATAGGGAGTTTTACATCATACGATAAAAGTTTCATTTTGTGATAAACTGGGCAATAAACTTACGACTTACTACTTATGGACTTGTTTACTATGGTCCATTATTGTAATGTACGGTTTCCTGGAAGAAACCGCTTTCAGCGATAAGGCACATTGTATTGCATTTTAGTTGTAGTAGAGCTCTGTGAGAGCTCGTCCGGGGAAGTACTACCACCGTACCTATTTCTGCCGCCAAGCAGCGATGCTCGCATTGCTGTGTTCCGGTTTGAAGGGTAAAGGCGCCGGTGTAATTACAGGCACGTGGGACTTCAAGATCTTTACGTCTCACGAGTGATGGACGCAGTGTATTGCCTTACAGGGCATGTCCTCATTGGACTTGCTCTGTGAGGTAATGCATTGTTATAGGCAGAAGTAGTTAAAATAAGAACCAACGTCTAATGAGCTGTCATTATTGTGACAAAAAACATATTTATTGACAGTACACATAATTACGCACTTGGTGGCCACGCAACTTAGCCACAAGTGCGCATGCAGTCTTAATTAAGAATGGCATATTCATTTAGCTTCAACATGATCAGCCTCGCACACGTAAAACGAGCGAATAATAACACAAATAAACCTAAAAAAAAGTAGAATGAATCATGCGCGTAATGCACCGCTTTTACACTTCACTTCAATACTTCCTACCTATATACTTATGTCGAAAAAAGTAGTAAAACCCTTTCACTACTTTTTTCGTTTCAACTTTCGTTTTTTTTTCTTTTTTTTCCTTTCAATCTTATAAGTAGCAGGCTCTAAAAAGTCTTTTAATCTGGCGTTAAATGCTTTCTCACAGACAGTCATCTTTCTCAATCAACAACAACGCACGATTTTATTGTTTTCTGACCAATCGCTACGGGCGACTACTTTTTAATTTCCCATGAAAACAGTGGGTTTGTACTATACGTACTAGAGGAGCTAACGTGCTTAATCGGATGTCACATTTATTTGTGATGCATAAAGGGTGCATACCGTCCAATTATCCAGTAAAATGTGACGTAATTTCTTCTTCTTTTATTTATGGCCTTTGTCCGTCATTTTGACGGTGTTTGCCAGTGTTACGTGAGTTATTTGAAATAATATAAGTCAAGTCAAGTCATCGTCAAGTCGGGTGTCGTTTGTTTTATAGGCTAAATAGTGGATATTTTTCTTCAATAATTAGAGACGAATTATCACATTCAAAGAAACCACTTACACACATTTATTCCAATGGCTCACACTTTATGTTACGATCTAAGTATTATTGGTTAAAATTCCACCATAATTAAACAATAAGACTCACAATAACACAAGAAAAACGTGAAGGTGATGTTTAAAAAAATGTCAAAACTCGAATCGACGTAATTTCAACTTTTTCATCCATTTACGCGCCTCGTTTGGAACAGTACTTTTACATGTGATTGTCACCTTTAGTTTTTTTTTAATTCATGAAATTGGTTAATGTTAACAGCCTCTTTATTAACTTAACTGTTCTTGTATTTCTGGTTGTTATAGTTTTATGTCAAATACATTGGTAGTTAACTACAGTGTAATTTTAAATCATCATGTTCTTAAATGGTCAAACTGAGGGCGAATAGGTACTCGTAAAAAGTTTTTTTTCTTTTTTATGATAAATGTAATGGAATCAGCTAATAGCTCACCTGATGTTAAGTAGTAGCTTCTGCCTATAACAATGCATTACCTCGCAGAGCAAGTCCAATGAGGACGTGTCCTGTAAGGCAATGCACTGCGTCCATCACTCTGAGACGTAAAGATCTTGAAGTCTCATGTGCCTGCAATTACACCGGCGCCCTTACCCTTCAAACCGGAACACAGCAATGCGAGCATCGCTGCTTGGCGGCAGAAATAGGTACGGTGGTAGTACTTCCCCGGACGAGCTCTCACCTAGAGCTCTACTACTACTAAGATCTAGTAAATATAAAATTGTGATTTAGATAGGTCATAAAAATCACAAAATTACCTCTGTGACTTTTATGATATCCCAATCCCAACCCAGTTGCAATGATATTTTGACTAAATTATTAAGAGAATTACCCTCTGATTATCAACATCATTAATTACAAAGTTAGCAAGAACAAAGGGTGAATGCTCTACGAACAAAAAACAAACAGACAAACTGACAGACTGAAGCCCGCATGTCATTATTATCACTTAAAACTGATTATTACGTTAATTATTGTGACGCGTCAGATTGCTTATTAAGGGTATTCTTGATGACACAATCAAAATTTTCTAATTAATGATTCGTTAAAAAATGCTTAAAGCTTTTTGAAAATTGTTGTAGTTCTCTCATTCCCATACCATTATAAGAATTTTACGTATAGTATAATATTATGATCTGTGCTTATACTTTGTAACAAATGTGACCGCCATTTGTTTTTCCTTTTTTTTTTTATTATTTTGACGTGTCAGATTGCAATCTTTTTTAAAAGATTCGTAATAAAAAAATTTAGAACTGGGTAACAATCATTTTTCGCCTCTTGTAGTCTACTTTACTTACCTACCTATTATTAAAAACCCATACGAATGTAATCTAAATAATCTTCATTGTTTTCTAGATATCCTCCGAGAATTTTTGATTATACTTTATTCATTGTGCGTAAGTACTTTTATCATCAAGTTTTTTTTTTATTTGCATTTTTATTATTTTTGTTTTTTTATTCTAATCACAGACAATGTGGCCATCACGTGCTCATCTCTCAACACCATCAACCATAGAGCCACCTTCAAATCCAAATCTAAAGTTAGACCACCATACAATATGTCTGATGTTAATGATTTGATAATTACGATCTGTTTGGAACATCCTGTATGCCATAGATTGTAGAAACAGATGAGGCAGACATTGACGTAAAATATAAATAAGTTCACTACTGCAATCTTCAAGTACTAACCGGACTGGACCCACACCGGGCTGGACGAACTATATCAAACCGTACAGGAATGGATCAGATTGGGCTTAACCGTACCGGATAGGATCAGACCGAAGTAGACTAAATCTCGTGTTAAAAAACTTTGGCAATGTAAGTGTGATATAAGTGCGTTGAAAGTGTGTTTATATTACGTGGGCTGTATTTAAAACTCGCTGTAGTAAAACTCAAATTTTTTGCAAACGAGTCAAGGGTCATCATATAAAAATCGAAAACCAACGGTTTTATTTACGAAAAAGTCCTGACTGACTGGTGAGACTGATCGACTAACTCTTCTGCCGGCTGCTCTTTGACCCGTCACACGCGCAAAGTTGCGTGTGCGCACATGCGGGCGCAACTTATCAGCGATCTGGACAATTGGTAAAAAAGGCCCCGACAGTAAACCCAGCCGTAAATTGCTAAAACGGTTAAACTTGATTCAGTTTACGATTTTAGTTGAAGATTGCTCTTTTCTATGCGGGCATTATTGTTTACTATTTATTAATTAACTTTAACGGTCCAATAGACCATGTGGTTTTACGTTTTTTTTATAATTCGACTCGAGTTTACGAGTTTTTAACGATTATGACACATTTATGTCTCAAAATCTCATGATACATGTGTTACAAATTATACATTGTGATAAAATTATCAACTCTATTCAGAGAATTCATTTTACGCTGGTTATAACAAGCTGTTTTTGTGGAATGTACTGGATTTTTTTTATCCAACCAATTTTGTACCACTGCTGGGCTCAGTTCTAGAAACACTGGGCACACGCGCAGGGTCAACTACATCCCGATCTGAACATCACTGGTCAACGTTACGTGGTAGGCGTGTGATAAGTGTGTTTCTATTGCATACTTTTTCATATAGAACCAAAGATTCAGATATCATAATGTGTTGCATACATTGGACCAGTTCTTCCTAGCGTATCTTGAATAGACATTTGAGCAGCGCCCCTAGCGAGAAATTTACATAGCTGATAATTCTCCATACAAAAATATCATCATCATCATCAACCTATATCAGTCCACTGCTGGACGTAGGTCTCTCCAAAGACGCGCTCTAGGACTTATGGTTTAGGCTGTGCGTTGATTCTCTTCAAAAGAGTCAGCTTCAAAAGAGTTTTATATATATTGATGATATAGGTAGCCGTTTGACCACAATCTCACCTGATGTTAAGTCGATGTGGTCGACGATGTAGCACGCTTTCCTAGAAGATACCTATTCACTCTATTCTTGAAAACTTCCAAATTATAGTCATTCGGGAACACAGACGCCGGCAACTAGTTCCACTCTTTGGCTGTCCGCATAAGAAATGATGACGCAAAGCGTTTAGTGCAGATAGGTGGCATATCAACCATTTAGGGGTGCCTCATCTCCGTGAGGTCCGGTGATGGAATGGAACATAATTACTTAATTTTATTATTAGTCCTTATAATGTGCATGAGAACTAACGATCTAGGTTGTCAGCACATGTGGTGACATGCACATGCTAGGAACTAGAAGTCTTGTGTCTCTAAGTTATGGTAACCGTCATAACATGGCCGTATGAGTATCCTGCTTATCTAGCAACCGGGGCGTGACAAGGCCAGAGCCCGTAGTCTGTGTATTTGTTTTACTTTCGATTCGAGTATAGCACACGCAAACGCATTCGCAAAACGAGAAATTTTGTATGAAATCCGGATAAGCGCCTCTAGCGGGAGATTTGGGAATTGTGTAATTCCCAACAAAATGACTCGCCTTGCGAATGCGTTTGCGTGTGCTACACTCGAGTCGAAAGTCAAAACAAATGCACATACTACGGGCCCGTACTCATTACCGTAGTGATTTTTTATGAAATAATGAAAAATTTATGAAAAACTATTTTTTTACTTTATATCTTATAATGTAATAAATAAGTAGTTCTTATAGAAAAAAAAATATTTTTTCTGTATAGTGTAATAATTTTTTCCTGAAAACATTTTTGAGTGTTAGGTTAGTATGATGAGGTGTCCTACCTTAAGTATTACGGAAGTAATATAGCGGTACAGTTATCTTAGGTAACAAAATTCATAATAAAACTAAATAGATTGTCACGGAAACTAAGTAACAAGTGGGCAGATGTGTTAAAAACGATGCAGATTCTTACAATTTCATTTAATAATAAATAGAGCTTCCTGTTAGGTTAAGAAATTAGTAGACTTTAGTATTATTTCAGGTTTAAATGATTCTAGGGGTCTCTACTAAAAGTGTACTTAGTGCACCCGGGTGAATTACCCCAGGTGAATTAAGTATACCGCCCCTCACTTTTACGTATATTATTATGTAATCTGTGCTTTTAGTAAATGCCAAACAAGGACAATACCAATATATACAAAGACAATACGCATATTATATTATAGGGTTTTATTTTCCCTTCGTATAGCCAGTCACACGACTCACAATAAAACTCAAAAAATTTAAATCAATAATGATTAAGGCACCAATCCCAAAAATATCACAGAATATCCCTCAACTCGACGGACATCACAATACAAATAAAATTAAACTTAAGGCTCCTGCCCCACAAGCCCATGGGCCACACAAATTAGAGACGAGAAAAATTGAATAACCCTCCAGCGGCCACCGATCGGCAATATCAATGACGTTTAACCCTAAACATAATCGAGCCGATTCTAAACTACCTCGGGGGCACCGGGGTCGTATTGTGCCTGTGTGAAATTGCCGAGTCTTTTTTGCAATAAAACTGCTCCCTTGCTTTAAAATGGGGGTCTTTCACGCCCCGGGTGGTTAGAGCCGCACTAGCGCCCTCTGTTGACGGTTTCCGAGTGATTATGTAAGTAGGGATAATACTTTTTGTAATACCGGTAAGGATATTTGATATTGGTTACCCTTGTAAATACGTTCTGGACATCATTTTACGGATTTACGTACCAAATAAAAAAAAACCACTAACTTAGGCATGATTCCTAGATATTATGTACATATTTTTGAAGATATAAGAATAGTAGGTAGGTAATTAAAGCATTATATTTTGTTTGCATGCCTACTTTTTCAAAGGTTTCAGAAATTGCAATTCAAATTGATTTCAAAAAGCTCCAAAACCACTTTCTAAAACAAACCAAAAAATATTATTGCAACTTTTAAAAGCAACAAAAATCTTCAAAGCTTAAACCGCCGAGTAAACCCGTTAACCCTTCGCAACCGACGGCATATTTTCCGCCGGTTGGTCCCGCGTGTCGCCAAAACGACCCCATAATTGATAAGTAAAGGAAAAGAAGAGTACCGCCTTATACATATTTATGAGATCCCGAAATTGCTACGGGACCATGCGAACAGGAGCACTTGCCATCGACGTCTCATTATGTTTTTAGGGTTCTTTGTTACGTCGCTTTGATGTTCAGCTTAAATCGGTGGATTTTCTTTAGTTTTACATGATTTGAGGGTTAAATGGGTTGAATTAGAATTTAAAGAGGGACGATACTGTATCTGAACCACTATCTAAATAAAAATTGGTATGAATAATACTGAGTAGGATATTGTAGGCAAAACTAAACTGAGATATAAAAATACGTTATTTGTTATTATTTGTATTTATGGTTTTAACTTTTAACTATTATGATAATCCCAACTATTTTTGTGGTATCTACAAAAATAGTCTTCTGATACCCACCATGGCACTAGAACTAGTGTGTAGGAATTTTTTCATAAATTTAGTAAATCATTTAGAAGAAAAAAAGTTTATTTATGAAAACGTAAGTCAAGGAACTGGCGTACTAATGAGGAGGTCTATACCCAGCAGTGGGTGCATACAGGCTGAATAGATAGATAGATAAGTCAAGTAACTGTATAATTTTCATGTAGAGACAAAAACGAGGTGTAATATAGAGGTGTATTTACCTTATTTCCAAGTTTATTTGCAAGAGTCTTCATAATTTTAGAAGACGGATCCACTAAGCGCTGCGTACAAGTTTATAAGCGCGGGGCGCGATGGTGCGTTCAAAAACACAATAAACAGTAACTTTACGCGAAAACTCCGAAACATTACACCGCTCTTTACGACAATAATCCATTTTTGAACGTTTTGAGAATTCTTTGCGGTTTTATTAATGTTTTGTGCGGTAAAAGTTGGTAATGCGCGTTTTCAGTTTTGTTTAAACGCTTTTTTGTGGTATTTGGATACTTTCGTCTGTGAAAAATAAAGATTTGTTTAAAACAATGATTTAGTAAAAATATTTAGTTTAGACATACCTATATTTGACAAGCTACCAAGACGCCCTAAAAAGGTATATAGGTACAAGACAACCAACTTAATAAGTAGGTAGGTACACTTAGTAGCTGTTTGGACACCGTGTATATATAAATTATGTGGGTAATACTGATTCATTATTAACATCTTTATATAATTATTTATTTATATGTGCGTCCCGTTCTTACCTAATGCTTCTGTCCATCCAAAATCCATTTTCACTTTTGTATTAAATATTTTTGTTTTTTTTTGCACACCCTAGTAGGGTAGATTTACATTTAATAATGCTACTAATTTATAATACCTCTACACATACAGATGTAATTCTGCAAATAAATATACTTTGACTTTGACTTTGACTGTGAAAGGTTGTCTGGAAGAGATCGCTTATAGCGATAAAACCGCCCATTGTACCTCATACTTAAAACTTATTTCTCTTTTATTATTTTTCTTCTTTTCTTGGTGTGCAATAAAGAACATATATATCTATCTGGTCAGGCCAGCTTATTAGGTTAAATAATAATGATAATAACTCTTGAATAATATTCCACATTTAAATACAATGCTTGTTGACACGCCATATCTATAATTAAACCGTTCATGAGCGTTAATGAATGAAATCATATTTTATACAGACAACAAGTCTCCATGTGTATGAATTGTATGAATATGAGGCACAATCATCGGTTTCCGGCCGACTGTTGTGTTTCATTTAACATCCGCGGTGGTATGATTTGTGGCTGTAGAATCACATGTGGTGGTAGAAAATAAAAATAGATGAGCAGTTTTATGCGACATCACTTTGTTTTGCTACCCATGTGGTATTGAACGAGCGAAGCGAGCGAAGATCTTAAGTGTCAACTTCGGCGAATTGGTTATGTATATTTGTATGTAAGTTTGTTAGAGAACAACTTTCGAAACGCTTATCTCGAACCTTATGATCAGTTCGACTCTGATTTTACTCTAATACGCCATGATGTGTTGATGACGTCACGCGATGAAGTCAAAATGGGTTCAAAACATTTCACAAATAGGTTAAACCAGTTTTCGGCTAAGATATAACGTCATCTTTATTAAACTAAAATCGCAGCCGAAATAAGCACACCGAGGCCCCGGATCTGTAAAGAAATTTTTATATCGACAGATTATTACAATATTTTAAGTTAAGTCGTGAAGAGTGGTCCACAACTGGAACATGCTGCCTGAGGACGTTGTTACTGCTGACTCCATAAATGCCTTCAAAAATAAACTCGACAACTGGCTACGAATAAATAAATCTGTGCTTAAAAAAAGTGACTAAAAAAGACATTTCAACACTGTGTGACGTAGACATAACAGCGAAAGCTGCTCGTCTATAAACTAATAAATAAGTAAATAGCCTCTCGGATCTCTTAATACTCAAAGCTTTGAGAAATTAGGACCATAAATCGTCCAGAATTTCAAGAAACAAAAAACATGATATTTGGAACCAGTTTGAATACTCTGAATAACTACTCTGAAATAATAGTACAATTGTAAAGTTAGTATATTTCCCATTGCATCCATCATAGTCATTAGGTAGGTACCTATCAGAGCTGAGTGATATGTCTAGATATTTTTGATGCTAATGTCTTCCAATGAACATTAGTGGTGGTACAGAGTAATAAAAATCTTGAACATGTGTTGTGGACGACAGACTGATGGGCGCGATTCGCTGCAAATAACGTAACTTTGTTGCGATCAGTTTCAATCAATTTAAAAATAATAAATAGTTTTAATTCATGACAATTTTGTGATTACTAATGGATAGAGTCACTATTACAGTTTCTAATGGTTCCCAAAATTTCTAAGGTTATATAATTATACTATAGGTACGTATCATAAGTATGTATTTACAAAAAAAAGTACATAATAAGTATTATATCAGCAATCTAGTTCCTATAGTACAAGATCTGCTTAGTTCGGGACTAGAGGGCGTTGTGTGTAACGTCCAAGGAAGGATATATTTATATTTATAATTATTATACTCTATGTTGGTAGTACTAGTACTTACCTTTACCGACATAGGTACTGAGCCCTGAGTCTATCTCGGTGTTGTGTTTTCTTGCTATTTTTGGCATTCGGAAACGGATTCGCAAAGTGAAAAATTTTGAAAATTGTGAAACTGTTTTTGCAAGTCTATCTACGTCTATAGACTCGCAGAAACAGTTCCCAAATCTCCTGCTAGAGGCGCTTATCTGGTTTTCATACAAAAATTTTCACTTTGCGAATCCGTTTCCGAATGCCAAAAATAGCAAGAAAACACAACACCGAGATAGACTCAGGGCTCAGTATGAAATAAAATCTTTATTTTTAGTCAAACTTTGATAGCAACTCATGCAGTTGATTGCAATCGCAAAGACGATATTAATTGTTTCAATCAGAAATTGACTAAAACTGATGGTATCCAAGATCCACGGGTGTATTTCGTTCCTAACATAATTTTGCTACATTCCCGTTTAGTCCAGTTTTTAACCCATAAATAAGTAACTGGATAAAAAAAGTAACGTAATGGCTTATAAATAAAATAAATAAATATTCACGGACACTTAACACAACGCCTTCTAGTCCCAAACTAAGCAAAGCTTGTACGATGGAAACTAGATGGTTGATATAATACATACATACATTTTTTTTTTGTAAATACATACTTATAATACATAGAAACACCCAGACACAGAACAAACATCTATGTTTATAACACACAAGTTTGTTCTCGGTGGGGATCGAACCCACGACCCACAGCACGGAAGGCAGAGCTACTACCGACTGAGCCATGACGCCTGTCATAGTAGGCTTAGTAACACTATTTTGGCGTATGACCAGATTCAAACCTACGCACTTCAGAAGTCAGCACTAGACCAATGATCATCTTTTCACATTACAATGTAAATTAATGAAGCAGCCTAGCCGAGGTCAGTGACCGCACCACATGACTGACTTCCTGCCCCATTCACTTAGTATTTACATGTGCAAATTATAATGGCGAATTATATCTGTACTTGTGTGAGACTTTGTGTACTTATATATGATCAAACGAACTTCTAAGTGAAGTTCGATCATTATTATATGAGTTGCTTCATTAGAATATATGAATTATTACACTGTAGTTTCCTTATTTACATGGTAACTCCGCACATTTTTTAAAGATTTTTTAAAACAACTAGAAACGTATTTCCGGTCTGTCCCAACCCTAGTGCGCCATCTTGTTGTTTGTTCATTTTTTAGAGCTATGTAACCTATACAAAACTTTCTATTTCATGGGAAAAGCATTAGGGAGGGAGGGTGTTCATATATTCTAATGAAGCAACTCATATAATAATGATCGAACTTCACTTAGAAGTTCGTTTGATCATATATTATATATTCGTTGCTTCATTATTCATATATGAATTATTACACTGTAGATGTTAAGAGCAGAAAGTTTTCAAATTAAAAGCATAATTATAATTAAAGTTTTAATCATAATAATACATACAATAATTTTTATCACTTCCTTAAGTACTTAGGTACCTACCTAAGTTTACTTCTAAATTAGAATTTTTTATCATTGACAAATTAACTTATTGATTTTGAGATGATAAACAAACAGATTGTGCAAATTCGCTTTCATTAATTATAGTTCGGTTGTAAAACCGGGCAAAAGAGTTGGACGAGCTAGTCCAGCCAGCCGTCTTGCGAATAGTTTCGATATTAACTCCAGCAGAGCTCGCAGCGGAGGTCGACGCATGCCGCGTACTATGAGCACCAAATACACTTATGTTAACCCCGCTCTCTGCCAGGACTTGTTTAATCCATCTGCTTATGGACTGTGTCGTAGCTGCCTTGTGAGGCCGCTTGTGCGTCAGCAGCAGCCTATTTGTTCCTTCAGGTCTGATATTTCTAGTTTTAGAAATATAGTCTGAGAGAACTGTCGCTGGGCAAATACTAGTATTTTCCCTAAAGTATGGCAGGAATAAAATAGGTTGGTCTCTACCGGGTGCAGATGTTTTTATAATATCGGTTATGAGAATCTTAATACCATTATCTGAGAAGGAAATGTTATCTAGCTTGATCAGAGAAAGCGTCTGCACCCTGTGAGCAGTGCATATAGCTAAAGAGATGACTAGTTTCTTTGTGATCTTTTCAAGAGAAAGATCCGTATTAGGAATCCATGTGGAAATAAGGTTCAATACTAATTGAGGATCCCAGGTGCTGGAATATTTAGACTTTACGGGCTTTATTTTGTATGCACCCTTAAGTAATCGCTTAATGCATTCGTCCGAGCCGATATTATTACCAATGAAAACTGACAAAGCAGAACGGTGTGAATTTAGACTGCCATATGCACAACCATTATTGAATTGTGTTGCTAGAAATGTAAGAATTGATGTCTTCGGTGGCTGATATACATCAATATCTTTTGTGGTGCAATATTCCCACCATAATTTAAGTGAGGTGTTATATTGTTTAATGGTACTATCCGAGAGCGAGGATAACATCAGTGTTGATGATTCCGGGCAGGCACCCTTTCTCGAGAACGACTCCCGGAGAGCCTCGCGACAGCCAGGGTAAGGTTCTTGTGGAGGGGGTGATGATCTCTGAAATGAGATTGTAAAAGTTTTTTATTGGGGTTTAAATAATAAACATCCGAAACTATAAGATTTTGAAGGAGCGGAAACCATGGCTGTGAGGGCCAGTAGGGATACACCAGTATACCATGCGCCTCGTCTTCAATAATTTTTCTGAGGCATTTGAGTACCAACGAGAATGGTGGAAAGGCGTAAAAATAGTCTGTGTGCCAGTTTAACGTGAATGCGTCTATGGTTTCCGCGTCAGGATCTTGTTTCCATGAAACAAATCGGTTACATTTAGCGTTATCTCGTGATGCAAAAAGGTCTATTTCTGGATTTCCAAAATATCGTGTGATTTCTACATAGGCCTCATCGGAAAGCGTCCATTCAGTGTCTGGGTTGACTAATCTGGAGGCGGCGTCTGCGTGGTTTTGCTTGGTATTCACATAAGACGCGAATATCCAAAGCCCGCGCTGCTCACACCACTTCCAAAGTGACCGAGATAAGTCGTTAAGGTGGGGGTATTGTATACCTCCCATACGATTCACATAACTAATCGCAGTTGTGTTATCTACACGTAGTAATATTGCACAGTTAGTTACATTATTGGCAAAAGATTTCAAGCCCAGAAAAACAGCCATTAGTTCTAAGTAATTTATATGGTTTTCTTTTTCTGCGGCCTTCCATTTACCACTTACTTCCTTGTTCTTACAGACAGCACCCCATCCAGTTCTAGAAGCATCGGAATAAATTTCGAGTTCAAAGTTTGGTTGCCTCATGACTTGGAATGTAGTATGGATGTTTGACGACCACCACATTAGATCCTCCAATATTACCTTAGGGAGGTTAATATTGACTTCATAATTGTTATGTCTAAGCAAAGCTAGATATTTTTGTCGTTCTAAAACCTTTGTGTACATCCATCCGTACTTAGCTGCCGGACATGCGGCAACCAAAACTCCAATAAGTTGGGCGAACTCACGAATAGAACATAATGGTAACTTAGTAAACTTTTTAACCAACTTTGCAATTTTACTTCGTTTATCGGAGGGTAAACTTATGCTTAGACTTCGCGTGTTGTAAACAAACCCTAAAAACTTGCCGGATTGTAGTGGCATCAAACTACTTTTGTCGTAGTTGATGACGAAACCTAGACAACGGAGTAACCTCAAAGTTTCTTTGACGTTCTCTTCACATTGATCGTAATTATTGCCTATGCATAAAATATCATCTAAATAACACACGGATGGAAAACCCCGAAATCTGAGAACAGCTAAAACTTCCCTCATGAGTTTAGTAAATATCCGAGGTGCTACAGATAAACCGAACGGGAGGGCATTAAACGCGTACGTGTATGTTTTGGTGGAATTATTAGGTCGAAACTGAAATTTCAAATACTTACGATCAGAAGGTCGAATAGGCAAGAGGAAATATGCATCCTTCAGATCGATGGTGGCTAAGTACCCATCACGTGGTATTAATTTACACGCCGTTCGGTAATCTTCCATTTTAAAATGCTCATTACGTATTAATTTGTTTAAAGGTTTTAAATTTAATATAAAACGTTTGTCGCCGTTAGGTTTTGGAATGAGGAATATTTTGGAAATAAATTGGTCATTTGTTATACTGCATTCAGAAATAGCACCTATTTTGATTAATTTATTAATAGCCTCTAACATACTTAAGTTTTCAGTGAATGATAAGTTATTTTGCGGAATATGCGACTGACTTACGACTGATCGAAATGGTATGGAATAACCATACTTTATCCAATCCAGAACTACATTGTTGTTTGTTATTTTTAACCAACAATCGTAAAAGTGAGTAAGTCTGCCCGCATGTACCTGAGCTAGTGGTGACTTTGCGCCGGGACACGTGATTTGTCCTGGGTCGTACTCCGCTGAGGTTGTTGCGCTGGCGCTGTGTAAGGTCGGCGAGCTCCTGAGGTCGGTGCTGGCCTCTTGTTGTAACCTCCTCGCCCCCCCCTGTTGGCCGGGTACCGAGGAGGCGCGTTCCAGTTTCCCTGGTAGGAAGACCGGTTGCCGGAAGTCGAAGCCGTGGCTTTTTGAGGTTTAGCAGGCTTTTTTATAGAGAGGCCTTGTTTCTCGATAGCCTTGGCGGCCTTTATTTTCTCTGAAAGCGATGACCCGAACAACGACTCATCTCGCTCGGATTCGCTAATCATGTGCAAAAATGATTTGTCTAAACTGGGCGTGATCAGCTTCGTACGGCTCTGCGTTGCTAAGTAATGTGAATCACATAACAGTCGGCAACCATTGCTTAGATGTTTCATCGCTTGGATCTTGTTGTCGCTCTTTAAGAGCAAATCCATACCTCTGTTGATGGCCGTTATACCCGCACCAAGCTGCTGTTGTGATGATGCGACAGTTTTATCACGATTACGAACCATGTCCGGTACAGCGGCCGAAATCTCTGCGTTCAATTTTGGCGCTTGTAAGAGCTTACAGTTGTCCGGTATCAAATAGTCTTTCAGCAGTTTATCCTTGCTTTCTTTAGGCATACCTTTCTTGAGTAAAGGGAGCCACAATTTTGACAAATTGTCATGTATGTTTTCGCCGTAATCAGGTGAGTCGGACGTGGATTCTCCAAGAGCGGACAAAAGTTCTGGGTCCAGCTCTGCTGCGACTTCATTTTGCAGACTAGGCACACCCAATTCACTATTTGGGTCGGGATTATCATTTAATCCCAGCTCCGCGTCTTGTGTGATGCCTGGTTCGACCGGCGTTGACTCGTGGATTACGTCATAGGCTTGTCCGTTTTCCTCCTTATCTAAAATTACAATTTGCAATTTAGATTTTGAAAAGGAAAAATTGAGGGTAGTTGAAGAGAAAAAAAAAAAAAAAAAATTCGCAGAGGAACGTTACATCTGTTTTAGATTGTACGTATTTTCTGCTTAGGTCATCGTTGGAGACTCGCAGTCAACCCCAATGCCAATTGTTACCTAATTAGTACCCTAGTTTTGGGAAATGTCAGAGTTATTAACTCGCAGTTAATCCCAGTGCATTCCAAAGCTATTATTTAGTTATTTAGGTACATCGTACGTCGTACGTAGGTAACAATACACAAAACACTTAGGTATTGAACACTTTACTAACCTTCACTATCAGACGACGAATCAATCGGGGAAATTATCCTCCGTCTTCGTCGTTCACTTTCTTCAATTTTCTTTATTTTTCTTGCGTATCGATCTATTTGAGACTGCGCACTTCTTTTCGGCATGATGTCGGAAGGCGCGTGCGATAGTTACCGCGCACAAAAAAGGAATGAACAAACAACAAGATGGCGCACTAGGGTTGGGACAGACCGGAAATACGTTTCTAGTTGTTTTAAAAAATCTTTAAAAAATGTGCGGAGTTACCATGTAAATAAGGAAACTACAGTGTAATAATTCATATATGAATAATGAAGCAACGAATATATAATTCTTGTTATCTTTTCTCAACAAAAATTTCGAAACAGAATCTCGCCAGAATTTATCTGCCGTTAAACGTAAAGCCATAGGATTTTTAGTCCATGAGTGTCTGGGTTTTATGTTAAGGTAAGATAACTTCTCTCTCATATTTTGAACTAACTAATACCCGCGACTTTGTACACGTGCGAAGTTGTTTTGGTGTGTTTAATTTAAAACAATGTGATAAAGTCAATGACTAAGCTTTAAAATAATGGTACCCATTTTGCTCCATTTAATTTGATCATATCAAAACACAGATTAGGTAATGATTTTTTTTTTGACAGGCTTCATGGCTCAGTCGGTAGTAGCTCTGCCTTCCGTGCTGTGGGTCGTGGGTTCGATCCCCACCGAGAACAAACATTTGTGTGTTGTAAACATAGATGTTTGTTCTGTGTCTGGGTGTTTCTATGTATTATAAGTATGTATTTACTAAAAAAAAAATGTATGTATGTATTCTATCAGCCATCTAGTTTCCATCGTACAAGCTTTGCTTAGTTTGGGACTAGAAGGCGTTGTGTTAAGTGTCCGTGAATATTTATTATTATTTATTTATTTATTATTATTTTTTTAATTTATTCACCCAGATAACAAATAAAGCCACGGAACAATATAAAATAATCACCTGCAGAAGCCCAACGCAATCCCTTTTAATATAGCCTTTGAAATTCTGGAATTTTGGTTATCAGGGTAATTCGCAGGCAAACGAGTACACGTCAGAAACACTGCGGGTCATTTCTACCGTGTCTGTTATTGAAGGGTTAATAAGGTTCCACTGGACGAAGGTAAAGTTTCCTGTAAATGCGAACGTAATTTAGCGGTACGCGCTTTCAAAGTTACGTTTAACGGCAGATAAATTCTGTCGAGATTCTGTTTCGAAATTTTTGTTGAGAAAAGATAACAAAAATAAGTACCTAACTACATACAACGTGGTAAAAACAATTAAAAAATTTGAGGTCGCCACTGTCTTTGTAATAAATCAATTCGTTCATTCTTTCTTTTGTATGAAAATGAATGAACAAAATATTTTCAAAATTTTTACAAACTTAAATTTAATTTAACGTCTTCATTTCAAGTATTTAAAAAGGTTTCAAATAATAAGTAATTTTATCCATGACAGCAGCTTTTTAACCTTTGACCGCCGTAACCGAAACGTAACTGAAACGTAAACGTAATTACAAGTAGGTTTTTTAATTATACAGCAAACGTTACTTTGTAAGTGAAACAAAACAGTGTCTTCATCAAAAAATGGCAAAAGCGGCCAGTTCTTACTTCACTTACATTATACGGAGTTAATTAATGCAAAACATTACTGGCGAGGCTCCTGAACTGGCGACTTCGAAAAAAACACTAGAAAAAAATTGTACAAAAAAGTTGGAAATATAATAAATATGAATATCAATATATATAAAACTCTTTTGAAGCTGACTAAGAATCAACGCACAGCTTAAACTATAAGTCCTAGAGGTATGAAATTTGGAGGGTAGTATCCTTACATAGTGTAGGCGTGCATTAAGAAATAAATTTTGAAAAGTCACACTCTAAAGGGTTTAGAACGCGAGCAACGCCGCGGGCGATGGCTAGTTTATTATATTTCCAACTTTTTTGTGGTCTAAGCAAAGCTTGTACTATGGAAACTAGATTGCTTATAGAATACTTTTTCTTTTATTAACCTTTTTTGGTCCCACTGCTGGGCAAAGGTCTCCCCAACATCTTCCACTTTTCTCTCTCCCGGGCCTGCTCCCACCAACTTCTATCAAAGGCGTCGAGGTCGTCCCGCCAACGCTTTTTAGGGCGTCAAAGAGAAAAATGATTTCTGTAAAATCTCGTAGCGATTTCGTAGCAGTTTCGTAGCCCCATTTTCCCAAAAGCGTAGCATCAAGCAGGTAGTTCGCTTCTAAAATCATTTGGCCTTCTACGAGAGGCGTTTCGCAGAATTGCCCTATTTCTGATGTTTACTTTTAATCTGCAGTCGAAATTTTATTTCTAATGTCTTTTGCATTTTAAACGGTAGAGCGTTTTGTTGCTTTTAGGAGGGAAATATCATTTAGAGAATACACTGAATACAATCTTTAGATTTTTTTATTATTTAACTAGAGGGTTATAGGTGTAGGACGCCCTCCAGCTAGGTGGGGTGACGATCTGAGACATGTAGCTTGCAAACACTGGATGAGAAGAGCCGAAGACAATTATAAAGTGCACATTAACTCCTTGCAACGGACTGCCATATTTTTTTATTCTAATATATAAAACTCTTTTGAAGCTGACTGACAATCAACGCACAGCCTAAACTATAAGGCCTAGAGGTATGAAATTTGGAGGGTAGTATCCTTATATATTGTAGGGGAGCACTAAGAAAGGAATTTTGAAACGTCACACTCTAAAGGGTAGAACGCGAGCAACGCCGCGGGCGACGGCTAGTTCTAATATATAAAACTCTTTTGAAGCTGACTGACAATCAACGCACAGCCTAAACTATAAAGCCTAGACGTATGAAATTTGGAGGGTAGTATTCTTATATACTGTAGGTGTGCACTATGAGAGGATTTTTGAAAATTCGCACCATAAGGGGTCTAAATTTAGGATCAAAGATTTTAACCAAATAACGCGCATGCTGCTAACACGCGAGCAAAGCCGCGGGAGACAGCTAGTTATTAGGTAAAATGTACATTCTCACGGAATTTGACAAACAGGAAATGTAAGCCTCTTACTCTAAAGAGTTTTTAGTAAAGCATATTTGCAAAAGTAGAAGTAAAAGGCATAAGTTCTAGAAATAGTAAGACACTAACTTTGACAAATTGAAACTAAATACAAGTTAGTGTCCTCTAACGAGTTTCAAACTAGCTATTATGTAAACTGTTCGCGACTACTTTGACAACAAAAAGGGTGAAAAAGTATAAAGGTCACAGTCCACTAAAACCAGTGTAGCAAACAGTGCGAATCGAGCTATAAGTTTTTTAGACAGTATTCTACATTTTCGCTTTGTGAAACTGGAACAACTCTTAAATTAAAAGAAATGAATGGAATGACTAATACTTGAAGCTTGTCAAGTAAGTATAATACGCTATAATTTTTTCATCGTTTTTGAACGGTTTTTTGCCCTTATATTTATGTGCACTTTCCTTTGCCCTTCTGTCAGTCTCCCGGATTTATATTATTATTCTAGTTGAAAGTATTTTAGTTTTATGTACCTATTTTACATAATTTTTCTATATTATATATTTTTTTTTAAGCAAGGCTCACGTTTGACCACTGTCTCAACTATGACGCGGTTGACGATGAATGATTGATTCATGATTGTTTTTTAGTATGATATTACTCCTGCATGATCAGTGCTTTAGTAGAGCGTAGACTTAAAGCGTAAAAAGCACTTTTCCCTTGCGGTATTTACCGGGTTAAATTAGAGTTAAGATAAATACTCGAGGCCGAAATAATTTGCATCTAGATGTGACATTAGAGGCTTGCTTTTATCTTTTTATACTCTGCATTATTTTATATTGGCCTTATGTCGTTGGGATAGAGTTTAATTTAGTTATATTTTTACAGTGACCGAAAAGGTTGAATAAAAGGAGTGTGGTCTACCCTTTGCAAGGGTAACAATTACGTATGGATATTTTTGGAAGTACTGAAGATTCTTTGGCAATGAGTGTCTTAATGGGGTAGTCACATACCCGTAAAATATTCGCGTTTATCAAAATTATGAATTGAAAAACAAAAAATCTTTGGTCTAGTCTAGCCTAAGTAGTTGACATTTTAGGGTCATTAGATCTTCTTCTTCTTCCTTACCCTATATGGCCTGTGTCTGTCGTTTCGACAGACAATTTTGCCAGTGCCAAGTGATAAATTTATTAGTATATGTCAAGTCAAGTCATTTGTCAAGTCGGCTGTCGTTTGTTTTGAAGAGAAAATGGTGGATTTTCTTTTCCAAACCTGAAACGACTTTTCACTTTCAGAGAAACCACTTTACACACATTTATTCCAATGGCTCACACTTTATGTTACGACCTAAGTATTATTGGTTAAAATTCCACCAAAATTAAACAATAATAATCATATACACAGTAAGCTAGGGATAAGAATACCTACGTCAAAAATTAAAATAGTCACGTGACTTAGTGTTCTCATCAGTGAAAGAACTTTTCAAATCGGTCCAGTAGTTTCGGACATATACAAACATACAAACAAACCTTTCTTCCTTATAATATTAGTAAAGATATACATAACTTGATAGCTGCTTGGGGTTTGAATCCCGCTCAACTGGATGTTATAATTTTTTTTTAAGCTACGTTTTCTATTATCTATCTGTTGTAGAATGCCAGCTTAATAGAAACTAACTAGATTGGTGCCAAAAAGAATATAAAACAAACAGTAGATATACAATAAGGAACGTACAGGAATGATAATAACCCGGGTCCAGTCGGGCCGGATTTGACCGTAAAGTAAGCGCGTACTGAATTTATTACGTTCGCTTCAGATTTCTCCGGGAATCGGACGGTGAAGCTTAGATTTTTATTAACCTTCTGTATTTCGGTTTCTTTAACAACAATTTGGTATCTTTTTTATTTTTTTAAATTTATTTATCGTTTTAAAAACACAACTTATTTTGTTAGACAGGCGTCATGGCTCAGTCGGTAGTAGCTCTGCCATCCGTGCTGTGGGTCGTGGGTTCGATCCCCATCGAGAACAAACATTTGTGAACTAAGGAAACCACAAGTATAATGCTACATGAGTCTTAAGAGTCGATAGCCTTACATTAGGTAGTCTGTTCAAACCATCTAAATAATTATTATGAACATAATAGGGAAGGTACCTTAATTTTTTGATATTTTATGACAACTTCGAAGTTTGTCATAAAATATACTAAGTTTATTTAGACTTTGTATAATTTATTTCTTTTTATTTCATTCTTATTTATTTTTATGAACATTTTCCTTGGCTAGGTTTTTCCTAATTATTTTTGTGATGTTACTGAATAAATTAGAATGGACTATCCACATTTTTTTTGTTATAAACTTAGTTTTTCCTCAGATTACTTCTAGAGCGTACCTTTACTAACTCTACTCAAATTTTGTCTTTACAAACTCTACACTCTTAGTTTTATATCAAGGCTTTAAAAAGTTTACAAACATAATTACATTGAGCAATTTTATTGTCTGTCCCAAAAAAAATTCGACATCATTAATTCTTTTTCTTTCTACTTTAGAAAAACTGAACCAGCACCTTCTGCAGCCGTCTCCCACGCCACAGAAGTATTCAACAAATATTTAAACAGTCTACATTATCCTTCGCCATTGAGGGGATGATCAGAATAATAGGATTTTCCTGGCGAGATTATGTCTGGATTATTTTTACACTGAGAGCGTAATAAAAATTTTCCGCAATACTGTTGAAACGAGTTTCCTGCCACGGGGAAACCAACCTAGCTACACCTAGAATAGGGTGTATATTTGATTGAGTGGGAGAAGCAGAATTTCATTTTGTCCCGAATAAAAATATCCTATACGACGGCTTTGCTTTATCATTGCGAAGCGGAGGTGTAATTAGTTTTCGCAGAAGCCTGATAGGAAGACTTATTCTGTTAGTTTTTTTATTTATGTGTATTGAACTTAAAATTCTTCAACTTTTAACTAAACGATCGAAAAATATTAAAGATCTTGATAATATCCTCACCTCACAGTTACGCAAGACTGCACTAAAACAAAAAAAAAATTGGTTATAAAAAAATTAAGATTAAGAGAAATCAAGAATATTTATTTTATTTATTTAAATGAAGAAAATTAATAGGACAAAAAGAAAAAAACAAGTGAGTCAAGACCAAAAGAAAAAAATATCTATGGTATAGTTATGATCATCATTGTGAAGTACTTCTGACTGTTTTTGCTACGCCGTAGCACCGTGTAGCTCTAACGTAGCTTTTACCACAGAATATTAGTGCAAGTGTGAAATTGTTTGTTTTTGCATTAATGGATAAGAAGGGTTAGAACTGACTTCGTTTCTTATATCAATAACTAGCCGTCAACCGCGGCGTTGCTCGCGTTCTACCCTTTAGAGTGTGACGTTTCAAAATTCCTTTCTTAGTGCACCCCTACACTATATAAGGATACTACCCTCCAAACTTCATACCTCTAGGACTTGTGGTTCAGGCTGTGCGTTGATTATCAGTCAGCTTCAAAAGAGTTTTATATGTATTGATGATAATTATAGTTTTTAAATTATACCAAGAGTAACTGTCGCTAATAACCAGCCCTAAGAATGACTTAGTATTATGGACACGAGTTTTGTCATTTTTTGAAACGACACATAGCACTTTTATTTTAATAGTTTTTCTTGTGTTATTGCGAGTATTGTTGTTTAATTATGGTGGAATTTTAACCAATAATACTTAGGTCGTAACATAAAGTGTGAGCCATTGGAATAAATGTGTGTAAAGTGGTTTTTCTGAATGTGAAAATTCGTGTTAGGTTTTGAAGAGAAAATCCACCATTTTCTTTTCAAAACAAACGACAGCCGACTTGACAAATGACTTGACTTATTTATTACAATTTTAACACTTGACATTGGCAAAATTGTCTGTCGAAATGACGGACACAGGCCATTATTGAAGAGAAGAGACCTACCCCCTATCTTATAAAAAGTTAGAGTAGACATTATGTCTGGTTTAGCATACGTAATCAGGACATAATGTCCACTCTAACTTTTTATAAAATAGACCATTAGTATTATGACAATTCTAAACGATACTTGTGTTTTTATTGAATAATAAACTCTCTGTTCCTGTATTTAAAGTTTCAGAATATGGATGTGCATCAGGATTAGCGCGGCCAGGGCTATCAACTGTGAAAAATTGAAGCGCTCATTGTTTTAAATGTCGAGTGTCGCGGGGTCGTGGGTTTAATTCGAAACGTCACTCACATAATTGTATCGCTTTCGACGAGTTTTTTTTAATGTTGCCGGCTTGATTGGTGTTAGTTGTGGATTTTTGGGTATTGGTTTTGACAGTTTTTGTATGATTCTGCTAGTTTTGTTTGGAACACGTTCAAAACAGAATCGAGTTTGAGTTCGATGACTTTGTACATCAGCTTCGACGAATTTAGGTATCTCACTAAAATATAGTCACAATTACATTCTTATTATGTAACGTCATATAAGTAACTAGCCGTCGCCCGCGGCGTTGCTCGCGTTCTATCCTTTAAAGTGTGACGTTTATAAAATTACTTTCTTAGTGCGCCCCTATTCTATATAAAGATACTACCCTCCAAATTTCATACCTCTAGGACTTATAGTTTAGGCTGTGCGTTGATTCTATGTCAGCTTCAAAAGAGTTTTATATATATTGATGATAGAGAAATGTTCAAAGTAATAATCTGAGCAAAATCATAATTGTATGAAAACAATTATTAAATAAATGCTATTTTATAATTTTCATTGTTAATTATTCGGTTTTTATATCGATAACATAAAATAAAACATTTCATAACTTTAATTTACGCTTTTTTACTCGTCCATTCATCATTATTAAGCTGTCATGTTATTTATTAACACCCACACTTCAAGAAAACATTAGCATTTCCAAACAATTTTTCCAGCGAAAATTGCTCGCGAACAAATGCATCGGTAGCACAATAAAATCCATCAAGAATCATATTATTGTGTTACCTATACAAAGTGATTGTCACTCGGGCTACATGGCGGCGCCGTGGGCGGGGCTTCTCTCACCACGCCCACACCCAGCCAACCGATAAGGTTCAAATCTCTATGGAGATTCTAGAGATTTTCGGCTTTATAGGACAGAAAGCCGTGAACACGCGGTCCGAGTGTGTGCCCGCTTAAAGCACTCTCGGATCCCTCGCGGATCGCACGCTTGCGATCACTTGTTAAACTTCCATGTGTTATGTTTCGGACATTGTTATTTGAGTCAAAATGGAAATAAGTGCGATGCCTGCGATGCCGCCGATGCCGTTGGACTTCTCGATGGTGAGGAGTGGCGGGTCTCCATCCGAGCGGGAGTCTCCGAGACCTTCCAACAGCGCGTTCAGGGTTGTGACACCGAAAGGTACGTGACAACGGAAATATAACTAATTATAATCGAATTTTCCGTATTGCGTTTATGGAAATGCCGTTATTTTATTCAACAAAAGCTATAAACATTAAGATTTGAAAGATTTGATTTATTTGTGTTTTTGTCAACCATGTTATGTCTCAGCTTTTATTTTTGTCAACCCTTTACTTGACGTTTCAAGGGTTGCCAAAGTAAGAAAAACCATTGCCAAAAAAATGATGCAAGCGACAAAAAAAATTGCATTAAAATTATAACTAAATATTAATTAGAAAGTTGTTTTATGGTTTCGAAGGTCATTCAAGAAACCCTAGCAGATTTATCAGTTTTTTTCGTTAGATAGAAATTCATTTATTGCACACCTTAACTATGGACTCCAAAAAATCTAATTCAATATACGATGAGCGGTCTTATCGCTGATCAGCGATCACTACCAGAAAGCTTTGGATGGAATGGACTTCGAAGCAACTTGTATGCTTTTTAGTATTATTGTAGGAAGGGTGAAAATATATATAAATATATAAAAGAGGAATAAAATTTATAAAATTACAAAAGACGTATATCACCCACACACCTAATACATTATTAGTTATAACTCTTATAGCAAAAATTATTCTTAGGGTTGCCAGCAAATACACAGTCAGTAACAAATAATAATAATAATAATATTCACGGACACTTAACACAACGCCTTCTAGTCCCAAACTAAGCAAAGCTTGTACGATGGAAACTAGATGGCTGATAGAATACATACATACATATTTTTTTTTGTTGTGGATTTTAGGTTATTGCAATGCAAATGCACAAGAAGTTACAAGTTCATAAATAGAGTAGGTACTTACACTCCCAACAGAAAGAACAAATTTAAAAGAAAGTTGTGTCCGACTTTCTATATATTAACTTAGCTCTTTTTAACCAACTTCAAAAAAGGAGGAGGTTCTCAATTCGGTTGTATTTTTTTTTATTTCTTCTGATATTGAAGGATTTTTTTTAATGATAAAAGTAATGGAACAAGCTGATAGCTCACCTTATGTTAAGTGGTAACTTCTGCCTATAGGATGCAGGGTTAATAGAGATCCACATTAATATATTTTGATAAATGTGACAATATACGTCTATTCGCACTAGGTATGTCTTGCACACACGAATTGGAGGTAGATACCACCCAATTATAATGTTGTGAAATAATAAGTGTGTATCCTAAGATTTTTTTTAATTTGAAATAAGTTATCTTTAACTTGATCTAAGTCAACTCAAAATACCCAGAGGTGGACTACATTTTTACAACGGGAAAACTCGTGAAAAAGATAAACGTAGTGGGCTTACAATTTGCCTACATTAAGAGTCAACCCTTATATATATTCACCACACTTATTTTTTTATTATATCGTTAGGTATATAAGGTATATGTTTGCGTACCACATCCAATCATTTCTGAATGTTTCTATGTATTATAAGTATGTATTTACAAAAAAAAAATGTATGTATGTATTCTATCAGCCATCTAGTTTCCATCGTACAAGCTTTGCTTAGTTTGGGACTAGAAGGCGTTGTGTTAAGTGTCCGTGAATATTCATTTATTTTATTTAAAAACTCCATACCTACTGATAAGTATTCGGCAGGTAAACTATTATTTTAATAATAAATTTATAGATACCGCTTACAAAATAATAACGCTAACTACCTAATTAGTTATAATAGTAATCTATACATTATCGTGTTGTTTTCAAAAAGATATGATCAACGGTTTACTAATTAGCCTGTTAAAATGACGAATATCTAAAATAATTGGCTGGTTAAACTTATCATATGCCTATTTAACTTATTTTTGATCAAATATTAGATTTATTTTATCTAAAATTATCCTGTTATACTCGATTGACCGATATTTATTTCCAGTAAATTCCCAGTAGATTTCCAGTAAATTAATATTTAATAATAATACCTACTGAAAACATCCTTGGTCCGGAAATAATCAATAACCACAATTTTTTTTTATTATATCATTAGGTATATAAGGAATATGTTTGCGTAGCACCACATCTAATCACACGCAAATAAAATTATAATTAATGAAAATTATTCAGATTATTACATTTTATCATATAGATAGATAGATAGAAAATACTTTATTGCACACCTTAACCTAGGAATTACAAGAAAATAAAAAACAAAAATTTAATAAATGTACAATAGCCGGTCTATACTATACGTTCAACGTTTTTCTGCATTTTCCTTCATTTTCAGACAAAAATATTCGTGCAATAAGTATACTACTTACCCTTAAATATTTAGGCTACATTTATACCTACATTTATGTTTGGTGTAACGCCGTAGAAGATTACTTTTAGTTTTCATTATTGTGATAAGTAAGTACTCATAATAAGTTCAAACTACTCATATTTAATATGCTAAATAATATTATTCAGTTATTTTAAAAAAACTGTGTATCTATAGGAATAACTCAACTACATGAGCCTACTAAATATTCAAATAATGCAATATCCCAATTAGTGCAGACAGTGGCAACCCTTCTTCTTCTTCTTCTCTTCGTTAATGGCCTGTGTCCGTCATTTCGACAGACAATTTTGCCAATGTCAAGTGTTAAAATTGTAATAAATAAGTCAAGTCAAGTCATTTGTCAAGTCGGCTGTCGTTTGTTTTGAAAAGAAAATGGTGGATTTTCTCTTCAAAACCTAACACGAATTTTCACATTCAGAAAAACCACTTTACACACATTTATTCCAATGGCTCACACTTTATGTTACGACCTAAGTATTATTGGTTAAAATTCCACCAAAATTAAACAACAATACTCACAATAACACATGAAAAACTATTAAAATAAAAGTGCCATAATGTGTCGTTTCAAAAAATGTCAAAACTCGTGTCGTGGCAACCCTTCGTGATCTTGTAATCAATATGGCTGTCAAATTAGCTGTCATGTCAGCAACCCTTGTGTTGACACAAACGACAGCCGACTTGACAATGACTTGACTTGACTTATATTATTTAAAATTCACCACTTGACACTGGCAAAATTGTCTGCCGAAATGACGGACACAGGCCATATAGGTAAAAAAGAAGAAGAAGAAACGAGCAAAAAAATAAATAGGATTAGGTAAATTATGCTAATGACCTGTACATGTATGTAGGTATTTGAAACTCTCTCTGTGTTTTTTCTATGACAAACTGGAAGGTAACAAACTAATGTACTCGGTTTTTTTGCGTAAGTTTTTTATTCGGTCATCTACTGTACCTACTTGTAAATGCAAGTCTAAATGTGCCCAAGACTAGATTATAAAAGTTACAAAAAACTTGACAGAAAATATGGAACATCATTTTGGAAAGAGACTTTATTTGAATGTGACAAAACTAGGGACAAATTACCTATAAGTACATTTTATATTTTTAAAACAAAAAATATACCAACTAAGGGAAATTAAAAAAATTATAAAATTTGATCAATAAAGGT
This sequence comes from Eulithis prunata, assembly GCA_918843925.1. Lineage (NCBI taxonomy): Eukaryota > Metazoa > Arthropoda > Insecta > Lepidoptera > Geometridae > Eulithis > Eulithis prunata. The sequence goes on from OU974007.1 coordinate 1,989,662, forward strand.
AGGTGAACTACTTTTTGGAACGATACAGAGAATTGAAATGATTTTTACTTACCTATAATTAAACTAGTAGGTACCTAACTTCAAAAACCTATTTTTGGGATTTCAAATTATAACTTCAATTTTACCATATCAATAAAAACGAGGATAAAAGCTAGGAAATAGTGAATCATTATTATCCTAAAAGAGATATATATTATCTTTCATTCCCATCCTCGTATCGCTAATTCTGATTGGTCAAAGGCAAGCCGGCCGATACAAAAGAGAAATGAAATATTAATTTTCAATTTCCGACCGCCCCTGATGAGTGAATGCTCTTTTTCTGTTACCACCCTCCTCTTTTGATATAGGATTAAAGTGCTGAAACAAAAAATATCAGATTTAGGTATAATAAGTATAATGAATCAACAAAGTCAATTAAAAATCATAAATAATGATAAAAAATTACAATATAAATATTTATGGACATTTCTTCACACAACGAACTCTAGCCCTAAACTAAGCAAAGCTTGTTCTATGGAAATTAGATTTTTGATAGAATATATTTATATGCATTTTAGGTATATTATACTATAGGTATAAAGCTAGACTACCACTGACTGACTCACTGACTGATTGACATGCCCTGAGAGACAGAAGGAGTGGAGCTACACCACAATAATGTTCTACGAAAATGTGTGTAGACTTGTTAGGGCTATATCATCATCATCATCATCAATATATCAATATATATAAAACTCTTTTGAAGCTGACTTAGAATCAACGCACAGCCTAAACTAAAAGTCCTAGAGGTTTGAAATTTGGAGGGTAGTATCCTTATATAGTGTAGGGGTGCACTAAGAAAGGAATTTTGAAAAGTCACATTCTAACGCGAGCAACGCCGCGGGAGATGGCTAGTTATTATATATATAAAACTCTTTTGAAGCTGACTTAGAATCAACGCACAGCCTAAACTAAAAGTCCTAGAGGTATGAAATTTGGAGGGTAGTATCCTTATATAGTGTAGGGGTGCACTAAGAAAGGAATTTTGAAACGTCACACTCTAAAGGGTAGAACACGAGCAACGCCGCGGGCGACGGCTAGTACATTATAAAAAGTTACTAAGTCTATATATTGACCCAACAAAAATTAGGCTTAACTTTTTAAAGTACCTACTTCTTACTTCGTTACTATTAAAGTTAAATCTTTTCGTGCAGATTACAGAAAACAATTAATATCAGATAGGATAATAATACCGCTCCGTAATTTCGTAGAGACATCTGATCTCGGGCATAATCGGATTTGGCTGATCGAACACCAGTCGTTATTGGGTTTGCCATTATTTTTGCACGCCACGCAACGAGACATTGATTTTAATGGAATTGGGTATTGGATAGATATTATTAGCTATTTTTTGGAGAAACTTGTGGTTGGATAATCGACACAGCTCTCGGGAATCAAATTGCCATGATTATACAAAAAAGTTTGAGGTTTTAAATGACGACATACACGCATCGGTATTTTTACTATTGTTTACAAAATTTCATAGATTAGCTTACTTAGGGTTGTCTAAACACAAAAGAAAAATAATAATAAAAAAAATATATTTTAAAATCTGCCTACAAGCTGTTCACAATAAAATTGTAGTGGTCACAATAATTTATCGCTTGCAAAATGTACTTACAAAAAAAACTATTCTGCTTCACGTTGTATAAAGGTACAGCCAACTACAAAACTTGTGAATAGGTACAGCCAACGACAGAATCATCATCATCATCATCAATATATATAAAAGTCTTTTGAAGCTGACAGAGAATCAACGCACAGCCTAAACTATAAGTCGTAGAGGTATGAAATTTGAAGGGTAGTATCCTTATATAGTGTAGGGGTGCACTAAGAAAGGAATTTTGAAACGTCACACTCTAAAGGGTAGAAAGCGAACAACGCCGCGGGCGACGGCTAGTTTTGTATAAAAGGTACAACCAACTACAGAACTTTGTATAAATAGGTACAGCCAACGACAGAACTTGTGAATAGGTACAACCAACGACAGAACTGCCGGACCTCGTGATTTGGAACGTCCGATCCATCATACATGGAGATCTAATTCGCCTCTGTGCGTCGCTACAAACCCAATTACAGTGGCGTGCCCGCTACTGGCGCGTGCGATTTATTGCCATTCTGTTTGATTTCAGCTGTACATTCAAAATGCTTTTTACTTACAGTGAATTTACGAAAACATGCTACCTATATCACAATTTTCCTTTTTGAACGCATCAATATCGTCTCTTATAGATTTTTCTGACCTCTCTAACTCAGCAAATGGTTTACAAATCACTTTAATTTTTATACCGAAATAAAAGTATGTATTCATTTACAAGTCTTCTGCTGCACTCATATCGCAAGCTCTGAACTGCTTTCGCTGCCCAGCCTAATGTCAAGTGATGTGGTTACAGATATACGAAAACAAGAAGCTTTTGACGGCAAAAAACGCGATGAAACGCGCTAATGTCGCTATTGAGTCAGAATACCTATGATTTAATAAGAAAACAGTTCAAAAACCGGCCTGGCTTAAACCTGACAGGTTTTTATGACACAACGATTGGCCCCCTGGATGATTTGGAAATGATTTTAGTGAGCTATCATGAAACTGAAAATAATATTGCAAAGTACTCGATTATACCACGGTGCTAAGATGATGCGTGTCGGTTTGCATTACATCACAATAAGAACAAAACAATCAGCAGACACATGTGCGACAAACTGTCGTCCTTGGCTACATCCGACATCCGATTCTCACACGCTCGTAAGATGTTAAATCATTTATGGAATCATGGTTTTAATGACCACGTCATATGGAATACCTAACTCAGAATGAGACGCGATATTCTCATAATAAGTAAAAAAGTATGTATAATACAAATAAAGATGCAGTTTGTATATGTCATGGTGGACAGAACCAGGTACTCTTCTAAACTCCATAAATCCACCATTTTCTCTTCTTCTTCTTCTCTTCATTAATGGCCTCTGTCCGTCATTTCGACAGGAAATTTTGCCAATGTCAAGTGATATAATTGTAATAATATAAGTCAAGTCATAACAAACGACAGCCGACTTGACAAATGACTTGACTTGACTTATATTATTTCAAGTACATCACTTGACACTGGCAAAATTGCCTGTCGAAATGACGAACAGAGGCCATATAGGTAGAAAAGAAGAAAAAACTCCATAGTTTCATTTTAGTTAGTTTGGCTATGACTGTATCAAAAGTTCAAAGAAGATTATTTGGTATTCTGCTTTACGAAAAATTATACACTTTGAATCTTTTCAAAACGTCAGTTGAGTTTGTTTGAAACAAGATTAAATGTAGGTACTGAATACCTATACCTGTTCAATTTAGTTTCATTCGTATTAGTAATTAGGTATACAGTCAACGTTAATATTTGAATGTACCTATAGGGTAGATGACGTGTTTTAATTAGATGTTGGCTATGCACCTCCGTCTTTTATACAAGAATCTTCAACTACTAAAGTGTTTTTCCCAAATATTTCATTTACCATTTTCCTATTATCATTGTCCTTTGTTCTATAAAATGCATTATTAATATTTATAGCCATATCTGAAAGATGCACAATCCAGCCATAGTCACAGTTCTGGCTACAGTTGTAATTTGAACTCTAAATATGTTGCTATAAGGTTGTGGTTAGATCAAACCTCCCCTTCTTTGTCACATACGAAATCAAGATTCAAATAAAAGGCGAAAGATTCCAGGGTCCCATTAGACTAATGGCTCGCACGTGGCATTTGCAAATCCCTTAGTCGTGTGAGGCGATTTGCGGGCCAAATTCATAATTAATGGCCCTTTGAAGCGGTTGGGCCAACAACGAGATGATTCGTTGATTGCTCTGGATTTTTGGGTGACAAAGGTCTTATTAAAAGGATTTGCTGGTTCAGTTTGGTAATGTGCTATATTTTTTGGTTGAGTTTGGAGAAAGAGAAACCCTAGTTATTTTGATACCGTTTTTGTGATCACAATATCGATATTTTATCAACCCTGGGTTTTAGTTACACGCTGTATAAAGTTAAAAGTAACTTAGAATCAAGAGAAATCCGAATTATTTTTATGATACTTATCATGAGAATATTTAACTAACAAACCGTAGATATTTCATAAAATTGATGATATTGGTTTTTCTACTAAAATTTCATTTCCAAATAGGTACTTTTAATTAAGAGGATAGTGAATATGAATAGGTTACCTACTTCTAGTCAAAATGTGCTACAATATTGACCGCATAAAAAAAACATAAGAGACAAATCTCGAAAAATTCGAACCACAGATTCCAAACCGCTTTCAAAAGCGTTCTACCTTTTACGTATTTATCAACCGAATTCTCAAGGAAAAGTCAATTTACTCGAATCTGTCTTGATTGGTCCGAAAATAAAATCCTAACCTAACCCTATTAGATCTTCCTGTAGCTACTTATACAATTGCGAAAGCCGATGACATCAAAGTCGGCGTAGATCAGTCCAATAAATGAATCATGAGTTGATTATTGTTGATTTGCCGGCCGAAAGATTTTTAGATCGTTCTAGAATTAGGTTATATTAATTTAAAGTGGATCTATCAATATTAGGGTTAGTGGAATTAAAGATATGGATAAACTAAATATGCAGATCTACTAAATAAACGATTCTGATTCCAAAAATCGACTTTGTCTGTTTGTTTGTTCGCGGATCACGCCTTAACTACTGGACCAATTTCAACGAAACTTATACCATTCGAAAGCACTTTTTCCGGATTGAAACAAAGGCTATATTTTATTAAAATCAAAAATAAAATCAAAGACGTAGATTCTTCTAGACTTCTTCTAGACGAAGTTCATTGTATACTGGTGGACATAGATATTTTGGTGGTTTCGCACGCGTACGAAGTCGCGGGTATCAGCTAGTTGAGGTTATAAAAGACTTAGTTTTAGAAAATATGGGTACCGATTCTCTTGTTGCATTTTTCTAATCTAATTTAACAGCTCTAAAATTATAACCGTCTTTGTCGTTTCAGTTTATGAGAAAGAGACGGAAACATATTTAGTTCGGTCGAAGTTTAGTTTAGAAAAATGCAACAAGAGAATCAATACCGATGTACCTATCACTATGAATGAATTAGGCTGAAAGTGGCCAGAGTCGACTAGATATACTTGTCAATATCATAACCCTCCTATTTGCTCGGGCGTCGGGATAATACAGGCACGATTAAAAGTAGGTACATTATTCTTATTGTTTAGGTACTTATTATGTTAAATGTGTATCATTTATTTGGACAATATCGATGACAAAAACAGGAAAAGTGATTGCGTTCCGCTATCACGGACCGCGATGGAGTTCTAAAGGTACGGGAACCGTATTTTAGTGGCCGTTATTTTGCAGTCACTATGAAATCGTCCTCTGCAACTTAGCAACTGTCAAATTTGACATTCAGAGACGAATAATATAATGACATAATAAACAGCCACAAGAAAAAGAATAAGAATGACATAATACATTTGACACAGACATGACAATGTACTCTCGAATCTATTAGTCAAACCACGTTAGGTATGTTTTGACCAATTATTTTGAAAGCTTAAAGCGCTTATTTTATAAAAACCCTCATTATAACCGCAAATGCTTATAATAAATATTTTGGGTATGTACGTACGGAATAACGGATATACATAATTATATTTTTTTACTTTAAAAACTACTAAACCGATTTTGATAAAAAAATTATGACCAATCCGGAGTTCTGATGTAATAAACATTTAAAAAAACATATAACCAAACTAGGAACATCCTCGTTTTTTGAAGTCAGTTAAAAATTCAATCAATATTTATAGTTGGGTACTCTAAAGCTATTTCAAACAATGATTTCATTAGAGTATACTTTCCAATGGTGGAAAGAATTCTGTGACGTCATCATCATCATCATCATCATCAACGTATATCGGTCCACTGCTGGACGTAGGTCTCTCCCAAGACGCGCCACTGAGCCCGGTCTTCGGATCTTCTCATCCAGTTTTTGCTAGCTACATGTCTCAGATCGTCACCCCACCTAGCCGGAGGGCGTGTGTTACGATATCATGAATGTTATTTGTGCCCATAACCACCACCATGTCGATGAAATAAACAGGATAATGGGTAAAATTGCCAAATATGGTTATATTTACTTAATGATTACGATTTAACCGTGATTAAATAAAATGGGTTATCCGCTGCATAATTTATTATATAAATAGACGCTTACCTAATCATTTTCAAATACCTATTTACAGAGTTGTTAGTAAAGTCACCGTTACAACAATAGTTAGACACTATCGGTCTTATTCCAGAACGGGGACTAAAGAAAGTCACGGTTTAAGCGTCAAGGTTTATACAACCCGGCCGAATTAAGCGGTGTAGCGGGGGAAGTATCGAGTTCCGAGCCAGGTGTCATGTTAATTCGGCCGGGTTGTATAAACCTTGACGTTTAAACCGTGTCTTTCTTTAGTCCCGTTCTGGAATAAGACCGTTGGTCTTGGTTTGGATTGGTCTATCTTATAAAAAGTTAGAGTAGACATTGGTATCGATTCGCTCGTTGCATTTTTCTAACCTAATTTGACAGTACTAAAAATGTTGCCGTCCCTTTCTCATAAACTGAAACGACAGCGACGGCTATAATTTTAGAGCTGTCAAATTTAGGTTAGTGTAGAAAAATGCCACAAGCGAATTAATATCATTATGCCTTGTATAACATACGTAATCAGGACATAATGTCTACTCTAACTTTTTATACAATAGGAGGTATATTATATTCTATGTTCTGTGAGTTAGACGACCGCTTTAAGGCGGCAGCGCTTTGATATTGACTCAAAACTCACACAAGCAAGCTTGTTATCTAATGAACTGAAGAACGGAAGAAATTAAAGGTGTAAACAATACATTTTTCATATTTAAAAGTTTTGTTTTAGAAAATCAAGGTTATTGAACAAAACCAAAGAGCTGCAGCAAAAAGCTCACACACAATTGCCACCAATTTAGGTTCTGCCCTGAGAAAACATTCAATCTCATACAATTAACACCTCTTAACCCGCTCCCCGTTCGCACGACAATCAACCGATGCTGGATTGTACAATTTAATCGTTGACAAACTGTTTGTTTTGTTGCTTCTGATAACAATCAATGGGATATACAACACCAACTAGCTACTATACTCTGTCGTGTAGGGACATGTAGGTATGAATAAATAAATAAATATTCACGGACACTTAACACAACGCCTTCTGGTCCCAAACTAAGCAAAGCTTGTACGATGGAAACTAGATGGCTGATAGATTCATACATACATTTTTTTTTTGTAAATACATACTTATAATGCATAGAAACACCCAGACACAGAACAAACATCTATGTTTTACAACACACAAATGTTTGTTCTCGGTGGGGATCGAACCCACGGCCCACAGCACGAAAGGCAGAGCTACTACCGACTGAGCCATGACGCCTGTCATGGCTCAGTTTTAATCATAGGAAAAAAGAACATAAAAAGTAGAAAAGTCATTTACTAATTAAAAAACAAAAATAGATAGCATGTGCAAAAGTGAGCTTGTTAACAACAAGTTTTTCTTCCAGTACCTTTGAGTATTGAAAAACGAACGATCAAGGAAAACATTTAGTAGTAAATTTTTACAGTACTCTACCATCTGTCTTATTTCACAGCCATTATAAGGGTGACCATGAAAAACCAGCAGTAAGCAAGCAAACTGTCGTTAAACTGTCGGTCCCGGCTCTAGCAGTCGTTAAGCCACGACGGAGGCCTTAAGGCGGCCTAAAAACTCAGTCACCAGAGTTGGCCAATAACTCATACGAGCTTGCTTGCTTTATCAAATCACAAATAAACAATAACTCATGAATGAATACTCCTTCAAGGTCGTTTTCATTGCGAAACATTCACACAGCTATGAACGTACAAGTATACGTAAGTACATGGTGAACCACGATTTAATTCACTCGTAGATCTGTAGATCAATTAAGCAGATGACATGAAGTGACTAACATGCGTAGGAGTCGTGGCGGGCGTCGTGGGAACTAGTAGACTTTGATTAGACATTTGCCAGACGATGGCCGAAAATATGATGGGGAATCAGGTCATGGTTCTTAGGAGGAATTGGGAAAAAGCCTGTTGGAATCCTAATTACCGGAAAGATAGATCTGTAGTGACACGGGTTACCTACGGACGAACGCAGTTTGCGATTCAGCAAAATGTAGGTATGCAATTATGCAGCCAGTCGTCACCCAGCAGGCGCGATGTAGAGGCGGTATAGTGTCGGTGTAGAGTTGATATAAAGTCGTTAGAAATAATCATGGAAATATACCTACATGATCAGCACTACCTATGTGTTTTCATAGACTTCCCTGAATAAATAACTCGTACGCGTAAAAGGTATTTAGGGCTTGCTGACGTCACGCACGAAATGCAACCTTCAAGGATGAAACATGAAAAAGAGACGCACGAATCGTAACTACAGAAAAATAATATACTTTTGTTAATAATAATAGTCAATACCTTTGAGTCTCCAAGGCTGGATACCAACCGCTTGAGACACAAGAAGCTGTTTCAAATTCCGCGTGAAATATTTTTTCTTATACCAACGCCATATTATATTGTATAAAAAAAGCCACATTGAAGTTTTATATATATTACTTACATATAAATCCAAATGTATCACGACTGTTTCTTGTTTGTCTTTTAGAAAAAAATCGGCAAGCTTCAATAGAAATGGCCCAATGAGTGATCCTTGATAGAACCCCCCCTTATGACTCCATACAGATTTATATCCTATCCTTGAGCAAAAGACACACACACAGATAGTCAGTGAAGACAAAACGAAGGAAACTCGGGTCTTAGTCACAGTAGTTTCAACTGAGAGTAGGCGGCGACGTGGGAACGATCTAGTTTAAGATTTAATGGGACTTGTTACAAACAATGAGTCAGTCTATCTAGATGGGTGCGAGTTTGACAGGCACGACATCGACATCTACACGACATTATTTTACCGGCCATATTGTTATTCTTCTTCTTCTTCTCTTCAATAATGGCCTGTGTCCGTCATTTCGACAGACAATTTTGCCAATGTCAAGTGTTAAAATTGTAACAAATAAGTCAAGTCATTTCTCAAGTCGGCTGTCGTTTGTTTTGAAAAGAAAATGGTGGATTTTCTCTTCAAAACCTAACACGAATTTTCACATTCAGAAAAACCACTTTACACACATTTATTCCAATGGCTCACACTTTATGTTACGACCTAAGTATTATTGGTTAAAATTCCACCAAAATTAAACAACAATACTCACAATAACACAAGAAAAACTATTAAAATAAAGTGCTATGTGTCGTTTCAAAAAATGTGAAAACTCGAATCCAATGAGTCAGTCTATCTAGATGGGTGCGAGTTTGACAGGCACGACATCGACATCTACACGACATTATTTTACCGGCCATATTGTTATTCTTCCCTACCCTCCATCCCGTTTGTGACACTAGAATAAACAGAACCAATAAACCAAGAAGTTGAAGTTGAAGTTACACGACATTATCATGTCTGTTGCCCGAACAAAAATATCGTTGTCGGTAACAGCAACGGTATTTTTGTTTGCGCGGTTTGAAAGCCTTTTTGTCGAGATTTTTTAAATAGTATTTTTTTCATGTTTGTTACCTACAAACTCTGTCATTCATAAACTGATTTGAAAAATATATCAATTTAAAATCAAGGCACTTTCAATGACAACTTGACCAATTCAATGTTCTCTGTACAAATTCTGTTCCATTAATTCAAATGTATAATTTCAGAACAGCCTATATATAATAGGTAGAACCGAAAAAACTTGAAGTATTACATCAGTATAGGTACCTACATGTGTACTAATTATTTATATCTTTTGCGGAAAGCTACCGGAAACGGTGATACGAATATCTTTGAACACGAAACAAATTTTTACTAATAATTAAAATTAATTTATAAGTTAAAAACACTGTAAAAACCGACTTCAATTTGACTACCTCCGGCTTCATCATCAGATGATGATGATGGAAATTTATTGAGATAGTTCTATTCATCGGAGATTGGTCGTAAGCACTAAGCAGTTACAGGAAATAAATGTACGCTAGTTAAGTTATTTTCTACTGAATTAATTTTGACAACGTTTTTATGGGACCAATCTGGAAGTTAATGCTTTTATTGAGTGATGAAAAAGTTCTGACGCAGCAAACATTATAAAAAATATAACAGAATTGAGTACCTTCCTTATGAAGTCGGTTAAAAATAGGCACCTAATTAGGAAGCAAGAAATCATGTTTTCAACATGTTCGGCTCTATTAGTACAATGGCAGTACTGTATGACCCATATACACCGATTTTGTTGAGAACAACACAATTAGTATTTTGTTGAAATATCGCACCTAATCAGCAACTTCCATTCCGAGAATGAGAACTTAATTAAATACTTTGTTATCGTATAGAATTCTGTTATAATCCGGTGGTCAGGAAGGCGCGACCCTAGCCGACCCACGCGGTCATTAAAAATGAAGGAATCTTTATGTAGTCGCTCACAGTAGTAGTGTGTTTGGGAGGAGATAAGGGCTACTTGGTAGACGGCATGTCACCACGATAACGCTCCTCGCCAAGAGCACTTCTTTGTCTGCCAGAAGTATTGAACCGTCTCTTCAAAAGAATAATCAAAAGAAAACATTGCTCATTATACGTCAGAAAGCAAAAAGTGTCCTCTTTGGGAAATATAAAGAATCTTACGCTGGGTAATATCAAGTTGTTAAAATTCTGTATTTTTGTAAATCACAAATCAATCATAAGATGCGTTAGAGTCATCACTTTTTGAAGACTTAGGAAACTTGACTGTGATAGATTTTCTAACTCCTCAAATCAGTCTTTTGTTGGCCTCAATTTTACATTTATCATTATTTATTATCTTCATTTAATTAAACCTAAACACGTCAAGATAATCGGTTTCCGTTCGGAATTCTAGATTGCTCAGTGGCCTGGTTGTGGCCAATAATCGCGCTCTGTGCTGGCCACCCATAGCGTAACGTGACACCGGTTCAATGATAGAAACCTATAAAGATGATTTTAATTTAAATACCTTTTACAAGTGCAGTAACGTTCCAACTCAATATTGAACTAAAAGGTAAAGGTTTAGTAGTTATTCATGTCAAAGCTTTCTTGACAAAATAAGCTTTGTTTTCTTTCTATTCATAATAAAGTTTAAGTAAAGCAAAACGGAGGCGTTTTTTGATTTTGGCCCAAGGCCGATTTTTGAACTCGAGTTTTACTCAAAACTAAGTTTAAGGATTTACGATCACAAAAATATAATATGAAAACAAAAGTTTAATTCTTCGTAAATTGTATGTAGGTAACATTTTTGAAATAAAACGTTTTTAAGAAATATACTTATAAGAAATAATCTGTATAATATAGACCTTAAAATTAAGATTTACACACCGCTATTTCGTATTTTCTACTAATCATCATCATCATCATCATCCACAGCCCGACCTTACCCACTGCTGGGCATAGGCCCCAAGTTTGTGCCATCCACCGCGGTCCTGTGCTAGTCTCTCCCATTTACGGCCATTTTCTACTAATAAGTAGGTAAAAAGGAAAAAGGTAGTTTTCTTATTAAGTAAAAAGTCCTTACAAGAACCAATATAACTTTATTTTAGCCGATCCATGTAGGTAGCTCATAACAGGAAGTTCTAATAGACATTACGCCTTGCCTGTATTAGTTAAGTTGCCTTGTGTCAAAGTACCTATGTTTTTTTTATAATAGCATTAATACCTCTACTCTATACATTACGTACAGTAACAATACATTTCTTCAATAGTATTCTATGTTTAAATAAATAAATATTCACGGACACTTAACACAACGCCTTCAAGTCCCAAACTAAGCAAAGCTTGTACGATGGAAACTAGATGGCTGATAGAATACATTTTTTTTTTGTAAATACATACCTTTAATACATAGAAACACCCAGAAACAGAACAAACATCTATGTTTACAACACACAAATGTTTGTTCTCAGTGGGGATCGAACCCACGACCCACACCACGGAAGGCAGAGCTACTACCGACCGAGCCATGACGCCTGTCATAAAAAAAAAAAGTTAAAGCTATTAATATAAACGGAAATACTTACAACTTTTAAAGTCATTATAGTTATAAATATAATTATAAGTACGTACCTATTTAATTTTTACTAAAATTGTAATTCATATTTATACCTACTAACCATGATTTTAGTGGGTTCGATTACCTCAAGATATATTTTAGCATTGCATAGAAGACCTGTCTACAAACTTATTTGAATTGCTAGTAATTTCAGCGCTACAATAACAGTCAGCTCCACACGTATTGACCTTGTCTTTCCTGTGGATATGGCTGACTAGGCTGAGAGGATGGTATTGGTGCTGGGCAAGCCTACTCCATCTAATACACTACAGTGTCTCGTTAAGTGTATAGGTTGCCTCTTAATGCTGTATAAATCATCTTCAATGGATGTAAAATTGTAAAGGCCTTGGTACCGATAACAAAAAAATTAAAATAAATATTTTTGCTGTTAACTCCATGCCTTTCTGTGTGTTCACTGATAGAATTGAAGTACCAGCTAATTGTATCGAATGAATGAACTTGCTTCCATTGACGAACCAATAAAGCAGTATTGTCTTAACCATTGACGCGGCGTCCTTTGGTGATAACGCTGGTGGTCGACATCAATCATTGATATATAAAATCAGTCATATTGAAATGATAAAAATATTTTTTTCACAAAGAAAATTACAACTAATACAGTATTTACAATATTCACAATATTTACAAAATACACATGAAACAGTTGAGCTATCTTCAAACCGTTGCAAACGATTTATAGATAGCTCAACTGGTCCAAATCAGTACCAATATTAAAAAATAAAAATATTTAGTAAATATTTTTAGTACCTATAACTGCAATTAGAATTTGAATAAAAAAAATAAACTTCAACAAAAAAAAATTACTTTGTATAAATTTATTCAACAAATTGATGATGACTGGCTATAAATAAATTGAATAAATATAAAATATTCGTGAACAATTCATACGACATCTTTTAGTCCGAAACTAAGTAAAACTTGTATAATTACACAATTTTTTTAACGACTTAAATTTCAGGACGGGCTCTCTTATAACCCTACTTTTACTGGAATAAACTTGAGAGATAAGACACCAACGAATTGACAAAACGGTTCTTGAACTGAAACCAAACTAATTTTAAATAGCAATGCCAAAAAACAGCACGAGTTATTCTTAGTTTCGTACTACTGCTATCTCGTTCCACTGGGACGAAACAAGACCTTAAATTTTATTGATATTTTTATTACTGTTTCGTCCCAAAATTAGATTCAATACAAAATATGAAGTGAAATAATACTGTCAGCGACAAAGTGACAAAGTGTAGATTAATGACCTTATTCAAACTAATAGTGCCCAAAAAATACTAAATAAGCTACCTAATTGTTTAATTTCAGGCTAAATTTTATATTAAGTTTAACATATTATTTAAAACTTCAGAACCCTTATAAATATTGTAATTAGATCACAGTATTAGTAGTAGGTAACCTAGACCCATATACCAACATACCAACTTTTTACCCCCTATGAAACGACACAGCAGGAGGAAGCTAGTAATAGATAAATAGATAAGGACACTTTCATAATATTCTTGATAGACGCATCAGATTACGATGTGACTAATAAACACCTACATACTGTAAGGCTGTGTCTACACTGAGAAGAAACTGACGTACGCGTACCTATAAATGGTAAAACGTCAAGAATATACAATTCAAAAATAGTCTCAATATTATTTTCAAAAGCAGCCGACCTGACGAATGACTTGACTTGACTGATAATTTCAAATAGGTCACTTGACACTGGCAAAATTGTCTGTCGAAATGACGGACAGGGGCATACACAGAAAAAGAAGAAGAAGAGAACGCTGTCATAATACAAAATGTATTCGATTTTTTGAGTTTTTTTTAATGAGAATCTCTACTCAAATCTATGCATAAGATAGAATCAGATGTATTGTTTAAAATCCACAATACACAACAAGCCAATGTAAGCATACGATTTTACAATTTATCTATAAGAATACGAGGCGTAGAGTTTTATACCGTTGAACACTTAAGTAAAAAAATATGATTAAACAGGCGATGAAGATCAAAAGGCACACATTTGTCTCTCATACACCCGCTTCCGCTTATCCACTATGCTCTAAACCTAAGCAGTGCAGGCGCCGGCAATTACGCCTCCCCATAGCATACATTCGACGCACCCAGCTCGTCACTACAAATTGACTGAAACTGGATATTTATTTTATCAATAAACGTTACTTTTATGAAGATTGCTAGAAGATTTGATGGGGAATTGAGAAAAATGGCACATGGATAAATATTATTAGTAAGCAAGCAAGCTCGTATGAGTTAATGGCCAACTCTGGTGACTTAGTTTTTAGGCCGCCTTAAAGCCTCCGTCGTGGCTTAACGACTGCTAGAGTCAGGACCGACAGTTTAACGTGCCCTCCGAAGCACGGAAGCGCTCAGATGTAAATGCCACAAACGGTCACCCATCCAAATAGTGACCGCACAGAACGTCACTTAACTAAGATAATCAGTAAAGATTGTCTAAGCAAGTTACTCGTACGCCACGAGCGCTTCGAATATTTATTACGAATATTATTAGTATTGATGTCATTGTGGACAAATCTTTCTATTCAAGGAAGTTATTTATATAAAAAGACATAAATCACTGAGGATTTCTGATCAAAAAGATAACAGACTTTTGACAGTTCTAACTAAACTGATAATGTGACAAGATAAGACCAATGCTTAGGTTAAACAAATGTCAAGAAATAGAATATCATCAGACGAATAACAATACCTATCACCTAGCAAGTTTTTCTGTTAATCTAGCCACATTCATCAATCGCTGCTCTAGGGAATAGAAAACTGATCAAAATGCGTCGAAGTTGCACTAATAGATATCACGCGATTAATTTCATACAAACAGTTTGACGTTTACTGCACGTGTGGAACTATGAATATTAGTATATTCTTATTGGTGTTCTAAAGCTGAACTAACTAAGATGATTGCTAAATCTGTTGTCATCTTTTTTCGTTGTCATGCAAGTGACAATGATAAACCAATTTTTAGCAGTCTTTTGTTTTATATTAATCAAATTGACAAAATTTTCGTTGTACCTCTCTTTGTACACTGACCATATTCTTAGTGCGCAATCCTCTCATGTTTATGACACTAGCATTAGCGAACTCGACACTGGCAGAATTGTGACAACTAGCCACAAAAGCCACAAACCAAGAAGTTGAAGTTGAGCATTTTTTAAAGCCGCGCTATAAGGTGCCTTCTGGTAAGATCGGCGTAAGTGGAAGTCCGGATGCCAAGCAATTCTGCGATATTTTTATATGATAATTGCTTAGTTACGTGATTTATCCGGATTTCCACTTACGCCGATCTTACCAGAAGGCACTATAATGACAGTTGATTAGGAATAAAGGGGTTAGTAGATAACTGAAGAGTGAATGCCGTGATAACAACAAAACCGCCAAACATAATTGCCCTACGTACCTACAGTACATCGAACGGACATCTCGAAACAGGATAAGGACCATAAGAGCAAGGACAATCAGTGCCGGCAGATTATACCTTTTACACTACCACCGATACGACACGAATGATACGATATTTCCGGAGAGCCAATACAATGACATCTTGTATACTATATATTATGTCAACTAATACAGTATTTACAATATTTACAAAATACACATGGAACAGTTGAGCTATCTACAAACCGTTGCAAACGATTTATAGATAGCTCAACTGGTCCAAATCAGTACCAATCGGAAGCGTGCCCAAGACACTGGCATGTAGGAAACTATTCAAATACGGTCATGTACTTATCGATCTTTCAATTTCGAAAATATATGCGCAATGCCCGTGCCCTCAAACAGTGAAGAAAGAAATCGTGCGGAAATCCGCGGCTTAGTCAACTCTACAAAGTATAGACCTTGTCTGTCCTGGGAATAAGGCTGACTAGGCTGAGAGGATTTTACGTGGGTTACATCAGAAAAATATCCCAGGAACTATATACATAGCATCCCTTACATCGCGGTATGGATAAAGAGTGGCTTCTGACGCATAAATCATCTAAATTCAAATGTCTGTGACCCTGATTCCGATATTCAAGTGATAAGTCAGTATCGTATCCGTATCGGCCAGTGTGAACACTCCCAGCGGAGGATGAGACCGATTCAGTGGCGCCAGTGTGGCGACCCTTGCATGTCAAGTGTGAAACTGATATATGTACTACGAGAGGAACTGGATGTAGAATCAGTTCAGATCCTTCTTATCATCGGAAAGCAAATATACTCTGTAGAATAAGAGGATATGAAATTATGACGGAATAAACTACACAACTAAAAAATTATCGATGCTCTGTCGACTCTGGTTTTTAATAAACTCAGTGTAAGTAAGCTTAGAGTAGGTACATGATGTTTTGTCTTTTGCAGTGACAGGCAAATTTAAATTCGGTCGAAAGAAACACAACAATGGTTTAAGTATTCAAAACTTACATCGAGTTTCTCAATAGCAGGGTAAGTTTTTAGGTGATTTTTTCTTTTTGTAAAACACCTATTGTCTATCAGTAATTTTCAAGAGCTTTCAAACGATACTAGTGACCATTGAGTCAAAACAAATTATGTACTGTGGTTTATGACAAAAATAGAACTCAATTGGGTAATAAACCTTGAATTGGCTCAATAAATAGCCAAAAATAGCAAACCGTTATTTTCAAACTTCTGTAACATAATTCTAAGCTGCTAACTGTACTTTCGTCAACTGTTATTCTCTTAGCTAAGCTTATTTATATACAACTAGCCGTTGCCCGCGGCGTTGCTCGCGTTCTACCCTTTAGAGTGTGACGTTTTAAAATTCCTTTCTTAGTGCACCCCTACACTATATAAGGATACTACCCTCCAAATTTCATACCTCTAGGACTTATAGTTTAGGCTGTGCGTTGATTCTCTGTCAGCTTCAAAAGTGTTTTATATATATTGATGATGATGATGATATTAAATGATGACAAATAAATAATTAAATATTCTGTAGCATATTACACAACGCTCTCTAGTTCCAAACTAAGCAAATCTTGTGCTATGAGAACTATGTAGATTCCTAATAGAATACTTATGTACATTTTTTTCTACATTTTATGATACAATAGTAACACTCAGACACAGAACAAAAAACTTTTTTTTTGCCACACACAAATTTGTTGTTGGTGGGGATTGAACCCATGACCCGCAGCACGGATGACAGGCGTCATGGCTCAGTCAGTGGTACAGTATACGAGTGCAAGTCTAGTAGGTAATCTATTGGATCAGTGAGTCAGCGAGAGACACAAACGGCAAGCCGAATGGCGCCGGCGCAAGAATCAATGACCGTCGTCCGGCCGCGGGCCCATCATTGAATTGACGACGACGCCAATTGCGACATCGCTTCCTGTGCTGTTGTCATGGGGTAAGCTGTAAGCTGTAGCGGATAAAACAGCCTATGTTTTCCCGCTACAGCTTACAGCTTCTTCTTTTCTACCTATATATGGCTTCTGTCTTTCATTTCGACAGACAATTTTGCCAGTGTCAAGTGATATGTTTTACAGCTTACTCCTTGGCTTACAAAAGGCAGCTACTACTGACAGTACTAATCAGAAGAATCAGTTATTTTTGTTATGGGCTTGAAGGGTCAAAATTGACAGGCAAATCGCTACTTGAAACAAGAAGTTCTGGGCGTGTAAAGGTGTTCTAAAAGTATTTGTCTTTCTTGCAGATGCAATGAGGTGTCACGTATTGTATATTATATGTACTATTGATTGTCTTTATATTTTGTGATTTACACAGTCTTACTTATTGAGAGTTATTGTATTTTGAAATAAACTTATGATTTATGACGTCACCATACACCAATTTCACTACGGAACTAACGTGCACTGATAATTGACATTTTCAATCAAGCTAGCGGAGAGAAAATTCTACATCGTTCAAGTCAGTAAGCGTCAGTAGTTTTTTATATTTCTCTACTTTCTTATAACTTGGACCAAAGCAATAAGTGTCACGTGCTGATTTCTTCTTGTCAAAATTTAACCGGGATTTATATCTGTAACCGTGTAATTTAACCATTAGCGAGTGCAATAAAGATAGAAATCAAAGACTCCTTTTACGATCAGACTCATTCTTTCACTTTAGTCATGTCTAACAGATGGTCGGGATTATGTTTTGTTTTTTTTTCTTTTATTTACATTAAATACTTTTTAACCGCACTGAAATGGGTTTAAAAAGTTGCATATTTTTAGTTTTAGTAATAATACTTTCTAGATCCTTTTTTAAATATTTGAATTTCAAATTATCGGAGTCATAGATAATTAGATATGACTTATCAACCTTTGGAGACTTTTTTAGCAAAGAGTGTAGGTATGACAGAATTTGGCTAAGATATCGTTGCAAATAAAAATAAACTCTGTAAGTAAATAATTTTTTTCGCCTTTTAAAAGCAACCCTAAATCTCTTCGACGAAATGACAGCTAGAGCCAACTCAAACAAAAGTAGGCAAGTAATATGTAAAAAATGATTTTTTCGTCCGTTATCTATGATTTGTTTGAAACTCGAAGCGGGCACTGTATCTATGATTACGTACCTTGTAGCAACGGCAGTGATTACATAAATACGTGTACTTTGATAAGTGCTTATCGATAATCCCCTTAAAACTTGTGTTTGATAGAACCGAAGTATCCAAACTACTTAACCAGTATTTTAAAAGTTGTATAGCAATAGTAATATAAGCAATAGTAGTATAAGCGTAGTGTAGGACGCCCTCCGGCTAGGTGGGGTGACGATCTGAGACATGTAGCTGGCGAAAACTGGATGAGGAGAGCCGAAGACCGGGCTCAGTGGCGCGTCTTGGGAGAGACCTACGTCCAGCAGTGGACTGATATACGTTGATGATGATGATGATGATGATGATGATGATGATGATAGCAATAGTGTAACATTTCAACTTTTGATGGTAAATAAATAGATAGCGTGCTACGTTATAGCCATTGCAGCTTAACCCTTTATTAACAAATTATGTGCACATCTTGGATTCGAAAATGATGTTGGGGGGAAATGAATTCCGTCAGAGACAAAATATTCCTTATTTTCTCGCAATTATAATGACATGTATGAAAAATACTATAGTACCCCCTATCTAAAAGTTAGATTAAACATTATGTCCTTATTACGTATGGTAAACAAGACATAATGTCTACTCTAACTTTTTATAAGATAGACCCATTAGTCTTTTAGCCTCCTAGATCCACTGGTCACATGATGACACTGGTCTTCATGACCTAACCCAATCCTTTAACATTTATTTCAAACAGTTCATTGTGTTTGCCCCCAGGTCTATCAGCCAGTGAAGCCTTACGGAGCGGCCTCCGCCAGTCCCTCTGGGGAGGACCAAGTCGACCGATCCCGAGGTTGGTGTCACCACCGATCGTGCACAGCCAGGATATCTACCCTATCAGAGGTATATACATCTACTTATATAGTCTACTTGGCCAATGTAGAAAACTGAAAAATCATTTGTATGAAAAAAACATTTCGGAATGATTAGTCACGTGACTAATGTCATAGTTTTTTGACCATTTCTATTATCTAGCAGTTGTAGAACGTCATCTCATATAATAGTCGGCTGGATCCTGACTAAAAATAACAACGGAATATAAACAGTATCACGTTAGTAGGTACATCACGTTAGTACCTACAAATAAGAAAATAGATAGATAGATAGAGACAAAACACAGACCGAATAGCTTCATAAAATACTTCGTAGTCGATCCCTAAACTGACCCCTAGCTGCTTTTTGGCTACCTACAGTGCGTGTGTAGGCTACCTATACCTAGTTCGCGTATTACTGTCCTAAATATCAATAGTATAAATATTATATAATAAAACTTAAAAAAATATTGATAAAAAATAAATATAACTAGGTAGGTATACAATAATGGTCAATGAATGAAATGAGGTAACAACAGACATTACAATTCAATAACAGTCAGTTACTGCTTAACTCTTTCAAAAGTTAGGTTTCTAAAACAATACTTACTAGATTTTATGTGTTTTCAATTTTTATTTGTTTTTTCTAAAATATGAATGATCTAAGACCTTCATAGGTGAAACAGTGCAGTTCGCCAAGTTCAAACAAACACAATCGTTATCTTGTAACTTGTTTGCTTTCGAGGGCACACATGTCCAAATCGGATTTACAATGTTCGGGAAACGGCCAGCGTCCAAATAGTGGCAGCAAAAAAAACCTCCTGTAACCGTCTATTAAAAAGGTGCAATAATGGGGACAGATTTTTAAACTTGAACCTAAAACATTTGAATGTCCCTGAATGACATCTGATGGGTTACTCTCGGCCACAGTTCCAATCTGGATCTATGAATCCAGATTGGAACTGTGGTCGATAGTACAAAGATTCAGAGAGATTTCAGTACAAAATAACACTAAATCTGCCAAAATCTGGATCCAATTTGGAACGGCTGTGGTCAAGAGTAACCCTGCTGATCTAGTGAAAAAAAAAATTAATGACAGATTTTTTTTTTTTTCGTTTGGAAACAGATGTCAAGATCCGTTGACAAAACAGTCTGTGTTCTTGGTATCAGATGCCAGAAAACCAATCCTTATTATAGTGTGAGATGCTCAATAATTGACCGTTGATTTGGTCTCTGAGTAGGTGTATTATACAACTATACCACTCGTGCAATAGCAATTGTACTTAGAAAAATGGCAGCCAAATCTGTTGTCAATTCTTTTTTTTTATTTATTTATTTATTCATTGGCTGTCAACTCTTTTCGTTGTCATGCTAGTGACACTGACAACCATATTTTAAAGCCACACTAAAATTAACGGAGATTAGGAATAAATGAGGTTCGATTTTATGGCCTCTACCAAAAAAAAAGATCCGCTAAAATATAGAATTAAAAAAATATATATAATATGGTTAATTTAAAAATAAAACAATGTTTATGCCAACGGTCCCTTATCATATCGAAATTCGTGTTCGACACGAAAAATTACAACCATCATAACACCGTGTTTAAGTTGATATCGATATGTTATCGATCTTATCGACCTTTGTGGTACCGCCGCCGGCCGACCCTGTGGCACTTTTCATCCGCAGCGGCATAAAATGAACTTTATAGTGCTGAATTTAGGGTTGATACTGTTCAATATTAAAGCTCAATATTCAAACACAAACCAAAAAACCCTCCTGCCTATGAAATTGCTGACTTTAGAACAATTTCGTAAGGAGGTTTTAGTCGAAACGTAAGATTGATTAATTTAACTGGTTTATTGTCATAATCCCCACTAAGCTGTCCCCACTAGTGGGGATTATGCAATGCTGTTGTTTGCTGTTTGTTATTCTCTACCGACTAGAATGTCAAGTTGACTAGAAAGCCACTACTAAAGTGTAATGACTTGACTTATATTATTTCAAATCTCACTTGACACTGGCAAAATTGTCTATCGAAATGACCGAGAGGCCGTAAATAAAAGAAGTTAAAAAGTCTTGTCACGTGACAAGTCATTTCTGACGTTTTCTAAAGGTAAGAGGGCAACAAGTTGATGCGAGTTTTAAATTTTTTATAGCAATTTTGTTTTAATAGTTTTTCTTGTGTTATTGTGAGTATTATTGTTTAATTTTGGTGGAATTTTCAAGAATAATACTAAGGTCTTAACATAAAGTGTGAGCCATTGGAATAAATGTGTGTAAAGTGATTTCTCTGAATGTGATAATTCGTGTCAAGTTTTGAAGAGAAAATCCACCATTTATTCTTCAAAACAAACGACAGTAGACTTGAAGAAGACTTGGCTTGACTTAAATATTATTTCAAATTCACCACTTGACACTGGCAAAATTGTCTGTGGAAATTACGGACACAGGCCATATAGGTTTAAAAGAAGAAGAAGGGCAACAAGTTAAACTTCAGTGCATAAGCACTACAAATAATCTATGGTACCGGCAAATCAGAGTTGTAAAACAACGTAATTTCGACCACGATACCTACTGACGTAGATAACGTAGATTAGATTATGTCACGCCGAAATCTGAAGCCGTGGGATTTGGCGATGTGTTATTGGAATTTAGCTGTCGAATATTAAATAGGTTTATGGTGGCCGGTGCTTTTCATGTACCTACCTAAGTACCTCAGTGACGTAGGCAAGATATGCAGTGATAAGTTAAAACCTTGGGGAAAAGTCGAAACACGATGCATTTACGCGCAAGCGACCTAGTGCTCTGCGCAAGTGCTCTGTGAAAAAAAAGTTTTTTATATTTCTAAATATACAAAACTCTTTTGAAGCTTACTAACTATCAACGCACAGCCTAAGCTTAAGTCCTAGAAGTATGAAATTTAGAAGGTAGTATCCTTATAGTGTAGGGGTGCACTAAGAAAGGAATTTTGAAAAATCGCACCCTATAAGGGTTTAAATTAAGATCAAAGATTTTAACCAAATAATGCGTATGCTGCTTGCTACCACGCGAGCAAAGCCGCGGGCGACAGCTAGTCTATCATAAGGGCTGAAAAAACCTACTTAGTTAGAAAAATGTAACCCCAAAAACGTATAAAATGACAATTATGCAGGACAAAACTAGTTAGCTCGCATTGCATTTATTGTTCCACGTTGAATAAAAGTTTAATCGCGTGTCAATAAAACAAAACATTACCCTCCGAGACTTGAAAGCAGGGCCACTGACCACAGCATATCAATCAAAGGGCCGCTGGTGCGTGGCAGTCGCAGCGTCAATATTTGCAAGGCAGCCTTGCTCACGACATCTACATGTTATAGGGCTGTGACTGTCTCGCTAAGGTAAAAAACCGAAAATCGGCCGAAACCCGAAAATGAGCTGAAATTGTACCGAAATAAAAGCTTGGAGTAATAATATTCATTTTAAGATGTATTAAAGGATTTTATATTGTTTGTTAATAAAACAACTGCATTAGAATTAGTCATAGTCAAAAACAAACAAAAAGTTTATTTAATTAAATGCAAAAAAAACTAATCGAGAATCTTCTCTATTTTTTAGTAAAATATGTTTAAAAATAATATAGCACACATAAATAAGTATCTACTTAAAGTTACTTATTCGTTTGTCACAGAGTGTTATTGTAAACTTAGTTTTATAAAGCGTGCAAAATTTACCATTATTATAACAGAATTTAAGCAAAAAAACATAAAAGTAAAAACAGAGATTCTTATAAAAACTCATCTAGATTTTTTTCCAAACAAAGAACGGAATCTGCTTGGTAGGTTTCGGCTACATTTTCGGCAATCGGCAGTCTCGGTCCAACACTACTGTTTACCCTATTATTCACTGATGTTTGCCGAGCCGACCCAACCACGGACAAGTCATCCGATACGTCGCGTGACTCCAAGCTGTAACAATTGAATTTAGACTGAATTTTCGAATTGGTCTGGCGAGGGGTGTTCTAATTCTAATTGGTATTACTACTGTCAACTAAAGGTTGGTTTAGACCTATGTGGTATTCGCTACCCAGAGTGCCTTATCATAACATCCATAACGAGGAGATCCATAACGTCATAATATGCGATAGGTAATGCTACTAATCAAACGTAGAAATAGAACATTTTTTCAACAATAATTGCTGAAAAAAACCATTCAAACGTTATAAATAGAAAATTAGTCATGCAAGACGTATTTGAGAGTTTCGAATAAAAAGTCACGTGATAATTCCCATAAGTTCTTGAAGTTATGCTCTAGAAAGGTTGAGAATGAGGGCTAGGGAGGTAATCATTATTATTGTGATCAGGAAGCCAGTGATGAAACTAAAAGACGAAATAAAAACCTACAGTATTTATTTTGCCATTTTTGTTTCAAAAACCTTGTGTCGTGAAGTGTCCTCGCATTTTATACACCCAAACATTAGCCGTCCGTCCTCAATTGCTCAAAGAAAACAAAGAATAAACCTCTTTACACCATAATTACAAATCTAAGTTTGTTGACTGGCAATTATCAAACTACAGTCTAATCTCAAAGACGCCGCTTAACTTTCGTCACAAACATACCTCCTTAAAAGAAACTACGGCTTTGAATCTTAGCTCTATAGAAATAGAGGTGTTTGAACACATCGATGTTGGTTGACGACACAAACATAGAATGCTATTGTTTCAGCAAATAATTCGTGGAAATGGAAACATTGACAGAAATCGGTACAAAGCACCGCCGAGTTGAGATAAAGAGGTCACCATTGATAAACAGTAGGAAACAATATTAAAAATAGTCAAACTTTTGATTAATGAACCTAATTTATTTAATTTGGTTAATATTGAACTTATTTATTATCTGATCTCATAAAAGAACTTAAAATTTTAAGGTTAAGAACATAAAATTTGGTCCAATCATCATCATTATTGGCGCTACAGCCGCACCTGCAAGTGAGCCTTGTCCTAGTCTAGTCGCGTAAACGAATCTGGCATAGCTTGAATTCGCCAAAAGACTTTGACTAACATCCATCCATTTACCTGAGTTTGCTGGATCTCCGCTGAAATTTTCTCCAAGGTCTCATGAAACTACATGTGTTCAAATCAAAATGACGTCACATCTTTATTGATATGTATATTATTTTTACGCGTTCAGTTTTCCTCTCCACTCAACTATACCGAGTACCGACTACATCCTATTCGTGATTTATTGTCATTTTTATTTACTTTTATTTGCAATGAGAATGATTAATGTATACCTACACAATACCTATTCATACGCCTGTAAAGGCAGATTTTAGTGAAATTTAAACTATATTAAGATCTTTACCAACCAGAAATTTATTGAATGGAATAATAAATGATTTGATTTGATAGCAAAATAAATTACAACCCTTCCTAATAATTCGCAAAACGTCACAATTCAAAATCCTCTCGCAGTAAGACGTACTAAATCTTTGTGAGATTCTCAAGCGGCATTATCATGTATCAATCAGGCAGCATGACACTTGGGAGAGCGAGGCGTGGTCCCTGGATCTTCATATCTCAGAAATGTCTCAGATCAGGCCGCAGTAAGCCCAGATTTATCATTTTATCAATAGCGCGGTAGAATTGACATTACCTACAGAGTGTTTGATGCATTTTGTTCAAGTTATGTAACCTTGGGTTTCTGGTAATCTTTTCCTCAATTCAGTATCAGTTTTGAGGTTTATATTTTAATCATGCTTGCCAGAATTCATCGAAAAAATAGAGTGGTTAGCTGAAAGTCTCATGTAATTATTCTGGACATTTAGATATTGCTCTGTGAAATACTCAATAGTTGATGATGGTTCGGTATCTAATGGAAAATTTCTGAATAAAGAATCTTACGTAATTTAGATAGAAACGAATAAATACGTGAATAACAAATCAATAAATTTCAAAATCCACCTGAAATCGGCTTCGAAGCCGATCCAACCTTCAAATTATAACTTTGATTAAAGTAATCCACGCTGACTGGATTAGACGAAAATAAAACTAAATCCTCCGAGGTTTCACGATACATCATCATCATCAATATATATAAAACTCTTTTGAAGCTGACATAGAATCAACGCACAGCCTAAACTACAAGTCCTAGAGGTATGAAATTTGGAGGGTAGGTTCCTTATATAGTGTAGGGGTGCACTAAGAAAGGAATTTTGAAACGTCACACTCTAAAGGGTAGAACGCGAGCAACGCCGCGGGAGACGGCTAGTACAATATATTTTTGTCAAAAGGCAAGAAGCCGTTGACTTTAAATCCGACCAATCGAACAACACGGATCGTTGTGTGCGTGTGTCAATAAAACACACCTTGAAGCCAATAATTTTGGATAGTAATTCGTCATTTACAATCCTAGATTTAGGTAATCTGCTGAGATAAATGGGATTAAAATCATATTATTACTATTGATAAGGGCATTTACTTGAATGATAACATTTGATTTATACACTTTTGCGATTGCGTTGATAGTATGTTAAATGTGACTGCAGGGAAAATGTTTTGTAGAGGTAAATACAATTATTTAAGTATAATAGTTTTTATTGATAATTTTTTATATAAGTACAATGTTCAATTTTGGTTCCAAATTTGTACGGTTGCAACGGTATTTAGGTGCATATTTATTTTCTGTAGCCAATTTAATATTTATGTAATCACTAGAGACAAAGTATGTTGTGCCGACCCCACCTAGTGGGATAAGGGCAGGAAGAAGAAGAGACTAAAGACAAAGTAGTTTCTTTTAATTTTTAGCGACTTCTATTCCGTAGCGATTGTGAAATTTTAGAGGGGCAGGAGTCTGCAGTTTAGTATGTCCGAAGAAACTAAAGATTTGAAGAGCAGAGGTATAATCAATTAGGTCATGTAGGGTGTCATGTGAAAGGGCTTTGATGGTCGATAAGAAAACAGTGTGAATATTTCTATTACCTGCTCAGGATACTAAGAGAAGTATAAATTTCACCGATTTCAATGGATATTGAAATGTTTTTAATAGGGATCACATGTTAGTGGGGATTGCTGGAAAACATTTAGAAATCCTCACTTCTACACCACCGTATATAGCGTGCTGCGGCGTAGCCAGTGAAGATTTCGGAAAAAGCTTGATATCTCCATCAATAGGGATTTCTGGAATATATCCGATGAGTAGGCGGTAAACATTAACTTTTATTTAGGTTTTATCACTATACGTACAATCTTTGCATATCTATAATCAGCTGTTAAAATGCTATCTCTTGTTACAGGTAATTTTAAAACAGTAACACAGAGTTTATTTTAATAAAGTGCGTAACTTATAATTACTCCTCAATATTTATATTATTTGAAAATTTATAAATATTACTTTTCTAAATTGTATATTGAAATTATGTTTATATAATATTAAACAGTTAACCCTCTAATGCCATAGAACGGTCAATAATACCCCACATTATTAAAAGTTGAAATATTAGTCACAGCCCCCGTATAATTTTGATTGAACATTTTATTAGGAAATTTTTCAACCTTGATTAATGTTTTGAACGTGACTTTGCATGACTTAGCTGACTATCGTTGTTATAAAAAACGTAAAATGTTGTTCAATATCAAAATCGCAACCGAATCGTGTTGAATGTTATTAAAAAAATCTAATTTATTTCTAATTTTGATACTATTTACCTAGCTACTATACCTAGTAGCTATTTTGAAAAAAAAAAGCAAAATTTACGAAACATCATGTTATTAGTAACACAGAAACCTTAATTAAATTAATTAATTAGTTGATAAGTTATCGGTGCAAAGACATGATTAATACCGTGTAATTACATCAATATTCAACGATACAAATCATAATTATAACTATTTATAACATAAATGCAAATTAAAAATACTGAAAGATTTGGCTTTTGATACCATTTCAATAAATTCGAAGGATGTAACAATCCATACCTACAGGTTTATGAGTTATTAAAAAAGTTTTGTTGCACTGAAATAAAGAACTTAACACATTTTCCAAAAATTCATTTTATTGTCTGTTCTATATCACTAAACTGTACTGACATGATTTAATGTATTTGACCTTGACTAATAGCAATATGAAAACCCCTTCTTGCGTCTTTAGCGCCACCTATTTCTGCCAGTGTCATAGACATTAACTTTTATTTTGTCATACACGACACGGACTAAGTGGACGGAATAATTCGTTGAATAATACGTATTCATATCCACATTCGCACGACACCACTTTTTAATTTGGTAAAAGCCCGCAGAAAAACAACAATCCGAATGCATCGGGTACTTTCCGCCGCGCCTCTTATAATTAAAATTGCATTAGACTGTGCGGTAATGACGCTAATGCAATGTTTGGATAAGAAAAATGCAGACTGACGTTCTGTAATCCAATTTACGGGTTAAAAACTAAATTATAGAATGAAGTTCCTACATTCATTTTATTAGTTACTTGTAGTAGGGTTCGTTTTGAAAGAGGCAAGTGGAAATAAAACCCGAACTTCATCACCGAGGTCATTGATTTTGGACTAATGAAAATTTTTCAGTAAAGATGAATCAGAAGAATGTCTCAAACGTTAATCATCATCATCTAATCACAATAGCACAGTGAAGCCCAATAAAACTATTCTTCACTCCCTATGTCCCCATTCAATATTTTGCACTGCCATAAATTCAAGCATACTGTCTGAACGGAACAATGAATCTAAATAACCATTAATATGTAATAAATACTATGGGGTAATAAAACCGTGTCGCAAGGGGACAAACAAACAAGTGTACCGAGTAACCCTTAAACGCTGCCCATTGTGGAACGGGGGCCTGGCGTGAAATGTGCGTACAGGCCAGAGGGAATGACGTCACACACTTCGAATAAGCCTGTAGTATAAAACATACCCTATTGCACATGCGTTAGAATCAATATTGGCTGCAAGGGCGAATTTGATAATCCAGCGATAGATCCTGTGTAGTTTTGTCAATTGAACTTGAATTGTCAGTCGCTGACTTTTAGTTTCAACATCGCTCGCACTCGAGCTATAGATTCTTAGTGTTAGCACAGCAGTGAGATGTATAAACGGAATAACTGTTATTTCTTCTATGTCGAAGTCATTGCCGAATTCTGTCGAGAACAGTCGATTGGTTCCGTTCCAAATGCCGACAGCTGCTGCTTTTCAGACATAGGGGTCGCTCTTCATTAGTGGAACTTGTCTGAGATGAGATCGATGTTTGTTTTTGGACAGCGTGAGTTCCAGCTGATGGTGCTTTGATGATGTATGAATTTTATTTGGTGGGGACAGATCAACAGTATCATTGGGGTTGCCATTGTTTTTATTGATGTACTTTTAATCAGTAATCTAGTTTAGTGTTACTTTACTACCTAAAATAACATTTTATTATTTCATTGTTATAATTTTTTGTAGTGACTTTAGAAACAATACTGTCAATATAAAACTATTCAAAATAGAAAGCTAAACCCAAGGTAAAACACACAAACTCAGTAGCACTAAGTTAGCAATAAAAATATTAAAAAGAAACGAACACCCAGAATTGATACATCAAAATTAGCTTCAAATATAAAATCAGATCCACAAGTGAATACAAAAAGGCACAATACATCAGGCGACAAACTAACAAAACTGAACAACGGGCTTAGATGCGTTTAGTCGCGCCCGCGGATTACAAATTGTAAAAAAGATTGGGGGTCGTTTCGACCCAACGTGTTAATTACGAGGGTTGGCCCGCGAGGGTTGAGATGAAAGTCAATTTGTTGCAGCGACATGATACGGCCCATTTCATCCAGAGCGACAAGTGTGGCACCTGTGCTCTGCAACTGCCTACCCTTTGTGAGCAAACAATTGGGAGATCCTCCATGGGGTCCATTGTGGCAGCTTTGGGATTTTAGTACAATAGACTTGGCAAATGTTTAAATAACATTAGGGGAAATTGTTGATGACGTTATTCAAATATTGGAAACTAATTTATTGAATACAAAATAACGAATTGTATATTTATTTTTAAAATAAACTATCAAAGGCATATAACAAATTCAATCTGCAGCTAGTACTGGCATATCTTACAGAAAACATTGAATAGGTGTTTTTATTTTCAGATGAAATCAAATTCGGCATCAACCGCCTAGTCGGTGACAAGACAGACGAGGAAGAAGAGGAGCATCATGACACGAGGCCAGAACGAGTTTCCCCAGCGTCTCGCTGCGGAAGCCCATGCTGGAACCCCTCCCCACAATCCCCCAGATCAGTGCACTCCAGTTCCCCCGAACTAGAAGTTGACTCTCCTCCCTCTTCGCCTCGAAGACCACCGGATTCTACGTCACCACCAAAAAGATCAGAAGCTTTTTCTGTCAGCGCATTACTCCGACCAGATGCACCAAGAATCCAGCCACAAAGACCATTCCTATACCCTCCACTACCATTTGCAGAGTTCCTAAGAGATGCTGGTAGTCTAGGGCTTCCAGGGTGGGGTGGATACAGCAACTTCTACCTCCACGCTGTTCAAGCAGCTGGACCAGAATTGATGCGGTTGCGGGCAGCCGTACTAGGTGCTCCTGGTCCACTATCCCGACCCTTACCGATTGGAGATGTGTACTCTTGTGTGAAGTGTGAGAAGATGTTTAGCACGCCTCATGGATTAGAAGTACATGCGAGGAGATCTCATAATGGGAAGAGGCCTTTTGCTTGTGAGCTGTGTAGCAAGACTTTTGGGCATGAGATCAGTCTTAGTCAACATAGGTGAGTTAGCATTGAACAATCCACTTTCCATGGAGGATATACCCACATTGCCATACACAGAGCTAAAAGAGCTTCTAGTTACACCCTTTTACATCATTAAGCTCACATTATCCCTGCCCCCAGGGCCGTGCACAGCGTGGAGAAAGTATTCGAGTGCAAGCAATGCGGGAAGACGTTCAAACGGTCCAGCACACTTTCAACCCACCTGCTTATCCACTCCGACACTCGACCGTACCCTTGCCAGTACTGCGGTAAGCGGTTCCATCAGAAATCGGATATGAAGAAGCACACCTATATTCATACCGGTGAGTCGTTGATTTAATCAATTTAACTGGAAAATAGTCATCAGAATCATTCATTTTCTACCATGTGGTCCCTTACTACGGTAATAGGTGAGGCGGTATACTATATTCACCTGGGGTAATTCACCCGGGTGCACTAAGTACACTTTTATGTAGTCACTTTAATAAACTTCTAAGATAGTGAAAGAACATACCTAATGTCTGGTAAAATATGACTACTTACCTACCACGGTATATAAAACCAAGTTAGTTTCCTAAATCAACTGCTAAGACACTCGAAGAAGATAAGAAGAGTCTGAAATATGTAAAAATGTAATGAAAACGCAAAAAGAAAAATTTCAAAAACCCTGTCTAATTGCGATGTCAACTTATTTCATTCAACTTCCAAACAGCCTCGATTACTTCCTAAAATTGCCACTTTAACTTGAAACTCGGAGCTCGGAGTCCATTTACTTTCCATAACTCAAGTAACAATGTCAAAACATCTTAGCCCCCATAATTAATATGCATTAACACCTTGGCGTTGTTTTCTGACGACCAAGTAATGGAGTGGTTGTGGTTGCGTCGGGGTACTGCGTTACTGATACATACGGTTTTAAAGTTTGAAAAGCAAACAATAATTTATCAATATATATAAAACACTTTTGAAGCTGACAGAGAATCAACGCACAGCCTAAACTATAAGTCCTAGAGGTATGAAATTTGGAGGGTTTTATCCTTATATAGTGTAGAGGTGCACTAAGAAAGGTATTTTGAAAATTCGCACCCTAAAGGGTCTAGAACGCGAGCAACGCCGCGGGCGACGGCTAGTACTCATATAAAAAAATGGCTTCCTTAGTGATCGTTTTAATAATCTTACAAAGAGATACAGGTATACTTTTTTTTATACTACTAAGTATGCAAACAAGCGTACGGCCCGCTTGATGGGAAGCGGTTATCGTAGCCTATGGACGCCTGCTCTTTTTGAAGTGCCCCATATTGTAGTCACTAGGGAAAACCTCACAAAAAATTACCAATTTTACTTAAAATACTTATCACAGCAGTGTTTAAAACTATAAAAAAATTACACAAATATAGTTTGATGATTTTAGGTGTAAAATATTTATTATCAGTCTTTTAAAAACTATTCGGAAATGTTCTGATTAGGTCTTAATCTTACCCGCCTGTATGTTTGATATCTTGGTTCCGCTCATGAATATAAGATGTTGTGGTTTGCGTGTTGTCTCTCCAACTAACACTTGCTTGAACCGCACTGTGCCCCACAAGTGCCATCGCGTTTTCAAACCCTTTGTCACTTTACACAATGGTCAAATAGTCACTAGACTTTTACGTAATGAGAAGTGTCCCGTGTACCTTTTTGTTGAAAGTTAAGTGAAGTTGAAAGTTAACTTTTTTGTGTTTGAATTTAGAATAGCGACTTTATTCTATTATTGTGTACCTTCAAAGCGAACTTTTTAATTCTTCTTTTACTTTACTGATCAAGTCAAGAGTTATCAAGACTTATCTACTACATCATAGCTTCAGTCGCATCATTCCTTTTTTATATTTCTTTTATTACGTTTCACGGTTCGACTGTAGAGTTATCACTTCCTACGTTTGTATCTGATCGCCAATTATAAAACGATTTGTCAAGCTGTGGGGCGTAGATACTTGTTACTTAATAATTCAGTACTTGAACCCATGTCTGTTTA
Source organism: Eulithis prunata (assembly GCA_918843925.1). Classification (NCBI taxonomy): domain Eukaryota; kingdom Metazoa; phylum Arthropoda; class Insecta; order Lepidoptera; family Geometridae; genus Eulithis; species Eulithis prunata. Next base: position 2,022,074 of record OU974007.1, read on the forward strand.
TTAATGTTTATTGAGTTTAGTAATGGATAACTTGTTAACATCACTTTGTCCTTAATCGATTTAGGATCTTTATCAGTATCAACTTTCTTTTTAATTTCTAAATTATATGATTTCTTTAATATCTACATAATTATTTATCTATACATAAAAATCATTGCAAACCTTATTCAACCGCTTACCTTATTACTGTCTCTTACTAACGGGTGATGTCAACCAATGACAAAGCAAATTTTCATCAAGTGTTTAGCATATTTAGCGTTTGAATTAATATATTAAAAACTTGAAGCTTCTTTCTCAATTTCAAGTATTAGAAGAAAATAGTAAACAAACCTTTTATATAAGACATTTCAACACCCCTTACACCACTCGCTCCAACATCCATACCTACCTAACGTAGTACCTACTCACTCCCTAGTTCATTTAAGATAAGGGTGGGGGCTCCATCGTCTGTGATTCAGGCGCATAGATTCGTCGTTTTCATTGCTTTGACAGTGAGAGCGAGAGAGACAGGACGTGATTTAGCATTGAGAGCAAAAGGGATGCCAAAATGGTTCGGTTAGTTATTGGGCACATGTTTCCGCTACTCCAGGGTGGTTTGTAGGTGATGAATAAATTTTCACGGAAATTGCAGGGGTGATTTGAAATTCTTGTGATCATTGCAGCTTCTTTAATATTAAAGTGAGTTTCGACTTTAGTTTATCAATTGAGTTAAAATTTCAGAAAATATTTTTTCAAGGTTACTCTCAAGATTTAAAACTCATCGTTCAACATTTCCAGGATAATTAATTTGTTCGTTACATTTCCCTACCTTAGCACTACTGTACATTAGTGTACATACTGACTACATAAGATGAGATAAATAAATAGCAAATGCCACGGTGCAGTACACAATAGGTACATACATTAAGAACGATTAGGTATTACATCCCAACACAAATATATTAACTAACCGCACACCTGATCCACCCCAATCCAACCCTACGTGTAAATTATTAACGATATCAACTCGACGAATAGTTGTGCGAACGGCGTTTTAATCAGTGTCTCAACTTCTTGATTAATGTACCCTACACAATTTATCGTCCAAATTTTATTTATAATTACGCCAGCTAAATTAAATGGTGCGATTAGTCAACGTCAAGACGTGGGACCGCGGGATCGCGATTTGTCACCTCTGAAACCGGTTTAATTCGCTAATTGAGCCCGGAAGTTGGGCACCCCTGAACTTCTCGTACCTGTTGTTGGCACAGTAATTTTCGACTTAGTAGTTACAGCTAACTAGTTAAGTAATTAACGCAAGTTGGCAATTTGAATTATTCATACATGTCTAATAGTATTTACTAAGCTTATACATTAGGTACAGAATATGCCCCAAAATGTAACCTTGCGGGACACCCATTCAAATATTGAGATGCAATTACGACTTTTCTGCGCAAAAAACTGGCTTTATCACTTAGCGAGATGAAAAAAGCTAGAAAATTAAAAAAGAAATGGAAATGCAATTACATAGACGTTCCTCATCTCATCTCATGAATGTTTGATTCACTCAAATGCTTCAGCTAGTACCATTTTTAAAACTCTTCCTTCTCTTAATTAGTCAGGGAATAAACAAGTGGCACATTAGCTCTCGGAATAATTACACCCGGCTGTATTTCGGTATCTTTTTTGTTTGTTCCGGCTGCGGTTTGCGGTGAAGAATTTAAAAAAGCATTTAGGAAATTAGTTTGCATTGAGATCAGGGAGGAAAATAAAGTACCTAATGATGATAAGTAAAGTTTTATACTCAACGAGATTGGAAAGGTTAGCTAACTGAATATCATCATTGACTTTTTGAAAGCACTTTGAAAAGGATCATTTACATATAAATTTCGCAAAAATGGTAAGTAAACGATTCAAAAATGAATTTTCCTCAAGCAAGAACAAAATTAAAAAGTATAAAACACTTTAGGATGGCTTCGCCTGTGCCAAATGTTTTTAACTTTCTGTTCACAGACCCTCTGATTACTTTTTAAAGCCTTTTCCGCTTAAAAATAGCAGAGACATCTCGAGCCAGGGCCTCTTCAGCTTTTGTCAGTACAAACCAAGCAAGTTCCAATGTTGTTTCGTAAGAACGAGCAGCGATAAATATGCGCCAACCGCCTGCTTTCTTCATAAATTCAAAGAAGCTTGCTATGTTCGCTGAAAATTGTATAATTGAATTCAGAAGACGCCATTCCACTGGAAATTGCAGTAGAATGCAAATGAGAAGGAAATCTTGGATTTCTTTTTGGCTTGAGCACTTTATAATTTACTTGGGGATTCGCTTAAATAAAGGAATAGAAAAATTTATTGTTGCAACTCCAAAAAACTTTTAAAAGTTGAAAAGCTTAGGTACGGTAATAGTATTGATGATATCATTGTTAAACCACTGTCTCATAGATATTTTCCCGTAATCTCCATCACGTGGACTAATAATAGTTGCGATCAAATACCTTTATTCCTTCGATAAAAATACGAAACCTCACAAACCAAACAAAAATAAGCTATAAAACTAACTGTCCAATCTCTCGAAACCAATTCTTCGTACAAGATTCCAGACTTGGAGTATTCCGTCCACATAACCTAACGGGGGTGGAAATCTAAGCGGTCCATAAGGAAGGGGTGGGGGTGCAAAGGACAGTGGAGCGGGTCGGCCACCCCCTCGGGACTGAATCAAGGAGTTCTACGTGCTCCGAGTTTAATTAAGGACTCTGGAGAGCTTGGAATTCTTCGATTTTAGTGGCGCTTTCTTTAACGTTGAATATAGTTTATTAAATGGTGCAATAAAGACACATATATTTTGTATTTTTGTAGTAGTTAACAAATTTTTCCAGCCACAGTTAGCCACTAACTAAAAAGTCATCTAATGACATGAATTTTTCCATTATTTTCTAACCAACTTCTAAAAATGAAGAGGGTCTCAATTCGGTTGTATTATCTTATCTATCGCGATGTGATGGTCTTTGTATAAAAAAATCTTAGAGTAGGTTAACCCGAAGTTTTCCAATTCCCTAGAGTCATAAGCGCCTCTAAAATTGCCTTCACGTTCCCACACATGAAACCTAAACAAAAACGTCAAGCGACATCACAATCCAGATTTATATTATTTTTATCCTCGCAACCTGATCTCTTCGGGGGATACCCGCGTAAAAATCTGATATGAGATTTTTTTCTCACGCGAAAAAATGACAGTTGATTTCGTATGCCACGCAGTTGCCTGCCTCACTCCTATATAATATTAGACTGTCCCAAGAGAGAAGGATAATTAAATTAATGTCCTCAGCCCTCTTTGGCCCCACGTTTCGTTGCCTGTAATTCGACACCTGCATTGTTTTCGGTGTAGTTTTATTCTTAGAGAAGTTCTTTGGTATTACCCATTGAGTGTTGCTACTTTCAGATTTGTCTTCAAGTTTGTGTGTAATGGAGACTAATTTAGTGTTAACTTGTGGTAGCGTTCTAAGGGTGAATGTAAAATCTTACCATTTGAAGAATGGTATCATCATCAATCATCAATATATATAAAACTCTTTTGAAGCTGACTTAGAATCCACGCACAGCCTAAACTAAGTCCTAGAGGTATGAAATTTGGAGGGTAGGATCCTTATATAGTGTAGGGGCGCACTAAGAATGAAATTTTGAAAAGTCGCACTTTAAAGGGTGTAGAACGCGAGCAACGCCGCGGGCGACGGCTAGTACAAAAAAAAAAAAAAAAAAAAAAAAAAAAAAAAAAAAAAAAAAAAAAAAACAGGCAGAGTCTGTAGTTTTGTTTGTTTGCAATCTTCTGAGAGTTTTGATCACTGATTACTGCATTTTAAATCAAGAGAAACGCATACGAAGTCACAGGCAGGCAGTTAATAGCATAGTAAAAAATTAAAAATATTTACAAGGTTTTTACATAATAAAGCTGTAGAGTTTAAAATTCTCAGCATTAGATTTGATTTTGTAATTACATTATAAATATGTATACCTAGTTTCATCTTACACTATACCACCCAAAAAAAGCACTGGATCCAATACTTTTAATGGAATATTTTTTTATTTTTTTTATGGCAATCGTCCAGAGTTGGACATTTCTGCCAGCGTCACGTTTTAATGGAATAAAAACCACACACCACTAAAAAAAAAAAAAAAATCTGTGATGAGCCATCTATCACCCTTATAACGAGTACTCAGTACTCGGAGCGCTACTGGCGAAGTGGCTGACGCGTGGCGGTCGCACGCGCCTTCTAATTCAATAAACACATTATCACGATTACCCCGAAACCCCCCGCTGAGAACCGAAGGTGCCCGAAAGCCCCCGAGTGCTCCCGAACCACCAGGGCCCAAGGGACCAGTGATTTCGTCAGCTGATCATCATATTCATCATGATCGTTATTCAAATTCGCTGTTGCTCGGAGTCGGGTCAGCTTGGGTCCGCTGACCAAATCAAAATGAGCTTTAAAAATTAAAACAAGTTAAGTATAGATATTTTTAATACATGTCCCATGGAAACAATTTCAATTATAACTTATAAGTTTAAAAAAACTGGAAAAATCGACTTCAATTTGATACGCCTTCATCATCAAATGATGATGATGATGATGTTTATGGCAGTTCATTGGAACTCTTCTATTGATCGTGAACGTCACAGAAAAGTCACAGGAAAGCAAATTACGCAATATCGTGTACGTGTATGACGTGTTTTTTTCAGTTGTTCTTATTTAACTGCCAAATTACTGAACCGATAATGATAAAATGTTTTATGGGACCAATCTGAAAGTATACCCTTTCAGATAAAAAAATAATTTTTCAAATCGGTTCATAAATGACGGAGTTCTGAGGTAACAAACATAAAAAAAACTAATTGAGAAGCTAGTCCTTTTTTGAAGTTGGTTAAAACACGACAGTCACTAACATAGATAATTGATTGTCCAGAAAGCTAATACATTTTCTCACAATAAAATAAAATAGTTTCCCTACAGCCCGCAGAAGATACTTCCTTAAAACATAAATTCATTGAGCACACAAAAATATTATAAAATACTCTACCATATTGACTAACCTCGTTATAATTAACTACCGGCATATTCGAAACCACTCATTGGAAACCAACTGTTACAAAAAAACTCATTCATCAAGTATTTGGGTGCATCCCTAAATACTGTCAAATAATTCCATTACTTGTAACCAATAAGGACTTTATCATGACGGCAAATGGTTCACAATTGAATGGACTAGATGAAGTTTAGGTTTGTCAGTGTAGGGTGACCTCCAATTTTTAATAATACGGATTATGTTAGGGGTCTTTGAGAATTGGCTGGAGGGCACGTGTCGAGCGCGCGCGCATCAACAGGATGTCATTATTTAAACAATAAATTTAATTGTAAATTGCCTTCAATGTGAGTGTGGCCTCAAAAACTATACGCTTTAAAAGAGTACAGTGAACTGGTGACGTAACTACTAACCAGCCATTGAATTCAGATAGTGATTCTTCAGCCAATTGTACAATATTTGCTATGGAACACAAAGATTCCAGAAAGACGGACGGACATGGCAAAAAGTCAAAACACGGATACTGTAAAAAAAAATCAACATAACTTACATGTAAACAGTGAAGTCGAGCAAAAGAAGAAAAAACTCAATATTGCAGCATATTTTGTCGTACGGTTATGCACAATGTAAGTTGACCCATTGTAACACAGGGATGATTTGGGTGTGGTGTGTTCGCATGACGTCATAAATGTTAAAACTCTGTCAATAATATTAAACACACTATCACCGTGAGAAGAAAGTAGAGTAGGCGTGTAATAAAACACAATAGATAAGGTCTTACTGAGACTTAATGGTACTTACTGGGACTTACAGCAATTTAGATTAGTAACTCATGAAAATCAGTCGCGTCTTTGCATAAAACATAAAAAATATGACATAAAGCTCCATTATAATATTCTTCACATTATTACGTGATGACAAAATATTTGCGACAATGATTTTGTGATAAAATAACGAGTGGAACCGAATGATTCTGCTATAGTACTCGTACTAGACGTCAATGAACATAGAGATAAAACACACAACGCTAAACAAACGCACACCCGTTCCATTTTCAAAACAAACCGCATATTCAATAATCAAATTACAGTGTTTTGATTGGCCACCGTTCGTTTCGCGTGCTCTTCAAGTGTTACGATTCGCCGGTGCGACCTCAGCGCCAGTTGTCCAAGTGTTTTAGCAAACCAACCACTCGAACACTTTATTCTCAGTGCAACCCATTTTAAAACATATCACAATGCGACAAGGTTCAAAATCTTGTGAAATTTGAATAGCAGTTGGGATGTTTTTGAGGTTGGTTTTGTTTGGAAACGTTAACCGGTGCAGTTTAAGTGCAAAAATAATAGTTACAAATGTGACTGCATTTGTTACAATAACATTGAATCGGTTGCTGACAGAGCTTTTCGTTTTTAACTAAACCAATGGACCTAACTGTTTCATAGAAAAATCTCTTTTTAAACGACTTCAAAAAAGGTTCTAATTTCAGTTGTGTTTTTTTTTTAATTTTGTGTTTATCCTAAGATTATCCTTCTTTGTGGTCTTCCTAAAAGATGATCTTATTACGTTACTTTTATCAAATTTAGTATCATTCGTTTCCTAAAGTGTGGTTACAGTTTATTTTTTTTAACACGCTGCATAACTTTGTGTTTCTCGGATATGTTTACGCTTGTCATATTAATATTCGCGCTAAGACCTCTGACGTCATCAATCTCTGCATATAAATGTCGTATATTGGCTTCTAAATATGTAAAGCCACTTGAGCATCGCGTTACCACGTCGGACCCTCTTAATACTGTCGCATTAGATTTATATCTATTGTAATAACGATTATGATCCTATTAGTAGAGAGTGAATACATTTTTGATTTGCGATACGATGTTTTACGATTCAAAACTTAGCCACAAAAAAATATTTGTATACTAAGTGTCGCCCCTCGTTGGATCCCGTTGATTTTTCGGGATAAAAAGTAGCCTATGTGTTAATCCAGGTCACGGACAATATATATTCCAAGTTTTATACAAATCGGATCAGTAGTTTTTACGTGAAAGAGTAACAAACATCCATCCATCCATCCATCCATACTTACAAACTTTCGCGTTTATAATAATAAGGAAGTAGAATAGGATAATTCATGATTATTGTTATGGTTATCATTCTGGAAGTCCTCGTCAGTTAAATCAGGAAAGAGAAAGAAGAGAGAGAGGGTTTTTTTCGAAAAAAAGAATTTATGAGGATGTTCAGGGTATTGTGCCACGAGACACCTACTTACAATAGAAAGTAGATTAAGAAACAATAAATCAGTGACTCAGGTTGTGACATAGAGAGATTAGTACATGTGCCTAACATCAATAGAATATATTAGTGCCACTAAGGTGCAGCCTTGTGACAATTGCCCACCATAGGGCATTACACCATGGCCGATATTGACACTTCCGATATCGACATGTCAGTTGTTCTAACACCGATATCGGATTAACACGGTGTATGAGCTTTCCGCCGATATCGTGATGTTGTAGTGTCGTGGCAAACAGCTGTAAAAGAGTCTTCTATCGATGTAATCCCGCAAACGACTGCCCAACCCTTGCTTCTATTGTCTGTGGTATTGTTTAATACCAATTTTAGTCGCATTCATTTTATCGTATGATAGGTGCAATGTAATATGGATTAGCAATTTATGGGGTGTCAAATTATAAGTACCCATCTGGGTTATTAGGTGTCCATTTGGGTGCAAATTGGATTTCAAATCTTTGATTTATAATCAATAAAATATTTTTTTTTGGTTTCATTTCTTAACATTCACACATACCATATACACCTAAGCTTAATACGCTTCTTCTTTTAAGAGTACCTATTATGGATATTTTTAAGCAATAGGCAGAAATCAAATTTAATTTACTTTTAATATGTGATTGCTTATTGGAATCAATTTCGCAACCTTAATATAAAATCTAAATCATTATAAATCACCTTCCATTCAAACAAAGAGTCCTGCCTCCTGTCCAAAAATGCCGGGACAGCATCAATTGTCAGGCAGCAATAAGCGCAGTGACTGCCACATTCCGTTGTCAAACTGCTTTGCGGGTACTTTGACGTCAGCTGGGTTCCTATTCTGATTTTTGTACAGTGTAAATATAGGAGCGTGTATTTAATGTTTGGTTTCTTACTATCGAGCCTTTTTCTATTATGAAGGAACCTTATAATCAACGGATAAGTTTGTATGAAAAACGTAAGTAATGCAAAATATGAAGCCGCAATCGTAACAAGTCTAAAGCCTTCGGTATTTTATAAGTACATATTGGCAACTCTCAACTTTTGAAAATATCTCCAGACACCAAAAACAAAAACATAAAAAAAATATAGTACAAACGAAAAACACTGCAAAACAAAACTTTCTAACCCATAGAACGTTAGCCACAAACGACACGCCATAAAACAGAATAGTTCCGAAATCGTCACATTCCCGGCCGTCGGTCCGCGAACACATAGCAATAAGTGAAGTGACTCGGGCATTCCGGCAATCCGGCAATCTGCTGCATTCCTTGACCACCCTGTACACAGATGACTCTGTCTTCATTACTTTTTTAAAACTAGTCAAGTTGATTGTCAGTGGCATCAGTGTGGAACAAAAACCAAAAACAAGCGTTGTTTTTTGGAACAATTTAACCTACACTAAGAAGCAAAGCAATTTTTCTTGCCTTGCTCTAGGAATTAAACGTAACCTGCCTCTTTAAAACCACTAAGTAGAGTCTTCAAACTCGGTTCATCAGTATAATAATAATAAATATTCACGGACACTTAACACAACGACTTCTAGTCCCAAACTAAGCGAAGCTTGTACGATGGAAACTAGATAGCTGATAGAATACATAAATTTTTTTTGTAAATACAATTACTTATAATACATAGAAACACCCACAGTATGCGATCAATACACAAGAGAAAATCTATTGTGTCTGGATTCTGGAATCTCGACAGTTTAAAGGTTAAACACTCTGCCCGCTCTACGTAATTCTGTCTCTATGTTTTGTTGACAGCCTTATTGAAATGAAAACACCAAAATATTCGACTAGCGCAGTTTTTGATGGTTCTGTGAAGCACAGTTGCATTTTTGGCAAAAACTAGGGACAAAATTAACGCTTTTTAGTGTCAGCTTTAACTATCAAACTAGCGTTTCTGTTACGACCTAACTTGGTGCTGGATATAAAAATAAAAACATAAGAGTGTGCACATAATAACACAACCAGAGATGACGTGTCATTTTGGAGGTTATGTTTTCAGAAACTGATGTTTCAGTACAACCACAGAAGCTTAAAATTCGTTTTTTTTCTTATATTTTATTTTACATCTCATTTTATTTTTATTTGCACCAAGTTTGATGAGTATTTAAAATCCACGGATTTATAAAGAAAATGAAATTTTCCGCAATCCCGATTATCGACATTATGAACTGAAAGTAGAAGATTGAAATAAGAAAATCTCCTTAAACCTAATCATCAATCGCGTTAGAAACCGGCGAATTCCTGCCAAAAACATTCCTTTATTTTCCCATGTGGGGGGGTGGGTTCGTCCCAACCCCATTGGGGTGGAATTAACGAATTTGTCAACTGTCACGGTGGAAGGACCTTATTAGTTTTTCTGAGGACCGATGATTTTCACTGTGGCATGTCAATTACGTGTAAGACGTATTTTATTACGCGTGGTGATAAATTGTTTGTTGGAGATTCTAGAAACAGTTTGCAGTAAATCTGTCACTGTAGGTACCACGACAAAATAGGTAGTACATTACGCATAAATCCTTGTGTGAAAATTGCCATCTGTTGAGTTTTTGTACTCTATGCTACGAAAGGGTTTTTTGGTACGTGGTACTGATTTCCTAAAAAATCTTTCGCAAGATTTTTGTATCCACAAGAACAAGAAAGGTCTAGTAAAATAGTAGTGTGTGTCGATCATTATGTACCTAACTTTAGTACAAATGATGCCAAGTTCGTTTGAGTTTATGACCAACTTTGGCGACGAAGTTTTTAGGCCGCCTTTAAACTTAAAAACGGTTTTAAAAAGGGCGGGCCTCTTCAGTTTTAATTGATATAAGTACCTATATCTTCTATTGCTTAAATACCTTGTTATTTAAACAAACAATAAAAAAAAGCCTTCAGCAAAGTAAATACCATTTGGTACCAAAGCAATCACGTAATGCCCAGCTGCACAATAAGACATATAAACCAAAAATATTGCCATCCAAAACCTACCACAAAAATGCTTAAAACATAGGGTAGTCAGTGGTGTAAATCTCCATAAGTGGCATTTACACAGCACATACGTTATCCTGACGCAAATCGTAAACGTCCGACTAGAGCCCGGTTTGTAGAACACATTCACACAAAAGACTGGTTATTGTGAATCATCAAAATATACAAAAAAGTTGTGAGTATCTGAAATAAACATAGATCAATTCAAATGTTACAAACTCTATTTACAGTTTGTGGAAATATATCATTAAGAACGCTGAAAAGTCGCACTATACTAAAAACTGTGTCGTAACTTCTAGCGCTCTATCATAAATTTAATTGTAATTATATTGTATTGTTTTTTCTGTAATTGTGGTGGCACTTAGATACATAACTCTATAAATGATTACTTATATGATATAATTAGTGTACATTGTGTTGGTGTTCAATTAAATAAATAAATAAATGACTAGAAGGGTAACAAGGGCCTACAAAAATCTCTTATTCTGCTTTTTCATTGATTAATTAATTGTATGCTGCGTCCATCCTGTTGAAGCATTGGTATTAAGCACCAAAAGTCCTATTTATCTTAAACTTTTATTTTAATGATAAAAGAAGATATCAAAACCTGCAGATAAGTAAGTAAGATGAGTAAATAATGTGAGTAAACTGGTTTCTGTGTACTTTTTTCCGGGTTTATGCGATCTGTTTTGGGCGTCTTTGTTTGCGTTGGAAAAATGGGTGGAAAGATTTGTACCGACCTACCTATTTACTAGAAGATGTAGGGTCACACGAGTATCCTATAGATATTCATATAAGTACATGTAAAGAAAGAAACAAAAAAAGCATTTTCCGAAGCATTTTCACTTTTAAAGATTCGCATAATTACATTAATTACTTATATGTTTCATCGTACCAGCTTTGCTTAGTTTGGGACTAGAAGGCGTTGTGTTAAGTGTCCGTGAACATTTATTTTATTTTTTTATTTTTTATATTTTTTTGTAAACGAAAAAATAGTCATGTTAGCATTGCACATCGCTTCGTTAAGTCGAGAAAAAGCTTTCCCTCAACATTTTTTTCTGAAACAGAAAACTAAAACTAAAAGATCATTATGAATCGATTCTTCTATTCTATCTGTTCTGTCAACTCACCTTACGAAGCAGTTTCGTTTACCACAAAAAGCGAAAATAAAGTTTTGTTTCTCCAAGATGGCGGTGTTTGCCATCCTCTCTGCGAGATTGTGTCGACAGTACCAATTTTCCATTAGAACGACGATGGAGTGTTGTGAGAGCGACGGCATGAGATTGGAATCGTGTTTTCACTAGCGGTTTGTTGTCTCAATCAAAATTTGTGGATTTAGTGGTTAGATTTGTGAGAACTTCCTCGACTACGATTGACATGAGGTTGTAGGTCACTGAAATTCTGAATTTACTGAAGATACCGATGAGTTCAAGGACACTTCTTCCTAAAAAGTATGAACTGTCGCGACTGTTATTATTCCCTTGGTCTGAAAACTTCTCTCATTAAATATCACAGATATACTCAATATTCTGAGTATGTCCAAAGAGGATAGTAGATCTCCACTTTTGGACATTTATTTAATTATATTCGTATGATTATCGTGGTTTCTAAAACTCTAAGCCGTAGGTGTCTTCTGTTACACGCTGATACACCATTTTTAATTGGTAGGTACATTCTGGTTCATCTATAGGTACTAAGATGTGATTATCAGCAGAAACCAGACACATAGTTGTCACATTAATAGCTTATACGGATTTCGTTGCCGACAAATAAAACTCCATTGCATTTTTCACGGCAACCTTCCGCTGAAGGATACGTTAAACAAACCATCCTCAAATCACACACATACAGCTATAGATGGTCATCCCTCCCACATCTTGGGAGGGGGGTGTTTGGGGGGAAGGGGGGAGGTTGGCATGTGGATCGTAAACCGGGATTCTCTCAGGAAAATCCGCACTTCACTAGCAGTGGTAATCACAGCGAGGATTTGTTGAAATGTTGGGTGAGGTTATGTATTTTTGCTGTAGACCAAAAAATTGCCAGAGGAAATACTTGAAGACTGGGAAACTCATATTCATTTGGTTTAGAAAATGCTACAGTAACTGATGTTAATGACCTTTCTTTGATCTGTATAGTGTAAAGTTTTATGGGGTAAAAACTCTTACCAAATTTATCTCTTACAAAATTCATTATGAAAATAAAAATTTCAAATAGATTTTTTTTGTACAATGTTGGTTACAGACATAACATTAAATATAGAATCAAATTACAAAATGGAAAAAGATAAATTGCAATAAAAACCACCAAAGCTAAAATCAGACACCAACAAAGAATCCCCCAAAAACCATAACAATAATTTAACCGCTCTTAATAATTCAATGGCTTATAAAAAACGCTTTGGTAAATTGGGGGTGGGCTGTGGGTCTGTATTTACATGTTTATTCATTATTCAAGCTTGCAGGCTGCTGACACTACCGCAGAGTGTTTTGACTCTGCCGCTGACATTACACCGACACGATATCAGCGGAAAGTTAGTTATACGATAAAATTTACACTAAGCTACTAATGGTCTATCTTATAAAAAGTTAGAGTGGAAATTATGTCCTGATTACGTATGCTAAACCAGACATAATGTCTACTCTAACTTTTTATAAGATAGGGGGTGAGGTTTTAACAACTAATTCGAATCAACGTCTGACAATTCGCTAATGTCAAAATGAAAAAAAAAGAAAATACGGTGGTTAAAATGTAGAAATATTTCCATAACGAGAAGTCACAACCTTATGCCACAAACTAAAACATAAGTCATAATTGATCGAATGAGCGAAGCGAACGAGATCTTAGTGACAACTTGGACGAAAATGCTTTGTATGTTTGTTCGACGAGATCTTTTGAACCGCTTATCCAATCTTCACAGAATTTGTAGGTTGTAGGTTTGTAGGTATACGGATAGTACTCTTAAGTTTTACTGGTTTATTAAATGAAGTAAATCGGTTAATGGGTCGTGAAGTTATGAGGGTCCAAAGGGAGTTAAAAAAAAAATGTACAATAATATCAAGTGGGGTGTCATATGATAGGGTTTTGTTTAGACATTCCAAACCCGTTTTTATTTTGATTCTAGGTCTAATACTTTTTGAGTGGTTGTAAAAATTATAAAATTGGCTAAACCAGTATAACGTGAGCTACCGTTTCTTGGAGTTTCAATGATTTTGTAGTTCAAGTAAGACTGGTACATAGCTAGACGGCGATTTCGAAGCTATTTGCAAAGTTTGTTACAACCATTGGTCAATAAAAATTGTTTGGGTTTTATTAACCTCCGACCATCACGAGATCTCAGTTCGGGGCGAACTACTAGTAAAATCAGTTTATTGAAAATTTGTGATTAGTTGTCAGTGTCACATGTCAACTAAAATCCTACTTACCGCAAATTAATCATAGAGTACGTACAACTAAAAGCTTGCTCTGATTATACGGATTTCACCTAAAGCTATTTTAGTTCGTAAATGACATCATTTCATTGTGGAAAATACGTGTTTTTATGGTACAAGGCCACAAGTCCGATGTTAAAAGAAATCAATGTTTTTACGCCGGAAATTCCTATACCTAAAATTATTCCTGACTCAGATTTCATGTCGCCTTACTGGCTAAATTTAATTACCTTTTTACCCAACTACAGGCGGAGGGTATTGTTGTCTACGCGTAGTTATCAATATATATAAAACTCTTTTGAAGCTGACAGAGAATCAACGAACAGCCTAAACTACAAGTCCTAGAGGTATGAAATTTGGAGGGTAGATTCCTTATATAGTGTAGGGGTGCACTAAGAAAGGAATTTTGAAACGTCACACTCTAAAGGGCAGAACGCGAGCAACGCCGCGGGCGACGGCTAGTTTTGTATAGGTATGTACCATATTGGTAAACATTTTTGTACCCTCAAAGCAGCCAAACTATCCTTAGATGTCATGATTATCATTATTTTTATAAATTAATTAATAATTTTTCATTTCTTAGTTATCAATTTATTTAATGCTTCTGTAAATGCTCTTATTAATTTAATAAAAAAAAACTGCATTTCACTTTCATTTATATTCTAAAGTTACGTGTATTTTATTTTATTTTGATTTTTTTTTATCTTGAGTATATTTTATTTTATTTTATTTATTTGGGTTATTCATTTAATAAATAGTTTTTCATTTATTAATTATTAATTTATTTAATCCTTCTATAAATGCCTAAATGCTCTAACTAATTTAGTTCAAAAAACTACATATTCATTTATATTCTAAAGTAACATGTTATACTTGAGTATACTATTTGTTTGTTTGTTTCTTGTAGGTATCTATAAGTTTGCTATATTTTCTACGTCCGTTCTGTATTTTTCTGTGTGTATGTCAAATAAACTATCTATCTATTTATCTATATCATAGTAAGTTTATTCTCATAGTAGATGTGACTGTTTTAAAGTGAGATACAGTTCCATCTATACAAGTCTACCTACTCCTAGCCAGAATACAAACTGCACTTAGCCAGGACCAGGTGCAAGATTAAAAGTGCACGTTATACGAAACTCTTGAAACACAGTTTATAGTGCCGACTTGTCCTAGTTCTGGAACAATCTAGACTTGGGGAAGTTGTTCAAAAGAGGAAGAAAATGGCTGTTTTCACACTGTCACAGATATGGCACTTACACGATGACGGAGAATAATAAAATTGTCTGTCAAAATGACGGACAGAGGCCGTAAATAAAAGAAGAAGAATGTGCTGACACTGATATTTTTGTTGGACCCAGTGGGGTGTGGAGATCGACCAGTGAATAGTGAGATACTAAAAAATTAATAATATATGGCAAATTATTTGAAAAAATGTATAGAGGTTTTGTAGAGTCAAAATGATTCCAAGATCTTAAAAATCATAATTTACTGAAACGCAAATAACGCTTCTTGATACGCTAGTTATTTTATATCACTTTATAGTATAATAATCCAAAATTTAAAAGAAAGAAATAAGTGGCTTTTTGTGATCTAAAAGAAAGAAAAACCTAATATTTCATTACCTAATTGTAGAGTACCCATTTTCTAGAGTCTATACTGCTCTTTGTCGAAATAGTCAGAGCAAGCTTGTATGTTTGTAAATTATTTTTTAAATCAATAAAGTTGGTTGAGGAATATCAAAAGTGAACAAACACAAATCCTCTCCAAAAATCAGGATTCTTTCCCGCTCTCGCCGCGCTCTCAAAACGCCCGTCCCATATTTCGCAAAATCTTGCCGGCGGAGCACTTTAAGTTGGAAGCATCGTATATTTAATTCAGGAACGCCTAAAGTACGTCCCCATAAAAATCCCTGGCTGTGTGATACTGTGCAGATGAGCCAGCCAGGGACGGACTCGGGTAATTTAATTATATTAATGTCTGTTTTATTGCGAATCTCGCTTTAGTGCCCCGATAATGGGTGGTAATGATTTTTCGGTAATCAGATTCTGATATTATCGGGTTCCGAGTTTCATATCAAGGGCGTGGGTTGTGATTTGTAGTAGTAGAGCGTTTAGTAAAAGTTTTCGTCCGGAAAAGTTCATCATGATCATTTCCCTGCCCTTATCCCACGCTAGATGGGATCAGCACAACATGTTTTCTTCTTCCACTCACTCCTATCTTGCCAATTCTGAATCTACTCTTCTTACATTCATAATTATCCTCTTTCACACAACCTAACCACTTCTTCGGCCTTCCTCTACTTGCATAACCTGACACAAAATCGTTCGGAAAATTAATTATATTGAAAACGCACTGCGATGCCTCACAGCAAACGTCCTTATTGGACGTGATCTGTGAGGTAATACATTGTTATACTCAGAGGTAACTGCTGTATACAGTGCACTAGTGTAGTCAAAGTTATCATTCAAGTTATACGCCAAATCTTCCTATATCCGTTTAGATTCGGCAGTGTTTGTTCTATTGACACGTATCCATTGATCCGGCCCTGGCGCATATCCGGGTATTCTCGGCTATACCCGGGATTTACGGTTATCGGTTATATGTACGAGTTCAATCACAACCCGGGAACTTAATACTTAACGCGTCTATCGTGCTTTGAGTTTTGAGTGCTGGTAAGTTTATTGGTGTTTTAGAATAAATAGATAAAATCATCGGAGCCAATTATTGTGACCAGTATTTGGCGTATTATCAGTATTCAGAAGTAAATTACAAGTTATACGATTCCGATTGGTACTGATTTGGACCAGTTGAGCTATCAATAAATCGTTTGCAACGGTTTGTAGATAGCTAAACTTTTTCATGTGTATTTTGTAAATATTGCAATCGTCAGAAGATAGAAATAGAAAAAAACCCTTCGTTTTCCTTTTTACATAGTTTCTTTTAAAATATCCGTCAAAGTTTTGCCTCAAATTTAAAAACAAACAACCTATAGTAGGATCCGATGACGTATTATGGTGGATTAGATATTTGTGGTTTCTGATGCCAACTAGGTTTAGAGCAACTCTTGAAAACTTGTGGCTTTTATGACTTTGGAGCATTTGATATTTATCTCATCATTATCATCCACAACCCGACTTTACGCACTGCTGGGCATAGGCCTCCCCAAGTTTGTGCCATCCACTGCGGTCCTGAGCTAATCTCTCCCATTTACGATATTTATCTACGTCGTTAATATTTTTTTTTTACTCAAATTCAGCGAGAGTTTCAGGAACTTCCATAAAAAAGTGAAATAAAGGCTCAAGCGCTAAGTAACAACCCAATAAAAATCTGTGAACAATTCTGCAAAGATCGTAACAGACATAACGGCTTAGTTTATAATCCGTAACGTGAAGGATGCCGTGGACGAGATCAGATAACGAGATGCGTACAACCTTGTTTCTTCTACACGCTCAAATAGCAATTATTTTTTTGAGCTTGCAGCTAGATCCGTAATAAAAGTTGTTCATACTAAAGAGTGGTTTAACGACTTTGAAGTTTTCGAGAGTGGTCTTATTGCACCCTGTATTTATAAGAAAAAGAACAAAAATGGCCACCAATACAGAAAAAACATCATACTATAAGTATTAGTGATAATAATTCGGTGCTACGCCTCCCGTAGCGCTTCTACGAAAAATTATCTCGCATCAAAATGAATTCTAGAGATGCTCTAATGTTCCAGTGATATAGTAGTAAGTAGTAAGTTAAAAAGGGCTTATTTCACACTTACCTATTCAACAACAGCCTTTCTTCGATAACTTTTGTAAATTTTATTATTATTTTGTTCAACCTGAGTGTTTAACAAGTTCCCTGCCATACGAATATATTCGTATTTACACTGCCAACGATTTTAATTTTATAAGTAGCCTCAACTAAACATCTACGAATAAACTTGTAGCTGGCGCTGGATCCTAGATGCGCTACTATGTATATTTTCGTAGTTGGCAGGGATCGAACGTGTTAAAAACCTCAGAGTAAAATCGGAGTCAAAACCCAGTCATTTGCCTCGTAAATCATCAAAGATCAATATTCCAAAGATCTTTCAATTCATCCTCACCCCTTAACAATTAAGGGCACCCTCGCAGTAATTACACCGAAGATTTTACGCACTCGAGTTTACGCGTCTTGTAATTTAACGTAACTCCTCCGAGATGCTGTTGTTTGGTTACTGATTTATTTTATATGGCCTTAGTTTAGGTTTAGTTGTAACTTGGTTTAGTGGAGACTTGATTTTAAATGTTATAGTGTTGATAGTTATGTTGTACTAGAAGTATATGACAAACTTAGCCTGGTTAAATTAAGAACAAACTTCTGTGTGAACTTCTTTATGTTTGTTCTATGTCTGGGTGTTATTATGTATGTATTTCCAAAAAAAAAGTACTATAACAGCAATCTAGTTCCCATAGTACAAGCTCTACTTAGTTTGGGACTAGAGGGCGTTGTTCGAAGATATTTATTTATTTATAAATTGATAAAAAAATGAATTAGTTATGACTCACATGTTTAGTAAGTAAATGACTTACATGTTTAGTGGGGATTTTAGGGAAAAAACTGAAATCCCCACTGATAGGGATTTCTGGAATATACCTAACTAATAGTACGTATATTCCTTGGCTTTGGGTATGTTTTCGTAGCACCTCTTTGAAAATCTTTTCCTTTTTCGTGTCATGTCATAAGTAGTCGAGTTGTCGAAAGGAAAGTTAAAAAAAACTCTCGACGAAAGTAAACATCACGATTTAAAAGTACGCTAAACACCATAAAAACAAGGGCTACTGTATCTGTGGTCAGCATCGGCCGTATTAAAGGTGTGTGTATTAGGTAACAAACAACTCTGTGTTACCTTTTCTGTGGCGCAAAACGAACATCTTTCTCAACGGCAGTAAAAATCTGTAGCGAGAAGTATCGCGAAGATGGAGACTTCTAACGAGGCCGCCCGCTCTGATTTCCAATTCAAAGGAAAATTGCGATCCATAAAGTGGGATGGGAGGTAAGGGTGGGGGGTTTCCCCCCCTCCGTTGCTACGCGACGCGGGGAGGAGTCGCCGCAATCACGGCCCAATAGCACGACGGATATAAATTGCTCTCGCGTCGCGACACTGATGCTAGAGGGAGACACCCTCACTTTTCCTCCCCCCTCTCGCTCGTGCTAATGAAGTCGACAGTCGCCAGGGTCTTGATTGACGGACTCAGCGGCCCTTTTTCGAAATGGAGGTATATCGGACTGTGATTTGTTGGTAATTACGGCGCGGTATTGGTCGTTTGAAGTTTTCCTGTTGCTCATAAATGCCTACTTTGAAACTACAGATCAGCGTCACGGCTCAGTCGGTAGGAGCTCTGCCTTCCGTGCTGTGGGTCGTGGGTTCGATCCCCACCGAGAACAAACGTTTGTGTGTTGCAAACATAGATGTTTGTTCTGTGTCTGTATCATAAGCATGTATTTACAAAAAAAAATGTATATAAATATTCTATTAGCAATATAGTTCCCATAGTACAAGCTTTGCCTAGTTTGGGACTAGAGAGCGTTGTGTAATATGTCCAAGGATATTTATTATTTTTATTTATTTACAAGCACATCGTTCTTATTGTTTTAAAAACATAATTCTACTTTAGTTTGCAACGCGCAGTCTATAGCAATCAACATTTTATAATCAGCGATTTTTGAGATTACCAAAAAATTTTAAGTATACATAGGTAACAAAAAAAATTCTGTCTTATTGTGATTGATTGCTACCATTCCTATGTAATATAACATCCGTAAAACTTACCTACCTAATATTACCCACAATAAAATAGATTCCTAAAGGTCATGAGTAAACAAACAAAAGCAAAGATCGAACAAAGGCGATATTAACTTGTATATAGGTACCGAGAATCCAAACAAAAGATTTTCCTTTGTCCCTGACTCCACTGAGTCCTGAATTCTTGAATTCCTTAAACGTCTGCCATAACTTAACCTAGATCTAGTATAGTATTGTATGATTTGTGCCTAGATTAAGAGTGGGATGAATTTTAGGAATTTACCTATATCAAAACATCGTCATCAGACTATCATTAAGCATCTTAGAAGAGTTTTATTCAATATTCGCAGTTGAAATCGTTCTAAAAACTATATAAACGTAAGCACGACGCGATTTAGCCTAAAAAAACTGGCAACACTCACAATTTAGTTATATTGTGTTTATATTTTTTTTTTCATATAAAAGTTGGTTCATATTTATGGGTACTTCAGCTCCCCGAAGTTTTCAATAGTTGTCCTTTACGCCCTGTATAGTAGATACGTCTATCTTGCTTCTTTAAGAGTAACAATGGTGGACAATATTATATACTCAGATGGTCTTAGAAATAATGACTGACTAAGAAATAACCAGTAAGCCGCTTATTCGTGTACTAGCCCGGCGTTGCTCGCGTTCTACCCTTTAGAGTGCGACTTTTCAAAATTCCTTTCTTAGTGCACCCCTACA
Source organism: Eulithis prunata (assembly GCA_918843925.1). NCBI lineage: Eukaryota > Metazoa > Arthropoda > Insecta > Lepidoptera > Geometridae > Eulithis > Eulithis prunata. The sequence continues at coordinate 2,042,296 of OU974007.1, forward strand.
CTATATAAGGATACTACCCTCCAAATTTCATACCTCTAGGACTTATAGTTTAGGCTGTGCGTTGATTCTAAGTCAGCTTCAAAAGAGTTTTATATATATATATATATATATATATATATTGATGATGATGATGATGATATAGCCCTAACAAGTCTGATGTCCGGTCCGGTCCGGTCCGGTCCGGTCATCGATAGTGCAGTATTTCCTTTTCATTTTATATCAATGCAACCATGTGTTGTGTAGGTCCGATCAGGTCCGGTCCGGTCCGGTCGCGGCCCGCATCCGTAATGTGCCGCACAGATTACGCGGACGTGTATTAATAGGTATGGCGCGGATACGTGTCTTCTATACTACATGGTAGGGTTGCCACTGGGATTGTTACTTTGAAGTTTCATGTTGCTTGTATAAAAAAGTACTGGATAATTTCTGTTCTTCTAAACAAAAAATGTTCGATGTATAGGTAGGTAGGTACACTAGTGTGTAATCGTAGTCAAAGTGAGTTTTCTAAACTTTTAATGTCCTAAGTTCTAGGTAGATAATATTACATTTAAGTGCATATAGGTATTGCAATGACTTGTCCTATATATTGATATATAAATGTTATCAAATAAGTCAAAGCAACCAACCATAAAGAAGTTATAAACTCAATCAGATCTGAACCCACGAGTATCTTATTAATTCGTTAATGTTCCACCATGGAATGCTGGTACTAGATAATGCTATAATTTAATATTTTTTACAAAAGAGACAGCCCTGATACGCTCGGTGTCCACACGTGCCGACTTCTGCGGATCGATAGAAACTGCCAAAACCGGAACCGGGTCGATGTACTGGTTATATTTTGAGGGAGGTGTGATATTGACGTCTAACCTGACCTACAGTTCCAGTCTAGACGCCTCGAGAGTTTTGTGGGCAATATGAGGGTCCGGTGTATACGAATTTGTTTAGATTTGCTCGTATGATTTTTAGAGGATTTTTAATTGCTAATAACTATCCGAGAGGGTTAAAAATATTATCTTTATGTACGTATTTATTAAGCTAGTTATGTTAGTTAATGACTAGTTTCGATATTTTGAGTCTAAGAACATTTAAAAGGATGTTTTTAAACTCCTAGTCATCTACATGTAGATCTTGTTTGATCACACTCATCACTCATACCATACACAGACAAATTACGAACAATTTAAACACAAGTTAGAAGTACTAATAATTTTAAAACCAAAAAACAAGTGAAGATGCATAAATTTTCCAAAAATAACCTCTAAATTTTGTTTGCAGGTGAGAAACCCCACAAATGCCAAGTCTGCGGCAAAGCGTTCAGTCAAAGCTCCAACCTCATCACGCACTCCCGGAAGCACACCGGCTTCAAGCCCTTCGCCTGTGATCTGTGCGGGCGCGCCTTCCAGAGGAAAGTAGACCTGAGGAGGCATAGAGAAACCCAGCATGCTGATCTCCGGGCTCAGCATATGCCGTCGCATGGCGACGTCCACGCAATGCACGCTGATATAAATATCCCTGATCATCGGATAGGTAAGCAGAATACTACAGAATTAGAGTACCTATTTTCAAAAGACTTGAAAAAGAATAGGGTGAATTAACATACCCTTAACTTGTACCAATGCGACCAATTTAAGTGCACATTTTTTGGTTGGAAAACTTGTTTGGATCAATGTGATATTTTTACTGAACCTTTGCATTGTTATTTTCTCGATCCTGACGCTTTGCGATTTCACATAATTACATTTAGTTATATTATATCTTCAAAAATGTTGAAATGTGCAAGCGAGAAGGTTGTCTGACATTACCCGTTGCCTTAAAGTTCAAATTTTTTATGTCCCACATGGCAATGTTCAAAGTTAAGGTCAAATATCTTATTTCAGTAAAATCACAAGAACTTTTTAGAATCGTCTTATACACCAGGTGATTCTAGGCACCAGTGTCTCGTGACCAGAGCCTAGAAGAACGGCCAAGAAACAACGGTCTGGTTCCCAATTTTTTTTGTATAAACCTTCTTACAAAGATATATATACTTCCGCTCAATAATTTGTATATCTTTTGTACTGTATTTACTAACCTTAGCATTTTTCCACAGAGCTTCGTCCCCCTCACGCTGAGATGCGCGGCCCGCACGACATGCGTCCTCCTCACGACATACGACCTCATGACTACCGACATCTCACGCCGGTGCCGCCGCTGCAGCCGCTGCCATCCTGAGCGACGCCTGCCTTCGCGCCGCACTGGCGCTGAGGCAACCCTAACGGGTTAGGATAGAGTTCAAAATCGAGTAGCTAGATGTTTGAGATTGAGGTGTTTTTTTTCTAATTGAAAAGTTTATTTCTTTATTCAAGAAACGTCTTTCACGGTGATCAAGATGCAAAAAAAATTACAAGGTGTTTTTTTTTATTTGAGCGCATTCTGGAATTTGGTTAGCTTTTCTCAAAATGTAGATGATACTTCAATCGAAAACAGGAAACTGAATGTAGATAGACGTAGATAAATTTGTAAAATTCATGTTATGTAAATTTTCCTAAGTACCTAAGAGGTATGTTACCAATAAAATTTAAGATTATTCTAGAAAATAAGATTACAAATAACGCTTTGTAAATGTGAGTTTTTGATCTCAATTGTTATTATGATGTTCTTTATTTCATTTAGTCATAGCAAAGGTTTTAAATAAAATTTTATAGCGATTAAAAATATAGTTATTTTCCTAAAGATTCATTCCAGAAAAATAAAAGAATACATAATTTGAAGGTATACCTAAATAAATAAATTAAAAAAAAAAAGACATTTTGAACTTAAGTAGGCATCCAAAGAATAATATGGACTGATAGAATCATTCCAATATGAATCTTAAGTTTTATGAATTTAGTTCCAAAATTATATTCCAAAGTAACTTTAATTCCATTTAGCATTCCTAAACTGTAACAGAATAAACACCTTTAAATAATATAGTATAGTAAATGTAAATGCATAAATATAATGTCACAAATACTCACATATCAATGTTTTGTATTATATTCTAGTTAAAATTTAAGAAAAAAATTGTAAATTATATATTTACTTGTATCCAGGACACGTTTCTATATACTATCATATATGCATAATATAACTTTGTGATATGACGTCATAAATAGTAAAGGCCATATAACCTTAGTCATAATTTTAAAACTTTGTGAAACCCTATATGCCAAAGCCATATAGAAAGATAAAAATAATAAATTTGACACACTTTTGTAGAAAAATAGATCTTATATAACCACCGAGTTGCAGCAATAGTATATGTTATTTAATATTTAATGTATACAATTCCAAATATTATTATTGATCAGATTTATTCCATCGTATTATTTTTGTATAATATACTCATAAATTACTTATCTGTAGATAGATCATTATTAAAAATCACCTATTATTCATACTCATATTTTAATCAGTTTAAAAATTTTAACAAATTAAATTGATATATTTCCGAAATTTCAGAACATTTACTACAAACTTTTTGGAAAATAATTGTCTGTTATTATTATTAAAATGTACATAAAATGTAAAAAATTAGGTAAACGAGCCCAAAGAATAATGTGCAATCAAATTATAATAAGCCACATCACTTTAATAAAATTATGACAATTTCATACTGTGTTTCTACTTTGTACCATAGTCCTTACCTAGAAAAATTTACAATTGTTAAGGAAAGGCGAATTAAAATGAACCAATAATAATTTGAAGTTCAATGGCATAGGTCTAATATGTATAGGTCGTTTAAAAATGACTGACATTATAAACTTAATTTATTAACAAACAAAATTACGACTAATACAGTATTCATCATCATCATCATCATCCACAGCCCGACTTTACCCACTGCTGGGCATAGGCCTTCCCAAGTTTGTGCCATCCACTGCGGTGCTGTGCTAGTCTCTCCCATTTAGGGCCTGCGATTTTGACGATGTCGTTTGCCCATCTCGCTGACGTCCTACGTTTCTGTAGTCGCATCGTGGCCACCATTCAGTGGTTGCCTTACTCCATCTGTTATCACCACGCCTTGCAATATGTCCTGCCCAACTCCTTTTCCTTCCAATTTGAGTCCCATAATATATTATTCACAAAATACAAATGAAATAGTTGAGTGCAAACGATTTATAATAAAACAAATAGTAGAAAATAGTAATAACCAAAACTTCATTAAAAAATCCTGGCAACCTTAAAACCCACCGAACCAAAGCAGCAGGAGAAGCACAAACTGTCATGTAATCCATGGCCCCACTTAAAGCACTCGCGCCTCAGAATTGAAATTATGCAAATAAATGCAGGAGTGTCACCGTGATCCTAATTTCATTCCACCATTATCTCGAAGGCGTCGATTTGATAACTGTGGCGACATCTTGGGTTACGTTGTAAGCAGAGGGTAATTTTGACAAAGCTTTTAAGATGGTAAATCGAAGATATCGCGTTTTAGCTTCGACACCGGAATTGAGCTTGACAGTGTAATTAGGAAAGAATGACTGATGTGAAATGAGTTATGCAAAATGAACAAGGTAAGTTCAAAAAGCTCTAGAGTATTATATAACATTATGATCTGTGGCTCTAGGTAAATTAACTAAGCCAACAGCGTTTCAAAAGACCTACCTAAATATTCAGAGTAAGTTATATCAGTTAGTAAATTATTACTTATAGACTAAATTCACTTAAATATTTAGTCATAATAATTCTTACGCATAATTTTATTAATATACTTACACTGACTAATTTCATCTATCTATGTGGTCATAAGAATCATAACGCATAATAAACAAAATAGCAATATAGATGCTGGATATAAAAAAGTTAGGTAGGTACCCCATTATTTTCAGTTGACTAATTTGTCATAATGAATTATCAAGGATAATAAAAAAAAATGCAGTGTGATGTTTCAAACAAAGAATTTTACTCGTACATTAAAACCCTGGCTATTTTAACCTGTAACAAGACACTCCAAATTAATCCAATTAAGTATCTGAATCCTTTGACTGTTTGCAGCCATGTTTGCGGTGTTATGATCGATCGATCATTAACCTAATGGTTAAATGGTTTGTTTCATTATCAGCGGTGGGCGATTGCAGCGATCAATCTTTTAAATTGAAAAATAGAAATCCGATGACGAATTGATGTATCGATAAGTAATCCGATTAAAGAATTGCAGTGAGCAGAATCTATGAGCCCCCATATCGTAAGCTCTGAACTGCTTTCGCTGCCTAGCATAATGTCAAGCGACGTGGCTAATACACATAATAATATACGAAAACAAGAAGCTTTTGACGGCAAAAAACGCGCTGCACCGCGCTAATATCACTTTTTAGTCACAGAATACTTATGATTTAGTATTAAAACAGTTCAGAAAACCTGCCAGGCTTACCTGGCAAAAGCTTCTTGTTTCCGTGTCAATTGACATTATGCTGGGCAGCGAAAGCAGTTCAGAGCTTGCGATATGGGGGCAAAAATTCGCTTCGCTCACTCGAATAACTATCTGGCTTCACTTTATTTGGGGTATCAGATACCCCAAATAAAGTGTAGTTTTCACAGTATACGAATAGTGAAAAGTTTTGAAAATCTTTACCAAAATGTATATTGAGTATTTTTTAGAAGAGTATACTAAAGATTATTAGAGTAAGTCATACCCAAAATGTTTACTGGCAAAGATCTGAGAACAGTAAAAACAAGCCGAAGCTAGTTTATTTGACTGCAGACAGATCCTACATAAAGAATGGAAGGAGCAGTTGGATTTGGGAGCCAAGTGGGGACGTGGCCTCCAGAGACCGGAGTGGACGCTAAACGCCTGTTAGCACGCAGTCCGGAACCATACGCATTGTTTTTCCACAGGTATGCACTAGGGAAAAAATTAATAACTGAAAATTACATGGAGGCCAAATGGAGGCTACATAAAGGCCAAAAAATTTAGCAAACTATTCACGAAGCTGAATATTAAGCACCTAATAACGTAAGCTACAACAGCGCCGACGAGCCTACAAAGTATTTTTTTTTAAATATAAGATAAAAATGTCCTTTGACCACAATCTCACTTGATGGTAAGTGACGATGAAGCAGGACAGTCTAGACAGTATATCCGGTTAAGTAATGTAGTCAAGTATGGTATGCAAAAGCCAGCTAAACAAACAAGTTATGTTATTTAATAAAATGAAGAGATTATTTCAGACCCTATCTTCATCGGTTCCATGGTGTAATGGTTAGCACTCTGGACTTTGAATCCAGCGATCCGAGTTCAAATCTCGGTGGAACCTGATTTTACATATTTATATAATAATTGTAATATTTATATATTTATTATTATTACAATTGGTTAATTATGCAAATAAACAAAAAAATATTATGTAATAGAAAAACATTGATTATCACCTGATTATGACTAATGTATCAATTTCCTATTCATAGTATTTTAGTATTGTACCTATTTATCTGAAAAAATATAATAAGTAAACAATAAGCCATGACCTCAAAATTGTTATAAGTTTAAAAAAAATTAATTATTTATAAAAAAAATCATAATATCGTACAAAAAGAATCCTTAGTCCGTCCCCCGTAGGGTCAAAATCGCCGCGCATTTATTATTCAAGATCATCCACGTGCGTCTTGTACGCAATCAGTATTGTGAATAATTGATGGCTGGCCTGCGATGATTGCGCGCTCGCGAGATTGGGAAGATTTGCCCCCTGAGTACGGCCCTGAAGGATTTACTCTGTCATCGTTATTAGACTGCAGGAAATTAGAAAATATTTTTTATTTTCCATAAAATCGGATCAAAATTACGTATTCTGTGACTTGTAAGTTGTAAGGGTCGCGAGAGTTGTATTTTATTATATTAAATGTGCCCAAATACATAAATAATTAAATACTTACATATTATCACTAAAATAATAAAAATAAAAATAAATACCACTGAGACTTAGGTCTGGATTCTATAGTCAATTTAATTAGCGGCTATCCACTATGTAAATTGCCAAAATAACATAATTAATTTATTTGTCAAAAAAATATCGTAAATTAAGTAACGAAATCGACCTTGGTGGTACATATCGGCGCAAGCATTGCGATGACAATAACACGCAAGCGGGCGGTGAAACATCCGACTGATGACGTCACAATCACAACTTCGTAAACAAGCCCACCTGCAATGCGCACGTGCAGCGGTCGCCCCACTACGCGCTGCCTATAAAACCGAGTGACGAGCTCAACGGACCCCATTCGCTCGCCGGCGCTCGGAGCGAACACAACGACTGAGGCAACTCTCGGGTTGACTTGTTGTTGATTTATTCGTTTTGTAAATTGATTACATATTATTTTGGCTTATATTGAAGCAGAGTAATTTTGTATTATATTTTAGAAAGAGTTTCATTATTTTAATTTGGTTAAATTCAAAAACGTGTTAGTTGTTTTGTTTCAAAGTTAAGTGATCTTGTACTCTGTTAGTGAAGAGTGACCTGTGTGTAAATTAGTTTCAGAGATGGATTAATTTGGTTTGTTGTAGTTTTGACTGATTAAAGAGTTTGTCAGTATTGATTGATCATGTTTTTATTAGATCCAGTACCTCTTCTCTTACATCGGAAGTGAGGTTGGGCCAACGCCAACGACCATCGGCTCCTGCTTTTGGCATTGCTAAACCCGTGACTATTTTGTTTCAGTGAACACTTTCGAGGACACCATGGACCATACCAGATGATGCATTTTATTTATCTCTTTGTTAAATTAAAAGTGTTGCAATCTAATACCCTGAGGCAATGGTTCTTAATAAGAAATTTTTGACGTTTTTTCAGCTGTGAACTACGTTGTATAGTCTGGTATCATATTAAAAACGTTGAAAATGTTGTTTTCATTACAATGGACAAGGATAGCTGTCTTAACTCTGGGTTTGGGTTTAATTGTTCACTGTGTGCCTACTTCTTGTGTTGGTGTGTCCAGTACAAATAGTTTTTGTTCACTTCAAAGTTCATGGTATGCGCGTGGTACATGAAAATTACATACTTTCTACATTTTGTAGTTATTCATTTAGTGCTGTCAAAACAGATTTGAACATTGGTATGCCGGAACGCAGATCTACGTATAACAGATTTTCTAAATGTCTGGAATTCATGCGTACAGCAGATAAGTGTGATGTTTTCAGTCAGTAGGACCTGAGTTCTGATGGTTAGTGTTGCCAACTGTTTATTGTTTGTTGTTGCCAATTGTTTATTAGTGTTCCTGTGGTTTTAGGCTTTCCAAGATAGTTGAGCCATTACCCGTTCCGATACAGCAGTGTGCTTCTTTTATGATACGAGTACTTGAAGCTATACAGGTGAAATGTGTGATTACAGGTGAGTTCAAGTGTGGCGAGGTTTATTGTGATACTTTCATCTTTGTTTGATTAGATGAATCTTTGTCAGACATTATTCTATAAAATGTTTTGGAGAAGTTTAATAGGGTCCTTAGTGGTTCTTGCATTGCCTTCGACACTAGCCTTGCGAAGTGTTCAACGATCGAGCAAGTTCTAGCGGTAGTGTAAAGCTGAAAAGGTGCTTGAGCAAAGTTTAGCTGTTCTGTTTTGTAATTTGAATGGAAAGTCTACATTCGGTTTCGTTTAGTGGAGGAGTCATGAATCTTTTAGTTTTTCTATCAACTAGAGAAAAGTATCTTTGTGGTCTTTGTTAAATAGTGCCTGTATTTGGTCGAGGTAAACATTTTCTGTAGTGAGCAGCTTTATAAGCCAATGCGTGAGTGCATTGCACGGCAACAGTTGACGCAGTTGAATAATGCAATGAATGGATTACGAGTGTCGCTAGTGTGTGATTAGATAGAAGCAGTATTTGGTTGTAAATGTTTTGAATGTCAGGTTAGACCGAGCGAGAGTACCTAAGTTCAAGTTTTACAGACCACCTTGACAAACATGATGCAGATGCACTAGTTAGTCTTGTTGGATACTTTCGTTGATAGTACCTCAGGATGTTTAGGTACATGATTAAGTTACCTTGATAGTAGTTCTTACTTGCAGTAACGTAAAGTTTGATAGGTGTCAAATACTTACGAGCCAGTGCTTGTTATCTTTGACCGACTATTACAAACGGAGTAGTAAACATAAGTTGATGTAGTTGGCTAATTATTGCAGTCACAGGTGTGATTGATGTACGTAGCTGGATAGGTTTAAACTGTGTTGTGGACAGTTATGATTCAGCGTTAGTTTTATAAAGGTATGCTGCAGGGTTCGCGTGAGCTGTGCTTTTGAGTGGAGGTTGTGCAGTGGGAAGTTTTAAACTGATGGTTCTCCATGCGAAGTTATAGTTTGCGTGGCTTTGCGGTGAACGTCAAACGTACACACTATGGCCCCCGGTACAGGGGCTTGTATCTTGTGATGAAACATATGTTTTATGATGTCAGATACTGGTACAGTTAATTAGCGATTAGTTCAACTGGTGTTGCGGCTGATAAATGGTTGCTTGATAAAGGCAGTGAATCCCTGAGTCGTGGTGTTGCGATTCTCGTGTTTTTGTGTAACAAATTTGTAACCTAGTTTGTTCTGACTCGAATCCTTTCATATTATGCTATGTGTAATTTTGTAATTGAGTTTCCAGGTAATTGCCGTGACGAGCAAACTGGGCGCCTCTGTCATTTGAACGCCTTGACATGGTAACTGGGTGCCTCTGTCTTGTGGATGGATGTAGTGTAGATGTCATGCGTTGAACGCGAAACACTGTAAGTTCAATTCCACTAACGAATTTGTCAGCTAAACGCAGCTGAACCTTAGCTTTTCATCTGTTTTTGGGCTGTTTCGATTCGACTTGACGGTAACGTTTCAGCTGAGCTGAAATCGATCAAACCGTAGTTGGAACTGAATAAAACTAAACTTGTTGTGAATTGAGCTCTTGGTACTACGGTCACTTATCTCTGTTACGGTTCCAATTATGATCCGTAAGATTTTGCTAAATAGACTCATTTTGATTTTGGAAAATCCCAACATAGTTTGATGCAGTTTCACAGTAAAGTGAACGAAAGTTTCATCCTCTTGCTGGAAGTGTTCACGCAGTATAGTGAGTAAGAACATTGTTTGTTCTATGCAGTGGGTGACTATTATAGTTTGGAGTACAGCAGTACCTAATTTAGTACGTTTTGATTTACATTCAGGTAACTTGTGTTTCATTTATTTATGCTACATGTTGTATGATCGGAACTGCAATCCGAGCCAACCCGTTTTTATGCAGATTGTAGTTTTTCGTGCTTTACTCTTCTGTAGTTTGTGTTTTATTTATCCGTGCTTCATGTTGTAATTTTGTGATGAACTGTTCTTATTACAGATTGTCGTTTAATCGTGCTTTGAATCAAAATAAGCCAGAATTAACGTAATGAGATTCCTGAATGAAGTAAGTAACTTACCTCCATTTCAGAGGCCTAACCGTAGAATGTTCGGTCACTGAACTGGTTGTCAGTAGGCACCGATTGTTAGTAACTCATGTTTCCGTGTGAAGGCTCTTAAAGTAGTCAATTATTCGTGAATATCACTTTGGTTGAAGGAATGGCCGAGGGTTGTCTAGAAGTTCTTTGCTTAGACAATTACGATTCAGGTCGATGTATTAATCAATGGTGCTATGGCTGATATTTTCTTAGTGTATTTGGTCACCAGTTCCAGTTTGGTCCACCAGTTTGGTCCAGTATATGGGGTATAACCACATGTAGGTACGGAATTGAGAAACAAACGAAGAAGTTAGCTCTTTTCATTATGTTTCCTGTTTTGGCTAACTTGTTTGCGGCGTCAGTATTAATTCGTGTTTATTTTACCAATTGTAGAATTCGATTTATGCTGTTCTTTGACTCTTATGTGATTTTGCATTCGTACATACGCTTGGTGTTGCAGACCAGAGCTAAGCTCCTTACGGTTTCGAGTTTTATGTTAGCAAGTTTTTTTTTTAGATTGTTAGCTCTGTGTATCAAGACTATTGAGTTCCATTAAATTGATGACGATACGATAAGTTTCAGTTTTGACTGCACATTCACATGGAAGAAAGAAACTGTGAACGCTAGGTGTTATTTGTTATTTTGATAATGAGATTCAATGAGAAGTATTTTGATGCGTCTGCTCATGTTTAGTTTTCGAAGCAATAACCAATGTTTCTGGATTATTAGTTGCCTAAATTTTGCAATACGATACGATATCAGCAATGTCGTTCTCTTCAGAAATATGCGGATGAGCTACTAATGATTTTGGAGTTTTACAGTGATCAAACTAGCGGCTTCATGTGTGTGAAAGACGAGTAAGGTTAAACGCAGAACGATCACGAGAACGACTGCTTGCTGAATCGGGCCGTTTAGTCAACCCGTATTTTGGTAAGGTTTACTATGATGGTATAACGATGATACAAAATTTATATGGTTGTGTTGTATGGTCCTTACTGTTTTAGATTCATCATGAGACTTTAATGTAGTGATTATTATTTTTTTTCTCTTTTCCGAACGTGAACATGGGCATTACATGAGATCAACTACATTTGGGCTTCATATTGAGTAAAAGTTAGTGTTGCCCTATGATATTTATTAATTGTGTATATCTTTGAGCCAGATGGTGGACATAGTTAGCCGTTGAGAAACACATCTGAGTGTGACGTGACCGTATCGGGATGTGTAATAGTAATGAAGGTAAAAGTGTTTACTAATAATTATGAGATTCCTGTGAGGTTTGAGACCCGATTACAATGTGATGACAAATGAGTTTTCACGTGTCGATTGATTATCAATGTGCAAACGGGTGTTAATGTGAAACTTAAACTGTGCTAACGTGTCTGTTGTGAAAATTAACGAGTTTAAGTGGGTGACGTGGAAAATATAAACGTGTTATGAAATACGAAGCTAAATGGGCGCTGAGGCTCTAAGGCTTGACCAAAATTAGCGCTGAGGCTATGAGGTCGCATTTTGGTACGAGTGAACAAGTTTGATTAAAATTAGCGCCCGAGGCTATGAGATCAAACGCGTTCACAGTTCTCTTTGCTGTTATAATGTGCTGATGTGTTTTTATGCAGATTCATCTTAAAAAACGAGTCGCAGGGACGCGCCTGCGTCAGTATGGCCGTATCGGCGCAAGCATTGCGATGACAATAACACGCAAGCGGGCGGTGAAACATCCGACTGATGACGTCACAATCACAACTTCGTAAACAAGCCCACCTGCAATGCGCACGTGCAGCGGTCGCCCCACTACGCGCTGCCTATAAAACCGAGTGACGAGCTCAACGGACCCCATTCGCTCGCCGGCGCTCGGAGCGAACACAACGACTGAGGCAACTCTCGGGTTGACTTGTTGTTGATTTATTCGTTTTGTAAATTGATTACATATTATTTTGGCTTATATTGAAGCAGAGTAATTTTGTATTATATTTTAGAAAGAGTTTCATTATTTTAATTTGGTTAAATTCAAAAACGTGTTAGTTGTTTTGTTTCAAAGTTAAGTGATCTTGTACTCTGTTAGTGAAGAGTGACCTGTGTGTAAATTAGTTTCAGAGATGGATTAATTTGGTTTGTTGTAGTTTTGACTGATTAAAGAGTTTGTCAGTATTGATTGATCATGTTTTTATTAGATCCAGTACCTCTTCTCTTACATACATACATAATAAAATATTAAATTATCAATTTTTGTTTTTATACATTATCAAATTTATACAGTATTAAGTTACTTTTAATTCTATGAATACCTATTTACTTATGTTTTAACTATTGTTTGTTTGTAACATCCCAGACGTAATAAACACTATCAATAGAATCCATTCAAGAGGTCACAAACGTAATTAGAGTTCACACGATTTGAAATTGACAAGCCATTTTAAACTTTACGCCTTTGTAATAGAAAGTAATCAACATTTACAATGTAACGGATGGCCCACTCATCGCTGACGTCATAATAGTGAAAGGCTTTGACTCTATTGCTTTAGTATGTATAATTCGGCAACAGCATCACCGGTTCCATGGTGTAATGGTTAGCACTCTGGACTTTGAATCCAGCGATCCGAGTTCAAATCTCGGTGGAACCTTCTTTTTGAACTGTTATAAATTGTTTTTTTTATTGTTATCAGTTTTTATCACCTTCCCAAAATGGATTTCTGATAATTTTATTGTTTTGACAAGAAACTCATTTGAGTCCAAGAATTCCTAATTTATTTGTTAGGTGTTATTATTCTTTGTCTGAAAAAAAAAACTTACTTATGTGGAAATTATCTAGGAATATACATTTATTTTTCGTTAGTTTATGTACAGTCAGCCGCATAAAATGATACAAATTTTAAGATTGACCAATAATTTAAGAACTTTTAATTTGTGTTTTGTACCTATATTTTGTGAAAAATTAGCTATATATAAAAGAAAAATTACCTAACTATTTAAAATTTTAGTGATAGAACTGCTAAGAATAACTTTGTTACTTTATTATCTTTGACTTTCAAAACTAAATTCGTTTATCGATTGTAATAGATATACCTAGAAGTACAATTGATAGAGTAGAATAGATTATAGAGCTTGCAATTCGCGATTCGTCATCTGTAATCAAAATATCCATCCATCCGATAAACCGAATTCAATAGAAAGGCTTCGTAATCCACCGGCAAATTTCATCACGGTACGATCACTTTCCAATACCAAACTCGATCAAAATTCAAATTGTTCTGTGTCGTCGCCACATAACTGTCGCACCTGCTTTATACAACAATTTCACAAAACACAACCTTAAAACAATAGTGATAAAGTCAAAATTCGAAACGGGAATTTAGTTCTCAATTCCGAACATTGCATGGATGGAAATTCTTATTCCACTCAAAATAACATCCCGTTTCTTAGCAGAGGTTCACTCGCTGCCCAAATCTGCTAGACGAACCACAGCCTTAGGTGTCTGAAAATATGGTAGTTAATGCTTTGGCAGTATGTTGCAATATCTTAAGGAAAGCGAATGAAAATGTTGGAAAGACTTTTGTATCTAAAAGCGGTCTTTTGTCAGAATGTCTATGCATAGGAAGTATTGTGCAATTGAGGCACACATTTAAATTGCAACTTAAAGTCCTTTAGATCAAAGGAGGCCTTGAAGAAACTTGAAGAAAATTGTTTAAAAAGTGAAAAAAAAAAGTTGTTTTGTAAAGATTTTCTTTTTTTAAACGACTTCAAATGCAAAAAGTTGCGTTTTTTTAATTCGTGACTAAATAAAGATTATTAAATCAGTAAATTAAATCAGTTTGTAATTGTTTTTTTCAAATGGCAACTAAAAATACTTTCAGAATTTTCAGTATGGGACGAAAAGAAAATAATTAAATTTTCAAACAGATATTTTATAAATTCAAAGTTTTATTTAAAGCTTAAGTACCTACTTTTATATACGCCACTTAAGTTATAAGGAGTACCATCACCGACACTAAGATGTATATCAACTTTTTAAAATATATCACGGTACGAGTATAGTATTATATGATCTGTGGTTAAAGGTTTCATAAAAATGTATCCGAACCCGTTAGTATGCATTTTGTTTTATTTATCGAAACGCATATCGAGAAGCGACTTGCGAGACCTTTTGTATCAAAACCCGATAAGGGCCTCTAGCGGGAAACTTCTCCATACAAACACTGCGAGTATCTCGATTCTCGCTTGTCGCAAATCAACATAACAAAACTGACAACTGAAACAGACTACAGGCTGTGGATGAGAGAGAGCTCTACATTTGTTTAAGTAGTTCATCTTACTGTCGCTGACTGTACCTTCTATATCACATTCTCCTCAATGCACATGTCATGATCCCTCCAAGACGCTCACAAATCAACTTACAGAACCTCCTAACATTTAAAAACGCCGTCACGCCAATGAAGTGAACGGTCTTCCAGACCCTCCACCAGCTTAACTCTATCCTTCGATTGGCGCCACTGTCTTCACAAACATCCTTAAAGTGTATAGATATTTTAGTACCATTTTTTGCCGCGGGTTTGTATAACTTGGCGATTGAATTTACATAAAGATGGCTCCGAGTTCGCATTGGAATCGAGTTAGGGGTGGGCGTTACTTTAAAACTGTCGCTTAGTTGAGACGTCGAATCCGTTTACAGTTTTCGGGAGTTTGAATATGGCTAGTGATGTGAATTCAAATCATCGATATCGATAAAGCCACCTCTCTTTCAAAAACTTTTCTCTTTCTACCGTTCGATCGAAGCGCTCGTGGCTAGGCTTGCTTAGTCAATCTTCACTGATTAATCGAAGTTAAGCGACGTTCTGCGTGGCCACTATTTGAATGGGTGAACATTACTGGCATTTACATCTGAGCGCTTCCGTGCTTCGGAGGACACGTTAAACTGTCGGTCTAGCAGTTGTTTAAGCCACGACCCGAATGAGGCCTTAAGGCGGCCTACGGACTCCGTCACCAAAGTTGGCTGCTAGCTCATACGAGGTTGCTTGCTACCGAGCCGCGTGGCAAGTTTGCGCGTTATGTAAATTAAAAAAAAAAATATCGATATCAAAGTTCTATCGATACACACCATCCGTGCCCTATTCTAGTGTTCACTAGGGGCGTCCAAGTTGCGTATTGAGTTACCTAGTCCAATCGCATCATGTCTCAGAGAGCTATTGTAATATTCCATGCCGGAGACAATAATCTTTGTATTTACATAATGCCTCTTCGGTTGTGGGCGAAGAACGATATTTGAGAATAATTCCTCACTTTCGGGCAAAAAATCGGTGACAATAGTTAGGGTTGGGAATAATTTAACTAGAACTTTTTAAATAAATTATTTAACCCTTGGACGAATTATAATTCGATTTAACCCTATGCTCCACCGTACTTTAGTCAATACAGTCATAGCTCAAAATCTCTTGACTTGTTACTTTATTTGTATACCCCACTGTTACTACATAATTTACCTATTTCAATCATTTTCTCATGTTCCTAAGCAAAGGGCAATTTCTTTTGAGAAAAACATTTTTTTGCTAAGTATTCAAACAAATAAGTAGGACAGTGATTTAGTAGAACCAGCCCCTTTCATGTTCGAAGACCCTACATCTTACTTCTCCATCCCCAACCGATTTGATTTACGAGTCTCTCAGTCAGTAAAGTTATATCAATTTAATTTCAATTGAAATTCAAAGGCAATACGACGAATCAATTACCGGGGGAAGCATTCAAATAACCCCAACCCCCCTTAGCCCCCTTGATAGAATTGTTCTAAAGAATTCGCATGTGATAAAATGCGAGCCAATATAAGACGTGCCCTGTCACGTCTAAGGAAGTGTTCGTAAATTCGTAAATGTACGAGTACTTATAATTTGGTTGTGATCGGAGCTCAGTTTATTTATATTTAGCAGTATTAATTTTAAAAAAAATCATGTATAGTGCCTTCTGATAAGATCGGCGTAATAGTAAGTCCGGATGCCAAGCAATTCGGCGATATTTTTAAATGATAATTGCTTAGTTACGTGATTTATCCGGACTTAATATTACGCCGATCTTACCAGAAGGCACCCTATGTCAAATTTAAAATAAAAGCCGTACCTATAACGATTCATCTGCAGAACGTTGTAAAGAATGTAGCTTAAGATATTTTTTTATAGAAAGGATCAGACGCGCGTTTTTAAATATTGCAGTTACGAGTATCATAAAATGTTATACCTAAATACACAACGGCATTTTAATACCTTTGAATCTATCAAGTAAATTAAATAATAAATAAAATGAGTTAATACTCCAAATATAACCCAATCTTGCTTAGCGTGAACGTTCTAGACCACCCAAAACCCTTTCGTTTGTACTGAAAAGAATTTCGTTATATAGAGTCTACTGGTCGCTGGTGACTGCATCTTTGAATGCTTTGGATCTGATAGTTTGAACCTTATCCAAAGGACCTTTAGATAAGGTTCGAACTATCAGACCCCCTTGTGTACCTAAGCTTATTTTATTAAAACCTGTATCCAAAAGCTCTCAAGATTATCCAGTGATAACCATAATAACCGTAACTTTTCTGAAAGATGGCAAAATGATTACTCCAGTGCTCGATCAAATATATTTATGTGTCGTAAGTCGTAAATACGACAAAGTAAACCTTGGCATATATTATGGCAATACGGTACTAAGTGATAGAGCAATAAAATTTATTTCGTCTCCCGTCTTATGGATATTGAGACAGTTATGATATTACCAACCTATAGGTTTGACAAATTGTTTCATTGGTTTTGAACACCATACTACTTGGAGTATGTGGTTAGAATCTAGCGTCAATATAGATCTAGTAAACGTGAAACCCTATGAAAAAAAAGATTAAGTATTCACATCAATTTAGATGGTTTTGATATGAAAGTGAATAATTCTATTCCATCTTTGATAAGGATTTGAATACTTAAAACATTGCAGATTGTAATACAAAGAGAATAAAGTTAAATAGATTTACAAGAAATCTACCTGAACCCACTATCTACGGTATCTACCTTCTCGTAGTGGGTAGGTAGGTTCATACCACAAGTAGACATGTACGGTGTACCTAAAAGCCGTATGTCTTTTAATACATTTGAAGGAGGATTGTGAGCTATAAAAATACACTCAAGAGAATCAAGGAACCAGAAAATTATGCAAAAAACTTCAATGGTCATCGAGAAGGGGTTTTTTAGGGTTCCCTTTTACGATACGCAATGCCACCTCAATATTTTATATGACACATCAGTCGGGCGATATAAAATCAATCATTCGGGTTCCATTCCTACTTTATATTCTGATGTTGTATTTTTATCATCCAGGCTTATGATGCAAAGAGGAACGATTCCCTGCTATCAGATGGCAATATGTTTTGGGACATTTGGGGTTATACATTTTATGTTTGGAAAACCTATGCATTGATGTAATAAGTCGAAATGGCCATCGAAAAAATTATGAGTGATTTATTTCGTTTAGTCCTTTATTCAACCAAAAAATGTGACGTGCCAAAAAACGTTTTTTGCAGTCGAGCCTTCAGAGATGTAATCAGATCAGTACCTCTATCACGAACAAATTTGACCAGTCGCCGCGTTAACGTATTCGAGTTATATTGCGCGTCAATGCCAGCTCGACTGCCAACCGTTGTAGTGTCACCGCGCAGTGTATCTCGGATACGCTAGCGTTACGATACGTTTGCGATTGTCACATTTATTCGTAATCAAGGCACAGAGGTATAATGCAAACCGTATAACTAACACAAGCCTGCTTTTGACAGCAATTAGTATTAGGTACTTGTTAAATACTCGGCGTTTCACCATTTAGATTCTAAGACACGAATTTAGACATTTTTTGAAACGACACATGGCACTTTTATTTTAATAGTTTTTCTTGTGTTATTGTGAGTATTGTTGTTTAATTTTGATGGAATTTTAACCAATAATACTTAGGTCGTAACATAAAGTGTGAGCCATTGGAATAAATGTGTGTAAAGTGGTTTTTCTGAATGTGAAAATTCGTGTTAGGTTTTGAAGAGAAAACCCACCATTTTCTTTTCAAAACAAACGACAGCCGACTTGACAAATGACTTGACTTTACTTCTTCTTCTTCTCTTCAGTAATGGCCTGTGTCCGTCATTTCGACAGACAATTTTGCCAATGTCAAGTGTTAAAATTGTTATAAATAAGTCAAGTCAAGTCATTTGTCAAGTCGGCTGTCGTTTGTTTTGAAAAGAAAATGGTGGATTTTCTCTTCAAAACCTAACACGAATTTTCACATTCAGAAAAACCACTTTACGCACATTTATTCCAATGGCTCACACTTTATGTTACGACCTAAGTATTATTGGTTAAAATTCCACCAAAATTAAACAAAGATACTCACAATAACACAAGAAAAACTATTAAAATAAAAGTGCTGTGTCGTTTCAAAAAATGTCAAAACTCGTGTCCTTGACTTTACTTATTTATTACAATTATATCACTTGACATTGGCAAAATTGTCTGTCGAAATGACGGACACAGGCCATTATTGAAGAGAAGAAGAAGAGATTCATGACGGGATTACTACCACTGATATATTGTTATAAACAGAGGTAACCGCTTAAACATTGATGTGCTGTAATGCTTCTTTTTTTCTTTTTTTATACTAATTAGTAGGCTCACAATTCCATCACGTTTACTCATAAAAAAAATTACCTACTAGTAATAATTAACCAAGAAAGTACAATAACATGCAACTTTAATGCCACCACAGTCATTATTAGGTGCAAATTGAAACTTACTGCTTTGAAAGAGGAACAGTTAACAGGAATAAGGAATTACCCCTCTCCCTAGGGATAGAAAGTATATGGCGCTAGAACATGCGATGTAGTTGATTTAGGCAGGGCAGATAACTAGCTGGTGATAAAGTAGATTGGAGCTAAAAAACCGACTTAATTTCAACTTTTATTTTAAAAGGTAAAATTTTATGTAAAAAAAACACATAAAACCTACCTATTTGTTGTTTATTTTCTCTCAAAGTAAAATAGAACATTATGACCGAGTAATAAAATATGACCAAACGGAAATCATTCTGGGCCTTCAGGGCACTAAGACATCATTTGGAAAGTCTATGCATTTATTTTATTCATTATTTTTTTAGTCATAATCTTATTTAACTATCTAGTGCACAAAATAATTAAACGTAGGTACCTACAATTAGGTGGGTTTAATGTAATGAGCCTTGGCATGGAAGAAAATAAAAAAAACTAAACCTACAAGACATCTAGATGTCTTGTAGGTTTAGTTTTTTTTATTTTCTTCCATTACCACACATGATTGCTCCAATGTTTTGAAAGGCGCTATAAGGTTCTTTTGTTTTGATTTTATAATACTTAGCGTTTTACGCAAATAAATAGAAAGCTGAAACTCTCGAAAAAATTTAATCTAGTTACGCGTTCAGGTTTTATATCTCAAGTTTCTCGTTAAAGTATAATCTATACAAAGGTTTCTTGTAAGAGCTAAGATAACTTCAGATCGCGTGCCGAGCGCCATCTAGTGGTAACGAAGATGAACTAACGCGGGAAGATTTGTATGCGGCTGTTCTGTACATTGATTTGTGGTAGACCGGTAGCTTTTTATTGCCAATTAAAATGCCATTTCGTTAAAAAGTAATGTCTTTTTTGGAACAAAATGTTCGTTGAACATTTCTTCCGGGAAATATTACATTTCGTAAGTTAGTTTCGTTAATCTAAGTGTTTGCACCTTAGATTGAAATTAGTCATAACTCAAAATGAGCTTTTCTTCAGGCGGGTAGAAAATAAGTTTGGCTGGATTGTATTTTGGTTTTTAAGCCTGTAGTTGTTAAGTGGCATCAGGCTGAGCTGTGACCCGTTTTGGCTCACGCATGCACCAGCACGACATCAGATTTGCGCCTAGACAGTAGGTATATACTACATATACCTACCTCGCACTTAATTAAGTACTAGTACCTAAGTTATGTTTTATGTCCTACCCATGTTGTTTTCTTCTTGTTGTGCTGTTATGTATGTATAGTGTGTCCGAAATAAATGTATTTTCTTTCTTTCTTTCTTTCTTTCTTTCTTTCTTTCTTTCTTTCTTTCTTTCTTTCTTTCTTTCTTTCTTTCTTTCTTTCTTTCTTTCTTTCTTTCTTTCTTTCTAAGCCAAAAAAGAGAACTTCAGTATGGCCTAGCTAGTGGACTTTAGAGTTTCATTCTGAAAAAGTTCTTTGAATGATATTGATTAGGTAAGTAATATTAATATTGTTCATGAATATGGTATATCAACGCAAAATGTATCAAATAAAAAACTTACAAATATAAAAGTAGAAGCAACTATTATAACTTGCTCGTAAGTAAATCGTAAGTAATACACTTAACGGCAGAGTCGCGACGAATAAAGTAAATGTACATTGCATTGAAGATCGCTCTCGTATCGACTAGCACGACGCCCGCGGGTGTCATCAAACTACGTATTGACTGTAATTATCAAGAGGTTAAAGGGGCTTTTAAGCATACGATACAAACATAGTCGACGATACGATTTTTTTAACCAACAAATTACATTTAACTATTTTTATTTTTTATTTTTATATATTTATTGTTTTAAAAATATATTATAACTTATTTTGTACTATAGCACTAAGAAAACCACAAGGTTTATATGAATAATGCTATATTATGAGTCTTGGCGTCGATAGCCTTACATTAGGTAGGTAGTTACTGGATTAGATAGATAGGTAGGTAGGTAGCTAGCAAAGTGCATTCCATTTATTTAGGGAGCTTGTTTTAGTTAGGTATTTAAGTAGGTAGGTTGATTAGCTAATGATATTTTCGTACCTAGTAGGTTGAAGTCGCGTATCCTAAATATTATTGGTATCTGAACAAACTAGGTAATCAGCAGAATTTTTTACCTATAGTAGAACCTAGAGTAGTATATTAATTCAAACGAACCCTAGATAAGTAGGTTTAGTCCAATAAATCTCATAAGTTCAAGTTCTAAGTACATCCCAATTAATATCAGAAATTCAAGTTATTCAGTAAAATCATAAGGATTACTTTTAAATGTCTTAAAGAATTACTGGTACCTACCTACCTACTTACTAGGCAATAAAATTGAACTATTGATCTAGATCTAATATCGATGACTTGAATACAGAAAAACAAACAAAAATAAGCATTAATTAAACATCATGTGAGGTATACGCTTGTTCCATTACTTTTATCATAAAAAAAAAATATCCTTAGACATTTTACACAACGCCCAAACCACAGATTATAAATACTATATTATACAAACTAAGCAAAACTTGTACTGTGGGAACTAAAATTCAAAAGACTTGACTTCTAGAGTTTCTAATAGATAATACCTATCCAACACTAAAAGTCTTTCAAAAAGCCATAGGCCGTCGTAAACGTTTACGTTAACGTTATAGCTCGTAATTTTTAGTGGTTGTTTGCATAACACTTAACGTTGCAACCGAGTGCATGTCGAGTTTTATTGCTTTCCAATATAAGTGCTTAAGCCAACGCCTTTTGTAAAGTCAATACTGACGTATTTCGAAATATTACTGTTTTATTAATTATCTTGTAAAAGTGTATTGTAATTGTGAATATTGTAACTACTATATTAGTTGTAATTTTCTTTGTGAATAAGTCCATTATATATCTTGTAAAAGTTATGTAAACTGGCTGATTATTTAACTATAATATTTTAAATGCGGCTGTAAGTACAAAAGCAAACCAAGTAGTACTTCTAACGTGTGTAAACAAATTACTTATTTAATATATTAACAAAAAAAACTAATCCCTTTTATGTCAATAGTAACGTATTTCGAAATATTAATGTGTTATCAAATACCTGTAAAAAAATATGTGAACTGGCTCATTATTTAACTAAACCTAATATTTTAAATACGGCTGTAACTACCAAAGCAAACCAAGTAGTACTTCTAACGTAAGTAAAAAAAGACTTATTTATTTTAAAAAATTTAACCCCTTTTAACCACTTGGATTACAAATTAGTACATTAAGTTCCTACTGAGTTATCTTTATCCCATTTAAAGCAGGTAAAATAATTCTAAATCCAACTGTCGTGTTAAATTGATTAATTAGTGTTGAACATTATACCACTTGCCACTTTACTCAGACCTGCCCCCGTATCGCAAGCTCTGAACTGCTTTCGCTGCCCAGCACAATCTCAAATGATGTGGCAACATTATGAAAACAAGAAGCTTTTTGTCGGCAAAAAACGCGCTGAAACGCGCTGTCACTATTTAGTCACAGAATATCTATGATTTATTTTGTAAACCGTTCAGAAAACCTGCCAGGCTAAACCTGGCAGGTTTTTATGAGACAACGATATCCCCACTGTTCTCTAGATAAGTATGCAAGGTGCTAAAATACTGTTTTTTTTTACATTATTTGATCTGCATCGTTCGTGTAATAAAGACCTATCTCAAAACTGAATTCCTTGTTGTACTTGTAGCTTTATTATTTTCTTGTTCTTAGATTGTTATCTTAATCCATTGGTGCGCGATTAGACTCAAAAAGTGATACACTTCTCAGATCAAATCTGTGAAAAAAACAATACATTTCAATATGCAACATTAAATTTATTTTTATGATCAACTGAACTACCCTATTTTATAATATTAAGCATTATACTTTGTTAGATCGTAGAATTCTTAATAATACATAATCCAAGATACTTTTTTCGATCACGATAGTCATTGTTTACCAGAGTCAAGTATGGTACAAATTCAATTTAAAAAAAAATTGGAACGAGTTTGAATAACCGACTACTAGTGCCTATATGAATAGTGTTCGCAAACAAGCAAGAGGTTGATGAATGTAAAGAGACCAGTCTAATTTGGCTGTAGTTAGTGTGGATTGGGTGGGAGGTGAGAAGGGACAATTAAGGTTACTAATGAAACTAGCAACACTTGAGACGTGTGATTAAGAGGCGTACTTATGGTGTCATAGAATAATTATTAAGGAATCTCATGGAGAAATTGTAACATCGGAGGGTGGAAATCGTTTCAAAATAAATTAACATTGTTCAGTTTGTACAAGTCAGTTGATACTCATTCTGCTAAAAAGCGTACTTGTCGCACCGTAGTAAGTATACTTACTTAGTTTTGAACGCCAAGATTTTTGTTTTCTCCAATGCTAATGATCTATGTACCTACTTCAAAAATCATGAAACTTTTTATAAAACAGAAATTAAATTAATCACTCAGCAAACCATTACAGCAACATTTACAAAACGGTTGCCTAAACAAAGGAAATTGTACATTTTGTAATTCGAACGTCATTAGTGACGCGGCGCGAACACTTGTTTTCGTACCACAACGCGTAATACGGGATTGTTATACATAATCCTGGGATTGTACTAGATAATCCCGGGATCACGAATCATGACACTATTGTTGTAAGTGTGAAACCGACACAAATAGGCCTAGGGCTTTTCGCGCCCCAACCCTAGTATCAACCAAGCTAGTTTCATACCTGTTATGGGTGGTACAGAGTTGAATTTTGTTTGTTTCTGACAGTGATGATCGGTGATTCTGCAGTAAATGCTCATTTTGTAAATCTCAACTAGAAAATGTTGCTTAAATGTATACTTATTTCAAAGTGATAGAGTTCATTTTGAGATTAACAGTTTTTGAGTTAAGACTTTATTGAAAATCGTATTATTTTAATGTGCATGGACCTTTTTGAGTGAATTTTTATTTGCTAGAGCTCATTGTGAGTTAGTAACGAGATTATTATTTTGGCAATGTGGCAGTCTTGTTCAAATATTGTCGATGTTTGTCAAATGGCACGTAAAGTTTATTTAGCTTTTGTTGGTTCACTTGCCTCTATTTTTATTTACTCACCATTATTTTATTTACTATATACTTACCTACAGTTTGTTTTAAACTGAATGCTTTAGTCAAAATACTGAAATTTATTTTGTAATGAAACTATATTGCCGTGTTTAAAAATGTTAAAGAGACCTAACTCAAAAAGTGGTATCTGTTGAGTAAGATTATTTTTGTACTGCAAAAGGGTAATCCAACCTTTTTATCAGTAATTCTAAAATCCTCAACTGATTAAAACCAAACAAACCGAAAACCTTTTCCTAATTACCAACAAATTACCGGACCTTTTTAGACTTCGCCTTCGGGTTAGTCCTCAACAAATCAGGGACTATTTTACCCCAGCACGAATAAATGTGACAATCGTGAGCGTATCGTAACGGTAGTATATCTGACATTCACTGCGCGGTGACGATACACCGTTCGGCAGTCGAGCTGGCGTTGACGCGCAATATGACTCAAATAAGTTAGATTTACGCATCACGGCGACTGTCAGATATTCGTGCCTATTCCTCTGAACTAAAGGGATATTTCACATCCGATTTTCCGTTACGAGCTGTCTGCCGAAACCACTAACGACATCATCCGTGCTCTTCTGTTCTATCAGTTTCTGGATAAGACTATCTCGCTCGCGCTGTAGTGTGGAAATCAGACAAATTAAATCCCGCCTCAGATTATTACATAGCTCGGTGACTGATCATAAATAACAAGTGGGGTGGAAATGGTGAATTTTCAACGCAGTGAGAGTCATTTTAATTTGGAAATCATTCTGCCTTCCATGCTAAGAACTAGAGCCAAGTGTAATGTAACCCAATTAGTATCAAGTAAGTTACTTAGTTATGTACTCACTAGTTTTTGTTTTACTCAGTAGTAAGTCGTTGAATAAGGGTTTCTATAAGTATTTTTCCAATTATGAAGTTTAATTTTATGTAAGTACCTACCTATAAGTAAATTGGGCATGTTAATAATAAAAAGTAATAGCAGCATTGAATTAATATTACTAGCGTAATATTTCCTCAATGAATAGCAGTCTATGATATTTTTATAATATAATAGGTATTCTTTTTGCATTGTGGCCGGCTCGACTATGCATTTCTCGAACTAGACTCAAACTCTCGAAGAACTTAATTTGGACCTCTGCACTACCCAGTCCCGGAATCCATAATTCAAAATATCTCACTTGACACTTGTAAAATTGACCGTCGAAATGACGGACATGGACAATAATTGAAGAAGAAGACGAAATGGTGGAATTGATGTAGGATGCCAAAATTCGAAATGCGGTTCAAACCGAGTTCCACTAGCCGATCCTACCAGCCCGATGAAACTCTCGAACTAGACTCGTGCTTTTGAAAAACTAACAATGTATGAAACGGAAATCAAAATTTGAACTTGCGTTTCATACAAAACGAGATTTTCAGTATGTAATTTTGGTAGAATGAGAGTCCCTTTTCTTCTTACGTAGGAACTACATAGTTACATACTCTTTGGTTCCTACTTCCACTGGCGGCCAGTCGCGTCAAGCCGCACCAGCCAGCAATCCGAATTCAAATTTCGAACATGGGCATTGGAAATTCAAATTCAGTCCGGTGGATTTGGGGCGTGCATACCAGAGCGACGCGACGTCTGCCCGGTTATATTATGCCTGTGATTTATTGCATTGAATTCTCTTCGGTAATTAGTGCGTGCCTACGACCCGGTGCCACCCACTTGGTTTACTTTGCTGACGGTTGCTTGTCAACACTGTGTATAGATGTGTAAAACGCTAACCACATATTTGCAATATGTAATCTTCAAAAAAAGAAATAAGGTCCAAGTAAAGTCAGAATTATAAGTTGATTAACAATTTGATATTATCGAACTAGGTAAGTATGTTTTGGGAGCTTTTGTCTAGGTATCTATGTGTTTTGTAACTTTTGCATGAGTTTAGGTGGATTTTTATAATAATTAGCATTTGTTTGAATTTTAAAATCTCAATTTATCAATCGATTGGCTGACTACGCGGTAGGTACATAATAATATGATTTCTTGACCTCTATTTCCTAAAGAAATTAGGCAATTCAAAATAACAAAAAAAAACGAGATCAAATAACGTCAAAGCATTGTGGGTCGTGGGTTCGATCCCCACCGAGAACAAACATTTGTGTGTTGTAAACATAGATGTTTATTCTGTGTCTGGGAGTTTCTATGTATTATAAGTATGTAATTTACAAAAAAAATGTATGTATGTATTCTATCAGCCATCTAGTTTCCATTGCACAAGCTTTGCTTAGTTTGGGACTAGAAGGCGTTGTGTTAAGTGTCCGTGAATATTTATTATTTTTTATTTATTATTCCATATAAAAACTATTTAATTATTCTTACTTGTTGTTCTCCTTTATTTTACGGTACGCAATAATGAGTTTTTAATTTATTCCGGTGTAACTTTTGATGCAAGTGGGCCCCGCGACGCGGATTACCGGAGATTGAGTTTAATCGGACGCCCGGGAGCGTGCCATTAATAACGGCACTCCGTTAATTGAACTCCGCAGCTCTGCCGGCCGTATTTCAAACTATACCTAGAATACTAGAGGAAATATAACATACCTAGAGCTAGAGCTCTATTTAGGTATGAACACAATGCTGAAGCCTGGTTACAAGTCAAAATAAAAATAAAAATGTTCTAATATTTTAAATTCGAATATACGTCAGTAGAAAATGATCAACGCACAGCCTAAACTATAAGTCCTAGAGGTATGAAATTTGGAGGGTAGTATCCTTATATAGTGTCGGGGTGCACTAAGAAAGGAACTTTGAAAAATCGCACCCTAAAGGGTCTAGAACGCGAGCAACGCCGCGGACGACGGCTAGTCACCAATATATATAAAACTCTTTTGAAGCTGACTTAGAATCAACGCACAGCCTAAACTATAAGTCCTAGAAATTTGAAATTTGGAGGGTAGTATCCTTATAAATATAGTGTAGGGGTGCACTAAGAAAGGAACTAAGCACTCTAAAGGATCTGGAACGCGAGCAACGCCGCGGACGACGGCTAGTAAATAAATATTTTTGGACATCTCTCTAGTCCCAAACATAGCCATGCTTGTACTATGTAAATAAGTAAGTTTGTAGCTATATTATTTTATTGTATATAAAGAAGAACTGATGAGTTTTCTTAACAAAGAATACTATGAGCTCTACGCAATGACAAAATACAAATAAATAAATAAGTATTTAATATCAATTTGTTTAAACAGATAACTTAAAGGAACGGGTGTAAAAACTATCACTAAACTGGGCGCACACTAAATATGCATAAAAAACAAGAGTACCTATCACCAAAATTTTTTTTTACGTAAATAGCTTTTTTCTTATGATAATAGTAATGGAACAATCTGATAGCTCACCTGATGTTAAGTGGTAACTTCTGCCTATAACAATGCATTACCTCACAGAGCAAGTTCAATGAGGACGTGCCCTGTAAGGCAATTCACTGCGTCCATCACTCTGAGACGTAAAGATCTTGAAGTCTCATGTGCCTGTAATTACACCGGCGCCTTTACCCTTCAAACCGGAACACAGCAATGCGAGCATCGCTGCTTGGCGGCAGAAATAGGTGCGGTGGTAGTACTGAACCCGGACGAGCTCTCACAAAGAGCTCTACTACTACTACAAATGTTTTGCGATAGTCGCGCTCGACTGCTCTACATTCCTCTATGCTTTTTGTACGCGGTACGCACTCGATAACTGCCGTTAAAGCCGACTGGTGTCGCGATTAATCGCGGATTACTTGTTATGGTGCAATCCATCCCTGATGATAATTGATTTTAAAGATATTTGGTGTAATTGAAAACTGATTTATTACTTGAGTAAATTAAATAGGACAACAAGCCAATATCACATAATTATCTACTTGACAGGCGTCATGGCTCAGTCGGTAGTAGCTCT
This sequence comes from Eulithis prunata, assembly GCA_918843925.1. NCBI lineage: Eukaryota > Metazoa > Arthropoda > Insecta > Lepidoptera > Geometridae > Eulithis > Eulithis prunata. Next base: position 2,070,511 of record OU974007.1, read on the forward strand.
GCCTTCCGTGCTGTGGGTCGTGGGTTCGATCCCCACCGAGAACAAACATTTGTGTGTTGTAAACATAGATGTTTGTTCTGTGTCTGGGTGTTTCTATGTATTATAAGTATGTACCACCTCACTCAATAAGTTTCCGGTCTAACTAAGAAAAACCTTCTTTTTTTTAGAAAATCTATTTTATTCATCAACGTACTCTCCTTCAAGAGTGATAAATTCAGTCTAACGCTCCTCTAACTTTTAGATGCCTTTTTTGTAGAACGATTTGTCTTTGCTCTCAAAATAAGCCTCAGTTTCGGCAATCACTTCTTCATTTGAGTCAAATTTTTGTCCCTGGAGAATTTTTTTGATGTCTGAAAAAAGCCAGTAGACGCTGGGAGCCAAGTCTGGAGAGTACGGTGGGTGCGGAGGCAATTCGAAGCGTAATTCATTTAATTTAACCATCGTTTGCATCGACTTGTGACACGGGCGTTGTCTCGGTGGAAGAGCGCTTTTTTCTTTTGCATATGGGGGCGTTTTTTCTTAATTTCTTTTTTCAATCGATCCAATAATGCCATGTCGTATTCACTAATGATAGTTTTACCTTTCTCAAGATAGTCGATGAACAAAATACCATGCACATCCCAAAATACGGATGCCATAACCTTGCCAGCTGACTTTTGACTTTTTGGTCGCTTCGGACGACTTTAACCGGCTGCTCTCCCTCAGCTGACGATATTTTTGATTCAGGTGTGTAGTAATAGATCCATGTTTCATCCATTGTCACATAACGACGCAAGAAATCCTTTTTATCTCGCTTGAACAGCTCCAAACAACGCTCTGAATCGTCGACGCGTTGTTGTGTTTGGTCCGGTGTAAGCGAACGCGGCACCCACTCGGAAAGCCGCTTACGCATGCTTAAATTTTCGTGCAAAATTGTAAGAACACTACTTTCTGATATCTCAAGACTGTCAGCTATCTCATGCAACTTAACTTTTCGGTCTCCCAAAATTGTTTTGTTGACTTTTTTTATGTTTTCCGGTACAAATGCCGATTTTGGGCGAACACAGCGTCCAGCATCATCAGTGCTTGTACGACCACATTTAAAATCAGAATACCAGTCAATAATAGTTGATTTCCCTGATGCAGAGTCTCCATAACGCTAATCAAGCCTCAGTTTGGCTTCAACAGTACATATTTTCATCAAAAAACAATGTTTAATCAACACAGGGAACTCTTTTTTATCCATTGTTTTGAAAATTACAAAACTAGAGTCACGTAAACAGCTGTAATCTGTTAACTAATTGTCCGAATGCCCTAAAATTTTTACAGGCATCGTTTGGAAGGTGCTACTGTCTAGAAATAATATAAGTGTGTCAACAGTGTTGCCATATATGTGTCAGACCGGGGACTTATTGAGTGAAGTGTTATTTACAAAAAAAAAATTATGTATGTATTCTATCAGACATCTAGTTTCCATCGTACAAGCTTTGCTTAGTTTGGGACTAGAAGGCGTTGTGTTAAGTGTTCGTGAATATATATTTATTATTTATTTATTTACTTAAACCTAAAACTACCAAATAAATACCTATAAATTAACTGTTGTCTTATGTTAACCTATGGTTTTATTCGTAAATTGCTTTTTGAGTAAATAATTATATTAACAAAAAAAACATGGATATGTCAGCGCCCTCTAGTTCCAATCTAAGCAAAGCTTGTATTTTTAAGTCTCTGCTTGCATTTTTAGTAAATCGTCGTCCTGAGCTAATATGATTGCGCTCAGACTCAGGTGCGCCCTGAGTGTATTGCAGACATAGTCGGGGGCTTAAGATAGCGCTTTTTTCAGTTTGGAAAACATGTAAAAAGGGGTTTTTGGAATGAGTCACGCAAGGATTATTCAACTTTACCTTAGCCTCAAAAGTTTGCTCGAAGAATAGTACATTATGGTACTAGTGTGGTACATTGGTGCTTACCGCCGAGGTGCCATTGAGACCCGAGCCGTAGGCGAGGGTCTTAAGAGAGCCGAGGACGGTAATCACCAATACACACGTGTATCATACGACGTTTTTCAACACACTTGTGAATAAAATAACTATAATTTCAACAGTGAAAACGAGTTTCGAAAAATGTTTCGCTAAGGCGGGAAAAATTTCCTATGCGCGCGCATTGCGATCGGCCACAGACTAAAGAATGGGATGAGGTTTTTTTTTATTTTCCGCACATAGGATTTGCGTATATTCTGCCACGTACAAAATGGGGAATTTAAAGTTTTCTTTTATTACAGAGAAAACAAAAGTTATATTTGAGTGAAAGTTTTATTTATTAAACACGTACGAGTTAAAATTATCTATTTAAATAAGAAGTTGCATGAAATGAGCAAGCAATAGGAACATTAATTTATTTGTTCTATTGGACACGATCTTTTTTAGAATAAAAACTTTTTTAGTAACAAAGCAACTCAACCAAAAAAATTCAAAAAAAAAATCTATAACTCACTAGTGAGTTATAGCAATGAAAAAGTCACAGTTTGATTATGGGTGTCATTATGTGCTTAATTGCAGTGACCATAGAGCCACTTTATGAGCAAGTGTGTTGAAAAACTCTTTTTAGGGTTGGATAATGTGTAGAAAAAAATAGTTTCTGTAAAATTTCAACATTTTAAAAGACTTTTAGCAGATAGCGCATTTTGCTCAAACCCGATCTATTCGATTTTGAAAGTAGTAGGTAAGTACATTGGATAAAATTAAATGTAAGTAGGTTAGGCAGTAAGTAGTAGTAGAGGTCTTTGTGAGAGCTCGTCCGGAGAAGTACTACCACCGTACCTATTTCTGCCGCCAAGCAGCGATGCTCGCATTGCTGTGCTCCGGTTTGAAGGGTAAGGGCGCCGGTGTAATTACAGGCACATGAGACTTCAAGATCTTTACGTCTCAGAGTGATGGACGCAGTGCTTCGCCTTACAGGGCACCTCCTCATTGGACTTGCTCTGTGAGGTAATGCATTTTTATAGGCAGAAGTCAATACTTAACATAAGGTGAGCTATCAGCTTGTTCAATAAACTTTATCATTAAAAAAAAAACTTACTCGTTTTTTGTCCCTTCTCTTACTTAACCCTTAACCACGATGGGTATACTTGTAGGTACATTATAATGTGTAACCATATAGATAAACGGTTTCTGAGCGTGGTTCATTATAGTTCAGTTATTTAACTCCAGTCAAAGCAGATAACAAGCAGCATCTTATAGTCCCCGATCATATCGGCATATCGGTACCGACTACCATACTATAAATCAACTGCTGTCACGTGGTATTGGATTAAGATTTCCTCTCCGCGCGGATGGATTGGATGAAGGCTTCATCTGCAAAGTGATGAAGGAATTTCCCACGAGGTAAATGTACTTTGTAGTCTTGTACTTGCTTATGTTACCTTTTTACATGTAGAAGGTTACCATTTTGCTGGTGACTAAAATCAAAAAACTAGTCTTGGTTCTAGTGTTTGATAAAATCACGAAAATCTTCAAACGCTTTTAAATTAAAATAATAATAAAATAAAAAATAAATATTCACGGACACTTAACACAACGCCTTCTAGTCCCAAACTAAGCAAAGCTTGTACGATGGAAACTAGATGGCTGATAGAATACATACATACATTTTTTTTTTTGTTAATACATACTTATAATACATAGAAACACCCAGACACAGAACAATACGAACGACGAAAAAATACGACTTAATATTAAAATATGAATGTAGAATGCAGGCTACGTTTTCTATCAGGTGGGCTCGCAGACAAACGCTTGGCTATCCTTCATAAAAAAAACACTTAAATCACTACTGCACAGAGAAGTGTCAATAAACCTTAGTTGAAACACGAGTCTTTATTTAAAACAATTTAAAAAGTAACAAATTGTAACCTAAAAAGTATCGTCAAAGTCACAAAAGAGTTTGTCTCATGCAAATCAGTCAAGGGGTTGATTCGAGACGCCACTCACGGCGACAAGTATTTACGACGCGCAGAATGAAAAAAGTTTCAACTACCCACTTTTTCATTTGAAACGTAATCTACGGCGGCGACAAATGAGGTTCGGACATGACTGTTTTCCACCTCATTTTTTCGTCCATATTTTTTTAGGGTAGTTTCACTTTATTTTATTCAAGAACGACCAAATAAAGGTGAGAATTGGCGAATCGACAGAAACAAAAGAAAAAAAATAGCGGATCGTTGCACGATCAGCAATATCTTTTTTGTGGTTTACGTTTGTGCTCTATCTACAGGTAACTGCTGCATTATGCAAATAAACATCTTGTATTTTATCTCACGGAGCACGTCCACAAAAGCTGTAAAATATACCAAACCATGTATTTTGGTCTACAGTTTATTTATTAACTCTCTTCATTGTACTTTGGACTCTTTTCACATATGCTGTGAAATTATTATTCTTAAGACAATGCTAGTATCAAACCTGCATGCCAAACCCATCCTCCCACCACTCTCTCTCCTCACGACATCCGCACAACGATTTGTCCCGCGTCTCCCACGATATTGCAAGACAAGACCGATGGTGGCGCCACTTGCTTTTTAATAAAATATTTACAAAACGGCTTGTGTATCACAACTTCGTGTCTCTGGGGAGAAAAACTATTGTTGTATGTGAAGGGTTAAAAAGGTTCAAAACAAAGAGCAATCTATGTCAAAGTTGCGTAATTTTTTTGTATAAAAGTACGTATCAATATATTATAGATAATATTAAGATAGATTATTGTTTGTTTGTTTGCATTGAATAGGCTCCAAAACTACCTAGGTATTTATAGGACAATACTATTTGAAAAATACACTATCCTCGTGGGATTTCTACAAGGTTTATCTATGTGTGTTGTACACGTACCCACTTTCATTTTCATTTTCCCATCTCTCATCCTAAGGTTTGCTGGAAGAGAACTCTTTTTAGGGTTAAGCTCGCCTGTATGTACATGTTTTAAGTTTAAGTTTTAAGTTAAGTTTCCCTGTGTAAAATAAAGAATAAAGAATAAAGGTTTGTTAAATACCCGTGCGAAGCCGGGACGGACCGCTAGTCCATAATATAACTGTTGGCCTTCCACAGTTCCACATAAATGTCGGACGGATAAGTTTACCAAATATTTACCTGCAAAAGCTCCAGATCCTGTCTAAAGTGGCGAGTGGTCCCTAGACGCTGCCCCTTCCCTCATTGTAACTCTATAACATATTTATTGGGAAGCTGGATGGAACGACTTCTAAGTTATTTGGCGTCGCCATAACCGCACGTCCGCCATTCTAAATTTTTACTCTGTTAATATTTAATACAAAAGAAGGTGTACGAGATGTATTCTTGAGATATGTCGACGGAGTCAAAAATACAAGCGATGGACAGAAAACAAGAAGATTCTTGTGTGGAATACCGCGAACGTCATGCGAGTTATTCTAGTTTCGGACTATCATTATCTCGTCCCACTGGGACGAATCAATGACTTCAAATTTATGCGAACTGCTAAAGAATGGAACACATACCGGCGGGTCTTTCTTGATCACTATAATCTGGATGTCTTCAAGGCAAGAGTAAATAGGTGTATTCTAGACGTTCTAGTCTTCATCGTCGTCTACCATCAGGTGAGATTGAAGTCCAAAGGATGGTCTATTCTATGTAAAAAATAATACCAGTTGATTTTTGTTCAACAATCAATTGAAACACTAAGTTGATGAATGTTTTAGTTGATAGTCAACTAATTATAAACTCAAATCTCCATCATCATTGCGCACCAGTAAAATGCACTTTTGTAACTAAACTGATCTTTTCTGGCATCAAAATCGTAATCTGATCGATAAAGCTAAAACACAGATCCAAAAGACCTCAAAATTCAAAGTATCAATAGATTACCAGAGGCAGGTTGGAAGAAACACACCTGGCAAACAAAATAGTCCATTAAATTGCACAGTTAATTTCATAACGGACCCTATATTTAGCACCATTTTTAGATTATTTTCATGAATATCCTGGGATATCCTCACCGTGTGCACCTGGTGATGCCAACGTCCACGAGCATACATTTGTGGGAGGCGCTTAGCGACCGGCATAAAATATTGTTTTTTGCCAATATCTGAACGGGCACGGTTACAAGCAGAATAGACCAGAAGCTCGTGACTTTAAATACTTTTTGCAAGTTATCGGCTTCTTTGGTAACGCACAACGCTGCGGTATGCGACTCAACGCAACGTACCGCGTTTGCTCTTCGCCGCTGACGCAGACTGCGACGGAACCAGTACCTTGATCACGAATAAATGTGACAATCGCAAACGTATCGTAATGCGAGCGTATCCGAGATACACTGCGCGGTGACACTACAACGGTTGGCAGTCGAGCTGGCATTGACGCGCAATATAACTCGAATACGTTAACGCGGCGACTGTCAGATTTATTCGTGATCAAGGCACAGAGACTAGACGTTTTTCATACGATTATGTGTCATGTCGCAGCGTTGTGCGTTACCTGCCATCGCCAGAGCGCAAGGGCTCTCTACCAAACCGTTTTTTTAACACGTTTTTTGCACCACTACATTTTATCGATGTTATTTCACTGCCGCTGCCTCTCGGTCTACATCCAGGTGGCAATATGAAATATGAATACAGAGCATCGGATGCTACAAGTCACATATTGATTGATACCCTTAATATTTTATCTCGCAACTCTTTTATAAACTTTGTTTGCGTAAATCGAATGTTGAGATGGGTGAATGTGTTTTAAACAACTAGAAGGTATTTGATCGATAGGTCTGTACGTATACCACTCCCATAGGTACGCTAACATAGTTACTAAGTATCAAAAACTGCGACAAGTAAACAATAAATAAACCATTAAAAAAAGTATTATAAGTAAAAAAAAAAAAATGTATTCTATCAGCAATTTTGTTCCCATAGTACAAGCTTTGCTCAGTTTGAGAATAGAGGGTGTTTTGTAAAATGTCCAAATATTTTTTTTATTTATTTAATGTCCAGAGAGTATTTGGAGTATAAAAAGTTCGACAGCTCAACGAATCAGTGAACGAATACAAGATTGGAATATTTTGTGTTTCCTGTTTTCTGTCCTACAATACAACATTATAACAATTTGATATTATTTGATAAAACTTTATAAATATAGAAGTAGGCTTGAAAAATTATACAATATGTGAGCAGACCCAGATTCTGACAGTTCAAATTACAATCATAATATCAGATAGACTAATAATATCTAAGTTTATTTTATTGCTATACTTAAGTAATCTCAGTGTTATCTGTTGCATGCAAATAAATCAAAGAGTAGGAGAGTCGCTATGTTACTTATAAATAGGTGCCTATACTGTCTTATTTCGTTTCACTTCTTTCTGTACTAGAGTGTCGCAAGTATTTTTAGCGGATCTCAACAAAAGAGAAAGTTATTTTGGTAACACTTAAAAGCTGTCGAATAATTTCGAGCTCTCTCTCATCGGTTCCATGGTGTAACGGTTAGCACTCAGGACTCTGAATCCTGCGATCCGAGTTCAAATCTCGGTGGAACCTGACTTTTTTATTTTTTTTATTTAATTTTAAGTATTTTGACATGTTTTTATTCTCTGTTATAAAGTCGTAAGCGGTTAAACTTAAATTCTACACCAAAACTACAACTGGCTTCCAAAGATCACCAAAAGCTTAGGATTATAATTATGATCTGTGCTATTAGAAAGCTGAATGATTGTGTTTGTTTGCTACGAATGCGTTCAACTTTCAAATTATAAGTGAAGTACCTTACAGTGCTATCAATTCGTTATCAATTTGAGTACATGCCCTCATAAAGGGTTAAAAAACCACCTTTCCACCCTCCAACCCATGATTAACATGACAGCTACACGCCGATAAAAACATTACCAGGTATGCGGCACTCCTAATGGATTAACTGGTCAGTGGTTAGTTTAATTAAAAACAACTCTTTTATTCTCAGGGGAGCAGGCGTGTCGAGGATTGAATCTATGTCTTGTCTATGGTCACCATACCTGCCATTACTAGCATACCTGTCACTCCTACTTCTTCTTCTTTTCTACCTATATGGCCTCTGTCCGTCATTTTGACAGACAATTTTGCCAGTGTCAAGTGGAATATTTGAAATATAAGTCAAGTCATCGTCAAGTCGGCTGTCGTTTGTTTTGAAGAGAAAATGGTGGATTATTTTCTTCAAAACCGAAAAACTAATTTTCACAAAAATTTCTGTCGTAATGACGGACAGAGGCCATTAATTAAGAGAAGAATAAGAAGAAGAATAAAAGCATTTGGTCCAAGAAAAAGGTAAACCTTTCAAAAATAAAACATAGTTACCTTTGACGGCTTACTAGGAGATTGAACAGCTCGCCAAAATAAATTCACCTCTGGAAAATCACCATTAGAAGCCGCTACGTAAGTCTATATCGTTTAAATTCAAGGGTTAATCGCTAGGCATGATGGAATAGGCTTGCCCAGCACCTATACCATCGTCTCAGCCTAGTCAGCCATATCCACAGGAAAGACATCGGTCAATACGTGTAGAGCCGACGAATCCAAGGGTTTCCTCACGATGTTTTCCTTCACCGTTAAGCTCTTGTTAATGCACATTTTTTAAAGATGCACATTGAAATCCAAATCCTCAACAAATACATTTCCAATTCATTTCAAATTACGGTGAAACTGACCCTTAACCCTTCGTCAACCGATCTTATCAGCATTACCCACCTTTCGCTAATCCCTCAAGACTAAACCCCAATCAATTGTGAACTTTTACGATACGGACATAGAGTTGCTATTTACATTTTTATGGCAAAAAGTCCAGACATTACCTGTGAATTATTATTTTTGATTAATAAATTGTACGTCTCCAGAGAGGTGGAGTGAAATGCTGTCACGCTCCCATCAATTATGGAATTTGATGGTTTTTCATTAAACCCGACGATGCCCGGGAGATTGTATAAAGCCAATAGGTTTTATGTAGAAACGAAACTCGTTTTTCGATTCGTGATGAACAAAGAACATTCGTGAGTACGGTCGTTTTCTTAAACAATGCATAAGTCGACTAGCGAATATAGATACATACCTATAGATTTACTTCAGTTCAGCTGCAGTAAGTATAGTTTGATAATTCTAGCGTAGGTTGAAACTCGAGGTAACCCGACTTACAAACCAAAATCTGAGCTAACTTAGTTCTTAGTTTGCATAGTTGACGTAATTTTTCAAGCCACATAGCTTAGTTTGCATTTTTAGTCCGCACAAATATGAAAAACTGCGTCAGCATGCGAGCTAAGCCAAACTAAGTTGGCTTACCCAGCGAGTAAAGGTTACTTCACCGAGATGGTTCTTGTCCTCGTATTTTTGATCTCATTCAAAATGACCCCACTTGGAATGGTCTTACATATTATATGGCTTGAGTTTCACTTCTAGTAGTAAATTAATCTATGGAAATGCGATACCCGAGAGAGGGGCGGGGTACTAGGTTACTTGGGCGTGCTTTGAGTGATATATTTTTACGAGGTTTTTTGTGACAGAAAAATCAATTTTTAATTAGATCATAAAAGGGTGTCGCTATTTGAAGGTATGTCTGGTAGGTCTTGGGGGACTAGAAATAGACTAGTAATTAGGTATACATACATATATCTATTATATTCTTTGGTCTGAATGCATTGCTGCTATCGTGAGAAATAGACGTCTACTGCGATGCGCATAGGCCTAATACATAATCAGAAAGTGTTTCTGGCCTCTTGTATCTCTGTCCGTCAGCTGCGCTTCGGTGTGTGGTTTCCACTAGAAGTATTCTGCCTCAACTTGCAATGCAAATGTAATTTCTTACATAATATAGGCAAACGTTTGACCACAATCTCACCTGATGCTAAGCGATGATGCGGTCGACGGTGTAGCACATTTGCCTCGACGATACCTCAACAGAGGCTGGGTAGTACGTATTTACCAAAAAAATTTACTTAAGTATTCTATCAGCAATCTAGTTCCCATAGTACAAGCTCTGCTTAGTTTGGGACTAGAAAGCGTTGTGTAATATAAGTCCAAGAATAGTTTTTTTTAATGTTCATTTTCCTCAAGAAATATTGTAAAAGAAAACATTATTCCCCTACTCTTACTCATCCAATCAGAAGTGCTCCTTTACTTCGCAATGTGTCATCGCTACCCAGAACAGCTGAATGGAATTCCAGTGCAGTACGCCGATGATAATGCCTACTTAGATATGCGTACTTTTAGCTGACAATACAAACGATATTATGTACTGTCAGCTGTTGCAATTGGTTATCACCCGCACCAAAAAATTACGACTTTCTACAGCCACTATAATAGGCCTTTACATCTATTGAAGATGATTTATACAGCGTCAGGCAACCTATGCCTACACTTAACGGGACACTGTAGAGCCTGGGACAATGTTTAGATAGAGTTGGCTTGCCCAGCACCTATACCATCCTCTCAGCCTAGTCAGCCATATCCACAGGAAAGACAAGGTCAATACGTGCGGAGCTGACTAAGCTGCGGGTTTCCTCACGATGTTTCACTAGAGAATATATAACTAAAGACGAAATGATGTACTTATAGGATGAGAAATCCCATGCATTTAGCCCAGACTGTAATATTATTATGGCATTGTGTTGTTCTATTTGTAAGACACAAAGGTTTGCTAAAAGAAATATTTTTAATACAGAAAAAAAAAGTATTGGTAAATCACGTTTGAGATCTCTTTTTTTTCTGTTTTTCAACTTGTTTTTGCTTAGTTCTTTATAATGATTTACCTAGTCCAATTTGCAATCAGTACAAATCTCAATATCAACACACACTACAAAAATGTCTAACTTTGGTTAGTGCAAACAAAGAAACTTTAAAATATTACTCTAAGCAAATTATTTTTTGGCCATCTAATAAAAAAATGTAAGAAGCAGACATAATACTCGTACGTATTGTAACCAATTGATGGAGCTGACTGTCCCTGCTTATGTGTGTAGGTGTTGTTATTGTGGACAGTTGTGACGTCATCGTTCAACACGTGCTAATAATAATATATTTATAGTAAACAGTTGGACAAATAAAGACTAATTGTAGTGTTATCAGTTTAATAATGTCTTGTCTAGTCTCTTTGTATATGAATGCCACTGGCTTACGATTGCAATCACTATCTCTAAAGACACGTTCAACTGGTCCACCTGATGTTTGGTGGTTCCCTCTGAATAAGATATGGGGCTCTTTTTTGAAGTGGTTAAAAACGTAATGAGTTCGTATTAGCTAGTTTTCAACTTGATGGAGTAATCAGTGTTTTAAAAGGCTTACTGTTTGTTGAGATTAAAAAAAATATATGTATGTACACCTCAAAATAAGGTGGCAGGTATAGATCCTGACATGGTTTAATCGCTCTGACTTTAGTAATAGGGTAGTATGAGTTGTCTCTGACTTAGAATGGAGGAGAAGTGTGAGGGTTTGCTCAGCAAAAGAGATAAATATTTCTCTCCACTTTAGCCGAGAGCTATAAAACCGTGTCGGGACTTGTAATGCTTCTGCGTAGGTGGCCTCTACGCCGTAGAGAACAAGCTACAACACAGCTGTAAAAGACATCAACGCGCAATTTTCGTAGCGCCTACAGAAGCTACGCATTCGCATGGCTTATTCCCATCGAGCCCACCGGTGAGCCCGATTAGTACAATATTTGGAACAATGAAGCCAAAAATCATCATCATATTCCTAGCCTGTAGAAGTCCTAGGCATCATTTGATAATCTGAATAGAGATAATAATGAATTACAAAAGCAAATCATACAATTTATAAATGATATTCAAAGCTGGATACAAGGCGTAGATGCTACACGGATTACTACATAGTATGTGAGTGGGATGCTGCAATCTGTAGAAAGCGTGTCTGTAGATAGTGACCGCCTAAATTGAGACACTCGCTCATCGGTTCCATGGTGTAACGGTTAGCACTCAGGACTCTGAATCCTGCGATCCGAGTTCAAATCTCGGTGGAACCTGACTTTTTGAAACTGGGAATATTATTTTACTACTGGCAAAGTACCAATTCAATTGAAGAAGCTTTTATCTTTTTGTAATGGGGTTGTATGTATAGTATAAGCTGTTTAGGAAAAAAAATTGCTATCTAATTTTTTTTAAACAGGGATAAACAAAATAAGTATAATTTTATACGAAAACTAGAAACTTTTTAACAAGACCAATCACTAAGTACCTACTGTCTTCCATATTTTATTTAATTGTGTATTGTGTAAATCAAACACTTTCATAATAAGTATTTGTATTTTTAAGATCCGGGCTAAGATGATGGTGACGATGGCAACTAAATTACGTGCGCACACGCATGTTTCACGAAAATATCGATGACATGGTTTCATTTTAGTTAAAATCTGCTCTTGATCCGGAATTGCAACATGCTGACAGATGTAACACTAAAAAGTTAACCTATACAGCGTGTATCTACAATGGTGACAAAAAATTTACACACGGGTAGAGCTACTTATAAGTATTCATAAAAAAAAGTACAGTCAGCTGCACTAGAATCCCTATAACACGTATTTGTGGTTTTCCATAAGATTTTGTAATCCAATAACTGTTTTTATCATTAATTTTATTTATAGACCGGCGTTAAAGATAATTCTAAGAAAAAATAAAGTACCTACTTATCTGTAGTCAACACGCTTATCTACAGTTTACTAGAAAAGAGATTATTCTGTGTCGCAAAAACAGTTGGCGTTTATCCAAAAGTATTTAAATGAGCACGGTTCATAAAACTTTTATTTCGGAGAAAATTTCAATTTCAGGAAAACACAAAATACTGTTTATCAATTTTAACCGGTGATTATCATGGCTCATTTCAATTTTCCCCCTAAGTCCCCCATGCGTTGGTAGAATATGCTGAGATTTCTGTCAAAAACAGTCAAAAAAACCTTTTATGAAAAATATCAAGCCAAAGACCTCACATTATTTTAAAATCCATAACTATAATGTACCGATGCTGGACGTAGGTCTCTCCTAGGACGCGCCATAGTGTTGCCAGAAACACAGATCACACCTAGTCATAAGGCGCTTGTCTATCTATCTTGCCTAATTGATCTATCAGTTCGATATCAAAATCGTCTAATATTAAATTCATTCACAAAATGGATTAAACCCGAATACAAAATGGAACAGTCGATAACAAAACCACTTTTGTATTTACGAGTACCTACGAATAGGAGCTCATTGACAAAATAAGTAGGTTTATATTTCTATTACCGAAGATACGACTCAGACATACGAGCAGTTGTCTCTTGGTTTGCTTAGGTACCTTGCAACTTCTACCTATGAGTGACTTGATGAATTTGGAATAGTTACGCCGTGTTTTGTTTTTTGCATTGTTATGAAGATTCAAACTCGATCGAAACAGACAAAACACGGTGTTTATTGCAAGCCATCGAGGTATAAGTTATAGGTGCGTTGGATAGGTATTCTTTCTAGTTTTTTTTCTAGCAAAAAAAATACTTAGGCACTTTTATTCGTATCTATACCATGTCATATCAAAAGTTGTTTCAAGATCAATATGATATAGGCGAAAAAGTATAGGTTGTGTGGTCATAATACGATACCCATTTACCTAATAACGAATATAACAAGTGCTATAGGGTGACATTGATAATTATTTATCAGGAATAAAACATTAAAAAAATAAATATAAAAAAAAATATTCTACTATAGTACTTACGTTTATAGGTACTTTCTGTTACTTTAGTTAAGGAATAATAAAAACAGTTATATTATTAGTTAAATAAAGAATAAAAGACCTTTTAGTTCCAAAACTGTAAACTTCTTGACGATGCGATAATAATCAAATAAAAATAAATAAAGTAAAAAAAACAAATACATAGATGTACTTTGGACTCGCGATAAATCTGTAAGGTTGATTGACACAATCTCAAACGTGCTCTCTTGATGTTATAACAAAGTTGATGTTGTACAAAAGTGCAGGTATTGTGTTTTTAAGTAGCACAGCCCAAGGCGCCAATTCTACTAATTTAGAACGGTTCACGCTCCAACAATGGTTCAGCTCCAACTGCGGTTCAACTTATACAAATAGCCATGCTAATAATTCGGTGTCTGAAGCGTACCCAGAGATCATTCGCAGCCAAAACAAAGTTGATACGTAGTTGAGTAACCATGTGTCAAAATTTGATTAAAATACGAAGGTATTTGTCGTTCGATTGAATTAGTAGAATATCTTTAGTAAAACGTTCGATCGAATTTAGCTTTGGCTGAAACTTACTGCAGCTGGATCGGTATTCAATAGGAGAATACGAAATAACCCAAAAGAGATGAAAAGCTAATGTTAAATCAGCTGCGTTTCACCTGAAAATTTTGTTAGTAGAATTGGCCACCAGGGGATTTACTTGAGTGAAAGAACAAATTAGAGTGAAGGAGAACGCGAATAGAAAGGAAAGGCCGAATGAGATACCTAATAAGAACTAGGTCAAGACAAGGATAAACATTTCTATCAAAATTCACTCATAAAAGTCGAAAAAGAAGCGTTTGTGACTTTTTGACATCGCAACAAAATCCCAATGATATTTAACTTCTTCCCCCCCACCCCTTTACAACTTTGGTTCTCAAAATAACCAGGATCTTTATCGTATATGTACCATTTGATTTGATGAAGTCGTGCGTCATCCTGTGTCGCAAGACGGGAATTTTTAAGCGATTTTATTGTATCGCTTCTGTGAAATTTGTATTTAGAATTTCATTTCAGCGAACACATTTGCTATACGCCAGATAATACGCCATTCTGTTTTCGAAATCGATGTGGGCCGAAGACCTGATTTTCCATACGAATATTTTTTGTGGATTTTCTTAAATTCTTAAATGCTTTATTGCACACAGAAATATATGAACAAACAAGTTAAAACTAAAGATATTATTATGTACAAAGGCGAGCTTTATTTTGATTTTGTGTTTCTTTTGACAGTTCTTAGAGTTTTTTGTGAAAGAGCTTGTCTGGGAAGTAGGTACTACTTACTTATAATAAAAAAAAAAAACTACTACTATACCTACTTACTCGTAACTGGTAGGTACATGCAATCCACGACTTGGTCAGGCAGGATCCGGAATTTTTAAATTATCATCCCCATCTACAATAAACACATGTTTTTGAAATGTAGATACATACACAGCTGTTTTTTTATTGTACAAAGCAGTGACGTAGTAGACTATTCTCTTTCATCACCAATTACAAACAGATGTAACAATTATTATTACTAAAATACTTGCTAAAAAGTCCGACAACACTGTGACATCATATCTAACAGTTGGCGTCAATTTTTAGCCATAAAATGAGACAGAGATTAGATTCGTATTATGTTAAATCAACATTCCAAATGAAACATCTTTTGTTAGTGGATCCAAGGGGGCAAGAGGGCTTAAGCCCTTTTCATTGGCATAATATTTGATTATTTTGTATCATTCATAGTAAACAGGGCACTTTTTTTATTATTTTATCCTCCAAGAGTGTGAATCGGATCTCTTAAATATTTTATTCTTTTACTAATAGAAAATATAGTCCAAAAAGAATAAAAGTGTGGTTACCGACACACTGAGCGCTGTGTTCACAGTAATTACTGAAAATGTGTTAACTTGAAGGGCTAAATTGCTGTTTGTCACGTCATGTAATTATCGTATGATAGTTTTTCAGTCGGAATCATTCATTTTTCTTTTTTTTTTTCACAGTACCTAATCACATCAATCTTTAGAAAATGCCCACGCGGCGGTTAAGTGCATTTGGAGCCTTAGAATAATTTGTATAATTGAATGAAATTTCTTTTAAAATAGGTACCTACTTTAAAATTCCGCTGAAGCATTTCTGGACTTCAGAATATTGAACCTTTGGGTTTTACTTTTATGCTTTTGTAAAATGTACAGTTAGAGAGAAAAGCACTAGGCTCAAAAAATGTGTTAGTCGACCTTTTTGCTTGTTATTTCAGCATTTTTGCTCTTCGTCACAATCATTGTTACGGTAGATTAGTAATGACTCAGAGATAAGTTTACGTATCGCACTCATTACATTACAATAAACAGATAAGCTTATCTTTTCTCCATTGATAACTTTTTCTTTTGGAAAAATTTCACAATGTCTCCCGAAACAAGCTCTTCATAATCTGGCAGTAAATATACATGAAGGTAAATCCAAAAGAAAAAATTAAAATTAATCTTCAAAACTGAATAAAAAAGCGTTTTTTACTGAGTTAGGTCATTCTAGCAACTCTAGCCAGTACTCATTTAATTAGTTTACTCTGTCTGTCCGACTATATGCCAAATAATTCCAACGAATTCATAAAAACAAACCATCACCAACATTCGTAAAAGCATTGGTGCATAGCGAAATTTGATTCAATCGCATTCTCCCATCGACTGTACATTTCTTTAAGTTTTTCTGTTGAAATTTGAACCGTATAGACCAGGGTACGAATCGGATATCATTGTATGGGATTTCAAAATTAGTTTTTATGATTTGCATAACAATAGAAGGTACGAATCCGCTGTAACCCACCGTAATACAGGTCTTCAAACCTATCTCGGGCACCAGTCTCTTGCAAAACAGGTTATCAATAATATCCTACCAGCTACACTATACCTACTAATGTTTTATGTAACCTTTTGTATTGAAAAATAAATGTCTTATTATCTTCCACACCCCGACTTTACCCACTACTTAATCATAGGCCTCCCCAAGTTTGTACCATCCACTGCGGTCTTGAGCTAATCTCTTCGATTTACGGTCAGACGATACCGTCAAAGTTGTAGGTATTTTTTATAGTACAACAAAACAG
This sequence comes from Eulithis prunata, assembly GCA_918843925.1. NCBI lineage: Eukaryota > Metazoa > Arthropoda > Insecta > Lepidoptera > Geometridae > Eulithis > Eulithis prunata. Next base: position 2,087,328 of record OU974007.1, read on the forward strand.
TAGAATTATATTTCCATTAATCAAACACCCGCCGCAGGGGAATAACATTGCGGACATACTTACTTAGTAATAAATTAAAAAGGTGGTCATTGATTATACCGTCATGTTGGTATCACCTAGTACTGCAAGCTGGTTTTAGCGGTTGGTATTATACTCCAAAATCTTCAACCCTTTTCTAAAGAAAAGAAAGATTATTATTTTTGACCGAAAAATCTACAAACTTCGTCACCAAAGTTGGCCACTAACTCATACGAGCTTGCTTGCTTGACCGAATGAAATGTACCTACTTCAAACTTTTTTGTTGTGAGAACCACTAAAGTGTTTTATTTCTGACTCTATATGATACCTCTAGTCTATCTAGGTACTTACCATTAATACCTAAGAAGGACATAAATGAAATAGAAAAACTGATTTATTTTTTTATTTTTCCACAAAACAAACAATAATCCGGTAGGCCGTCGTCTACCAAAGCACTTTGCGGGACGCGAACACTGCTCCGACACTTCCGTAACAGTTTTGGAGGTAGGTATCCAACACTTTTCATTGCACTAAGTACACATTGAATATACTTTTGAGATTCACCGCATCACGAATGAGAAGATTGATTCAATGACGTCGTCGAGATCCTTGCTGAAGGGCGAAAGCTGCGCTTGCCCTTCGAAAGACTGGGATGTCTTCTTTCCAGCCACAGCTAAGTAGTTACACGGTCCCATCATGTGGACCTTATCGCCCTTCCACCGCTTGCTGATGTTGATAAACCCGTTCCCACCAACGAGGTTTACAGTTCCATAGTTATCCGTGACTTCCACGCGGCAATCGTTGCCGATGACTTCGATGTGGCCTTGGTTGGTGGCCACTCTGATGATGCAGTTATTACCCACAACCTTCAGTTTCGTGGGGTTGGATTCCATCGTCACCTTCTTCTTGTTTCCGACTACTGAGTACATCTTCATTTTTACTGGTTTTGATTTTGAACTTTGAAAAGTAGAGTTATATTTTATATTTTTTTATTTTTCAGTTGCGTTCAGTGTTGCTGGCTGAATGCGAATGTGTCGTAGGCGCTTGGCGGCTGGTTTTATATGGTCGCCGCACGCGCCTCTATTGAGCCACAGTGTACAGAAGACTTTGTATGCCTCTACGTCCGGTTAGGGAGTTCCCTCGTACAAACTTGATTGTAACCTGCGTCTGCGCGTCACTCATTGAAAAACGGATGAGCCGTGGCGTGGTAGCGTGGTAATGAACTTACCTTGATTTTATATGAACTGCTTTATATTCTGTGGCTGGAATAGTAACTGCTACTAATGTCGGTGTATTGATCTCTTTCGGCTTAGTTATTCCCCTGTATAATGAGAGGTGGTTTTGTTATGTCGCCTCTATCGTCGCGTAATATTTAGGTTGAGGTTATAATTTGTAAGTATGAAGATTGGAAATTTGCCTTCCCAGAGCTTGTAAATAATAGATACCTTAGCATACAGAATAATCATTAAGTAAACTTACGGAGGTAGGTATTTGTTTTTTTTTTAAATAGAACTCATATTTATATGACATTTTATTTGATTATTTCCGCAATGATTCAGCGTATAGTTATTCTAGGTATAAACCTAAGTACCTAATCTAAAGTTATTTTAGACAGCTCTAGACTTTCTAGGTCACTGTGATCTGAAGAAATCTTTGTGGCTTCGAATCCAATAATTGTGGTCGAGATAAAACATTACTACATTAACCAGACGTCATTGACCTTATTAAATGGAGGAGAAACAGACAGGATATTAAGAAGGAAGTTGACTGTGCCACTCGCCTAAGTGATTTTATATTTGTATTTATATAAACACGCATCTATAGGTGATTCCCAAAATAACCGGTTTTGAGACTTTGAGTCGTTTTTGGAAGGTGCTTAAAGGTATTTTTGTTATTAACATCACCTACTTTTTTTATCTCGAAGACTATATTGCGTTTTAAGTTTTTTATAAAAAAGTAAGTAGGTAGGTAAGTTTTTTTATTATTCCAGTAGGTAAGTAATTATGAAGCTGAATGCTTTAAAATGCTTAATGCTATGCTTAATGCTTGCTATGATTGACTATGGCTAAAATTAGATTTATATAAAAAAATAAACACTCTATTCCTCAATTTTTTGTTTTTCTAACTTTGATTTTCCTGTTACTAAAACCACGTTGAAAGAAACCAGTTTTTGCAGGCAGTTTTTACACTGAAAAACTATTCATCATGCTGTTACTATCCCGTAACATGATAAGCAATCAATTGATCTACCTAAATAAAACCATATTAGGTATGTTGACACACACTCGTTCATTTAGTAGGTAGTATGTAACATGGCACCTAAGTAATAATCACATTTCCTTCCTCATAGCGCACTTCCGATTTCATTTCTAAAATTCACAATTTCTACGTAAAATCTTATCGATCATCGCTGAAATGCAACAATCATAATCACTAGTAATTGAATCATCTAGTTGTAGTAAGAATGAGTCACTGGCCAAAGTTACTGAGACGATGTAACCTGAGCACGCGCATCGAATAAACAGCTGATTACGTTTTTAAAGGCTGGTACAGAATTATTTTTATTTTCACGCAGTCGCGGGGTCTCTAAGGGGATTATTGAAGAAAAATTCCAGAAATCGCAGGGGACCCACGCAGGGGAAACCGGGAATGAGCCACTAACTGCAGCATTTTTTGAGCATAGTGATCACGTAGACACCGCGTAGCGTACGCGTAGATGCTCCGTAGCGTGCGCGTAGACGCCGCGTAGTTACGCGTAGGTGCTCCGTACCTTGCGCGTAGACGCCGTGTAGTTGCTGCGTAGACGCTACGTAGACATGCCTACGCCTAGCCCTAGACTAATGATGGTGGTAAATTCTTACGGATCTTTAGTTAGTTTATAATACGAATTTGTTTGTTCAATCAACGTTTAGGCAGCGTAGACATCGTGGCCGATATATGGCACTGTATGAAAAATTACGGCTCAAATATTCTGCATGCTAAAACTTCTGCAATCGTCACCTCCATGCTTATAAATACTTCCTCCAAAATAAATCCAACTCTGATTATCACCAAGCCTGTACCAGCCGGTCAATGAAAGCTGTGTTCATGACTCACAGTGGGCAGGTATGCCGTCGTCCAGGGAACTCGTTCTCCAGACACGTGGGAACCTCAGGGTACCTGACATTGTTGTCATGCCACAAATAGCCGAATTTATGGTGCTTTTCCTCAAGCGTTCCAGTTCATCTGACTGACAGAATATTGAGTTTAGTTATTTTTGAGTGGCTCTATCTACAGAGATGAGAGGCAGTTTCGCAGGGTTTAGGAAAAGGAGTAGATAGTAACTATGTACTCATAATCAAATGATCAAACAAGCATAGCTAGCAAAATTCACTGTGGTTTGTATCTAGAGTCTCGAGTATGTTTCAATTCCTTGGATTTACCGATTTTTTACACCCACTTCAGTTTTGTGGTCGGTAGGTGGTTAGCGTCGTATTTTGATTTTTTTACATTCCTGCATAGGCACTTAAGAAACTTAAAATACGAGTGTCTTCTTGAAAGGAGGTCAATACTCATCACCTTTATGATACTGCAAAGTTGACAACATTGTCTATGAATCATTAATAATTAAAGTCATCAGCTGATGTGTAGATAAAAACGATCTAATTTACCCATATCTTTTTAGTCCATAAAAGGCTTCTTATACATATATCACCAAAGACTTGTTATCAAATCCAAACATTTGTTTTGTATTACTCACTTTTGGGTAACACACTTAACGTTCGTATTTACAAATGGTTCACATTTTCGGTGATTCCAAGAAATTATGACACAGTATGTTACCTAACGTCTGTTGGTTTGTAAATCGTGACAGTGACTCATTGTTTGTTTTGGTTCACTCGGTCATAATCATCACAATATTATAATTATGACCATTGTCTGTACAGCTTGAGTTTTGTTTTTAATAAACTCGATGTAAGCTTGGAGTAGCTACACCGTGTTTTGTCTTTAGCGTTGACAAGCAGATTGAAATACGATCGAAAGACAAAACACGGTGTAGCTACTCGAAGCTTACATCGAGTTTATTTAGGTAGTGTAGATTGGACGGTTAGGTTTGGCTGGATGTTGTGATAGGTAGGTTTATTATATCTTGGTTAGGTATACCTACGAGTAACGTTAGGCACTCGCATTTTCTTACACGCGTGGCTGACAATAACGGTTTTTCTATTCAAATAATTGAAGAAGCTCTTACTTGCTCCCAAAATGCTCCAGCTACTGTTACTACAGCGTGATAACCTATTGGTTTTCTATCAAAACCGGAAATTAGACCCAATAGTTATTTAGGATCCGTGTACTGAACATAATCCTATAGAAAATCATTGTATATTTTGTAGCGCAATTTTTTTTTTTTTTATGTTATAACTAGCAGACGTGCGGGCGGGCCACCTGATGGAAAGTAGTCACCGCCGCCCATGGACACCTGCAACACCAGAGGTGATGCTAGTGCGCTGCCGGCCTTTTAAGAGGAGATAAACCCGCCTTTTGAAGGACCCCATCTCGAAACTCCTTGGGAAAACCGCAGAGGGAAGTTCGTGTATTCGTTCGCTATGATTCTACTAAGTATAGCTACCAAGTGTCTAAATAACTACAAGTACCTAAAGGTTAGTAGATATGCCGACCTTTCGAACATATACCTTCTAATCACCTTAGAACATATAAATAACTTTGAACAAGTCTCACCAGGAAAAGTCTACAGACGCTTGCACGTGCTAACTCACCCTCTAGATAAAATACCACTTTACCATACTTAGAAGAGCTCTGTGCGTCAGGCATCGGCGCCTGTGAATCCGGGATCCTTATCCATTCAGCTATGTCAGATAGAATACCCTCTAGGATATATTTAGCTTGCGTCATCCCATTGCAGGGCGAATGCGGGCGCTTCGGGCCAATTCTTTGATGATATCCAGCTCATTCGACTTTATTCTGGGGTTCTAGTAATAGAACCAAGAATAGCTGAGTCTACCGTCAGGCGTTATTTCTTGTTTTTGGACTTTCTCAACAGAATATGCAGAGTCACTATGTATAAATTCGACACTAACTCGAATTCACCCAAGTGGCTTAACTCACTTCGAATACCCATGTTTTAATTTATACTTGAACAGGGACTTAATTTAATGATCTATCTAAATAGTACCTACCTCTATCACGAACAAATCTGACAGTCGCCGCGTTAGCGTATTCGAGTTATATTGCGCTTCAATGCCAGCTCGACTCATCATCATTTCCCTGCCCTTATCCCACGCTAGGTGGGGTCGGCACAACATGTTTTCTTCTTCCACTCACTCCTATCATTCGTCAACTCTGAATCTACTCCTCTCACATTCATATCCTCTTTCACACAATCAAACCACTTCTTCTTCGGTCTTCCTCTACTTGCATACCCAGCCACACTCATATTCATAACTCTCTTCGTTATATGACTTTCATCCCTCCAGCCATGCCAGCTCGACTGCCAACCGTTGTAGTGTCACCGCGCAGGTATCTCGGATACGCTAAATACGTTTGCGATTGTCACAACTATCAGTGATCAAGGCACATAAATGTTGTGTAACAATATGAACAGTATATCTAGTTATTTCGTAGCAACGGTAATGTTACTTCATTCATTTACTATGCGCAAGGAATCCCCATGACATATGAATCACACGCATCCGAAAATAAATCACTACGAAAAGTGAATAAAACTTTTTCGTTGAAGTGATGATGGCAATTTTTCTTTAACAATGACACTTTTAAATTTCCTTGAAGATTATGTGGTTTTTTTTTTGAAAATTCTTCGTACTGTTATTGAGTTTATTTCACAGAATGAGCTGTTTGGCACAGATTCAAACGAAACCTCAAGAGTCTTGAGATTAGTCGATAAAATCTATTCCCGAAGGAAATGAAGAGCAAATGCCTAGCGATCAAACTAAAAACAGGCACATAAAATATCCATCATCATCATTATCTGCGTGTAGAAGTTCCCAACTGGAAATGGCCTTCCAGATTTTCCATAGTGTCGTTCGATTGGAAGGGAGTCGTCCTATACCGCGTCTTCTGGTTCGTAGTTGGTAGGTACTCGAGTACCATAGTTTCCCATCAGTTCCAAAGATTACTATTAGATGTAGGTACCTATTGTTCCTACCTACATAATATTATGCACTCAGCTAAGGAACCTTAGGTACTAGGTACATTACATATCAGTATGAAAGTCATCATCATCTTCCTACCCTTGTCCCACGCTAAGTGGGGTCGGTACGACATGTCTTCGTCTTCCACTCTCCTCTATCAGCCGTCATCTCGGTGTTCACTCCTTTCTTACTAATATCTTCTTTCACAAAGTCCATCCATCTTTTCTTTGGCCTAGGTACCTCTACTTCTACATCCGTATGAATCCGTATCAGTATGAAAGTCAAAGCAATTAATTGTTATGTAAGGTGTGTATACTTATTTAAGTAGGTAGGTACTAAATTATATGGACATCTAGGTATGTTCATACAATTTAGTACCTACCTACCTACGAATACTACTTACTATACCTACCTACCTACCCTTACCTACCTACTTACAAGCTGCGCTTGTATAAAATTATCTTAGCCCACCTTTATATAAATTTTCCACAGCAATAAACAGCAGCCGGGGATTTTTACTTTATTATCATTAATTTACCTACTGTTCTAATCTGATAAGTAAGCGTCAACCCTATACCTACCTAGGTAGGTATTATGCAGGGTATTTTCTTTCTAGCACTCTAGTTTTAAGCAAGCCACGTCGGTAGCTTTAAAAAAAACTTAATAAGTGGTACCTACATAAGTACCTATACCTACCTTTTGCCATTTTTCATAGCCTTACACTGAACAGTTAATTGTTGATGACTCATACAAACTCCATACAGTCCATACTTTTTGCTCCCGCGTCGTCTCGCCTCGTTTCCGCTTGAGGTCTTAGCATTCTTTGCCATAAATGCAGAAAAAAAACTCAATAGAACTCTTTTACTATGGTCGAGGTCAATGACCGGTCACGATGACTAACCGGTGTTATGGAATGGTTGTAAACGAGTTTGCTGATGATTATTTGGAGCATGGGATTGGCTGGTTGGTATTTGATCCAGTTTTTGAAAATCGAACGGTGCAGTCGTGCAGAAAATGTAGTTTTGTATAAAACGTGATTCAAATTTTGACCCCCGTTTCATAGATTGCTCGTTTTTCGAATGCACGAGTCTAGTTGGAGAGTTTCGGGCTAGGTACCTACTAACACTGAATAATTCAACTGTCTTTATCTAAACGCACTCCAAGCGGAAACAGATAAAGACTTTATAAATCTTAAGATTAGCTAACCTTACTAAATAATAGAAAGAAAACTATGACTCAGAGAGCTACTATCTTAGTGTAAATGGAAGCGCTCGTGGCTAGGCTTGCTGAGTCAATCTTCACCGATTATCTAAGTTAAGCGACGTTCTGCGCGGTCACTATTTGGATGGGTGACCATTAGTGGCATTTACATCTGATCACTTCTGTGCTTCGGAGGAAACGTTAAACTGTCGGTCCCGGCTCTAGTCGTTAAGCCATGACGGAGGCCTTAAGCTGGCTTAAAAACTCCGTCACCAGAGTTGGCCACTAATATAACTTGCTTGAAAGTTCGATTTATCGGAAGTGACAAAATACCTACCTACTATTATAGGCCCTTGGAATAATAAAACAAAACTAATTATTTGACACAATGTGTATTAAAATACTATTTACCGACTACAAAATAGCAGATTATTTGATCTTATTCTTAATACGAGTATCACAAAACTATGCAAAAAAAAAACGTAAAACGTAACCTATACAAAATTATGGAATAAAAATCATGTAAATTAATTTTATAGCGAACGCGCACTTAACGCATTTACCGTAGAAATTATGCTTGATCAACATTAGAATGTAATTATTCTGAAAAACGTTTGAATATATACTTATTGGTCTCAAATCTCTTGTTGCATTTTTCTAAACTAACCTAATTTGACAGCACTAAAATGTTGCCGTCCTTTTCTCATACCTATAACTTAAACGACAAAAGCGGCTATAATTTTAGTGCCGTCAAATTAGGTTAGTTTAGATAAATGCAACCAGAGAATCGACACCAATGTGCTTGTATATTCACACAACGCCCTCTAGTCTCTATAGGTAGAACCTGTACTATGAAAACTAGATTGCTGATAGAATACTTATACTTTTTGTACGTTTTTTTTTTGTAAAAACATTCTCCTTATAATACAGATACAGATCTAGATCCCAGATACTTGATTATAGAATTATTTGGTATTCACAAAACTATATCTAAAAAGCTTCTATTAGGTTATCACTTTGTTTGCTCAAAAAAGACTAAAAATATTTTTTGTTACTTACAACTAAAATAAAATATAAAATTGTCTACTTAAAGTAAGCACAGCTGATTCTCTAGAATCCAATTAGTAAAATAATTCAAATAAATATTCATACAAAACATTGTCATCATGTTTCAATGTAAAATTATACTAAAATGCGTTTTTTGTACCACAACTAGGGGTGTGTGATTCACTAAAAATAGTCCATCGACAATGGAGCCGATTTTGTTGTTCCATTTTCCTAAATTAGCCTAATTTGAGACACCTACTTAATCGTGAATTGACTAAGGTGCCTACTGGTAAGATCGGCGTATGTAGAAGTCCAGATGCCAAGCAATTCTGCGATATTTTTATATGATAATTGCTTAGTTACGTGATTTATCCGGACTTCCACTTACGCCGATCTTACCAGAAGGCACTATATACGATTATCACATTTATTCGTGCCGTCCTCAGAGATGTTCGTTTAACTTATTCAACGTTTATAAGTATATGGCTGCTAATCTAAATATGGCAACAAATAGTCATCTACAATACTAACGTTCATATGCCAGCCGAAATGTTTGACGCCCGGCACGGTAAGTACATGCAATCGTCCACTCTCGTCCAACGTTTTAAGGCCTATCCTGTCTTCAGTGTAAATATCTTGGCTCTTCATCTCTATAACTGTTTCGTTGAACCCGTAGTAGCCGAATTGACTGAAAAAAATAACAGCTTTTTAAAATACTGCTTATGTAAATACGTATAAAACGTAAAGATATTATAGATTACTAGCTGTGGTCCGCGGCTTTGCTCGCGTGGTAGCAGCATACAAAATAGTTTTGAAAATTTGAAAAAAAAAATCTGAAACACGTGTAGAGTCAATTTATTTGAGGAATCTATGTATCCATTTTTAAGGGTCTTCTATGTACGGTATATAAAAGGAATGCATTTTTTGGTTTAAATATTTGATCCTAATTTTAGGCCCTTTAGGGTGCGACTTTTTAAAATTTCTTTCTTAGTGCACCCTTACACTATATAAGGATAGGTACTACCCTCCAAATTTCATACTTCTAGGACTTAGTTTAGGCTGTGCGTTTATTGTCAGTCAGCGTCAAAAGACTTTTCTATATTTAGATTATTATAATTGTATAATGTTGACAGTTTCATTTAGTTTTCATCAATCTACTAATTATTAGGAACAAAACAAGTTTGAATCAGTAAAACCCTTCTGTGAATACCAGTGGCGCCATCTTTTATCGACGCAACAAACAGAAAACCCTTCGAGTAAGTAGGTAGCGAATTTTTCGTCGGAAAAAAAATACACTGCTACTTAATAAGTAGGTAATTAACATAGATACCTGCTTTCCCAAGGAGTTATAACATCATCATCTGGACCACCAATCAGGACCAGTCTTTTTAGTTGCAGGAAGTTATTCTTGAACTCTTCTGATTTTACTGATCTGGAAATAACAATGAGCATGGATAGACTTTTTTTTTTTCATTTATTTGGGTAAACAAACAGTATCTCAATACATATAAATAAAGTGGTTTTACCTATACTAGTTTATTAATTGTGGCACCAACACCGTTTACCATAGATTACTTGAAGATTGAGAATTGATTTTGATTTCAAAGAATTTCCAAATGCTTAGCTATAGCTCATAAAAAAAAATAAAAAAAATATGTTTCTAAATCACAAACAACAAAAATGTCCCCTAGTGTGAGCCTGCTCTACCAGACAATAGTAGGTATTGTTTTGTCCATCCATTTGATGTTTTAGTGCATATTTTTTAAATCTGCCTACACAATCTGTTTTTGTTTTTACTCGTTACGAACCATTTTTATATCCTAAAAACAATTTTAGTTCTCGTAAGCGATTAATTTATAATCTTATAGAGAACTAGCCGTCGCCCGCGGCGTTGCTCGCGTTCTACCCTTTAAAGTGTGACGTTTCAAAATTCCTTTCTTAGTGCACCCCTACACTACATTTATGGATACTACCCTCCAAATTTCATACCTCTAGGACTTATGGTTTAGGCTGTGCGTTGATTCTCTGTCAGCTTCAAAAGAGTTTTATATATATTGATGATTAATGATTAATAAAGATCTTAAACCGAAAAAAAAAATTGTATTGTAGAAAGTGTGCTGGCTCGAGGTTTGGATATTGGGTTTGACCGTTAGATAGGAAGGTCTCTACGTAGTTGGTCTATTTAAATTTTAAAATGATAACTGTGTCAATAGGTCAATGTTAATGTTGGATACCGTCCTTGTAACAAATAAGTTATTGTTTTCAATTATTGACGTCAAATAGATAGCCGGGTAACGTCGACTGTGACCTTTATGGCAATAACAAAACTACAAAAGCTATATTACTTATTGCAGATAAACAATAAGTATTTTTAACAGAAATTATACCAAGAATATAGAAATAGTGAAAATATCGAAATAAAAAATGCAAAAAGTCAGGTTCCACCGAGATTTGAACTCGGATCGCAGGATTCAGAGTCCTGAGTGCTAACCGTTACACCATGGAACCGATGACTCACATACCGAATTTATCTATCTATAGAAATTTTTGTTAGAAACTTTCAGAACAAACTTATACAAATCGTTTATTTCAATTTCTGCGACTTATTTTATATGCTTTTTTTCTTGAACTTACGGAATATGATTGTTGATATAAGGCAGGTATACACTGAATTCCTCATACAGTGATTGATGAAAAGGATCATTCCAATAGTTGCCCACAGATGTGTGTTGGCCAACATTTGAGTAGAACAGCTGCCATACCGTGTCTTTCACTAGACTAGGGAATACCATGTGGAGGAAGCCAGCTGAAATCACATGTTTTAATAAACATGCTATAATTGCTGTAGTAATTTCTGATTGAAATTTCTACTTTTTGAAAAATGTAAGGGCTTACTTACATGTATTCAGGTGCCAAAATAAAGTTCGCCAAGAAGTGTTTGATACGGTTGTGTTAGATATTAACGATTCTCATACAAATTACAAAAAAAAAAAAAAAAAAAAAAACTGTTTTTTATGTGTAATCTTTAGTGTTTAAGTGATAGAACAACATGGCCCACCTTATGTAGGAATACTGGTTATGCTAACCTCTTCTTAACAAGTCAATAAATAAATACTAGGTATTGTGTGATTATGAAACTATTCAACTGAATGTTTATATTTTTTTTATCAAAAAAAACTGTTTATTTATACAATTCAGTTACCTCCATATTGTCCAGCTTGAGGTGAGCTGAGAGATATAAATGTACTGATCGAGATATTTGGAAAGTTCTGCACTATGCCACGAGCGATAAGGCCTCCTTGGGAGTATCCTGAAAGCATAAAAATATATAATTAACTATTTTATATCAATGCAAAATAAACTCTAATTTTATACAATTTGAGGGCATGTTACAATGGCCATTGTTCTAAAGGTAGCACCAAGTAGTTCACACATTAATTCTGGACTTATTGCCACAGCAACATCACCTTTATTCCTATTAGTGAGCAAGGGCAGGAAGCTGGCCAGGGGGTCAATCGCGCTAAGTTGTAACGGCTCACCGGTCACTGTTACTGCCACGTTATGGCCGATAAGGTCGATTTTCACAGTGAAAATTGGCCATAACGTGGCAGTAACAGTGACCGGTGAGCCGTTACAACTTAGCGCGATTGACCCCCAGGAGTCTAGATAGAGGCATGATCGTGTTTACACTATGCTCATGCCCAGCTCCCTGCCGACTGCGGCTGAGTGTGCAGTTCTTACCAACAAGGTTGATTCCCCCAGGGTGATGTGCTGATATGTTGGCTACATCGGCTCCGATCTCCAGCACTTGATGCCACATGGTCTCCAAACTGGACCAGCTTTCAAACCTGTTCACATTGTAGACTATGGTGCCTGGATGTTTCTGGAATATTACTAAATGTTTGTAAAGGCTGCGTTGTTGGTTATTTATTTATTTGTAACGATACACCAACGGTATATCCACAAAATATATATAAAAATTCAAACATTGTAGGACAGTGTGATACCTCATTGGACTTGCTCTGTGAGGTAATGCATTGTTATAGGCAGAAGTTACTACTTAACATCAGATGAGCTATCAGCTTGTTCCATTACTATTATCATAAAAAAAACCATTACAGGCTTAAACAAAGTTTGTCTATAAGTACTTTTTAATGAAAAAAGAGGCAACAACTTTAAATCTAAGCATGTGAGCACATAGGTAGGTATAGATGCTCACAAAACTGTCCTCAATAGACCTCAATGGACTGTGTAAGGTAACACATAGCTTGTTTCATAACTTTATCCATATAAAACTTACCTCTTGAATTCGATACTTAATCATCTCCATACTCCCGCTTCCAGTCATAACTCCATGAATTAAAACCACTGGTTTGTAAGCCAAGCACTGGGTTATTGTTATTGTAAAAACAAAAGAAAGCAGTAACATTTTGGAAAATGAAGAACAAAGAACTCGCACTGAAAGAGGTTGTACAATTTTGTAAATGTAATAGTGGGTAGAATGTTCCAAAAGTATTTGCTTTGATTGATGTTGACTATGTATTAGGTACTGAAGATTTCTGTTTATCAAATTATATGAAAAACTACAAAATACACAAACGTAGTACGCGACGACGCAAATATCGCACACTTTTGAAGTTTTGCACAAAACAAAACCCCACCACTCCTATCAAGAACAAAACAAAGTAGTCTTCTTCTTCTTCTCTTCACTAATGGAAGTAAGGTAGGTACTTTTTTGGCATGGCAAATGACACCTTGGAAGAATGATTGTGACATTGACTGTGACAACATCGTGACGAGACTGAACTGAATGACATGAGCATAAACGCACGCACCCCGTACCACCGAACATCGTTAACCTCCCCGCACGCATGTATAGCAAAATACCGCACAGCGTGTTGTGTTGTACAGCCTTATAACTTACGACATGATAATCCGTATCACCACCACCGTTTTGAATTATTGGACTATGCAGTATCATGTTGCGCACTATCAGCTGTATGTCCAATATGTCCAAAATAAATAATGTAAGGGTCAAAGCATTAGTGGCTCGTTTGCACTGAACAAAGTCACTTACTGGTAAATTATTGATATTCGAGCTTATAGTGACTTTTAGAAAGGTAATGAGTAATAAGCCAACAGCAAACAGGTTGCAAGAAGCGAAGCAACGACCTTAGGTTAACCGATAACCGAAAAGACCGTGCACGAGTTCGGTAAGTGCCACAATCAACATCTTTCTCACTCGGAATTTTCAATTTAGATACATTCATTTTCATTCACATTCACGCTCTGCGCTGCATCCGACTGACATTATCATGTTGTAAGATATCGACCCGTAACGATTATCAATATAATATTTGTACCGCAAAATACGTACAGCACGATAATTCAAAATATGTTTTGGGTTATTTGTCGCGTATTATCGTGTTAGACGTTATTGTGGTGCGAATTATCATGCTGCGTAATATATGGATTTGACAGAATCAGAAGTCAGAACGCGTGTTGGTGTTCATGGTGTTGTGTTTTTAATTTTAAATTTTATTCCTTTTGTTCAGACGATTCTATGTTGGGATTGGGATATTTTGTGATATAATTAGATCCCTACCTAATGTACTGAACAAACAGCTAATAATAGTAAGTAAAGTGTTACCTACCTCAACCTTTTGTTGACGAAGAATAAACCGGCTGCTAATACTGTAGGCACTTACCAAATCTTTTAGGTTAAGTATCTAACACGATGTAAAAAGGCAAATTCCTCCATAGATCTGTACCTACATCTTTATTTACATTACAGTAAAATAACAATGGCTACATCGCTAGCAGCGCAGCTACAAAAGCTAGCTGTCCCCCAATCTACCATCTACAAAGATGACACCAAGACAGTATCCCTACTCTTCGAGCCGAAAGAAGCAGCCCACAAGGATAGAGATACCTTCTACGAGATTGGCCGAAGCGGACTCAGTGAGTTGATAACGCTAAATGAAGCCTTCGTGACTTACGAAAATACACTCTTTAGTCTCACATCCAAGGATTTTGAACGAGCAATGGAGAATAAGGAAGTCAATAAAAACCTTGACAAAACTATAGAAAGGTTTCTACTGCAAGTGTCTCCGTATATACTACTCCAGTCGTCTCATAAAGCTTTAGAATGGCTGTTCAACAGATATCACATTCACGAGTACAACCAAGATGCTCTAATGGCATTAATTCTGCCGTATCACAACACTAAGATATTTGTCCGAATCATTCAGCTGATGAATATAAAGGATAGAAGCAACCGATGGGTATGGCTGCGTCCATTACAGAAGAACGGAACTTCTCTCCCTAACCAGACATTGTTCAACAACTGTGCTCAAAACCCTGCCATGATGACGTTCATTGCAAGCACTACATTAACCTACGTGGAACAGTTTGGGGAAAAAGCAAATCAACTGAACACGGTCTTTGCATTCTTCTGTCAAACGGCTGTTGGTATGTTGAACACTGCTCAGAAAATCACCGAACCGATGGTCAATGCATTGTTACCAACCATAATTGCCGCAGTTGACTCACCCATAGCTGACTTCCGGGCATCAGCATACATAGTTCTAGGATTTCTGTTTATAAAGACCGGCTTAAAAGCAAAGACACTGAACGATATTGTAGCAAAGCTATTGACAACATCGTTTGATATATCGTACGATGTAACGTTACTGTTAGTAATATTGTGTGAGAATCAAAAAAGTTTTATGAACATGTCAGAAGTTTTGAATGATTTGTCAATTGATGTACTGCAGACCCTGTGTGGTCACCTTAAGGTGCTGGTGGAGAGAAATCACAACATACTTCCGTTTGTGATAGCATTCCTCTCGGGTGTGCTTCCTCAGATGCAAAAAGATAGCGAGGAGTTCATGAGGTACTCGAAATTGCCTGAAATACTGATTGAGGAAATTGATTTGAAGAACCAAAGCCCCGATCAGGTTATTTTGTAAGTACACATCTATTTCTAGCTTACTTTGTTCATAAATAGTTGTTTAGAAGTAATAGTTATTGTTGATGGTATTTATAAATATCGTAATCTAGTGAGATTAAATGCCCAGGGAATGAAATTTGAGTTCCATGTAAATAGCACAGTGATACTATTGAAACTATTAAATTAACTGTTTTTTACAGCTGTGTTCTCAAACATTATCAACCACTGAAGAGGTTTTCCAAGAAAGGCAAAGAGAAGGATGGAAATGAAAGTGATCTTGAAATAATCGAAGTTGAAGATGAATTTAGCGAAAAGTTATTCAATTGGTACGCGTTATTCTTGAAAAACTTTGAGCGCCAATACCCAGACACTTTTGATGTGGTAATAAAAAAAATCATGAGCGGATCAAAGATAAAAAAGTACAAAAAACAACAGCTATCAAAGTTGCTAGGTTTCAAGCCATCAATAGCACACAAGCTGGGTGAAACTTACCTGTTTGAGAGCCTGAACCATGTCAATTCTGATTTGCGTATTGAAGGTATCAGGTATGTTCAGAAGGATATAGATAGCATGATGAAGGAAGATTCAGACTTTGTCAGGGACTCGGTTGTAAATAGGTTGAACGACACACATCCACAGGTAGTGAATGCCACTTTAGACATACCAACCTCTAACTTAGAAGAGTTGCTAAATGAGGTAGAAGCAACAAATGTTTTAGTAAAAATCTGTGGCAAGCAGACCCTTGCTTGGAAACCAGTAATCAAGAAAGCTATTGCATGCTTTTGTTCATTGGAACTTCTACCAGTCAACCAAGATGTCATCATTGCGTTACTGCCATACCTTTTCGCGCATGATGAAGAATCCTCTGAAATCGCTTGGCAGATTCTATCTTCTCGATGGGGCAAGAAGTTCAAACTAACGCCTCAAGTCGTTGGTCTTAAGGGGTCACATCAAAACAACCCCACAGTCATCAGGAAGAAGGTATTCAAAGCCCTATTTTTAGATCAAATTATAGATTTTGAACACATCCTTGATGACAATTTACTGAACAAAGAAAATACTACTGACATTTGTTTCTTTATGCTACTGAAATCATGCTCTTTTGATAAAGTTGCTGTGGAAGAAGTATCAGTTACTCTGAATCTTCTTCTAGAATCGGTGGAGAGTAGATCTATAGTAATGGCTGCGGACGGTAAGGCGTTTTCAAGTGAAAGCATGCCAGAGCTCATCAGAGAATCAAAAAAAGACAACATACTCTTTGAAATGATAGAATACTTGTTTTCACGCGTTATCGAAGACGTCAATATAAAGGCGATTCCGAAACCGTGGTGCAATGTGTGTAAGACCTCTGAAATGATACTTGTTAGGAGATTATACGAGATTTGTATCACGGGATGTGGCATTCCGAGCTATAGCGAACATTACGTAAAGTTGCTGCATAAACTTTTGGATAAATTCTTCAAAACTCAGAAAGAGAAATTCGAGTTTGTAGCGAATTTTGCTTGCGGGCACATTTTGTACGCAGCTGACCCTAAAGACGTAATAGGACCAGAGCTGCAGCTGAAAAGTATAAAGCTGCTGAATAACTTCATAGCTGTGCAAAGCGATGCATCATGGTTGTACGAGTCTGATGTTCTTGTTTTGATGATACTCTTCGATTTGAACAATCCAGTCACTGCGATCCGCCAAAGCGCAATCGATATAATTATACAAATATTAGAAGAAAAACCGAGTAACAAGCTCATTTACATACGTCTATTCGAACAAATAATGATGCACGATCAAGCATTGTTAATGGATCATCAGCAGATCACTCAGGTTTTAATAACGATTCTAACTCAAAAAGACCCGCAGACAAAGCTATTCCGACGAAATTGCTTGCTTCAACTCATGAATGTACTCAACTCTGTAACTACCCCGATTCATATAAAAAGTAGCTTGCTCAAAATACTGACTGAGTTCGATAAAACTATTGCGTTTCCTCACATAATACCCGTGTTGAACTCGCTAGAAAAGGTAATGAAAAGTCACGATAAAGAAACGAGATTAACATTAGATATATACGAATCGAATACCTTCAAAAGCGTCTACCGTCTCATAAATGAATCTACGATAGCCACTTTCGACAAGGCGGATGTGTGGGCTTCGATAGAGTTTGGACTAAAAGAATATAGAGAGTGTATTTTACAAGAAGACCAGTCCTACACCAGTCCCTCTGTTTTGATTATGAAGCAGATCGAAGAAGATACTTTTAAGAACATTCCAACAGAGAAACGTCAAGAGTTTGTACGTCTTATTGGCTTAGCAGGCGCCATCAGCAATAACCCTACAGTATCAAGTGTCGCGGCAAAACTTATGAAGAAAGTCCACATTACTTTCGATGATTTCAAACCTATTTTCCAGAAAATGATCACTGCTGTAGACCCAGCTGCAGACACCTCTAAATCTAAAAGAAATCTATCTACTTCTTCACTCTCTTATGAACTAACGGAGACTGACGACTGGAGACTAGGCATAGCGGTCCTAGAATACGTTCAGAACAAGAAAAAAATGGAACTGGACAAATCATTTGTGCCTACGTTGTTTGAACTCCTAGACAAATGCTTGAGATTCGAGGAGCAATCTTACGTAGAATACACCAAACAGCTGATCCTATCTTCAATGTGGTACTACTGCAAGAAGTTTACGAGTGAAACTAATAGCAACGTCGTAAAGGCTTTAAAAGCTAGCTTCAAAGTTGAGTTGATTGTTCAGTGCATCAGGGGTACCCAGAACCCTCAAACTCACCACCACGCCTTGATTCTTCTATCTCACGCGGCTTACATGCTACCAGAACAAGTCCTACATCATACGATGGAAATATTCACATTCATGGGCTCCTCGGTCCTCAGACATGATGATGCGTACAGCTTCCAAATCATCACACGAATCATTGAGACTCTGATACCAATTCTGGTGCAAATGGAAGATCGCGTGAACAGAAAATTTTCAGATAAAGAACTGCAGGCTTTACAGAAACGAGCCGTCCCAGTATTGCGAATATTCGCCGATGTAGTCTTACACGTGCCTGAACATAGAAGGTTGCCGCTTTATAAGAAGCTGATTGAAACGATCGGACCTGATCATTTCCTCTGGGTGTTTGTTGCGTTATTGCTAGAAGCTCACGTGTCGCACTTCAGCGATAATAAGAAGAAAAACGACCCTTCATCAAGAACTTTAGCTGAACAGGAGGCGCCTATAAACAGGCTTGATTTCGCACAAAACATTCTCCTTGAATTCAGTCCGGAAGTATGGCTCGCAAATTTTATAAAATTAGTACTTCATATAAAATCTTTACCCCATCAGAAGGATGAAAATGCTATGGACACCGACGTAGACTCTGGCGACATTTTCAGCATTAACGGACACTCTCCGAACCAACTCAGACATTACAAATACATCGTGATCACGTTCATGAACAATTGTTTATCGTCATCAAGATTCATCCAACACAACAGCCAAGCTAAAAACTGGAAGATAATGGGTGAACAGTACAAGTCCCTGATAATCAACACTCTGACGTACATCCAATCGATTTCTAAAATCTCTGATGAGAAAACGGCCAAATACTGGCGGGTAATGCTGCACCACACCTACGACTTACTCGATCACACGAACAACTTACTATCCGCGCCGATGTTCTTGTCGGTGATCAGAGGGCTACTGAAACATACTCTGCAGACTGTCAGACGAAAGTCTATGGAGCTGTTGAACTCGAAAATACAACACCAGCCCGAGTTTCTAGCTAATGCGGACAAGGAAGGTCTGCTATCACTGCTCGATCCACTGTTGGATATCATAAAGACCATTGATCAAAGAGACGAAAGTCTCAACGACATCGCGGCTCAGGAATTGGAGCTCAACCAACAGACTGCTTTGCTGTCTCTGAAACTGTTGACGAGAATGCTGGCTTCGGAAAACCCGGAACCTTTCAAGCTTGTTTTAGACACGGTCACAGAGTACACATGCAACCCCAGTATATCAGGAAACGTTATGGCCTCTATCGTGCTATGTTTGGCGGAACTGTGCGGCAATTTGAAAGCGCACTCGTTGGCTAGTCTTCGAAAATTCATGCCAGCTCTCATCAAGGTGTTGAAGAAGCAGCGAAAGGCTGAAACTCCTGAACTCGTCCTACTTAGTACAGTCACAGCTATTTCAAAAATCGTCGAGAGCTTGCCACTTTTCTTGAGCCCGTACGTCCAGAAGATACTGTACGAGTATTCGATTCTGCTGGCGAAATGGCAGAATTCAAACCAAGATCAAGTGTCTGTTGTGGTGGCGAAGCTTTCTAATATCAAGAAGAAGATAGCCGGTGCTATTCCGCCTAGAGTGTTGATTCCTGCTATCAGTGAGACGCATCAAATGCTGCTATTGAAAGGGAGCTTTGACGCTATCGGCCCAGTCATGTCTGTTCTTGCAGACAGCTTTATCAATGTAACCACAGCGGACTTCACCGCATTGCAACAAGACCTTACTGCATTCTTCTTAGCTGCATTACAGTTACGCAGCGACGCAGTCGATAAAGACATCAATATATCTGTAATAGACAGGGCAGAAGATGAAGTGGTCAAGGCACTGGTGAATCTAGTTCTGAAGCTTTCGGAGACGAGCTTTAGGCCGTTCTATTTCAAGATCTACGACTGGGCGATAAGGACTAATATTGATGGGCAGAAGGACCGCGTTATAACATTCTACAGGTACCTATATCCATTCTTCTTTACGCTTTACTTAGAATGCAAATTGTCTGTTCTTTTAACAACCATTTTAATCTTATTTCAGACTGAGCAGTGCCATTGCCGAACAATTAAAGGGTTTATTCGTACTTTTCGCAAGTCACTTCATCAAGAACGCTGCAGACCTTCTAGATTCTTGCAACAACAGCAAAACCGAAGATCACTACTTTGATTCCGAAGACAAATGCTTAACACTCATCCAATACATCATTAAAACATTGAATATCGTGTTCTTGTATGACAGTCAGAGCTTTTTGAACAAGGATCGGTTCGAAACTCTCATGCAGCCAGTGGTGGATCAGTTGGAGAACACGATGGGTGGGATTCCCAGCCTTAAGAAGAGGGCAGAAGAGTTCATTATTCCATGCGTGGCGCAGTTTGCGGTCGCGACAGCTGATGACTCGCTGTGGAAACTACTGAATTACCAGATTCTTTTGAAGACTAGACATAATGATGCTGAGATCAGGTTAGTTTGGAAATATCTTTAAATAATTATTATGACGCGAAAGTTCGTAAGGTGTATGTCTGTAGATGTAGGTATGTTAGTTTCTCTTTCACGTAAAAACTACTGATCCGATTTGGATGAAGATGAAACTTGGAATAGTATATTGCCCGTGACCTGGAATCTAACGGGATGCGAACAATGTCGCGGGAGGAAGCTAGTAATATATTTATTTCTTTATTTCAGGCTCACAGCATTAGACTGCCTGGTTGCAATGGCATCACAGCTCGGCAGCAGTTGGCTGCCACTCCTAGCAGAAAGTGTGCCGTTCCTCGCTGAGCTGCTGGAAGACGGAGACGCCAGGATCGAGGCCTCCACTAAAGACGCCATTCGGAAACTGGAGACTATCCTAGGCGAACCGTTGGAAAAATATTTTTAAGTTTTATTATTTTGATAGATATAAGTTATAAGTAGGTAGGTAGGTATAAAGTAATAATTGTATGATATTTCTTGTTTTATTGTGGCGATTTTAAAGTTATGTATTTTAATTAATCCTGTAGGTAGGTAGACGAGAAGCTTTGCTACAAGCTACAAGTAAATGAAAATTAATATTTTTCATTCTTTCCGGGAGGTTATTTTTCTACGTTGGCGCCATCTGTCGGACTGCTAAGCTATTCACCTTTGAAGGTGTACTAGTGTACACAGACCTACATCGTAGAAATATGGTAGGTACTTGCCTCAAACCCGCCGTTAGTCGCTATAATGGTTACTGCAAATTTTCCTAGATGGCGCTGTTCGTAATTTTTTTGGAACCTAGGTACTAAAAGTAAACAAAAAAGAAAAGAAGGGTCTTCCCACACATATTTTTAATTAAACTGAAGTCTCGTACCCCAGCCTATCAACACAATGTTTTTTTTTGCACTGCACTCTGCGATGTAGGGTGACCATGTTTTTGGATAGGTACAGACAAATTATTTCGTTTTAGTAAGATTACTATTAGGTAGGTATCTACCTATTTTATTTTACGATCCTTCATAATATTCAATCTATCCTGGTCTTACCTTAGGTAGGTAGGTACCTGGTCTACTAAATAAAAATAGCTAGGTAGGTAGGTACCTATGTTATATTATCATAGCAACATACCTACCTAGCCTAGTCATTTCGACAAAAAATGTGTGATAATGTCGCAGATTGCCATAAGTACATATAATACCTACCTCGGCGTTAGGTGCTAGGTAAAATTACTAATTATACTTACGTATGTACTAAATTCATCATTGGGTTTCTTGGGTGAGGTACGTAGGTACCCTACCTAATCCTACCTACCTTGTCTATTCAGACTTAGCGAAGACCCAATCCTCTCGTTTCTGGGACATGCAAAATTTACGGTTACCATAGTGGTAGGTACCTAGGTTCAATCCAATTTGGACTAATGCACGTACCTACGCCAACGTTCAGTAGAACTGAGTTACCGAAATGAAACTTTAATGCTTTTTTAATTAAATTGATGCAGTTTTGAATATTAGGTACAGACCTGCGCCAGAGAATTCTGAAATTCGAGCGCGGAATGGCGCGGATACCACTCCCGTTTAGCTGGTTTTTTTTAGCTGTAGGCTTACCTATATCTATCGATCTATCTCTTAGAGATTGCCAGCTCATTACCACTTCAAGCATAGGTAGAGGTACACAAGGTACCTAGGTACCCACCTACTTGTAGGAAATGGTGTTAGACGTAGGAACATTTCCCTTCTAAGATTCCCTAAATAGAAATAGGTAAGTATGCCTTGTCTTTCCTCAGCCGTTCTAACTTTTACAACTATCCCTGATACAAATTGGTAGGTAATCAAAGTTCCCAACGCTTTAAACAGGCGTTTAAATAACCCATCCGTTAAATTAGCAATAGAAACTTGTAGTTAATATACCAACACATTGACAAGTCTTTTTCTGTTATTCTCATGCCTCCCAAAGCTTTGGGTCTACTCGAAGGTCGACCAGGATTTGTGAGGTAAAACCAGAATAAGCTTGGTCAAACTACTAGGTGGGGTGACGATCTGAGACATGTAGCTGGCAAATACTGGATGAGAAGAGCCGAAGACCGGTCTTAGTGGCGCGTCTTGGGAGACCTACGTCCAGCAGTGGACCGATATAGGTTGATGATGATGATGATGCAACTTTTCCAAAGCCTTCTTTTTTCCTGGATCCGCCACTGTGGTGGCGTGGGTTATTATAACCGGCAGGTAACTCATGTAGTTGTAGATGCACGTAGACTCGGAATATTTACGAGAATGTGGCCCTCCCATCAAAGAAGCCATTTAATTTGACGAACTTCAGAATGTTTGGGACTTTACGGCTGACCGTACTTCACACACAGAGTAATAACTATCTAAGCGGAGATCTACTAGTCTCAAACTGAACGCCCCATTGTAAAGACACTAGAAAATCCATTTCAAATGATTGTTTTAACTCTACATGGGTATTTCTTCACTGAATTTTTATAATTATCTTGCATTGAAGTGTTTATAAGTTAAAATATCATAACACTGGAACTTCAGAGTGAAGTAAGCTCAAAACCAGGCCGTATAGTTTCTTGCCCAGCGCAGCCTACAAGTCCGGGCAAGAAACTATTAAACGGCCGTATGGACTACTTTATCTTTATCTGTCTAGGTAATACGATTCTTTTTTTACAAAAAAAAATGTACTGATCAATATAATAGGTACTAGGTGTAACCTGACCTAACCTGTAAACGTATAGGTACAACTTTGCTAACATTCACTCTCTAGTTTTTAAAATCACCTTTCCCTGAAGACGGAATCTGGCAAACCACAAATTAGATAGGTAAATTCTCTTGGATAGCAGCTCATATATTTTCCCAGGAATAGGTTACGTTCGTATCTGATTGTAAAACGTTTAGCAGGTAGGTAGGTAAGTGCCTTAAGTACTTACCTACCTACCTATTCGAGGAACTGACCTACCTACTATGTATAGATGCAAAGCCCTGTTTATTATATCCCAGGAAGTTTGTCGTAGTTGGAGGCGGGAAGTTAACTTTTGGTAGGTACGTATGAACTACAAAACGTGTACAAAACCATTGAAACTCTGGGATGGAAGCTCGCTTTCTAACTTTACAATGTTCACAATATGTGTTACAATAATGTTACAATAAATGTTACAATATGTGTTACAATGTTAACAATGTTTAGCACAAAAAAACTAAAACGGTTTTGGAATGTCTACTCTAATTTTTTGTAGGTAGGACTTAAGTAGGTATACTTATTTTTTTATCCCTTTTGCAACCCTATTTATAACTTCAGTAACCCCAGTAAGTTATGATCTAACAAACATACAACGCCGATTCGCCCAAGTTGATACAAGATTTTCCTCGCTACCACATAACTTAAATAAAGGTTCTTCGTAACCCTTTTCTGAGTTAGGTGCATAGAGCTAAGGTATGTATAGGTATCTAGCAAGATAAGTAAACGCAGCATTATCCTTGTAGGTACCTCTACTATACCTACTTACCTACCTTTATAAAACTACGTACCTACTACGCAGCCTACATAAACCCACTGTTAAGAATCTTTTCACCAAGTTGTTTGTTTTTGCATGAAATCAAATTCCTTTGGTTCGTCTGAGCAGAAAATTGGATTTTTGAGGGAAAGGTTCACATCAAAGAGTTAACATGCATAAAGTTGTTTTATAAAACGTTATTTTGAACCATTCTCTATGAAAAAGCATCTTTTCTGAAGCATCATTTAGAAAAGTAAAGAAATTAGGTACCTACTCAAAAGCACTAAGGCTAGTTTACCTGCTTCTAGGTAAGTATAGGTATACTAGGTAGGTACGTATAGTGTTAAGTACCAGGTACTTAGGTTCGTTAAAAGCTGGAAGATGTCTAATTAAGTTTAACATTAAATCCTACGAAAGCCCTCCCAAGTTCCCAACCTTACTTATTTCTTTTAATTATTTTATTTAGAAAACTCCTAAACTTTCCTGTTTATTTTACTGGACAGTTTATTCCTCTCGCAAACTTTTTTTTAAAGCAGCTTGCTATTTGCTACGGACATAAAAATACACTCGAGAACAAAAATTACGCAAAAAGTGAAGTACCTATCTTCTGGAAATGAAAACTGCAACAGTATGCAAGGATCGTAAGGTAGGTATACAAAAGGAACTATCGAAGCATGCGCTGGTTTCTTTTGTCCCCATCGTCTCCATTGTGAGAACACTAATGAGAAACGTCTTAATGAGAATTCTTAGTGGAAATTTTTAGGCTATGATGTTACCTAACCTTTAATTTACATTAGAAACTAAATGTTGATAAAATTGCTTTCGAAACAAAATATCATAGAAATCACAAAATAGGGTAAAGCATTTGGTATAGTGGGCAGGTATTTGTCTGTAGAATAAGACTTGATATTAGAATTTATCAAGTCTTATTCTATTAGATATAGAAACATTTGCCTCCTTACGTGATCTTTTTTGGCATGTGTGGAGATCTCTCAACCGGCTCCGAACCCAAGTTGATCGCTCTAGGGAGAGCATGTGTAGGCTATCGCGACCCTAGTCTCAACCAATGTGAATGCGGGGCTCTCTATCCAATCGATGTCCCATTTGCTCGTTTGCCCTCTGTGCCTCTTTTGCCCTCTCAGCCCTACCACGTACAAGGGATGACCTTATAAATGCTACCGACGACGATAGCGTAAAAGTCGCGAAGTTCTCTTCGAACCTAGTTTAGCCATTGATACGCAAGAAGAAGAATTTGACGAAAAAACGTGATTTTAAGGTACTTAAGAAGTGCAATTATTGCACTACTACTGAAGTAGCTACCTACCAACTATAAAATGGTCAAAATCTACTAAAAACGCTCTCAAAACCCGGTTTTTAAAACCTTCCGGTTTTGTACGCCTTAATGCAATAAGCAGGAGTAGGTAGGCGCTCGACATCAGATGTACCTAGGTAGGTACCTACATTACATTATTAGGTAATTAGGTAGTAAATTTTTATACCAATAAAGTATTAATAGTAGGTAGTAGCTCTGCCTTCCGTGCTGTGGGTCGTGGGTTCGATCCCCACTGAGAACAAACATTTGTGTGTTGTAAACATAGATGTTTGTTCTGTGTCTGGGTGTTTCTATGTATTATAAGTATGTATTTACAAAAAAAATGTATGTGTGTATTCTATCAGCCATCTAGTTTCCATCGTACAAGCTTTGCTTAGTTTGGGACTAGAAGGGCGTTGTGTTAAGTGTCCGTGAATAATTATTTATTTATTATTATTAATGATCTGTGCTTATGATGATGATGTGATGACTTAGGTAGGTAGGTACGATACTTGATGGTTGTTTAAAATTGTTGTGTTGGTTTGTTTTTAGAAACAAACCATTATTGTACTAAGTAGGTACACAATGATTTCGGGGAATCACTCGGTCCAATGGTGCTCAAATGTTTATGCAACTTTGCATGATTTTTCATTCGCATAAATTCAAGTAAGTAGGTACTAAGTAATTTGTATCTTACTAGATAGGTACATTACTTAGTAAAAAAGTGACCAGGAATATTATACATGTAAAAATTCGATAAAAATCAAACAATTAGAACTAAACAATACCTAATTAAATAAGTTACTTGAGTTGAGAGTTACGTTAGTTGAGTTAAATAAGTTGGTTGACCCTCCTCATCCCCCATGAGGGGGGAATGCGTAACGCATTTCCCCAGTATAAAAAAAAAAGGCTACTTGGTTTTACCTACGGTGGAAGATGGTGGTAGGTAAGGTACATACCTAACTTTATAGGTACCTACCTAGTTATTTTGTATTTGGTATTTTTTGCGATTTAATTAATTATGAGTTGGAAAGTCTACACAAAACTTAGTTTCTAATAAATAGTTTGAGCAACACTTCATCAATAGTGAGTGACGCATTCATCGTTTAGCTGCTAGTGATGCGCAGTGCGCTTGTAAAATTTATTAAACTAGACTGGAATATAATGTGTAGTAAGTACCTATTAAAGATTTGCCCTTGAACTTTTTATAAGATAGACCATTAGTCGCTGTACCTTACCTAATATTTTTTTTCTACTATGCCTGATAACGTCAATTGCACTAGTTAATTCGTATTTCAAACCAATAGATAGTTAGTTAATTAGCCGACTAGTCTAGCGACCAGTCTACCGACTTGTCTACCGACTAGTCTAGCGACCAGTCTACCGCCTTGTCTAGCGACCAGACTAGCGACCAGTCTATCTAGTCAAATGCATGTGTTTTTGAGTAAAAAATCTAAACTCGTATAGAAAGTTTCGAAGGAAGTGAGACTGTCACTCTCGACAGAGTACCGGTAGGTACTGAAATTTTTCAAAAGTACCTCGGTAGGTACTCGAAAGTACCAGGAATTACCGGTTACCCTACCTAATAATTACTAATTAATTACTAAGCATCTTTACCTATTACCTTATTCTTTACCTTGATTAGAAATTTGCTATTTATTAGTAGATAGATACTTTTATTATTATTTTAGTTAGTTTTTTCGAGATCGATAACATAACCTATAAGTAGATAGATTCATTCGATTGGTTTGGTCCCATCACTAGCTGCTCGTACAATCTATGCGGTCTTATCCGGTCGTCGTCCCATCACCGCCGCCGACACTATATTTCGTTTGAAATTCTTTATCAATGAACAGTTGAATGTATTCGCCTGTATCTGTCGGTTGTGCAGTGTTTTGAAATCTCACCTACTGTTATAAACATACCCTAGAATTTCTACCATGGCATCATTGTCATCTAGGTTGGAATTACCAGAAAAACTTAGAATTTTATTTGAAAAAAGTGAAAAAAGGGAAAAAAATCGTAGAATAAACTTATCTAAAGCATTAGAAATACAGAAACACAGGTTACAATGCGCTATTGGCAAAGCCGAACCAAGTCCAACAGAAGACAAAGATGAAAGTTTTCTCAAAAAATATTTTCAAAATGAATCAGTTGTCTTTAACTTTACAAATGTTTTTCGAAATTACCAATCACTGTTTTGGAAAGACACAACAGCCACCGAAATGGTCAGCAAAATTTTGAAGGAACATCAAAAATTTGACCTAAGTCTTTACCTAGACTGTGCTAAAATGATTTACCTTGCTTACTCAGGTAAAGAAGCGAATGAAGAAGATTTCTACAAAGCTCTCACCTATGTGATAACTCATGCTAGATTGTTCGGCAACCCATCAAAACATTTTTTTCAACTCGAAAGCAGCGGCTCGTTTGAAATAAAATTTAAAGACATTTCAAAGCCACTTTCTGATAGTATATACATGAGAGAGATCACGGCGCTGATCAATGCTTTGCAGACCAGATACAGCGAAAGAAAGTAATAAATTCTCAACACCAATGTGACGTATATCTCTCTAATGGTTTTGAGGAGATTTGTAAAGAATGATTCGGAATTGATGGATTCTTTTAAACGAATCAATACTCATGATGACTATGTTAGATTGTGTCCTCACCCCCTCAGCAACCAACTGCCGAGGGTGGACGAACAATTCAATAAAAATATTAACATTGGACTGCTAAAACGTTCTGTAATTCTAGCTATCCATGCGTTTATAACCGGAAATGACGCTGTCACGAAACGGGTTCTACGGGCGACTTGCTTGCAGTATATAGAATGGACAGGTCTTCAGCTGCCGAGACTTTTTTTCCAAGTTGTGAATCTGTATGAGATGGAAGAGATGGAGTTGTGGGACTCCTTACGTTTCGACAGAGCATACACATCATTGTTTAAATTGGCGGACGATTACTACAAACAATACAAGATGTCTAAAGCTGATCCACCTGAGACAGTGGCTTGGTTTCCGTACTGCAGAGCGCTATATGGTGACTACCACAGAGACCTCTCGGCTTCGGAGAATAAAGACGTATGTATGATATTAGCGTATCTAGTTGATCTGAAGAAAGGATTTGACTACTCGTTCGTGAGGAATTCGCACTGCTTCAAAAAAGGCGATAAACCGTCGTCTGAGTGCTTGAAGATAGCTAAAGGGATACACACAAAATACAGCAAACATCATCTGGAACTAGAATAGAAGACTATAGGTGAATATAGAAGACTATAGGTAAGGTGCAGATGTGATCACTTTATCCTATGTAAAATTATCTATAGTATTTTTATTTTAATCTCATTATCAAATCAAATGATTCAAATCTTTTAATGTCATTTAGTACACCCTAGCCGACCTTCCTATTTATAAGCTCCTCTTCATCTAAAGGTTGTCTGGAAGAAATCGCTCCCTAGCGATAAGATTGTACGTAAAATAATATGATCAGTCTCGTATATTAGTTTGTAAGGTGTACCTACGTACAATAAAGTATTTTAATTCATTCATTCACTCACTTTGGCAGAGATTTTACTGTAATATGGATGACGTCATTATCACGAATCGAGTTAAGCACATCATTTTGACGTCGTCTCTATTAGAGTATAATCTCTCTTTGCCGAATTGATAGATATTATAGATCAAAGGTAAAAGGGAAAGGAGAAAATATATAACCACAATTATTAGTTTAGCCATTTTAGGTATTAGTTATAAATATGTTTAAATATAATAGTTGTGTATACGAATAAATTACAACCATTACTTCCAAGGTTAATTCATTTTATCTTACACTAACCGTCACCCGCGGCGTTGCTCGCGTTCTAGACCCTTTAAGTGTGACTTTACAAAATTCCTTTCTTAGTGCACTCCTACACTACATAAGGATACTACCTTCCAAATTTCATACCTCTAGGACTTATAGTTTAGGCTGTGCGTTGATTCTAAGTCACCTTCAAAAGAGTTTTATATATAGTGATATTTTTTTTTTTTTTTTTTTATACAATATAGGCAACCGTTTGACCACAATCTCACCTGATGATAAGCAATGACGTGATGATTGATGATTAATGATGATTATCATTAATCGCTCGTTCTGCGCGGTCACTTTTGGATCGGTGACCGTTAGTGGCATTTACATCTGAGCGCTTCCGTGCTTCGGAGGACACGTCGTCGATTCCGGATCTACCAGTCGTTAAGCCACCACGGAGACCTAAAGATAGCCTAAAAAACTCCGTCACCAGAGAGTTAGCCACTAACTTATACTTGCTTGCTTACTCGAGTGTCGGTCCCTACTACCTACTAAATAATCATGGTATTGTATCAGGCTGACGGTCGGGTCCCTGCTGGTTCGTTATTAATCGATTCCCCGCCAGAGCATCGCAAGCCTCGTAGAGGTAAAGGCTTGACTTCACTGCGCACCATACCAAAACCATCACAGGGGGTTTATATTTTGTATGAGCTTGTAGCGCCACCTAGCGCGCTACATGAGGACTGTCCTAGATCGCGCGAAGTTATCATGGAATTTGAACATAAGTAATACTACAGAATACCTCAGTCGCCTCAAGCTAAAAACGATTTGGCTGCCAGCGCATCTGATGGTAAGCGTACTGCAGCCTAAGGTGAAGCACGCTTAGCCATAATCCACTTATTCGTTCTTTTCTGGTAAATTACTATGTTCTATTACAACTATAATTACTATGTATCTAGTTATCTAGGTTAGGTTATTTTACAGACATTGAGCGTGCTAGACACGCGTCTTGAGTGGCAGACAACGTCTGTACCAAGTGCTCTGTCACCGCCTGGGGCATCATGTAAATGGGCCAATACTAAATACTAAATAGTATAGAATGAACATACTGTAATTATGGAAAAATATTATGCCTAAGATTCCTCAAAACTGGTTTTCAGAGCTGATGAATATCCTCATAATTTGGCAACAGCTCCAATTTTTACCAGACATGGTTATGAGTAAGAACCATCCCAGATAAATTACCTCCAACAAATGACCAAAGATTTAATAAAATGTGACGGCGTGGACACACCCTAAAGCCTTGTTTCTGATGGGGTTGTTTGGTCGCATTTTTTATTGCGAGACAAAATTACTTTGATAAGTTTTTGCATCAAAAATTTCGGAGGCGAGCGGACCAAGTAAAACAACCATTACACAAACAAGAAATATAATTTTGACCTACGCTCAATAAAAAAAATACTTACTAGGTAAATAAACTACTGAAAAGTTTTAGAGGAAACTTCCATCAAAATAAACAAATTTTTCTATGGAACTAAATAGTGTGAGAGCGAAAAAACAAATGTTTCATACAAAATGTATAATTCATACAACCTATACACTCTTCTATGGAACGCAAAATTCCTTTTTACCACACTAATAAACATGGTTCCACAAATTGGTTTATTGTCATAATCCCCACTAAGTTGTCCCCACCAGTGGGGATTATGACAATCTTTAAAAAAAATTGGCTTTTTCCCCACTATCCTGGCTGGTGGGGATTATGAAAATAAAAATAATTTAGGTTTCTTTTATATTATTTACTCCTTTTAAAATAAAACGTATAAACTTTCATTTAAATCTAGTTTTTATAAATTGAGCTGCTCCTAACACCCAAGTTTTCGGTATAGTCTACGAGCATTGACTGTCAGTCAGTCTGTCAATCACATAAAACTTTCACTGTTATGCATAAAAAATTAAACCATGCTTTATTCAAGCACTTAACGAGGAAAGGTCATGGGTTCCACGCGAGTAAATTCTTTATGAAGCTTAATGCCTGGCTGGTTGCTGAATTTTTAAACTGTGACGTAAACTTTTGTGGACATTATCGTTATGCGTTTAGACTCGTAGGTAGATCCGTAAATACTTCTACGCTGAATCTGTGTCTTGTTGACGTCACTTTTGAAACTTCTTGATGGAAATCTGTCAAAAAATCTTTATTGCCTTCCGTGGTCCAAAGACACTTTTCCTGAATTCGAGTTTTGTCAGTTTTTGAAATAGCACTAGCACAACTCGTTTGAAGCTGACTTAGAATCAACGCACAGCCTAAACCATAAGTCCTAAAGGGATGAAATTTGGAGGGTAGTATCCTTTATGTAGTGTAGGGGTGCACTAAGAAAGGATTTTTGAAAAGTCGCACTCTAAAGGGTCTAGAACGCGAGCAATGCCGCGGGCGACGGCTAGTTCTAATATATTTTCTCTGAGTGCTAAAATTCGTTTCCAGGTTTTGAAGGGAAAATCCAACATTTTGCCTACAAAACAAACGACAGCCGACTTGACGATCTTGACTCCTATAATACCACTAATTTATCTTTAGGTCAGTTTTTTTTGAGTGTGTATAACTCAAAATAAACAGTTATGTAATAGAGACCTCATCACAGAATAGGCGCACAATAAACATTAAATCAACGTATTCACAGTCAGGGGCGGACTTAGGCTCGTATGTTAAAACAATACTCAAGGCTAGACAGTGAAGTGAGACTAGTTGAGGCAGGATGCATGATGCTATCAAACGGTGAGGAAATTAGTCTGTTTGTTTGTTCGCTGATCACGCCTTAACTACTGGACCGATTTCAATGAAACTTATACCATTAGGAAGCACTTTTTCCGGATTGAAACATAGGCTATATTTTATTGAAATCAAAGACGAGGGTTCTTAAATATAGCTTGAGCTCTCTAAACCAAAAGCTGCCATTTGCTACGAGGTTCATCGTATGCTGATTGACAGATATTTTGGTGGAAACTTTCGCACGCGTACGAAGTCGCGGGTATCAATCAGCTAGTATCGTTATATGATCTGTGAGACTGAGAGGAAATATAGATGCTAACAGTGTTACAAGCCTACTCCATCTAAAATCATGTTCCAGGCACTGCAGCGTACTGTTCATCGAGGCATGAGTAAAAAAATCCTCTAGATTCTATCTGCAAAGACCTCCTATTTATTTATTTAATTACATTTACCTTTGTTTTATAGTTTTATTTCTTTTATTTACCCTAGCTCCACATCTGGGTGTACGTACGAGTAAGTAATCGTAACATTTTAGCCCGCTACAAGATACCTACAAATGTTTCTTGTATGAAACATAAACGAGCTTTACGATGATATACATGAGTGGTGACTGAGGGACTTCAACACCAGTGACTATTCAACATGAGACCCGTTGGAACCAATCTAAAATGGATTCGTGGGATATTTCTGTTTGTTTGTCTAGTCTAGGGGATTAGATGGCGTTGTGTTAAATATCCGTGAATATTTATTTATTTATTTTATTTGTAATTATTCGTGTTTACTAATACTAACTAGCCTAATGCGTTTACAAAAAAAGAAGAGACCAGAAATCCCCACTAAGAAATCCCTACCAGTGGGGATTTCAGTTTTTTTTTCTGAAATCCCCACTGCTACGACGTAGCATGTCTACAACGTAGCAATGGGGATTTTTTCCAGAAATCAACACTAAGTATGTGGTCCCTATTAAAAGCCTTTCTTCACTGTAGAGTGTCAAGAATTACGTCCAGTAGCTCAATGGTTTTGTCCAAAATTAATGGAGCTCGTAATAATCACGGCGAAATAATAAATGGTGTTTCGGCTTTAAGAACATTCGCATAAAGCGTTGCCGTAAAGGGATAGACTGTTAAACCAATGTTTTCTCAAAAACGGATAACGTGCTTTTACGGCCATTAAAAGCCGCATAAAAGCTTATACAGTCATAGTAGGTTAGGTAGAGTAGCAGATATATCAGCGTGTACTTCTGTCTGACTTACACTTGGAGTGACTGTGGAATGTGCACAGGGGGACATAATTATAGAAAACACCCTAACTGAATTTACGTCTATAATATCGTTTTATACAGTGACTAGCCGTCGCCCGCGGCGTTGCTCGCGTTCTACCCTTTAGAGTGTGACGTTTTAAAATTCCTTTCTTATTGCACCCCTACACTATTTATGGATACTACCCTCCAAATTTCATTCCTCTAGGACTTATAGTTTAGGCTGTGCGTTGATTCTAAGTCAGCTTCAAAAGAGTTTTATATATATTGATGATTGATGATGATGATGATTTTGGATAATTGGGTGTGGGTAGACCCGGAAATTTGGGGGGGGGGGGGGGGGCTAAAGGGCTCGAGATCTTCCTCCATAGTTCAACTAGTGGAATGTTACTCGCTTCTTACGCTTTGGTTATGTCTTTAACGAGCTCGGTTTTTCTGGAAACCAGTGTTGTACTTATGTTACGACTAGGTATAACCTTTGACATTACTGCGATAAAAGTATCAAATGATGATGTGCACGATTTTCGGGCAATCAAAAGTGTTTCAGGAAAATGTGTTTTTAGAATGATACGGTATTTTTCTAAAATAATAAACGCGAAAATCGCTGTATGAGTTTTTTGTGCTTATTTACGCCGATTATCTTTTGTAATGAGTTTCTAATGCTATACGCGAGCCAGACTCAAAACTCAAATCAAATCAATCATCATCATTATCATTAATTATACTATAATAAAGCTAGACTACCACTGACTGACTCACTCATTGACATGCCCGGAGAGGCAGAAGGAGTGGAGACACACTAGAATAATGTACAACAAAAATGTGTAGTCGCTCACTCTGCTCTCACTCTGTTTTTTTGTTTCATACTTTTTAGAGCGTTATTTTTCAGGAGTCTTGCTTTATTTAGTTTTTATTATGTAATAGACCTATATCGAGAAGCGATTCGTCCTGTAGGGCTACTCTTGACCACCGCTGTTCCAAATTGGATCCGGATTTTGACAGATTTCGTGTCATTTTGTACTGAAAAATGACACAACTTCTGTCAAAATCTATGGATCTAGATTGGAACTGGGGTCGAGAGTAACCCACCTTATGGCCTAGGTAATCGTATATTGTGTACGAGAGTAGTTCGCAAGTTTCTAGATACAAACATGGAAGTTCCTAATAATCAAATAGAGTTGGAATAATTTCATTTCGCCATATTTGCTGGAAGCCTCAGAGCAGCCTTCAGTTTGCGGTTCTGTTTGTTCTACGACCACATTCCTCGGGCATTCGGAATAACTTTAAATATAACTTTAATACTATTTAGTCTGGTCTAAAACTGCACGGGTGAGTTTCATTGGTCTAAAAGTGAGTCTCAAAATTCAGCAGCTTTCGTCCAGACGGGATCATTAAAAGAAATCGCGCTACCATGAAATAATCTATACGCTGCGTCGAAGATGTCAAGGTGGGGAGGTACCACATCTTTACATATTTTACTAGCTGTCGACCGCGACTTTACTCGCGTGGTAACCGCATACGCATTATTTGATTTTAGACCCTTTAGGGTGCGCCTTTTTAAAATTCCTTTCTTAGTGCACTGTACCTTTACATTATTTATGGACACTCCTCCAAATTTCATACCTCTAGGACTTATAGTTTAGGCTGTGCGTTGATTGTCAGTTCAAAAGAGTTTTATATATTTAGAAGATAATAATACTTGTTAGACCCGACATGTTATTAAAATATAGCGGGTGTATTGTATACCACTCCTAACACTTCAGGGGTTAAAACTGTTTTTTTCCACACTGCTGGTTTTTTAGGAAAAAAGATTATACAGTGCTTACGTCATCAAGAACATGTTCTAAAAATTCTATGAATTGATAACAAGCCGACCCAACCCGGCTTTGCCCGGGTAAAATTATACACTATACTAAAACCTTGTCCGGAAATCTTTTTGTAGAGTCCGGATTAAAATCCACTTAGTACTTTCCGAGATTAACCCAGAATTGCGGTCTGACGGTAAGCTGTGGCATTTTTAGGTAGGTACTATTATAATGTAATACAAATTAATACAAATTCTTTAATCCACAATGATAACATGACAATTAATGGTACTTATACATTTTTGGTGTACTTATACATTCATCCTCGGAATATCACTTCTAGACCACATACCCAATACCGAGATTTGACGTCGCACAAAGGTTGTGCACGTGGGTACGCGAATCGCGAAGCTGAAGTGGAGATGGGCAGGACACTTGGCAAGAAGGGAAGACGAAAGATGGACGAAGGCGGTCACAGAATGGTGGCCAAGAGATGCCCGTAGACCAAGAGGCAGACCACCCGCCCGATGGTCAAATGACATCGTAGAACGGCTGGGAATCACTGGACAAGACTCGCAAGGGACCGAAAAGAATGGCGTAATAAAGAGGAGGCCTATACTCAGCAGTGGGTGCAAACGGGCTGAAATGATGATGATGATACATTTTTAATATAAAGGTAGGTACCTAAATGCTTAATTATTGGAAATCAATAGAAATACCGAAGCATACAGTTGGTTGGTTGAACCACAGACAAGAGGGAACTCTAAGGTGAGATTTCGCCCGATAGTATCGTGATATCGTGCAGGTGTCGTGTCGCTAGCGAGTTTTCCTTTCATCTCTTCGTTTCTTTGACCTCTACGTAAGTGAAGTAGCTACTTATGTTTAAATTACATGTTATTGAAGATCAAACGATGTAGGATTTTCGTGGTCCTAATTTTATTGGTCAATAATGATACATTGGAAGTATTTGCTTTCAACTTTTTAAAAATTGGACACACAATTATTTGATTTTTAGATACAGGTAGCAACATAAGCCAATTAAAAAATTGGATCTTGGACGCATTTATTCGTCCAAGATCCGGACAGAAGCGTTGTTTTTTTTGTATGTAAATCTGTATACTCAAATCTACGCTTGAGTAACGATTTCTATATCGGCATAGTAGTAGTAGAGCTCTTTGTGAGAGCTCGTCCGGGTTCAGTACTACCACCGTACCTATTTCTGCCGCCAAGCAGTGATGCTTGCATTGCTGTGTTCCGGTTTGAAGGGTAAGGGCGCCGGTGTAATTACAGGCACATGAGACTTCAAGATCTTTACGTCTCAGAGTGATGGACGCAGTGCATTGCCTTACAGGGCACGTCCTCATTGGACTTGCTCTGTGAGGTAATGCATTGTTAAAGGCAGAAGTTAGCACTTAACATCAGGTGAGCTATCCGCTTGTTCCATTACTTTTTTATTTTTCCTACTTTAAGTTATTGTATAATGTTGCTTGTTCCTATGCGCATGATGTGGTACCTACCCTATAATTATGGGAGCCTTCTTTTATTTCCTTTTATATGTACTTTGATTTGTTATGTGTAAACCTGTGTTGGGTAAAACCATTCTTTTAAAAATAAAAAAAAAATAAAAATCATGAAAAAAAAAAATAGGGCCTAAGGCTACGAATAAAAATGGGAGTAGGAGTAGCTAAGATAGTTTAGGAGTCTTCAGAACTTTTGTTTGTGGCTGGTACCTGAGCCGTGTCAGCTGACACTTAGCATAATTTAAAAATTTCAAGTTTCAGGAGGAATACAGTCACAAATACATTTAGTAAAATTTCATTTTACAGCACGACCAAAACTTTGGACTAATTGTTCTTGTAATTCTTTATTGTACACTAAAATAACACTTAAACAGAAGACAGAAATAGATAACATGTACAAAGGTGAGAAGAGTAAAAAGTAAAAAGAGTTTTCTTATAGCAAACCTTTGAGGCTAGAGAGAGGTGACTATAGAGGTAGGTCCGTGTACATACATAAAGTTATAATCGAATAAAACACTCACCGAACTATGTTAAAATATATATACTAACTAGCCGTCGCCCGTGGCGTTGCTCGCGTTCTACCCTTTAGAGTGTGACGTTTCAAAATTCCTTTCTTAGTGCACCCCTACACTATATAAGGAGCCTACCCTCCAAATTTCATACCTCTAGGACATGTAGTTTAGGCTGTGCGTTGATTCTCTGTCAGCTTCAAAAGAGTTTTATATATATTGATGATGATGATAGAATACATATACCTACATATAAATACTAAAAATAATACATACATACAATTGTTTTCTAAATACTAAGCGGAGTTTTGTTGTTTCTAATACTTTGTATGCATGTGTGCGTGTGCTATCCCGAAAATGTTTTTCGTTTTTCCAAAACTTTGGCCTCCGAATTGTTTTGTTTACCCGCTACGTTTTTAAACGCCATTTTGAAAAGTGTGTCGTGACTTCGTTTATTTCGTAAACGTTTAAAAATTCGATGGATTTCCTAGAATCAGTTTTGCTGCTACATTTTTGCTAACAGTGCACGGTGGGTGATATCCAGATCTCCATCTGGATTGAGGGATCCTATACTCAGATCAAGATGAAAATAAGTCAGGAGAATGTTAAAAATTTGTAGCACTAATCCAAAAGTTTGTAAAACCTAAGATACGGAGTTACAGCTGAAAAACATAATCCCTCAATCTAGCATTTCGGGAAAATCGCATTCTTAGTTCTCAGAAACTATTGGCTCCAGTTTGCTTTTCACGCAAATTAATCTCGTGTTCAATAAATAGGCTTAATTAATGAATTCCACGTCAAAATAGTTTTATCATAAATCTCAAAGCTTCTATACAAACTTGGTGTCGCAGTTTTTGTAATATAAAGTGGATTTAATTGATTTAACTGCTTACTTATAATTGTTCCATAACTTTATTCTTGCTATCTCTTCCTAACGTTATATCAGTAACTATTCAGTTATTATAAGTATGGCCCTTAATGAAAAGCTCATGTATTTTCCAATATAGAGACACGATAGATCTTCTCATATTGTTTGAAACAAGATCGTGATGTAATTGGATTCTAATCATAGTTTTCCAAGAAGTGGAAACCGTTACATTACGCCCGTACACAGGGAAAGTGAAACGACGGCGGCGCGTGCCTGAGAGCTCTTCAGAGGCTTCAGCAATAATAAACGCTACAAACGTCAACAATGTATGGAAATGGCCATGTGATTTATCGATTAACAATAAAATAACATTTGACTCACAAAATAGAAGAAGAGAATGTACATACTAGAGGGTTAAGGTCAGTTTTTCAGTCGTAGATATCTCTCTATGGTATGAGTTTTATGGCTTTGTTTTATTAGGTAGGTAAGTATACTTCTATTTCCGTACCATGCGAGGTATTATCAGGGTTTTCTAAAAACGATATCGTGAATTACGGACGTAAATAGAGAGCCTTGTGTCAAATGTCCAAGGATTATTTATTTACTTATTATTATTTAATGCTCTCACATACTCAAAACGAATCTGAAACTAAGTAGGTACCATTATTAAGTTTGTAGTTGTACATAAATAGCACAGCTTGGCTATTTTGCCAAAGCCAAAGCTTTCATGCGCTAGCCGCCAAATGACGGTTGAGTTATTTTAGAAAACTTTTCCTTTAGCCATACGCTTTTTTAGATTACACACGACACGCTAACGTATGTTTTATTATATCGCGTTTAATATCGTAAAAAGTAATATGTTGGGATACCATACGCCATAGGGGTTTGCACACAAACCGACACGTACACCATAGGTATGTGTCTTTCGAACAAAAATATCGGTGTTGGTGCCGACACGGTGTAAATGCGTCTAGTATTTATATCAGATTAGCTCTTCCCCGATATCGTGTATCGTGTCGCTGTAAAAAGTCCATACGGTATTGTCGTAAAAATATTCGTAAACGAAAGCGAAAGAAATATGTTATAATAAAAATGTAAAACGGTTGAAGTAATTTGCACGAGGATCATTCAGAGAAATGTATTTCAATAGAATGGTGTTTTTCGGTTCTTTGACAAATTACTAAGTATTAATTTAAAAAAAAATTACGTGTAAAAATTACTCTGAAAAGATAGATAGGTACCTACCTACAGAAGAGACACATGTGTATGGTGTTTTAGTTGACACATATTAGGTACTCGGTCAAGTAGGTATTGATTAGTCTTGAACGGTTAATTTGCCCAAGTAATTAGCCGAGGTTTCAGCAAAAACTGAATAACTATAGGAATACATTTTAACATTTTAGGTAATTAGACTGTTTCAAGGAGTCCATCTTGTTTGGTACATACCTACCTACCACTGAAGTTTATACTAGTAATTTTTCCTTCAGCTATACTTAGTATGAATGTTTATTAGAGCGGGTAGATTTTAGTTAGGATCTTTATATCAATCAATCAATCAATCTATCTATTTACATCTATTGAAGATGATTTATACAGCGTCAGGCAGGAGGCAACCTATGCCTACACTTTAACGGGACACTGTAGGGCCTGGGTCAATGTTTAGATGGAGTAGGCTTGCCCAGCACCTACCGTCCTCTCGGAATAGTCAGCTATATCCACAGGAAAGACCAGGTCAATACGTGCGGAGCTAACTAAGCCAAGGGTTTCCTCACGATGTTTTCCTTCACCGTTAAGCTCGTGTTAATGCGCATATAAATTTTCCGAAACGTAAAATTCATTGATGCACGACCGGGATTCGAACCCACGACCTTCGGATCTTATAAGCAAGTCACAAAATGACTGTAATGTTTTTATTACATTTATTTACAGCAAAGGCTCGAATGCCAATTCCAAATAGCTTTCGCAATCTCTTGGTCAAACCTAGTTGCGCAAGTCAAAACCTATTCATATATCCTCAATCTCTCTTCCCGCCCTTGGCTAATTCCACACTCATGTTTGTTTTATAGGATTACTGAATAATTTTGCCATTATACCGACAGAGAGACGACTCGTTTGAACACACCAGTTTTTTTTTATTTTACTTATGTTTTACATCATGGTATCTTTCTTGT
Organism: Eulithis prunata; assembly: GCA_918843925.1. Classification (NCBI taxonomy): domain Eukaryota; kingdom Metazoa; phylum Arthropoda; class Insecta; order Lepidoptera; family Geometridae; genus Eulithis; species Eulithis prunata. The sequence goes on from OU974007.1 coordinate 2,127,412, forward strand.
TGCTCACGTGAGCGTACACGAGCTGCGTTTTTTAGCTAGGTATATAAGATCTATGTGGTAACCACTGCTTATAATCGATGTTTCGCCTCACTGAGCACGTTCACTGCCGATGTGCCCTGTTGTGCCCTGATGAGACATAAAGATGAGTATCATGTGCATGTAAACTTTGTGCCCTTCGTAAAACTACCAACGCCAATCTGTAGGTATCTGAAACACAAACACCAAAATAAATAAAAATTTTAATCAAGTCACTATTATCATTCATTGTCAGTACACCACATTCATAACACGTCCAATTTCGGCACAAAGTGTGCCGTTTCGTCCTAATGTGTGCTATTCACCCCGTTGTTCGTCAACAATGTATTAATTGGGGTCAGTGGTCGTTCTAGTTCAATTGCTCATAATGCTAACTGAGGGGTGAGCACGAACAAATCCTGATAACCGTCGCGTTACGTAAATGTAACGTATTCGAGACATATTGCACGTCAACGCCAAGCGTGAGTACCGAATGTTGCAGCATCACCGCGCAGTGTATCTCGGGCGTTACGATGCGTTTGACGATTGCCACATTCATTCGTGCCTCTGGAAAATGTATACGTTTGTACACATTGGCCATTTTCATCCGTATTACGAGTCTGATTTGGCTTTTAAGTCATGCAAACCACATTTTTTTAAATGCGTCTGGATCTCATCAACTTGCATAAAAAATACAAGTTGACCTCTCTAAATAACGTCTTTTTGCAGTTGGATAAAGAAACATCCAGCTTATTCTTCTTCTTTTTGTTGTGGCAGTTCAGTGGCTATGGCTGCCACGAATTTGATAATGACAGTGTTTATTGGCATTATTACGTAACATCTAACTTCGTTTTTAAGATTTTGTAAGATTTCGTCTTCTTTTGTTTGACGTATTCTATCAATCTGTCAAGTGTCACGGCAAAAAACTTTGCCCGTATCAACACTTGACATTGGCAAAATTGTCTGTCGAAATGGCAGACAGAGGCCATTATAGAAGAGAAGAAGAAGAAAACGAACCAAAAACTGCCGGGCAATGTAATTAGCTGTTTGTACTTTGGACCACATATAAGTAACATAAAAAGCTCAATAAGTAATTGGTTTTCCCCAAGCAGAAATCAAAGCGAGTGTTATTCCATTAAATCTAACCTAACGAATCAAAAAAGGGCATATTATAAAAATATAAATTCCAGTCCTTATTTATCACAGAGGTATATTATGTGAATACCCTTTTTTTTTTTTTTTTTTTTTTTTTTTTTTTTGACGCTGGGAAAATGCATGACGCATCCCCCCTCCACTAGAGAGCATGAAGGGGGGTATGTGGGACTCCCCGGCCTGGGTCAAAGGCCGGTATACCCACTAAAAACCCAGCGGCGCTCCTGCGTCGTCTTAGTGGAGGGGGACTGGGAAACCGGCAGAGCCTTTACGTCCAGTCCCCCGCCGACGAAGCCCGCCATTACAGCGGGGCCCGCACGCCCCTCCCCTTGCAGGGTGGGGCCTGGGAACGGCAAGCGGCTCGGCCGTTCCCGTCCGCTGGTGGCGAATGTGTGCAATGCGGGGCCGGTGCTCTAATGCGGTCCCGCCATTCGCCACCATGCGTCAGAGCGGCGCGGGACAGTTCCGCGTCGTCCCGCGCGCTCTCCCCCGCTCGGGGGCCTAAGGCCCCCGTCGTCCGGGCCACCAAACAAGGGGGCCCGGACCCACCTGGGTAGACCGAAGTCTACCCTGCCTCATCACGCAGTGCCCTCTGCTTATCAGAGGGACACGCGGAGAGGCCCACCGTGCCGAATTACTGGCCACCATGAAACACGTCCACAGGACTCTGCGGGCGTGTTTCATGGTGTTTCCAGGGTGCACCGCGTGGAGGTTACCCGGCCTAGCACCCCATTATGTGAATACCCTGCATTTACTCCAGTTAACTTGTCAAAATATAGGAATGGTGGTCACGTGACTGGGTGAACAGTCGTGAATATATAGGAAATGTCATATTTCATACATTTTGATGACGTTTAGTTTCATGTGACGACTGACGATTGACTGACTTGACGGACAGAAGCCATAAAATTCAAATAAGTATACTTGACACTGGCAAAATTGTCTGTCACAATGACGGACAGAGGCCATAAATAAGAGAAGAAGAAGGAGAAGAAGATTTTCTTTGATCTCTAGCTACCTATGGGATTTCAACATGACTACAGAATAGAAGTTTTTTTGGATAGCCACGTTTTGTTTTACATTATCTTGTTATCAAGATAAAAACTTTAGCAGAAAAGCTTATACAGTTCATAGTCAAGTTCAATAGCTTTATCGTTATTACTCTAAGAACATAGCTCATTTTATGTACTTGGAGAGCACGGAGCGCTAGTCAAAGCGAACGGCAGACCAATTAACTGAACCATTTATATGAAACTACGGGCTTCCGCCTGCGACTTTATTTACAAATAAATGTAGCTCACAGTTTACACACAAACACAACTATTTGTACAGTTATTTGCAATAGCCCTATCCAAATTCTATAGGAATTAATGATCATAGGAAAATAACCTGGCTTATTTCATATTCTCCTGTGATTTTAGCGCGAATTTGAAGAATGCTGTCGTTGTCACTTGCATGACAACGAAAAGAGATGATATAGATGATGTTTTCTTGGACCATGGCCATGATTTAGCAACCATTTTAGCTAGCGTAGCTTTCGAAGACCAATTTAAATGAAATATAATATCTTTAATTATGATTTATACAGCGAAATAAGAGTAAACAGTCTTATAAAATCAGCCCCCGGTCTCTCAAAGGCATCTAACGCGATCGTGATAAGTTTTCTTACGTGGCTCTCCAACATTTGGCTTTCATGAAATGCCTTCATTTTCCTGACTCCAACGTTTCAGCTAGCTTAAGAACTTTATAAATAATGTAAGCTTGAACCCGAAGGTAAGAGATTCAGTCATTAGACGCTGAATTAATAAGCTCATTCAAGGATTTCTCGCTTCTGGCCGGGTTATCTTGAAATAGAAATCGCGGGATCACTTTTGTGTATAAAATTAGTTGCTACTTAGAATACATTAAAGGGTATATTCATTTGGTCTTCTAAAGCTGCGCTAGTTAAAATGGCTGCTAAATCTGTTGTGCCGTGCCAATAGGAACCGGCGGCGTATAAGCTGTGCGGGATTCCTTACTATTGTTTTCTTCACCTTTTAAGCACTAGCTTTTTTATACCTACCATAGGATTTGAAAAACATGTATATTCCAAAGGATTTCAAATTTCATGGGTTAAATTATTCCCAAACACAAATTTTCTTTAAGCTAATAAATACTTAGTAAAGTTTCCAAGATGGTGTTTTCACTATTTTCCTGAAACCTATTCATCATTAGTTTAGCAATGAACCCTTACTTATAAACATATCTTTACACCGGCATAATCTAATCACGTGATTAGATTATGCCAGTTAGACACTGTCTCTGTTTGACAATGATTTTGTTGTTTCATTTTCCTAAGCTAACTTAATTTGACAGCAGTAAAAATGTTCATCTTTTGACTTCAATCTCACCTGATGGTAAGCGACGATGAAGCCGACGATGAAGCAAGATGTTGCCACCCTTTTTAATAAACTGAAACGACAAAGACGGCTATAATTTTAAGCTTGTTAAATTAGGTTGGTGTAGAAAAATGCACCAACAGAATCGGTCCCAACGTTGTCTTTTTTGTTGATACATGATCCTAAATTAACATAATACTAACTACAGCGCGCTGAAATAATTATATTTAGAATTGTTTTGAATTTAACTAAAAAAACTGCTACCAAGGCCCATTTGTAATAAACGATGTAAGGAAAAGCTGACTTTTCTTACCTTTAGCAACGTTTATAAGTATAGGCTGTCAAAATAAGTCGACATCTAAGCACCACCGTTCACATTTTCCTAATGATTGCGTAAAACTAATTACTGAGCCCATTAAGCCTTAAATTGACTTAAAATTAGAGGTCCACCGCAACGGTAGTGTGAATAAAGCTCTACTTTCACTTAGAACATGTATTTATTTATTAAATTTTGAATTATCCTGATACTTTGAACTTCCAAAAATACTTACCCCAATTTCAGACTGATTTATTTAGTGAACGTTGTTAGTAAGTAGGTTTATATATCACGGAATTTTGGTATCAAAAGCTTTTGATCTGCAAACAAAATATTGTCACATAGTGGTTAACCCATAACGCATATATCATTGGGTTTATCTATGAAATATTCCGTCCCATTTGAAGCGTGGATCAGCGGGTTAACTATCAGTTCTTCAAATAGCGCTACGGACATATGACGATGAGGATGTTATAAGAGTAAAATAATCGTATTAATGTATTAATTTATGTATTAAGATTTATTTATTTATTTATTTATTTATTATTAAATTCAGCTGCTTACTGCGCTTACAGTTTCCACCAACGCGCGCAGTAAGCCATTTAAATACACATAGGTATCACATTACTTTAGATCCTACTTACTTATAAAATTTACACATAATCGTACAAATTCATTAAATTTCGAATAAAACAAGTCAACCTCTGGTGATTGAGCAAGAAAGACGCTAAGCAGATTAAGGGCCTGAGCCGTAGGAGCATACCGGGCAGTTTGCGTTCGCACGGACGGGGCCGCGAATAGGGGAGGCGCGCGCAGCCGCAACCGCCTGTCTGGGACGTACAAGCAGCAGCGAGCAAGAGCGGTAGGGTTATCAATCTTATGGTTGAGCAGCAGGTAATAATGCATCAGCAATGCACACTTGCGCCTCAATTCCAAAGTATTAATACCCACCATTCCGATGACAAACAGAGACGGATATAAAAATGGATAGTATCCATGCATTTTTTTATATAGGAATCGAGCAAATTTCCGCTGGACTCGCTCTAGCATGATGTTATATTTTTGCTCATGCGGGTCCCATACGATGGAACTGTACTCTAATTTACTTCTCACGAATGCGTAGTAAAGAGAGAGGATAGCATTCCTATCCCGAAACCTATATGTTTGTCGCATAACAAATCCCAGGGATTTGAAAGCTCCGCTACATACGTTCAAGATATGCGGATTAAAGGTTAACGCTACATCTAAGGTCAATCCCAAATCTTTAATTTCCCGGACTCGCTCAAGAGGAACACCAGATATGTGATAGTTGTGTTGGAGCGGTGTGTGTGACCGTGTGAAGGAAATGGTTTTGCACTTAGAACTATTAAACTCCAGCTTATTTCGTTCTGCCCAGTGCACCACGTTATCAATATCCCTCTGTAGCGCTTCGCAGTCACCCATGTCACCCACACCCAAGAAAAGTTTCAAGTCATCAGCAAACATGAGGCATTTAGCTGTTCTGACGACCTTCGGCAGGTCATTTATCATGATGAGAAACTGTGTGGGCCCCAGCGTGCTACCCTGACTAACACCAGAACAGGTTTTGTATGGGTAAGAATGGTACCCCGATAGTTGAACATACTGCACGCGGTCAGTAAAGTAGTTGGCAAAGAGCTGGAGGAACTTAGGCGCGAAGCCTATGGCAGATATTTTATTTAAAAGCACATCATTTTGGACGCGATCAAAAGCTTTTTTGAAGTCGAAATAAGCCGCGTCTACTTGCTTATTTCGCTCCAACTCCTTCCCTGCGTAGTCAACAAAGTTTATGTGGTTAGTGGTCGTAGACTTGCCACTTCTAAAGCCGTGCTGACACTCAGCTAGCTGGGTCTGGACCTGTCTGGTGATGTAGCGATTGAGAATGGACTCAAAAACCTTACCGAATGCCGACAGAACCGCTATTGGTCTATAGTTTTCTACCTTTGACTTAGAACCACTCCTGGGTATAGGAGTGACACGAGAAACTTTCCAGGAATCTGGATATGTAGCTGATGATAATGCTAAGTTGTATATAAAAAGAAGTGGTTCCTCGAAAATGGCGCCGCAGTCTTTAAGAATAAACGGCGGAACCCCATCGGGTCCGGTGGACGAATGAACCTTAAGGCGGCGGATAGCTAGTGATAGGTCTTCTGAACTAATATAGTTTAACGCGATTCGTGAGGAACAAAGGAAGTCAGCTGCCTCACTCTCAGTGTCAGCTGTAGATAGGATAGGGTCTTGCGACAAAAAGACAGAACTAAAATACGTAGCAAGCAAATACGTAAGATACATAGAAATACTCGAGCGAGACGTGAGATAGGTGAGTCCCGCCTATGTAATGTTATCACACATTTCCTGCTGTCACAATTGTTGTTACTACTATTTTACTCAACCTAAAAGTAGGACCTCGAAATATAGATTTTAAAATCCACCCTATAAAACGTCTTTTTGGGGAGTGTCTCAGCCAATCATTAGAGCGCACCTTCACAGGACAAAGACCTATACACACCACGGGGTGCGGCGGCGTGTGACGTGCACAAAATGACGGCACCGTTTTCCTAGAAATAGCGATACAAAACCCCGTCTATAACCCCGTATCGCTTTTATGCCTTCATCAAGTGTATTACGGTAGAGATTTTGTACATAAATCGTGCTCTAGTGCGTGGTCTATTTGTGAAAATGTATTCTGGAGACGATTTATATCGTACTAGCCGTCGCCCGCGGCGTTGCTCGGCAGACGTAGCTCGTTCTAGACACTTTCGAGTGTGACTTTTCAAAATTCCTTTCTTAGTGCGCCCCTACACTATAAAACAGTGACTACAGCTACTCTACGCTGATGTGATGATGATACAGTAGTACTTGCCGTCGTCGTCTGGGAGGGCAATCGTTGTCTCATAAAAACCTGCCAGGTTTAAGCCTAGTAGGTTTTCTGAACTGTTTTCATACTAAATCATAGGTATTCTGTGACGAAATAGTGACATTAGCACGTTTCGGCGCGTTTTTTGTCGTCAAAAGCTTCTTGTTTTCGTATATCGGTGGCCACATCGCTTGATATTATGCTGGGTAGAAAAAGCAGTTCAGAGCTTACGGTACGGGGCTGACCAATTATTGCCGATTTTCCGTTTCACAAATTCAATGACTTATGACGACCCACGAGATTTAAATATAAGAACCAAACATCACTTTTACGAGGTTTCATCACCAGATCACAAATACACCTGCAGGCTTAGTCCAAAATCCGACAGAACTTAAGCAAACCAGGTTCCAAACAATACGATATCTCCTAACAGATGGCGTGCGGAGGGCAAAGCTATATTCGCTGGCTGCACGGAGACAAAAGTTTTGTTAACGCAACTGGCTTCATGGAGGATATACTGCTGTATTGTGCTGCACGGATGCTATAATTTAACATAGCTGGCTATGTCTTTAGGCGATATCTTTACAATAAACGTAAGACGAGGCCAAGTTGCTCTGCCTTAAAAAATCTTGAGGTCAGCTCAAAAAAACCCGTCAGATTCACCTTTACGCTGCTTTATCTCACTGACTGGCATGACGGGTATGAAAATGTCGTGTGTGCAACAGATTGAAAAACACTTTGCTACTCCGTTTTGGTGTCGAAAATAATATTGACAATATCTGCGATATCATAGAATAAATTCTGACATAACCATCAGCCCCCGTATCGCAAGCTCTGAACTGCTTTCGCTGCCCAGCATAATGTCAAGTCACGTGGCTACAGATATACCAATTACCGCATTATCTTATCGCATATCTTCTTCTGTGATACAAAGCTAAATATTTTCAGTGACTCTTGTTTTGCACGCTGACTTGCCACATCGCAGACAAAGGAAAGTTTCAGGCGGATAATGGTTTTTGATGTTAGTTTTGACTTCGGTGTAAGCGCCCCATTGTTGCGGCACTCTCGAACGCACAAAAGGTTAAAAATAATAGAACGTAGTCTGAAATTCGGTGAGGAAATTGAATTGTAAGGTTTCCATATTCATTTTAGAGAATACTTAAGTATTTATCTATTATTTACGCTTTCCTATTTAAATGAAAATTGAAGTTACGTTTTTGAATTATTTACTAACTATAGATAGTTACCCTACATGGATCAAAAGAACTACAAATAATAAAATTAATAAAAATATCTAGATTTTGAGGTACCTACCTCAAAATAAAAATGCTTAGTTTGTATATTTTTACTAATAATTCTGGGCTGAAACTCTTGCGGGTACAACTTTGTCCTGGGATTCTTCTTAGCGTTACATACTTAGTTTCCCAGGGAACGCAAAAAAGTAAAAACGCCAGGCAATTTTAAGTTGTGTTTCAAATTAAGTGACGTTTCGGTATGTGGGCGTTATTCTCCTAAAAATAGGAGTTACACGATAAGCATAAATCATTAGTCCCAGTCGGTAATGAAGTCAGAAATCCCAGACACGCAGTATTATAATTCATTTGAGTCCACGAAGCGCGCCGGATTGGATTGTGATCAATATTAGGCTGCTATTGAATGTTGAATATCAATAGGAGAGCCACTACTACAGAATAACACTCTTTTCTCATTATCAAGCATCAGGAAGGCGTTGGGACATTTCAGGTCTTGATTTGCATACATTTAGTTAATTTTAAAATGATTTTTTTTATTTATAACTTTTGGTTTTATCATAATTAATTTATTATGCAGTAGCAGTCACAGAAACTCAAAAAAAGTAATTATTTCGACGTAAACACCTGTAAGTACGATAAACAACATTAAGAAAGACGCATTTTTCGATGTGAAATGTCTAATAACTAATAAATCCCGTTGCTTTATAATGACATTATAATTTTTTTTTAAACTGCATTGTAAGTATATTGTACCAAATAAAGTTCCATCATTGCAAGTTTTACAAAAATGTGGGAACTCGGCTCCATCCAATTTGCCCCAGACCCTTTGAGGGCATATAGAAGTGAAAAAGCCTATGTTTAGTTCAGTAAAATTTACGTTTACCAGTCCTCTCAAACGGTAGGAAAAAAAGGAAATCATGGAAAATTAAGATACCCTTCTTAGAAAACAGGTGTGCTTTTTCACACGTGTTTTATTTGTATTTGAGTAACTTTGATAACGTTGTTCGTGGTTATTTAAACGTAATTTGACGTAAAATAGAATTTACCACAAATTGTTGTAAAAGCTCTTGAAAATACCAGTTATATTTTAGTCGAAAATCTCTAAGCGACATCTCTCATCCTAAGGTTTGCTGGAAGAGAACTCTTTTTAGGGTTAAGCTCGCCTGTATGTATATGTTTTAAGTTAAGTTTATCTGTGTACAATAAAGAATAAGCGTTACATTCATTTTGTAATAGAAATATTAACCATCAAGTCATCATGTAACATAATGGTATTTAGAGTAAGCGAGAAGGGGCAACACTGGATGCAGAAAACAATATGGAAGCCGACTAAACAATATGTAAAAAGTAAAAAATAAAAGAGTTCAACATAATTGTATTTAATTCAAAAACATAGATTATCATACAATACATGGCGCAGCCGATGAAGAACCGCATCTAACATAAAAAACTAAAATTAACATTCGAACACAAGCACGAGGAGACAACCACATGGTGGAGAGGTTATTCAATGAGCACGGAACCGGCGTCTAAGGTTGTGGATGCACAGAAGGGTGACAAACAAGTGGAAGAACAAATAGAAGAAAAAATGGCTGGAGTGGAATTTAAAATGCCCGAGGGCCTACGACTTGACTGTCAAGTGGAATTGCAGCCGCAGTGGTTGCGATTTAAACAGCAATTTCAAGTTTTCCTGACAGCGGCGGGGTTCGAGAGATTGTCGGAAGCTAGAAAATGTGCTATTTTCTTGAACTGTGTGGGTCCAGAAGCACAGGAGCTCTACTTCAATGTACTTAAAACTGAAGAAACTCTAAAGTATGAGGAACTACTTCAGCGTTTTGATGATCACTTTGCACCAAAGCAAAATGAATTGATATCGACGTTTAACTTTCACCAAAGAAATCAGCAGGATGGAGAGAGTTTTGACATATTTTACACTGAAATAAAGAAACTAATAAAATATTGTAACTACAAAGAACATGAAAGAATGTTGAGAGATCGAGTAGTCCTGGGGGTGCAAGATGTGAAACTTCAACGGAAACTCCTAGAAAAGAATGATCTGACACTTCAAGAAGCTGTAAACATTTGCAGAGCCTCGGAACTTTCTAATGAACACTGTAATGCAATGCAGAAAAGGACATCTAACGTGGATGCAGTTAGGAACTTCACCGCATCAAAAGAAAAGCAACAGGCATCATCACAGCAAGTGCAAGCTAAGTATATCTCCAATAATAGAGACTATAAGTGCAAAAAATGTGGTACTTGGCACAAGCCAAGAAATTGTCCAGCATTTGGAAAACTATGCTCCAACTGCCAAAAGCCAAATCATTTTAAAATTGGCTGTAAATTTATGGTACAGACGGTCAGCTTGGCGAGCGATGAAGATCATCCAGAAGAGGAAACTAACCATGTTCATAACTTGTGACTAGTAAAATTGTGTCATAGCATAGGTAATATTAAGAATAATGAGTGGATACTAACATTAAGAGTAGAAAATAAAAAAGTTGATTTCAAGTGTGATACTGGGGCACAAGTAAATGTTCTGTCACTCGGGGATTTCAAGAAAATTGTTGGTGATGAAATGCCTAATTGGTCTGAGACAAAGGTAGTTTTAGAGGTATTTGGGGGAGCGCACATATATCCACTGGGATCAATAACACTAAGAATTTTAATCGATGATGATGAAGCTATGTATGACACAGAATTTATTATCATAAAAGAAAATGTAAGACCCATATTAGGGCTACAAACATTAAAAGACCTAAAAATATTAAAAAATATTAACACTGTAACAAATAATAATAAAAACATAATTATTAATAAATACAATGAACTTTTTCAGGGTGTTGGCCAATTTAAAATGCCATTGGAGCTACGCACTCAGCCTGGAGCTAAACCTGTGGTGAGACCTCCTCGTCGGGTGCCTCATGCACTCTTAGGGAGACTTGCTGCAAAGCTGCAGAGCTTGGAAGATCAGCAAATTATTGAGAAAGTTGAACAGCCTGAGAGTTTTGTAAGCAATTTAGTAATAATTGAAAAAGCCGATAAAAGTCTAAGATTATGCCTTGATCCAAAGGAACTGAATAATGTCCTAATAAGAAATTATCATTTAATTCCAACATTAGAAGAAATAGTAACAAAGTTATGTAATAAATCAGTATTTTCAGTGCTAGATTTGTCAGATGGATTTTATAACATAAAGTTAACTGACGAATCAACACAATTATGCACATTCAGCAGTCCTTATGGCTGTTATAAATTTTTAAGGCTACCATTCGGTTTATCAATAGCTCCTGAAATATTCCAAAAATACAGTGAGAATACTTTTGGGGATATTCCAGGAGTGGTGATTTACTGTGATGATTTACTTATTTGTGCTGATAATGATGAAGAGCATGATAAAATATTAAGTCAGGTACTCGAACGAGCAATACAGTGCAATGTTAGATTTAATCGAAGGAAATTTCAGTACAAACTTAGTGAGGTAAAATACTTTGGTCACATTTTTTCTAATAAGGGCATGAAAATTGACCCAGATAGGATAAAAGCAATTTTTGAGTTAAAAAGCCCTAAAAATCGAAAAGAATTACAAATAATACTAGGAATGATTAATTATCTTCGTCGATTTGTAGCAGGTCTAGCAGAACTAGCTGCACCATTACAAGTGTTACTCAAGAAAGATACTGAATGGTTATGGACACAAATACATGAGAGTTCTTTTATCAATATTAAAAATTGTATTAGTAAAGCACCTGTTTTGCAAAACTTTAATAGTAAATTGTCAGTAACCATACAGTGTGATGCATCCAAAGATGGTTTAGGATGTTGTTTGATGCAAGATGGTAAACCAGTAAGCTATGCATCTAGGAGCTTAACTTCAGCAGAGAAAAATTTTTCACAGATTGAGAAAGAATTGTTAAGTGTTGTTTGGGCCACTAAAAAGTTTCACTATTATATTTATGGTAGAAAATGCTTAGTACTAAATGATCATAAACCACTAGAAACATTGTTAAAAAAGGGAATTCATGAAATACCATCCACTCGCTTACAAAGATTAAAATTAAAACTACTGAAATATAATATTGAATATAAATATTTAAAAGGGAAGTTGATGCATGTTGCGGATTTGCTGTCTCGCTCTTTTCTTGATGAAACTGATGATGATGAAACTTACATGTATGAGGTGGTTCATTGTGTAGGATTGTCTACATATTTACAGTGCACAGATGAACAGAAACAAGAATTAAAAACTGAAACACTAAAAGATGAAGAATTGTTACAATTGTCAGATTTTGTGATAAATGGTTGGCCAGATAAAGTAGGGAATGTTCCGGATTGTATAAAATATTATTTTAAATTTAGTCAGGATATAACAATAGATGATGGTTTGATATTTGTGAATGACAGGCTCATTATCCCTAAGTCTCTTAGAATAACAATTTTGAAGAAGTTGCATGAAGGGCATTTAGGCATCACTAAAATGAAACAAACAGCCAGAAACTTGTATTATTGGCCAAAGATTGATTTAACTATTGAAGACTTTGTAAGAAAATGTGTAATTTGTCAAACCTATCAAAATAATAATGTAAAAGAGCCACTTTTGTCACATGAGATACCGGACTTACCATTTGCAAAGATTGGTGTAGACATTATGGAATTTAAAAAGAAAAGTTACTTAGTTATAGTTGATTATACAACCAAATGGTTAGACATTAAACCAATTCCTAATAAGTCTGCTAGTAGCATTATAAGTAGTTTAACAGATGTTTTTTCATACCTTGGCGTGCCTTCTGAAATTGTGTCAGATCATGTACCATTTGATTCTAGAGAATGTAATAGCTTTGCTGCAGAATGGGGCTTCAGGTTTAATTTTTCAAGCCCAAGATACCCTCAGTCTAATGGTATGGCTGAGAGAGGTGTTCAAATAGCTAAGAAAATTCTACTTAAATGTAGTGAGGATAAGACTGATTTTAGGCTAGCACTACTACAGTACAGGGCATCACCAGTATCTGGCACTAGTTTTTCACCTGCTCAATTAATGTTAAATAGAAATTTACGAACAAAACTACCTGTAACATATCAATATTTAAAACCAAAAATTAATTTAAATATAGAAACTGAATTTAGTAAAGTAAAGAGTAGGAATATAAAAAATTATAATCAAAATGTAAAATGGAAAGAAAATTTTGTAAACGGTCAAAAAGTATGGTTCAAGAAGGACCCAAATAGTAATAAGTGGTTGCAAGGTAAAGTTGTAAGTAACAATAACAATAGATCTTACGGTGTTCTAGACACCAAAGAAGGATGTATTTACACTAGGACTTCGTATCATGTTCGACCTCAATAATTTGTTGATCAAGCACAGCCGGGGCTGAGTGTGAGTTTTTTTTTGTTGTTTTTTTTATGTGAAAAAGGGATAGATGTAACATAATGGTATTTAGAGTAAGCGAGAAGGGGCAACACTGGATGCAGAAAACAATATGGAAGCCGACTAAACAATATGTAAAAAGTAAAAAATAAAAGAGTTCAACATAATTGTATTTAATTCAAAAACATAGATTATCATACAATACACATCATCACTTCCCTGCCCTTATCCCACGCTAAGTGAGGTCGACACATGTTTTCTTCTTCCACTCATTCCTATAATTTGTCAACACAGAAGTTATTCTTCTCACATTCATAATCATCTTTCACTCAATACAACCATTTCTTCTTCAAGCCTTCTTCTTACACCCAGCCACACTTACAAATATTAGTTCAAGCATGCTCACAGTAACAATGGAAGCTTCGTCTTAAATTCGAGAACCAATAGTAGCGTCTCCCAATTTAATAACAGCCTACATCATTCCGCACACGTCAAGCTTTTGTTGCTATAAAGCGACCACCGGCAATCACGTATGTAATTAGATAAAAAAATAGTAGATTTCATATTATTCATATTGGCTGAAGATAGAAAGATTAATCACACCTACGTACAGTTTTAAACTTAGGTATAATATAAAAATACAATGGGCGGCCTTATCGCTAGTAGCGATCTCTACCAGGCTCTACTAGCACGGAATATTAGTACTACTAGTTAAAATGGTCACTATCGTCTTACTTAGAATCGTTTCTCAAACACTTTAAGATTTTACCTGTCATTATTTATTTCAAACAGTGATTGTATACAGAAGTTTATAGACGATTCTAGGTAAGACCGTATTCCCAAAAAAATTATGAAGGATCACAGGTCACAGTTAATCCGGCCCAGCAGTGGGCCGGCCGGTGGGCTCGATGGGAATAAGCCATTATATACAATACAATACAACCCAATTATCTCAATTTACACCTTCGCTGTCAATACGGCCGTTATAATACGGTACCCGCTTCTAAAGAACCAAAGCTTTACGACTGTCAGTGCAATTGAAAATCCAATATAATCTCGTTCCGTAGTTAAAATGTCGAGTGGTACAGTCAGCGACAAAAAGATTTACACAAATCAATTTCAATATTATGTCTAGTTTCACCAGATGAAAGCGGCAAAAAAATATTCATAAAATAGATATACCAAGTTGACTAGTTGCATAAACTCTCATTAGATACATTTTTATGAAATTTTGTAAATTTAAAAGATACTTACGCTTGAAATATACAATTTGTATACATATTCTTTGCGCTGACTGTACGGGTATAATCGAATTTTGATGTGGCTCCCAGTAATTAGGTTTTCAATCAGATGTGCCTCACTTTGTAGTACGTTAATGCACCCTAATTATGATAATTATTGTAATAATTACTGATTTGTTAATAAGAGCCTTTTGAAATGTAAGTAAGAAGGAACTACAAGTCTTTTTCTCTCAATTAAGTTAGTTTTAATTGAATTCCAACGAGTTACAAAAGCAGTTTCATGTCTCAAAGCTCTTTCACACTTAGTGCACGTGACTGGCTAGACTCGAGGTAGTGCGCATTTACACTAAGCCAGTGACTGGCTCGGTATGAATGCGTTATAAAACGGTTAGTTTGACAACCAAACCTACTTTGACAACTGATTTTGCTCATTATTCGAAAAATGCAACTTGGTTTGGAAAATATCTACGGCTTTGTTAAGTATTTACTTACAGTACTTAGAGTGTTTCTAATAACCAGATTACACAACATTTGACTTTTACGACTAGGCAAGAACCGGGCACAGAAATGTCGGTCGTCCTGCAGCAAGAGGGGCAGACTATATCGCTGTCATAGCGGGCAAAAATTGGATGAGACTGGCACGGGGTCGTAAGGAGTGGTACATCAAAAGAGAGGCCTATATCCAGCAGTGGGTGAAGTCAGGTGACATGTAGGTAGGCAGGTATGTAGGCTCAAGAAAACACGCGTAATCAGTTCAACCGTATATTGTAGACTGACGCGTCTCACGCACACACGTATACATTGCATACACCACATCAGGCTGTGGATTAGTGTGGATGATGATGATGATGACTTTTACGACTAGGCAAGACAATATTATTACTGTGACTACTTTTCACGAGAAAGTTCAAAAAGCAAAGCTTATATTAACAACAATACCTAAGAAACGATAATGGAACGTCAACAAAGCTATGAAAATTATTTCCTACCCGACTGTGTAAACTTTACTCTGATAATATTGCTTTATTGTGGAATATAAGTTGAAAATGTGGAGTTGAGCGACCCTTGGCTTAACGTGGGGATATAAGCTCACTATTCGAGGATGGCAAATCCGTGATAGCACATCATTTACGTAAATAAATTTTGAAGTTTAACTGTTTCATGAGTATTTTGTAAATATTGTGACTATTGTAAATATTGCATTAGTTGTTATTTTCTTTGTGAATAAATATATAGAAGAAATCGTTCCCTAGCGATAAGACCGCCCATTGTACTTAATTGTATCTTATTTTCTCTACAATCTGTCTCGTATATTAGTTTGTAAGGTGTACGGTCTACGCTCAATAAAGTATTTTCATTCATTCATTCATATCTGGAAACCGTTCGCAAATAAAGTAAAGATCTTAAAAGATGCTACTGTAAGTTAAACGTTAAAGTGTGTAAGTTAGAGCGCAACTTAGTGTGAGGAGAGCACACATTAGCAGTGCCTAAAATACTTGTTCAACATTATTATTTTTGATTCGCATCTCTTTCAATAAACCCTTATAATGCGTGCCTATTAAATTAATGAAATGAAATGAATGAATACTTTTAATAATTCATTTTATTGACATCATCAGGATACTCAATAAAAAAAATAGGCCTTTACATCCATTGAAGATGAATG
Source organism: Eulithis prunata (assembly GCA_918843925.1). Classification (NCBI taxonomy): domain Eukaryota; kingdom Metazoa; phylum Arthropoda; class Insecta; order Lepidoptera; family Geometridae; genus Eulithis; species Eulithis prunata. The sequence goes on from OU974007.1 coordinate 2,143,673, forward strand.
AAGAAGATTTTATACGGAGTCAGGAGGCAACCTATGCCTACATTTAACAGGGCACTGTAGTGCCTGGGACAATGTTTAGATGGAGTGGGCTTGGATACTCAATAATGAATTTTCGAGTAAAGTGGCAGGTGTCTGTTTACAGTTACAAAATATAAATTAAATGGAGTACCTACTTCTAGAAGTCTTCTAGCTCATAAATCAGCTAACCAGATGAAAGAGAGCTGAATTATTGTTTTAAAAACAGATTACCAAGAATCAGGATACTTTTTAATAAGAGAAAGATAAAATAGGATAAAATATCTCTCAAAGCAAGTCCATTGAGGACGAGCCTGTTGAGGCAACGTGCTGCGTCCAATACTCTGAGACGTAAATGTTGCTGAAATTGCGCCGGCACCCATACCTTTCAAACCGGAATACTAGCAATTAGGAGAAAAAATAAATAAAAAAGAAAACAAAAAATGAATATTGTATGCAATGCCCATGGATAAGTACTTATTTATTTTACTATATTATTTCATTATTGGGTAAAGGCTTCACCCATTTCCACCATCAACTTTGAAATCGTCGAAAACAGTTTCATGATTTCAAAAACCAATTCATCCAGAAAATGTAATTGAAACCGAACTTGAAACTCGATTCGAAACATTCTGATACATTGTAGTTTCTCACCACAACCGGAGGAACTTCTAACAAAACGAAACTCGTTTTAATTATTCAGCAGTGTGAGCGCTGAATAAAGGATTGTTACAACTTTTGTGAGACTCACTCGTGCAATGTAAGTTGATTGAAGATTTTAGATTTCAGAATAAGATATCTTTTTCTTCTTTTTTTTAAATACGTGACCTACTTGTTACTTGTAGGATACTAGCCGTCGACCGCGGCGTTGCTCGCGTGTGACTTTAGAGTGTGACGTTTCAAAATTCCTTTCTTAGTGCACCCCTAAAATATATAAGGATACTACCCTCCAAATTTCATACCTCTAGGACTTATAGTTTGGGCTGTGCGTTGATTGTCAGTCAGCTTCAAAAGAGTTTTATATATTTAGAAAAGATAGATTCAAATTAGTTAGGGAATAGTGTAAGATAAATAGACTTGAATATACCATACAAAAACATTTAAGATTAATAAATAAAATAAATAAACAGTCAGCGACAGGGGGCAGTTAACTTCAGTTGGTTTATCATTTTGAATTACCACGTCAACCGAGCAACAAATATAGAACAACACTATTTGTGTTATTTTCGAATAAAATATCATCAAAATAATGAAACTACAAAATTGGTAGATAGGCACGTGACGCTATTCTGTTAAAAACTTTCACACGCAGTACCAAACTGATTTGTATGCAAAATAAATACAGTTGAACTGAGTGGAAATTCTTTATTTTATTTTCGTGTTTTATGTTTCGCATGTTGTTTGTGCTATTTGATTGCGAGGACGTGCCTTTGACTACCTGCTTTACATATATTCATGGATCTCAACGGAGAACATGATAATATATGAGTTAACCGCTTTGGATAAGGTGAATAATTTGCCTATTCCATTACTTTTTATCATAGAAAAGTCTACCTTGGAGACATAATTATCTCTGTCTTTATCCCACTATGGTTCGGCGCAACATGTAATTATTTCACCTTCTCGCTTTCTCATAATCATCTGTCATATTTCTGATTATCACGGGTTTCCTCACAATGTTTTCCTTCACTATTTATGATCACTGAACCCGACTTCCAGTCCTAGGGTTTTATTTCTAACTTCAAATTCTTGGTTTGTGGCTTTTGTGGCTGGTTGTCACAATTCTGCCAGTGTCGAGTTGGGTTTTATTTCTAAATCATATCATATCAAATCTTTCTCAATTTACTAGGTAGTATAACTTCTTCAGTTTTTAAGCCAATGAAAACCTCTAAATAAAGGCACTTGGTTGTAAACACTTTCTAAATAATGTTATAGGTGTTATAAAGTGGAAAGGTAGTCGACTGAGCCGAGACGTAATGTAAATATTAATATTTCAGTTTCCATCGCTACTCAGGGTTCTCGGGTCAACAATGTGTGAGAATGAATCGAGATTATTAGAGGGCGTATTTGTATTTACTAGCCGTCGCCCGCGGCGTTGCTCGCGTTCTAGACCCTTTAGAGTGCGACTTTTCAAAATTCCTTTCTTAGTGCGCCCCTACACTGTATAAGGAACCTACCCTCCAAATTTCATACCTCTAGGACTTATAGTTTAGGCTGTGCGTTGATTCTCTGTCAGCTTCAAAAGAGTTTTATATATATTGATTGATGATGATGATGATGATTAGGTCTTCTAAAGCTGTGCTACTTAAAATGGCTTCGGATTGGGGACTACGCTGATTTTAACAACTTAAACACTTAAGTTGTTAAAATATGACAGTAAATCAGCTGGTCACACGACCAGATGATTTAATGTCATATTTTCCTATGACACTACTGGTTTGGCGAAGCAGTTGTGTCACGGGCAATAAACAGCCCTTACGTTGGACTACCAACTAGGTATGGAAAATCAGATTCATATAAAGCACAAAACAAAATCAATTATTGATTTACCTGTGGCACTATTGATAGTGTCATATTTTCCTATGACACTACTTGTTTAGCGAAGCAGTTGCGACACGGGCAATAAACAGCCCTTACGTTAGACCAGCGACTAGGTATATAGAAAAATTCAATTCATATAAAGTACAGAACAAAATCAATTATATTCTTAAAACCCACCAGCCATAAATTACAATCTCTTCGGTAAACCCAAAAACAATTTGCAAACTCAATCATTTTGGTACACTCCAATCAAGTAATTTTGATGCAATCAGATAATCTTTTTAACCGACTCAAAGCGGTGGTTTTTAGCTTTGCAGCTATAACCTACTTCATTTTTAAAGTTCTGGAATATTCTAGAATAAAAAAACCAGTGCGTGGAGTCCCTCCGCGCGGCAGAAGTTGTACTAGAACGCGCTACCGGTTTTGTGGGGGTCTCCGTATGTGATCACTCTCGCTCTGTCTCTTTCTATTCTCTCCCCAGGAGCGAAACGTTACGTTTAACGTGTTGGAAGTCGCATTAGAAATATAACTTCAAAAAAAGTTATTGTTGATAAACGGTCACAATATCAGTAAGCAAAGTTGATTGCACGGTTATTTTGTAGGAGTTATAGTTACCAAGTTTTCCTAGAAATAATACCAGTAATGGACTTCTAGAGGCTGATATTATGATGATATACATAGTTGATAAACACTAGATTTTACTACTATAATTATTTTTTTAAGATTCACGAGTTTATTCCTGAAAAACTTCAAGGCAACCTTCAACCAATTGTATTTTTTCTTGAATAAAAAACTGGCTTTTGACTGCTAGGTAACCAAGAAGGAACCTGTACGTCTCAGAGTGATGGATGCAGTGTATTGCGACTTGTGAGGTAATGTAACTTAAGGCAGAGGTAACAAACTTTTACGCATAAATGAAGAAACCAGCGATAAGTAATAATTACTTTCGAGAACTCGTGGTAAAATTACAGGATATTATCACAGCCATTAATGTCGCTATAACTAATGCAAGCCCTTGAATTCGGAAGACGTGCGTCGTGTACCTAATAACCTCTGAATCAACTATATCTTTATAATCAACTGTATATAAATAAATAAATATTCACGGACACTTAACACAACGCCTTCTAGTCCCAAACTAAGCAACGCTTGTACGATGGAAACTAGATGGTTGATAGAATACATACATACAATTTTTTTTTGGTAAATACATACTTATAATACATAGAAACACCCAGACACAGAACAAACATCTATATTTACAACACACAAAATGTTTGTTCTCGGTGGGGATCGAACCCAAGACCCACGGAAGGCAGAGCTACTACCGACTGAGCCATGACGCCTGTCAATATACATTCAATTACTACGGATTTATAATTATCCGATTGACAAAGTTAAATAATGAATGAATGAATGAAATCGCTTTTTTGTACATAAATAACACTAAACCATAATAATATAAATGATGATATAAAACAGGTTGCATTAAAGGTCCAATGGGCGGCCTTATCGCTCAATAGATGGTAGATATTAAAATATTATAATAAGTACATAGTTATAAAACTTATAAAATAACGGTATATTAGTTATAAAACGTATAAAATAACGGTATTTCTACAGATCTTTGTTTATTAAAGTTTTTTTTAAATAGTGTACGCAAAATGTACGTAATAATTAATTATACGCTAACTTACTTTTTTAAGGTAAATTACGACTTTTAGAATATGTCCATTAACACTTTTCTTACTGTCTCTATTTTAAAGGGAGATCATTTTATTATTATGTTCATAGTAAAAATTCATAGTATTTAAGTTAGAAGATCATCATCATCATCATCAACCTATATCGGTCCACTGCTGGAGTAGGTCTCTCCCAAGACGCGCCACTGAGCCCGGTCTTCGGCTCTTCTCATCCAGTGTTTGCCAGCTACATGTTTCAGATCGTCACCCCACCTAGCCGGAGGGCGTCCTACATTACGCTTGCCTAAGTTAAGACTTAAAAGATATATTTTTGTATCTCACTATATCTTGCCGTTTAAAAGCACCTTTAGCAATCCCGCAGCAAACCCCTAACAACTTTATTCACAAACTTTTGCGTCAATTTATTCGTGTCAATCTTTCTTAGACAACAAATTAGGCGTGGAACGGCGAAACTTATTAATGGCTCTCCTTAAGTGGCTATTGAAACTTCTTTTGATTATTCCATAGCTAAAATACTTTGTTATTTAGATTTGTAATTAGGTAACATACCAAGTGGTAATCCTCTACCTACAATGCACAAGGAACTGCGATGCGACGTCGCAAAGCAAAAATTGCGACGCAAATATCTGCGCTGCGATTTCACGCGGCAAAGAGTCTGTCTCAGTGCCACATTTGTATAGACGGGAAAAAAAAAGAAATTAAAAAATAAAGGTGATTATCAAAGAGTATTTATTGGTTTATTTCTAAATTTTATACCAATTACAATGAGTTCCATCTGATTGTCGTCATGAGGCGAACGTGATTACTTTAGCTATACCTGCTTCTGGATAATAATGTGTATTCGTGTGTGCCTACTGAGCCCGCAGTCTGAGTTTTGTTTTGTTGATCAAAACGCATATCGAAAAGCGACTTGCGAGATATTTTGTATGAAAACCCGATAAGCGCCTCTAGCGGAAGATTTGCAAACTATTTTTCTCTATACAAAAATTGCGAGTTTCTCGATTATCGCTGGTCGCAAATCAACATAACAAAACTCAGACTACGGGGTATAGCTTTTATCTGTATAGGTTTTATTTTCTTGCGTGCTTAAGTTTAGTAATAACTGTTGAATTAGTAAGTAAAAATGTGGTAAAAACAACAGGTAATTAAAGTTATATTTTTTATAGCTGGCAACCCAAACCACATAATTCACACATCCGATTAATCGATGTCTGGATAGTAAATCGATTAGGTACCTTCTACCTGCACACGCGGTAAGACATTAATCGATTAAGTTACGACGCGATAAAACGATTATGGTCATAAAGGTATTAATGCAATTAACTGAAATTGCGGTTTTGGCAAAATGGGTGAGTGAAATGAGGGTACTTAGTTATTTGCGGTTAGCTCGTATGAGTTAGTGGCCAACTCTGGTGACGGAGATTTTAGACCGCCTAAAGGTCTCCGTCATGGCTTGACGACTGCTAGAGCCGGGACTGACAGTTTAACGTGCCCTCCGAAGCACGAAAGCGCTCAGATGTAAAGGCCACTAACGGTCACCCATCCAAATAGTGACCGCGCAGAACGTCGCTTAACTTAGATAATCGGTGAAGATTGACTTAACAAGCCTAGCTACGAGCATAATGGACGGACACATTGCTAGATCGCTAAGATACGAAGGGAATTCCATTATCGTGTCTAGATATCTATGGAGCGGTCCAGCAATGGACTTCTAGGTGATGATAATGATGATGAATGTAGACATATGAGGATAAAACTGGTACCTATCTCTGGAAATGGTACCTAATATTTTTTTATGCAGATTGAACTTACTAAGTAAGGTGGTATGAGTATCAATATGCTACGGAGCTACGACCATATGCTACGGTGCTACGGGGTGCTACGTCGTAGCCATGCCTACAACCAACCAAAAACAAAGTTTTCTATTTTCTTCCTAAAAAAACAAACAATTTATAACGGACAATTTCAAACCAAAACGTAACAAGAAAGAGTCTAGTTAAAGTCGAAACAATATTATAACACTAATTTACCCATAACTTGCGTCAGTATGTCTGTAATATTCTATAGGCGTGATAAATACCGTTTGTAAACGTAAACCACAGTGTGATCAACTATCAGCAAGCACTGAGATTGGCAGCTGTTGACGCTGAGATTGTAGACAAACAATAACATCTAGACACCTACCTACATTACATATATCTATAGTTACACAGGGGGTAACTGGGAGGTTCAGCACCAGTTATTTGATCAGAGAACAAGATTTTTTTCTCTTTAAAAAAGGTAACCTCCCAAACGGTGAAAGAAAACATCATATTTTATATTCAGCGTATAACAAGATGATTATAGCTGGCGCAGATCATATAATAGGTACTCTGTAGCTGGGTTCGATGGTGAAAAGAACACGATAGGAGGTGTGGTCTCCTGCGAAGTGGAAAGAACTTCCGCGCCAAGCGACTGGTATTTTGTAGTATTACCTAGTTATGTTCAAAATTTCAAACTCCATGATAACTTAGCTTGCGCGATCTAGGATTTATTTTGTCTATGTCGATTACGTATAGTGCCATCTATCGGTTGTAGTTATAGTAGTTCTTATGTAGCGTTCTAGATGGCGCTATAACGAGATGATGTAGTAGTGGTTTAAAAACGCGTGCTATAGACATAATATAACTGTATACCCTAGCATTGTCTAGCTGCCTATTGGAGGCCTGGCTACATCCAATATGCATCAGCATTCAAGAGTTTCTGCATGCTATAAACTGACTATAGAATAATCTTTGAACCAACACCTCAGCTGACTATAGCAACTGCGTCTTCCAAAATTTAGTGTTTCGATAGTTGGCTGCAAATATTGAAACTTGGAGTTCTTATAACTTTGTGACCAGCCTTAGAACAGCTTTTCCTACCTCCTACCTCTAGCTCTGCTATTTTTTTAAGAGTAACCATAAGAAAGAAGGAAACCCGACGAGTGCTAGTTGCTAACCGAATTTATTGAAGTAAAATATAAAACACGTAATTAATAATATCTAGTAGTTAAAGCAATGGCTCTACACATGTAAAACCACACGCAGAAGCCAGTACACCATAAATTTAACAGAGATAACGCGAAAAAGATTCATAATACGATTCCCCACAAGTACTACACACTCATAATTACGCTAGTTTGCAGAATTAAATTACACACCACATCCCTCACTCCAATATACTCCCTATCACGTTCGCACAAGGTATAAATTAGGTTTTACTTCAAAACAGGCTTTCATAAGTCAACAAAATGGATGCTCTTGACAAGATGGGCGCCATATTTCATGAAAAATTGCCACAGGTAACAAGATTAGCTACACTTTTACCAAAGTGGTTGATAAAAGTTAAATTGTCGTACGTTTTCACAGCGTTTTGTTTACGAGACTTACGACGAATATCTTCAAAGTACCAATAAGCATGAGAAGGCTTGAGGGGATATTCGTGCTTTGATATTATCATGACATGAGTCTGTTTTAATTATTTCATGGAACACGTTATTTTCGTCGTAATAATGATCTGATTAATTCGGTGATTTTCTTGGCTCACTTCTAAATATACCACTAAGCATACATACATAGGTAGGTAAGAGGTAAGACGAGGTTCTTATAGATAGATAGATAGATAGAAAATACTTTATTGCACACCTTAACCTAGGAATTACAATAAAATAAAAAAACAGAACTTAAATTAATTGTACAATGGGCGGTCTTATCGCTATGCAGCGATCTCTTCCAGACAACCTTGACACCTACTGACACCGCAACAAAAGCTACACGATATCGGTGGAGAACTAATAAACTCGTCTAGACGAAGCGACACCAATATTTTTGTTTCAGTCCACATTATGTCGTGCAGGTTTGATATCAGACGATATTACGATATTACTAAAATAATAAAACCACCATTTTCAGTTTTATTTCAATGTTATTAAGGTACACTATTTTCGAAATTACAAATTCGTACGTACCTTTAATTGTATTGTCTTAATTAATGTCGCGTCTTTGGTTTTGGGTTTGTTTGTTCCCGAAAACACTTTGCAAAGTTCAAACTTGCTAATTTGTAGCTTCGAACGCAGCTGATAACAGAGGAGCTCAATCACTTAGGTACCTAGAGTCTACTATATGATTCATAACTTTCAGAAAGGTACTGAGAATACCAAGAATACGTTACTCAGTACCCTTTTTTCTTTTTAAACATTCTTATAAATAATACTGTTTTGTTTTTCACCCTCAATTACAAAAGATTAGCCGTTTTTTGTAAAAACCTAAGTTTCTTGTTCCAAAGTCCTTATAACTTTACCAGATAAAAACTTTGCTTATAATTTAGTTTGACTTTTTTACCTCGCGAATTGTTTACGCAAAGTTAAATTAACAGTCCAAATGGAGAGCGGAGTTTATTGGGTTATTTTTGATTACAATCTATTTATTTATCCCCCGCCAAAATAATTTCTTGAGAAAGAGAGATCCACTGTGGCCATGCTCGCAGCGATTAGCCCAAACTCTTATAAAACACATAAAATCACTAATATCACTATCATCCGCCTGAAAAAGTTCTCCGCCAGATATATGTAGATCTTCATAGATTTCCAAGTAAGAACTTCGTGAATTGTAACTGTATGTAGTTCATTCAACGCCAGTAAACACACAATGAAGACGCAATTTCAAAAATACTCTAAGACTGAAAAATTTCAACTTTTTACTATAAATAAGAAGTGAGAATAAAATCTTTGAAGTAATAAAAAAAAAAAAAAAAAAAAATAATAATGTCCGATGTGGTCCGCTCTTCTATTTTGTACAATTTGTACTCATGTAGGTGTAATCGTCCCATAGCTTTTTCAAATCGGAGGGTCAAATCCCGTTACACAACGCTCATACGATCCAATTTACTAGTATCGGATTATCGCTACGGACGTGGCATTCGATCCATCAATCACAACTACTAGGTATGAAAGTAATCTGGTTAGGGGTCCGAAACATCCGGGTAAGTGGAGGTATCAATCACTGGACCATTCGTCTTTGTAGTCAAGTTCACATTCTACATAACAGTAAATAGAGAAAAGATATAATTTTTAAACTATAGAATAATATCAAGGCGATATCAACCAGTAGAGAAAAAAACAAGTATTTAGCTAGTTTGAAGCGTAAAGTAACTTTCAGAATCATTCGTAAGTCTTTTGTTTGAGTTACTTTTCGCTCTCATAATGTGTTGACGGGGTTCTGCTGTTTTGCAATGAAAGCCTTACGTATGTACTGACAACCCTAAACCATCACAATTCATAATACTTTTTAACAAACTTAGGGTTGTCAAAACTTCTAAGGATTAATCAAAAAGTTATAAGAGAAAATTGAAAATCAGATTTCATCAGACTTTTACACACACACAACTGTTTTACGACAACAACCAATGCTGTTAGACTAAGGCCGTGCTCACTTTGCATACGATTTCATCCGAATTTGATTCGCGCGTAAACGTACGTCTACGCACGAATGATCCCACTGCTCACACTGCATGCGATCAGTCGTACGTATACGTACGTTTACTTACGACGTCGGAATACAATCCGAACTTGTTGGGATTTATCACGCAGTCGTATGTTCAGTTACGCGATATCACAAGTGCACTGCCTATTTGACGGACAAAAACGTATCAGTGTGAGCACTCAATTCGTACGAACAGTACTCGTCCGTTTACGTACGAACAAATTCGTGTCCAAAGTGAGCACGGCCTAAGAAGTCCAGTACTTGGTATGTCCAAGACCCTAGGGTATTGCTTGTTCTACTTTTTAGGGCTTAGAGGTAGGTCCCTTTATAGTGTGAAGTATCAAGCAAAATCAATGTTAGTAGAGAAAATTAATCTTGTTTATTGAATCAAAGATGGAACATGATTTAGTTTTTTACATTGAATTTAATGACGGGCATCTCACACAACACAAACAGGTACACCTCAAGTACTATTGGTAAATATAGCTCTGCTATCTGCGCCATAGTACGTCGTGGGTTCGATCCTCAGCGAGAACAAAATATTTGCGGGCTTGTTAGAGAGTCAAGGTGTATGTTTTGCTTTGATATGACTTTTACTAAAATATTTTCATTACAAAACAATTCAACAATTCCTAATTTTCAACTTTTGTGGCAGAAAAACAAGGTATGATAACAACCTTCTAATTCTTGCGTTTATTGAAAAAGGTCGTTAACTCTGTTCAAGGGATTGTTTGTGAAGAATTTCCGTCAGACGACTCTGCGGTAAAAATGTTTTCTCATAATATTCGATAAAAGCCTTTCTCGGTTAGGAGAATTCTAATATTTGATGAAAATAGAACCTAATTTATTTTTATAAGTGGAATATGATGTTTTGTTTTTTAGGGTTTTATTACTTTAGCAAATAAGTTGCGAAATGAGTTCAAAATATAACTTTTGCACTATAATGGCAGCATTTTTCCTAAATTTTTTTTGTTCTTTTATGAGATTTTTGTAAATTTGTACGTTATATTACTTAGCGACCGTAAGTTTTAAGATAAGAGTCTTTAGACATAAACAAAGATATTATACAAGGTGTTACATAACCCCATTTCGGACTTAGGGTAATTAGGTTACACCGTGTATGTAGGTACGTAATTTCAGTAGCCGTCAAGTATGGTCCGACACATGTCGGACATTCTTAATTTATTGTGTGTTGACACAATAAATTAAGAAATCTCTACGCAACTTCAGTAGCAATGGATAGGTATAAGATATGTCACCCGCCCCGGTTACACAGACCCTTAATTGGCACAGCCAACAAGGCGCCACAAACAGAATTAAATTCTGGCCCTTGGCTGTAATGTAACATTACTGCAAACGACCGGGCACATTACCAAGGGACGAAAGAAGTCTACTTATTTTATTCTGGATGATATTTTGCCCTTATTAGTAATTAGGTGGTTATTCGGCTCGTTATAGGAATCGGTCAAGTCAAATAAACTGAAAAAAATCGTAATTACTAACGTAGGTCATAATTTCCAAAAAATAATATGCTTTTTATGATATTTTCGTACAGTCTTATTGAGCAACAGTTAAAAAGCCATTTTGGAGAAATTGAAAACTTCAGAAATGTATGCAAATAGCCACGTGTTGTGACTTGTCATATCGAATTGTTATTTTCATACCATTTTATTAGATAGATAGTTTATTTGACATACACACAGAAAAATACAGAACGGACGTAGAAAATATAGCAGACTTATAGATACCTAGAAGAAACAAACAAATAGTACTAGCTAAGTAACAGCTATAGGTAACCTAACACAACAAGTAGGTAATAGCTAGTCTCGTTCCGCACTGTATGCAGCCAAATCGGTCCCGACTCAGCTTATTAGTATATATTCTGTAGCGTCTATACTTAGTATGACAACTTGGCTATACAAGGAACGAGCTATGGACAATCGGCAGCTATTACAAGGGCATCATAGTGTCAAAGTGACGTATACGAATATCAAAATGTCAAATTGACAATTCAATTCAATTGACAATTGAATTTGGAATTATTCAAATGATTGATAATGATTGATACTCATTAAAGACGAGTTTTGACATTTTTTGAAACGACACATAGCACTTTTATTTTAATAGTTTTTCTTGTGTTATTGTGACTATTGTTGTTTAATTTTGGTGGAATTTTAACCAATAACACTTAGGTCGTAACATAAAGTGTGAGCCATTGGAATAAATGTGTGTAAAGTGGTTTTTCTGAATGTGAAAATTCGTGTTAGGTTAACAAACGACAGCCGACTTGACAAATGAATTGACTTGACTTATATTATTACAATTATATCACTTGACATTGGCAAAATTGTCTGTCGAAATGACGGACAGAGGCCATTCATGAAGAGAAGAAGAAGATACTCATTAAAATAGTGCAATTGGGGGAGAGGTTAGGTTGATAATTTTCGACACAACATTCTATAAAGCAAAGTTACAAAAAGATTTGGTTTTCAGTAAAACGCCATTATTTTCCAAACCTCATATTTGAATTCCAAAGTTAAGACTCAATCTCATAAAGTTGTCAAAGAAATTCAATCAAAATAATTTTCATCTCCGTAACCCTAAAAGATGGACCGACGACATTGTAAAGGCCGTACTGACACGACACCTACACGAAACTAACTTCATACATTAAAGGCCCAATCACACCATACCATTTTCTTGTACAGACCAGTGCAATAGTTGAATGCAATAAATTAATTGCATGGTGTAAATAACACGTAACATTTTTGATCGTATACAAGGTTTCCTTCAAAAATTTCCTTGGTGGTCAATAATTGCATTCAACTTTGTTTAACATATCCGCGTGTAAACAGTTGCTTACAATTCTTGAACGTCAATTATGGCGCTTCAACTATAATATTGCATTCAATTATTGCACTGGTGCGTACAAGAAAATGGTATGGTGTAATTGGGCCTTAATTCTAGAGATAGCACGCGTTGCTTGCGGGCGGTACAATTTTGCGGGCCCATTTATTATGTCAACTCGACGAATTACCTACAAGTAAGAAAAGAAAAACTTTTTGTCGCGTCTGACTTGATTATCTACTGTGGAATACGTTTTTGCAACCATTTAATTAAAAAAACTGTACGTAATTATGTTATATTGCTGGAGGCTCTACTTATGCTTAGACTTCTTTAGTAAGCTATGAAGCTACTAGTGTCTAGTAACTAGACCAATGATAGTATTAGTACTACCCAGTATTAGATGATCTGTGCCAGTACCAACTTACCGCTTCAAAACCGAAAAAAATACTGATTTATTGTTCTTGCAAAGGTTTGTAAGCCCCTTAAAAACGATATTTTAACGTGTGTTTGTAGCCTTACAGCTTCACTTATCAACCGGTAACGGGCAATGTCTGGAAAACATGAGGAATGGAAAATTTATGAACTGTCACGTCGCGCCGTCACGCTAGACGTGGAGCAATAATGTTTGCAAAATGGCACGTGTGTCACATAACGCTATACCTACGTACCGTATACTTATAGTATAAGCACAAGCACCCTGTATAGGTACGTAACAAAGTAAGAAATTGTACTTGAATAAGCGCCCTGTATAAAATTATACTTTCTGTGCTTACTTTCTGTAGTAAATCATAGATGATAGACATTAGTGAACGAAAGTCGATAGACGAAGGTCTTCAACCAATGCGTCCTACCGGTCATGACTTATGCTGCCGAGAACGTGGACACTGACAGTAGGGTTGGTCCACAAGCTGAAAGTCGCTCAGCGAGCTATGGAGAGAGCTATGCTCAGGATTTCTCTGAAGGATAGAATCCGGAACGAGGTTATCCGACAGAGAATCAAGGTGGTCGACATAGCTCAGAGGATTAGTAAGCTGAAATGGCAGTGGGCCGGCCATGTTTGCCGCAGAACCGACAATCGTTGAAGCAAACTAATACTCGAGTGGAGACCACGTTTAGGCAAGCGTAGTGTAGGACGCCCTCCGGCTAGGTGGGGCGACGATCTGAGACATGTAGCTGGCAAACACTGGATGAGAAGAGCCGAAGACCGGGCTCAGTGGCGCGTCTTGGGAGAGACCTACCTCCAGCAGTGGACCGATATAGGTTGATGATGATGATGATGATGAGACATTAGTGCATGGGCGTACGTTTTACACCAGCTTTGTAGACCAAAACTCGTACTAGGCCTTCAGTAGGATTCATGAAGAAAAAAATACTCTTCAGAACTTTTTTCAGAAAAATACCTAGGTATACATCAAACAACGGTGCTAAAAATAAAAATATATAGGTAAACCGATGCTCCACCTGCTGTCGGTCTAAATAATACATTGCCTAATTGCATTTTCTAATAATCAAGTAGTTTTAATTACAAAATAAATTGAAACTGAAGCCTGAAGATAAGTATTAAATTGCATTGCGCTTCAATAGCGGGCTTCTGATCATCTTACAAATTATATTTTTCTCGGCAATTGTGCATTATCTATAGTGTCTAGAGGTAGGAACAAACACACGCTTTCGATCATTGATACTCACCTACTTACTTTACTTATTCCTATTTTAAACAAATGACTTCCGAAATTCACGCGTGCAAAGCCCGTAGCCCCGTAGTCTGAGCTTTGTTTTGTTGATCGAAACGCATATCGAGAAGCGACTTGCGAGATATTTTGTATGAAAACCCGATAAGCGCCTCTAGCGGGAGATTTGAAAACTATTTTTCTCCATACAAAAACTGCGAGTTTCTCGATTCTCGCTTGTCGCAAATCAACATAACAAAACTGAGACTACGGGCTCATTTTTAATCGTTATGCGTAGCTCTTGACAACAACTTCACCCCTAGAACTCCTAATTCTATGATTTCACCGTACGCTACATGACTTTAATATTAATTTGACAGACATGTTGAAGCTTTCGTAATTAATGTGCTTTTCAATAAGTTTTTGTTGCGAGCAAAGTTTAATTATCATTTCCTTGCAATATGAGTAAGGAAGTTTTATTAAACTCTTCAAACCTTCCGCGAAGTTCGAGCATCTTCACAAATCGAGTTTTGTAAAGGAAAAATCTGCCTTAGCATAATCGAAAAATAATTTTTACTTTTACCTCGAAAGGCCGGGAAAACTTGTAAACTCGCCTCCAATCGCTAGAAAACAGAAAACGCTAATTATAATCACGTAACCCGAAATTCAAAACTTGGAATATTTCCCAGAATACCTATAAAGCAATTGTAGAATGACAATTTTCCTTGAAAGGCTGTTATTACCTGCCGGATTAGTGGTTTTAGAAGAAAAAATATTCTAGCTTTTGTGGCTAACTGTCACTATATCATTATCCGTGTCCGTTTACTCCAGTGTCATTCTGAGGTTCATAAATAGACCCTTTTTAGACATGATAAAAAAAAGTAGGTTAACGTTTGAAGCAGCATTTCAAATCGTCCAAAACTTGATGTGAAACGTCAATAAAGTAAGTGGGTAATTTTAACCCTTCTCTGTAGCTGCGGTCAGATCGACCGTGGAGCATTAGTCATTCGGGCGCGACTGCTCGTGACGAAACACGGGTTAGAATTAATTGTTTTAGTCTGTTTCTGCAGACGCTGTATTTATTCACTGAGGATTTCCATGACGAGAAACTGGCAGATGCTGGGTTTTATTTGGAAGGGTGATTTTAGAAACATGGGACGAGAAATGTAACTCGTTATGCTATGCTAACTCAGTAATTGAGAAAATATAAATACTTAAAGGTAAACCACGTTAGTTAGTCCACTCCTTTCTTTACAGGGGTGAGAGACGGGTACCTACGCGATGAATGGTGCGTCGTATACTACAAAGTTCACGTAAACTATATTTTTGTATAGGTAGAGATTGAGCAGCGCCCCTAGCGGGTAATTTACAAAACTGATGATTCTCCATACAAAATTATAGTTTACGTGACTGCAGAACGTCAAACGCACACACTCCACACTGGCAGCAGGCACGTTTTTGACGAATATTTAATCTGCTTGTCAAAAATGACAGTTTTGTCATTTTGTCACCCTCCCATTGCCTCTGTAAACTTGTTAGGAAGTGGTCTCATTTAAACCTATACCTACTTAATTGTTTTTTTTAACAACAATTGGGGTGTGACGTTGGATAAAAGTTATAGCATCGAAAATTAAGTTACCTACTTGTGCCTTTTATCCACTTCTTGTACTTCGAAAGAAAATAATGCTACTTCAGAGCTTTTATCTACCAAATCTCTTTTGGAAACAAATAGCAAACTCTTTACAATTTATTTCCTTGTTCGTATTTATAAGCTCCCCAGTTAGAAACGACAATAAATCAGATTTGTCAAACGTATCCCTACTTCAGAAGTTGCGTCGTTAGTCAAACTTGGGAAAAGTGTGAGGCATTTCACGAATAGCACCTATTTCAAGAGCACCGATTGATACACACAGAGCGCTAAGAACTTTGTGTACCTATCAGACAACTTCTTTATGGTAATTAGGCTTGCTTAAGGTTATGCAAGTAACTTTATATAAACGTTGATCATGAATTAGTTTGATTTTGGGCTATGTACACCGAGATAAGTTAGATAGGTTAACCGGAACGTGTAGTGTAGGTGTTCTAAATATATTTAATAATTTAAATAAACAAGTTTTACCACATCACTAGAAAAGGCCGGGAGAAAAAGAAAAAACAAATGAAAAACGTTACATTCCCTAGTAAATCCGGCATTGACTTTTCAAGTGCTCTTTGTGGAATAACGTAGGTGCTCTAACTATAGGTGCTCTTCGTGGAATACCTCAAAAGTGCGTGCTGAATCAGAACGAAATAAAAATAATGCGAGGTCAAAAGGACCCCGATAAGCAATAATAGATTTGCGGGGGAAGCATTTGCACAGTAGGTACTAACTTAGTAAAATAGAACAAATAAATAATTTATCCAGACCTTTCAGATTAGTTGGTAGACTTTGCCTTCTGTTCTTTGCTATGGGTTTGATTTTCGTTTAGGACAAATATTTGTCTGATGATAAATGTGAACATAGCTATATGCTTGTTCTCTGGTTGTTTTTAGTGTAGGTACTTATTGTGTTAACGAAAGAAATTCCATCAAGTATCTGGTTCTTCGGCAGGACATGGATGAGGTCAGCACAGGACCGCAAGGAGTGGCACACACAAAGAGAGGCCTATACCCAGCAGTGGGTGAAGTCGGGCTTTGGATGATGATGGATGATGATGATCTGGTTCTGATAGTATTAATTTGTCTTAATTTGGGGCTACACGGCGCTGTTTGAAATATCTTCACCATATTTTTTTTTAACTGACCAGTTGTGATGACACACCCTGTATAAAGACTCATAGAATTCACAATAATAAAGTAGGTAGTTACAAGTACATTTAGTAATAGTACTAGTAAGTACCTACTGCGATTATGTCACAGTGCAATGTGCGGAACAGATGCTTTTCACTTCAATAAGCGTAACTCAATGACGTTGTTTACTGTTATTGTTGATGGTCTTATCGTCTAAATACTAACACTTCCAACGCTTCATATCCAAACTGATTTAATTAGATACTTCTATACTACTCTACTACTACTAAAAGCTCTATTATGTCTCTTGTTTGACTCTGAATTGAGTTTTAGATACTTGTCATTGATAAACTGATCCATTACTCTTTTGATAGAAGTAATGAAAACTATTTGTCCCAGTTTGACATTTATTTGAGATTTCCGAAAATGTTTTTTTTTTTTTATGATAAAAGTAATGTGATAGGAGAAATATTGGTAGGGTACAAAAACAAGTCACACACATTTCAAAAATATTGCACTGATTTTGAATTCCAGCGTGCATAAACGCTAATACAGTAGGCCCTCTGATTGCCGGAAGGTAATGAGCGTGGACACTGCAATCAGTTTTATTAGTAATTAGCACGTTGGTTCAACTGATTCTCATTACTCGCCTCATATAGTGCAACACTAATAAACAGTGTGTCAGGGCTCTCAGAGAGTGAGAGAATGGTTATTTGTTGTGTGTCGATGTGTGTACTAATTATGCAAAAATCGAAAAGCTTTTTTTTCTCATTTTTTTACTCTTTTTAACCATTTCGGAACAATTTAGTCATTCTTATTCTAAGGTAGAAATGATGTGTGCTTCAAGCTCTTGTGGGAGTGTCTTGCAGTTTTTAGAAATAGTTTTTACACTCCTTTTAAACCCAAAGTCTATAAATTCAAAATAAAAGCGATCAATGACACAAAACTAAATTAGTCTTCAATCTGCCCCAATCTAAAACAAAATCTGTCATCGATATTTCCTAAAATATCAAAGAAAAGTTACGGAAGATTACCATTTTTATTCTATCGTCCAATTTTAATATCTCGGGCCACAAAGCCACAAAGGCATTGTTATATATTCCATTTTGAGGCGTCCATAAGTTAACGTAAATAATCTCGTGAAATATTCATTCGGATGGTAAGCTGAATCATAAATCAAATCTTTGCACAAAACCGTCGGTATTTTTGCAAAAAAATACCAAATGGTAATAATTAGAGAAGAAATGATGAGCATTTTGCCATCGAGGTCTCCCCTCGTTTGTTTTTCTTTTCTTCTCAACGTGATAAGAATTGAAAAAAAATGGTTGTAGGTTTGTGTGAAATCTCTATGAAGTTGTGGGTTTATTTACTGAATATTTAAACCGTACGTACTTATTAATTTTATAATTATCTCTATTTCTTATTTTAGTCAACACCAAAATACCTGTTTTTGTTTCGCCGTAATCGGGTAATAAATGAGTCAAAGCTTCAAGTGTTTCAAACAAAAAAAACGACGGATAACACTACTTTTTACTAACGACTTTTTTGTTAGAATCAGATTAACAAATTCTAACAAAAAAGTCATCAACCTCAATTGTTTGTTACTGACGGTGGAAAATAAAATGTAGTTATATTTACGTTTAAAATGACTAGCATATTTCTAGACACGAATACTTAATAGCTTTATTTCCAGTAGACGAAGTGGCCAACACTCACCCCCAAGCGACAAACAAAGGCATTGATTTCCCAAGAAACTGAGACCGTCTGACGATGCTAGAGTCTACGATAGGTTTGCACACTTAAAACGTGAAACCATTTGACTGTATGCATGTTATGTACTTTATTTATCGAACACGAAGGTAAGATGTAAAAGAATACTACGAAAAAAATCTACTAGTTATAGAGCTTGACCTTACTAAGTCTGCAGCACAAATAAAGGTTATAGTTGACCATCCTGTACTACGAAAAAGAACGAACTATGTATCAATTTTACTGAGGTAAGAAGTAAAAGATTTAAAAAAAACTTTAGTAAGTAATCAGTAAAAGCGGTCGTCGTGATAATGGAAATAATAGCAAAAAACAAAAAACAAAGAAAACAAAAAGCTATTTGTTACGAGCGGCTGCTTTTAAACATGACATTTTGGACACGACTTGCGAGACTTTATTCGTATTTTAGAAATATATTGTTTACTCCTTCTTTGTGTTTTTCAAACGTTGCACTAAGTATAATCAGGCCTTTGAAATAACCATCTACGCACTCAAAAAAATAATAATTTTAGGACATATCTCATCGCCATAATTACAAGCTTTGCTTAGTTTGGGACTAGACCAACTAGTTTTTTTTTTACCAGAATAACCAGCGTAAAATATAGTTATTTGGATGTCTGGGTGATGTCGTGTAGTAGACAGATATGACAGGGTCTAATTTGGCCTCACGCAACACAACACATCGTTTTGTTCAGCTACTGCTACTAAGTATTTCACTATTCTGATATTTATGTTGTGGATATTAGGCAGTAAACAAATTACCTTTAATTATTTTTCTTACATTTTTGAGTGTAAGTTGAAGACATTATAAGTCGTAGCTTAAAATAAGGTAAATCTGAAATCAGAAACATTTTTTCGATGAATGTAAGTTTTAAATTGTAAGAAATCAGAAACATTTTTCGATGAATGTAAGTGGTTTTAAAAGTATTAACCTACCTAACGGTAGTGTTAGGTAGGCTCACTACGCGGTAACTCAGCAGCAGTCCGCAGAAGAGTGTTCATTGACGCGCAGTGTAACTCCCTGTACCTACTTCAGTTGCTTCTAGTTCTTCTAGTTGCGCCAGCGCTAACATTTTAGCAATATTAAAACTACTATCAAAATGTAGCTATACTAGCTTCCTTGAGCTGATAAACTCGTAATTTTGTATCGTTTATCAATTGCGTTTTTATCCGAAATCGATTTTAAATCAATTATTTTCTATAACTTCCAAAAAGTATAAAAAAATAACGAGGCTTAGAATAAAGAGTGAGTTTTTTCCTTTTGGAGTCAATCCCCTTTTTTCCAGCTTCTGCTAACGGGAATAAAACGTAGGCAAACGATGATATAATTTTATTGGATTATTTTTCGCGCGACACAATGTGAATTTGGAACGGAAAAGGCTACGCTTTATTTATTTACCTAAACGTGTAAAAAATGGTGTTTTTAAGAAGCGGTTCTTGCAGAATTTTGATATGCATTTTAGTATTGCCAGTATTGTACCTGCTTGTATTAAAAATTGTCCAGAAAAGAGATGGTAAGATGCTATAGAGTAGCTAACTGCCGCTCTCATAGACACGACACGTATTACTCGAAGTTAGCGGTGTCTTTGCTCGTCATCACTTATTAGTACCTACAAGAAGAATCAATAGAAACGTACGTATTTTCACTATTAAGCTCTTATATCGTTCTATTTATAAGTGACTACATCGAAAATTGCTTTCCAAAACTTTTATTTATTAACTAAATTCATTGACTCGATAAAAGCAGAAGCGAAAAAAGTCTGCAAAGTTTATGGGACCGGAAATTGCAAAGTGAAAAGTTCAATACTACAATTTCACTATCTCCGAAGTGTACTGATGCGATAGAGCGCGCATTTCAACGCCGCTGAGTTATATTTTTACTGAAACTTTCTAACAAAGCTTTGATTTTACCCGCTTACAGGAAGGGTTATGATTTTAGGTATAATAACTCGCGTTCTAGATAGACCCTTTAGAATGTGACTTTTCAAAATTCCTTTCTTAGTGCACCCCTACACTACATAAGGATACTACCTTCCAAATTTCATACCTCTAGGACTTATAGTTTAGGCTGTGCGTTGATTCTCTGTCAGCTTCAAAAGAGTTTTATATATATTGATGATTGATGATTGATGATAAATGATAAATAAATAAAATCCGGCTAGGTGGGGTGACGATCTGAGACATGTAGCTGGCAAAAACTGGATGAGAAGAGCCGAAGACCGGGCTCAGTGGCGCGTCTTGGGAGACACCTACGTCCAGCAGTGGACCGATATAGGTTGATGATGATGATGATGTTGAAATAAATAAATATCCTTGGACATTTTACACAACGCCCTCTAGTCATAAACTAAGCAGAGCTTGTACTATGGAAACTAGATAGCTGATAAAATACTTTTTTTTTTTTTTGTGAATCAATGTTTGCCATACATATAATGTTTGTCCTTGGTGGGCATCGAACCCACGACTCACAGCGCGGCAGGTAGAGCTATTACCGACTGAGGTGTGTTTCCTGTATAATGTTCTATAGTTTTTAATATAAAAGCTATATTGAAAATAACTTTGTACCAAAGAAAACGCCACAGCATTAATATCACTGCATTAATATTATTATATATTATCACAGCATTAATATCAATGCATTAATAACAGCATTAATACCAGTAGTAGTTTTGTGTAGCTTCTACACAGAGCTACAGCTGGTACCATTGTTTGGCACCTTTGTAGCACTTGCTACGAAACTCGTAGCATATGCTTGCTACGTATTACGATTTTTGCCAAATGTATCAATAACTTCAGACTCGTTTCATGTTTCATGCCTGGAAGAATTTCTTCGTGTATCTTGGAAAAAATTAATTGGTCCAAACAAACGAACTGAATGAACCCAGAGATCAGAGGGGCGTCTTTGACAGCCGGAAAAATTCGCGGAAGACCAATTTTTACGCGTCCAAGGACACAGGATTTTTACAAAATCAACTGCCTAATTTTGTTTCAAATTTTTTTATACAGAAGTATGTATTTTTTTTTAAATTTATTTATTGTTTTAAAAAAACTTATTTTGTACTAAGGAAACCACATGGTTTATAGGGATAATGCTACATGAGTCTTAGCGTCGATAGTCTTGCATTAGGTAGGTACCTATTAGATTAGATAGGTAGGTATAAAAAAGATATCAATACTTATAGCTCTCCAAATAGCTCAATCCCAAACCTAAAAATGAAAACATTGTCTCGGTTCTAACCTGTATTTGCTCAGTACTTTCGATTGGGACAAACAAACAGACTGTTGTAAAAACATTTGTTTTTCTGAAACCCCTTTGAGTGTTGGGATCAACGTGTCCTGCGAATGGGCATGTCCTTTTATTTTGCAAAAATGCTATTCGAATCCGTTTTATAGTGACACTGGACAAAGCTCGCAAAAAGTATATGAAAACCTAGCGCTTTTGTGCAACTTTCATGTGATCCCAGGTGCAGAATGGCACATTTTTCAAGCGAAGATAAGCTGTCTTTCCATTCTTTCGTATTTGTTGTGTAACTTTTGAAAGTGTGATATGAATGTAAGAGGAGTTGATTCAGAGTTAACGCCTTTTAAAATACACCCAGGCCAGGCTTAGGTTCAATAGCGAACTAATCACCCACAGTATTTCTCTCTTCTGTGGACCTAACGCTAATCGAGTGTCAATTAGCTGCTAATGAAATCTATGTTTTTTTAGGTAGGTTTATTTAGGTGTAGTTGGTTTGGTCATGGTTGAGTATAGTCTACTGAGCCCCCGAGGTCAAGTTGACCGGTTGGTACGTAGGTACACTTGATAGAGGATTAAAAATTTTAACAGAGCTGAGGTTTATCCCGTTCGACTTTTGGGATCATAAAAAAATTGGGATAAATAGAATGTTTGTATTGGTGTTATTTTCTGCGTTTAATAATTTAATATCATCGAAACTATAGTTTTGTTGTATTCTTGAACAATTTTCTACGACTTTTACAATAATAAATTATTTAGTTTGTTGATGGTCAACTTCCAATTGGTATTATAAATATATAAATAAATAAATATTCTTGGATATTACACACAATGCCCTCTAGTCCCAAACTAAGCAGAACTTGTACTATGGGAACTAGATTGCTAATAGAAAACTTATATTTTTTTTTTGTAAATACATACTTATAATACATAGTAACACACAGACACAGAACAAACATAGCCACTATTTGGTCTAATCGTTGCTCTACTGAGTTATTTTGTTAAAATGTTCCATAGTACCGTATTTTTGTGTTCAAAGCGGTTTAAAAAAATAAACACAGCATTGTTTACTTGTTTATTGGAAATAAATAGAGCGATAAAAACATTGCACATCCGTGAAATAACTGATAAAACTCTGTGATCATTTGATCGAGAAAATAACGATAAATGTTCGTATTCGGTGTGCGTCGCGCACTCGTTATTTACAAACGACACGTTCCCAAAGTAGAATACGGAAGTTATTTGTATTCCTACCGATATAGGTGAAATGTGAAAGGTCTTTTTGGTAGATGTTTCAATTTCAATATTTGTGTGTATCTAACCTAGCACGCTACTAGGTAGATAAAATATTGATTTGAATAACAATAAAAAAATGTTTATTTTCAAAACTGTTTAAATTAGGTACAATGTAAGAAAAGGACTAATTAACAATAGATACCTACACCAATTATATTTGTAAATACATACTTGCTAAAATATTAAATCTTTATGAAATATTCGATGGAATAAATGCTTACAAAAAAGATAGAACCTTAAAAAATGTTTTGTGATAAAAAATATCCACGGACATTTAACACAACGCCTTCTAACCCCAAACTAAGCAAAGCTTGTATTATTGGAACTAGAGATTGCTAATAAGGTAAGTACTTATATATTTTTTCATTGTCCCAGGCACTACAGTAACGTACGTACTGTACGTAGGCCCATTGTACGTAATGTAATGTACTCGTAATCTAGTCTGTCTCGCATATTAGTTTGTAAGGTGTACCTACGTACAATAAAGTATTTTCATTCATTCATTCATTCATACAGTGTCCCGTTAAGTGTAGGCATAGGTTGCCTCCTGACGCTCTATAAATCATCTTCAATATTATAGATGTAAAGGTCTAAGATGGAGTAACAATCAGACATGCACAGAACAAAATCTTCTAACGAGAAGGAATACAGCGAAGACACTTAAGTACCTACTCCAGTTTTTCGAATTCAATTCTTAGTAAGTAAATTCATAATAACCCTAGCCGAGAATCTCTTGATACCACAAATCATATAATACTACACTAGTCCCCTACTAATGTATCAACTCTCTCCATCCGTTACCACTTTTTAATAGTGCGGTAGTGTTGGGTATCGAGGTTGGTGGTGAAATGAGAAGACTTCTTGAGGTGTAAGTAAGTGTAATGAGGCTTAGGTTTTACAAATATGTGTATTTAATTCTATGTCGAATAATAATTGACGTGCGGTTTGATCGCCGTCGCAAGGCTGAATGGACCCGTTCTTCCAGTCGTGAGTGAATGACCGAGCGGGATCGAGTTGCGCGTGAACAGTAGAATTTGACCATACCAACGTCACATAAAGTTCACAAAACTCCGAAGAGTTCCGGAACTAATTACGAACTACCCAGCAACATGTCTCATATCCGTCGATCTTTGATTAACGAGCGGAAACATTCTCAGATCCTCACCAATTAGACGAGCTCTGATAAAGTCCATGAGCAAGGCGATAGGATAAGGTACATGAATGGGGGCCGTCAACTTTTTGATTTATTGCCAAATTGTCTCACCATTATCAGAGCGCTGGGATTTTAATTTTATATGGGACGGTTTATTTAATTATCGAGACAATGTTTTACAAACTCTGGTGGGGGTAACAAGAGATTCATCTTAGCTATATGTATTACAGGCACATGAGACTTAACACATTTACCTATGTCTCAGAGTAATGGGCGCAGTACAATGCAATTGTACAGACAAATCGAATTGATTAAACGAGTGAATGACTTCTTCAATATTAAAGCACTATAAAATAATACCCATTACTCAACCACTCTCCAGTTCACCACTCCAGCGAAGCATCAGCGTTTCTAGATTTCAATAAACCTCTTCATTATGTTCGGAAAGTCTAATATCTAGGTAAAACAAACAGTTATTACCTACAAAATTACCCGACCTAGTCATAAAAACGTAATTCCCACAAAAAATCAGTTATTATGCAATGAATTTTAGCGAAATTCAGCGATAATACCGGAACCGGAAACCCGCCGCGTAAATATTGGATGCGAAGGGACCGGAAGTCAACGAGTTACGAAGCCTTTTACATGGAACTTATATGTCTAACTGCCATACTCAGGGACGTACGTTAAAAGTTAATCAACACGTGCTTTATTCATGTCAAACTTGTTAGTATGAGAACCGAACAGAAACACCAATAATATAAACGAATTATGATGTTTAATTGACGTCTCGGAGTGCGGCAGTGGCATTTTCTGAGCCTGCATTTTTTCAGAATCGATGAAAAAATATACTATGATAATAAAAGATTTGATGTTATATAATAATATAATAATTTGTTGATAATTTATTTAAGTTCTTACCATGTACCACTCTTTACGTAAATCATAACGGGGATTTGTGAACAAAAAGTTCACTAATCCCCACATAATACTTACTAATCACGGGGATTGTCAACGGGTATTAGTGGAATAAACCAATAAACCATTCATTCATTCATTCATAAACAAATTATCTTCGCCGATATTGTATTGTCTTGTCAGTACCAGCGTGAAAAGACCCTTTGTCCATAGCACGCCATAAAATGATTTTATCTTTTGATATTTAACTTATGAAACTTAAACTATCTTGCTAAAACTACAACGAGTTTTTTATTAAATTAATTCAAAGTAAAAATCCCATTTAAGTTTTCACACTGTCGTAACAATGTGTTATGTAGTCGCTAACTTTTAAACTCTTATATCTTATCTCGTTTGCTTCAAGTTTTTACATTAAACTTTCTATGTTAGTATGAAAATTGTTTGGAATTGCTTTTACTTTATAATTAAAAATATACTAAGATAACTTTCGCACGTTATTTTACTTGGAAAAAACAATTTACATTGCACTGGCACCCATACCCTTCTAACATCTTGTGAAAGAGCTTGTCTGAGGAAGTACTTGCACCGTAACCATTTCTGCCGCCAAACAGTGATGCTCACATTGCTGTGTTCCGGTTTGAAGGGTATGAATGCAGATTCAATTACCTACAGGCACATGAAACTTATCTAACACTAGCTGTTGCCCGCGGCTTTGCTCCCGTGGTAGCAGCATACACATTATTTGGTTAAAATCTCTGATCCTAATTTTAGACCCTTTAGGGTGCGACTTTTCAAAATTCCTTTCTTATTGCACCCCTACACTACATATACTACCTATAATACTACCCTCCAAATTTCATACCTCTAGGACTTATAGTTTAGGCTGTGCGTTGATTGTCAGTCAACTTTAAACGAGTTTTATAGTATATTTAAGAAAAAGATATCTCAGATGATCTCAGAGTGATGGGCGCAGTGCAATGCATCACAGGGCACGTCCAAAAATTGAGTAAAACGGTTTCCAATAATCTTCGTTACTCCACGTTTCGCATCTAAAATAACATAGTTTAGCTTCAAGCAAAATAAATATTTCCTTTCCTTTTCTTACGGAAAATATCAATTGACCCCACGCTTTCACGTTACCCAAACAAAACCAGGTGAAGTGTGAGTGTCTACATTCACTGGTTCACGATTGAAATAGGGTGTGAGTACATGAGTGACTGTATTTTGTGGTGAATCGAGGAGCGAAACACGTTAAGAATAAGTGGTTTTCTGTTTTTAAATATTGTCAAAGAGGGATTTGAATAATGTCAAAGTTGGGATTTGAATAATGTTTAAGATTTGAACCGGCACCATGGATCAACAGTTCAATTCAGTCGGTTTTAGTAGGTGACAAGGTTTATTCTAAAGACTATTCAGAACTAAAAACTTTTAACTCGAAGTACCTCGTAACTTAAGTTTATTGATAGAACTAGTGTTCTAGAGACCGTCCAATAACATTTGGAAGAAAAGACTATTTTAAAACTTTTACCTATTTACGAGGGTATCAAAAGTTTTGTCATTGTGTTTGCAGCGCTATAAGAAAATAGTTAAGATTAAGATTATAATAATTAGAATAATGTAAATACTGAATTATTTGTAATTTTCTTTGTGAATAAATGAATACAGATAATAGTTAGGTAGTTGAAAAACTATTTTTCGCGCAAAAAGTATGCAGATAACATTTTGACGTCAAGCGAAACAAACCATCTTAAGCAACATTCAGTTCGATCAAAAAATGGATGGGTTACCTCTCCTAGTTACGTTTACAATCTAGTAAGTGCTTTCATGCTTCAAAAGGCACTATAAGCCTTAAGCTATCGGCTTGGCTAGCAGTCTTCACCAGCCTTAAAAACTTCGCCGACAAATATGGCAACTATTTTTCAAAACTTTACAAAAGCATGCAAAATCTACGTGTGTCCCGCCCCTAAGTGTCCACTTACACTGGACGTCAGTTAATTTTAGGCTTCACAAAAACTTCAGGTGTTGGGTGGCCCCAGGAAACTTACCTTCGAGTTTTCATTATTACGTGTGCGAGATTTTTGCACTGAATGAGGAGGGTTGATTTAGAAATTGGACGTATCCAGTTTTTGAATGTGGACATTGATGAACTGCTTCACTTAGTATAAAACTTATTTGTTTTTTTTTAGGTTTCACGCCCACTTGGCGACCAAACTGGCGACCAGAGAAAGAGTGGTGGATTATTTTAAAAACGTTACAGCCTATAACTAGCGGACGATCGAGACGCGTACAACGATGTGTCATAAAGTCAAATTTTGTACCTATATCATGAACAAATCTGACAGTCGCCGCGTTAACGTATTCAAGTTATATTATTGTGAGTATTATTGTTTAATTTTGGTGGAATTTTAACCAATAATACTTAGGTCGTAACATAAAGTGTGAGCCATTGGAATAAATGTGTGTAAAGTGGTTTTTCTGAATGTGAAAAATCGTTTCAGGGTTTGAAGAGAAAATCCACCATTTTCTCTTCAAAACAAACGACAGCCGACTTGACAATGACTTGACTTGACTTATATTATATAACATTCACCACTTGACACTGGCAAAATAGTCTGTCGAAACGACGGCCATATAGGGTAAAGAAGAAGAAGAGTTATATTGCGCGTCAACGCCAGCTTGACTGCCAACCGTTGTAGTGTCACCGCGCAGTGTATCTCGGATACGCTAGCGTTACGATACATTTGCGATTGTCACAAAGTTTTTATTTATTCATGATCAAGGCACTGATGAGTAGTTTTGGAGTTATGAGGAAACAGATGAACATAACATACATACATACATACCGGTCAAAATCATATATCCTTCATTTTGCTTCGCTGTAGTCGGGTAAATTACTCTCGTTTGCCAAGAGACATCTCACACCCTGTATTATCTTGGGTGTAAATTAATCTAAAACAAACATAACTTGGTAACTTGGGCCGTTATGTTAGCTGATAGACGCATCTTTCGGACCCTTGTTGGCAGAACATGGTTTAATAATTACGACACCCAATATCTACTGTTTTGGTTACACTGTCGCTGTCGCTTTGGCAACGAGAAATGAACCCATCTTACTATTGTTCATGCGTAGATGAATGGGTATTTTGCTCAATCAAGCAGTCGCGACTGAACCAATTTCGATAAAACTTGAAAAACTTGAGTTTTTTTGGAGTGATTTAATTCTGATGCTGACTGTACCTACCACGCAAATGAAACGGCGGTGGAGATAAATCATAATTAAGGTACTTATGTTAGGTATATTAATAAAAAAAACATAAAATTTAAATTCTTTGTGATAGTGACCAGCAAGAACCAGTGAGGTGAAAGGTTGGTTCAATAATAAATTTCAATTTCTTTAAAACACCCTTGCATACTTTTAAGGCTTTTCCTTATTTAAGTCTGGAAAATTACAGCGCCCCAAAAACCTTAATCTCGCGATTATGTCGGCTAAATGCAAAATGACATGTTCGTGTTGGTAGGCTAACCTCAAAAGTTAATCCCTGAAGAATCAAAGTCGACAATAACAATAAACGAATGTTACACTACGTTGTGTCGTGCGAAGACACGCGGAGCTCTGCCGTGTTTCCGCGCAGTGTAACAATAACAAAAGTTGTGTACCGTTTTACAGGATAGTCGGTTTTGAAATCATCTATTTTTGACTTGTAAAAGCGAATAGCGATCCCGAAGACGTGCGTAAGGTAAAACGGCCTTAAACCTCGCTTTTTTCATACTTATATTGCTTTATATATATAATTAAATGATGGAACAAACCGATAGTCCACCTGATGTTAAGTGATAACGGTGGATTGCCTCACTGAGATTTAACTTTTTTTTAAATGAATGAACGAACGAATGAACAAAAACGCTTTATTGTACATAAAAACACCAAAACATATGAAATAAAACAAAACAGATTGCATTAAATGTACAAGGGGCGGCCTTATCGCTCAATAGCGATCTCTTTCAGGCTACCTTTAATAAATTTACTTAGACAACTAAGAACTGAACGTACCTACGTGTATCTGTTAGTAAGCAGAAGCCCTAACTGCTTCATGCCAATTAACTTAAAGTTAGTTGCATCCTTCCTCACTTTTATTATTTCTCGGCGCATGCTCAAGAAACTAAAAAGAGAAAAAAATACTTCGACGGAAGAGAAATTAAAAAAGTTATTGTGCGTTCTGTGAGATACTGATTTCATTTTGTTTCTTCTAGTTTTAAAATTATAACATTGTGTGACCTTAGCCTTTTACCTTTTTAATAATGGTTTGGGTTAAAAACTAGTTAAACTTTATAACATTCGTTTTAGTTAAAAACTACCTTTTTTTTTTTTTTTTTTTTTTTTTTTTTTTTTTTTTTTTTTTTTTTTTTGCGCTGGGAAAATGCATGACGCATCCCCCCTTCACTAGAGAGCATAAGGGCTCTCCCCCGTCGTCCGGGCCACCAAACAAGGGGGCCCGAACCCACCTGGGTAGACCGAAGGGGGCCCGGACCCACCTGGGTAGACCGAAGTCTACCCTGCCTCATCACGCAGTGCCCTCTGCTTATCACGAGGGACACGCGGAGAGGCCCACCGTGCCGGGTTACTGGCCACCATGAAACACGTCCACAGTACTCTGCGGGCGTGTTTCATGGTGTTTCCAGGGTGCACCGCGTGGAGGTTACCCGGCCTAGCACCCCTAGTTAAAAACTACCTAGTAGAACTTTATCAAGATATCGTAAGTACCTACCTAATTTTGAATGTGTGTTTATAGATGAAATTGGCTATTGGTGATACTGATTTGGTTTTGATTTTTTCCTGTTTTAACATTATAAGGCAGGATTAACTTTTAACCGTTTTAATTGTGGATTTGGTTAAAAAGTAGTAGAACTATAACGAGATATGCTACCTAATTTTGAATATGTGGATATAGGTGAAATTCCCTATTGTAGGTAGGTACCTAAGTCAGAAACTGATACTGAGACCCATATTTTGATAAAGATACTCAAGAATAGATTTGAGTAGGGATTTTCATATAAAAATATATGGTTAAGTCCGGATCAATGCATAAGCAGTAAATCAGCATACGGGAATCCCACTTCTTTTTGTACCAATACTTAAGTGACCCGAGGGCTGGTGATTATCTTGGCCAACGTATCAGCATTGCTATTCAGCGCGGCAATACAGCCAGTGTCCTGGGCACGCTTCCGATTGGTACTGATTTGGACCAGTTGAGCTATCTATAAATCGTTTGTCTCGGTTCGTAGGTAGCTCAACTGTTTAATATGTATTTTGTAAATATTGTGAATATTTTAAATACTGTATTAGTTGTAATTTTCTTTGTGAATAAACTACATACTTAGGTGTATTGGTACAAATAGAAGTGGGATTCGTCTCACTGAGCAACGGATTGATACAATAACAAGATCTATTTTCGCAAGCAGAATATCACAAATCGCAATACATCATACGAAAATAAATAATCCGATATGAGCTAACGTTTGTAACAATCAATATACATAAAAACGTTAGATTACTGACTGACTGACGATCTAGGGTGAGTGAAGAATGCTAACGCGCACTCGCGTCCCCCGGTAAAAGTGCCCGACGGACCGTGAGGTTTTAGTCAGTACAGTCTGACATAACCTACTGCTCTAACAAGCAATAGGTATCCATGATGGATTTCCTCACATAAAAAAAAAAAAAAAAAAGGTGAGTGAGTACAAGTTTTGACAATCGTAATTATTAGTCGTAGTAAATTTTGATGTAGGTACATATTTGTAAAGGTGATCTGAAGTAGTCTGTATTTATTTTCGATGCAATTAAGTGTAACTGCTGCAATCAGAGACGTCAATAATGATGATGATAAAACTTGTAAATAAGGGAAACTATTACTATTATACGTTCTTACCTAATCGAAATATTTCTGTCCATCCAAAGGAAGTCTGGAAGAGCCCGCTTATAGCGATAAGACCGCCCATTGTACCTCATACTTAAACTACTTATTTAACTACTTACTTATTTCTCTTTTATTGCTTTTCTTGGTGTGCAATAAAGAATATATCTATCTATCTACCTATAACTAACTATGTGCACGAAGTCGCGGGCAATCCACAAGTCTTCAATAAAGGATTTGTTGAGCTTGTCGGATTGTGCAACGATCGATGCCAGTCTATTGACATTGTAGACGAGCTCATAACAAGTTTTTTTTTTTGTTCTGGCGCTGGAGGCTTGTCCTTTTGCCAATCATATCAAGAAGTATGTTCTGTATTGCCATTTAAACTAACAAGCATCTGGATACTTGAAGTAGTTCAATAACCAACTTCAAAAAAGGAGGAACTTCTCAAATCAATTGTATTTTTTTTTATGTTTGTTACAATAAGAATAATTTTCAGGTTAATATTTCAAATCGATGAAGTGATAATGAATGAAGAAGTGAATGAATGAATGAATTAATGAAAACACTTTATTGTACACCTTACAACTAATAAACAAGGAAATAGTTACAAAAGAAATGAAAAATCGTACATGTAGAATGGATGGTCTTGTCGCTTAAAGAACGATTTCTTCCAGACAAACAGAGTTATAAAAATTACCCCTCTGACGGAATTGCCCCGCTCCACCTTACCTATATGTATGTATATGTGCGAGTAAGTACAAAGTTACAGAATCGAGGACGTCCAAGAACGGACGGAGTTTTAGAATACCAATACTTATTAATAACAATCCTCCAGTTCAAAAGATAAGCAGAAAACTTGAAAGTCCTCTCAGATCGCAATGATATTTCGAAATCCCCTTGAGTCGCTCTGAAGCCTCAGCACGGATAAAACCGATGTGACAATCGTAGCGTATCGTATCGTTTGCGTATCGTACACTGCGCGGTGACGGTACAACGTACAAAAGTCGAGCTGGCGTTAACGCGCAATATGACTCGAATACGTTAGGTTTACGTAACGCGGCGACTGACAGATTACCCCCCAGACATGCTCAACGGCATCGGGATATTCAATTTTATTGAAACTAGGAATGTCATGCGACTTCACATTCAGGATTTTAAAATGAGATGGGCAAATATTTTATAGGTAAATACGATTAACGACCCCCTGATGTCCTCACATCAGTCTACGTGTCCGAACTTGTGCAAACAGTCGTTCCAATTAAAGGCTACTTACAGTTTGGATGAAGTTTGCTAAGATTTATCCAGCAATTAGTAGTTAGCGAGCTGCGGGTTTGTTTACGGTTCTTTCATCAACTGTAATCAAGGGCTAAGGTGTGGCTTAGGCGGTTCTTCGGTTTTGTTTAATTTGTAAGCAAAAATATATAAAAACTGGTTGAAACACTGATCCGGACTCAATCATATATTTTTGTATGAAAATCTGTACCCACTCAAATCTTTGTGCTTGAGTATTTTTGTATCGGCATACGGGCTAGTCTATCCTTGGGTTTTATCCTTCGCTTTTCAGTTCGTGG
This sequence comes from Eulithis prunata, assembly GCA_918843925.1. NCBI lineage: Eukaryota > Metazoa > Arthropoda > Insecta > Lepidoptera > Geometridae > Eulithis > Eulithis prunata. Next base: position 2,176,577 of record OU974007.1, read on the forward strand.
CCGCCGAGAACCATTGTTCCTCATCAGTTATTTCTGCGAGCTACCTATATGGCGTACCTACCCATTGCTATTTCAACTTGTTAATAAAATTCTGAGAGATATTATGTCGGTGACCTTGGTTCTTTTACGGATTTTGTTTGTCCTTTCATAAATGAAACTAATAGAGTCAGGAAAAACATTCTCATTAACAGGAGTGGTAGTAAATAGGGAGCAGAAATATTTACATTTGATACGCAATTTATACAGTCAACACGACCACTAACATGCCGGCTCTATTCATCTTGACAACCCTATTTACACTGAAGTGAACCGTTAGGTTAGTCTGGCATGACCCCATACTGGCCTGTCCCCGATGTAGATTACCAAATAGTATGTATGCGCTAAATACATAAAATGCCGATACTGTGTTCAGGGTTGACCAAAAACGAGTTTTACATTTATTCTCTATGCTGTTTTTTTTTTCGTTATTGGCGTCGCACTCTATGTGCATTTGCCACCTAATCCTGTTGTAAGCTTGGAATAGTTACACCGTGTTTTGTCTTTTGACTAGAGATTCAAATTCGATCAAAACAGACAAAACACGATGTAAACTGTTCCATGAAGGTTCCGAGTTACTGATTTGAACTTGATACTAAACAAACACGTCTCATGCACGCACTATTTGGTCCTGAGAAGGCTCCAAGTAACTCTGGAGCTAGGTTTATTAGGCTGCGTGAATAAGACGAAGACGCAAAAGGTGGTTTACATGTTTATAGAAAAAGCCTATTAATTAAGTATGTATGTATGTGAAATTGTCCCACGCATGAAATAATCCCACGCAAAACCAGTCGATCGGGAAAGCTTGACATTGATGAGGAACATTTTCTAAGGTAATTTCGTGTTCGTAAAACCTAAATGTATAATCTAAACCTAGTTCGAGTTTCGCTCAAGTGTGGCATTTGTGTCTTATGCCACAGAATATAATCATTTTTTATTGAAAAAGACGTCCACAAATAACAATATTAACAAAGTTAGTGTATGACATGTGTCTCGTCATATATTATGCTTGCTACGGTGTGAATGTAGCTCCCTCTTGGGGTCATTATTTATTCTGGAAACATTAGCGCCGTCTACAAGGATTTCGGGATAAACACGTGCAAAATACGCGGAAGCCTTTTCACAACTTAAAGCCTATGAACATTGAATTTCTGCGAAACAGAAATGAAGGTGAATGGAAATGACAATGCTAAATTGGTTACACTGGGGATTTTTTTTTTGTTGGACGATTCCTTTATGTTTTCGTTCTTCTTATTTCTCACTAATTATATGTAGCGAATTCATAACTTGTAAAATAAGTTTTCCAACTTACACTCTTTTTACTATTATGTAGGTACATAATAAAGGATAAATTACAATCAATATTGTTTATCAATTACAGTCAATATTGTATAGCCAGCACGTTGTGTTAGGTTTTTTTTTTTTAAACCCAGCTAATATTCAGTTTGGAAAGATTTTTTTTGCCGGCATTTTTCTAAACTAAGTAGGTAACCTAAATGTTATGTATAAGTTGCTTGTTCCTATACGCTTGCTGTGGTAGGTACCCTGTAATTATGGGAGCACCTTGTTTTATTTCCTTTTAAATGTACTTTAATTTGTGTTGTGTAAACCTGTGCTGGGTATCCATTCTTTAAAAAAAAAAAAACCATAAATTTGACAACGCTAAAAATGCCGCCACTTCCTCAAAAACTGAAATGACAGAGACAGCTAATGTTTTTGGGGTTTAAAAAATGCACCGACAGAATGGACACCAATGTTCAAAATTGCACGACTTCTTTTTCAATAGAAAACCAACTGAAACTGGATTCCTAAAGTAAATAACACGTATGTAATCGGTCTCGCTCAGAAGGTTTCAGTAATTACGCGACTAATCCTGACACCATCAGGGTCGGACGGAGGGTGGTGAGAAGGGGCTTCATTAATCCAAGGTGACTTGACATGGTAGAATTTTTTGTAAAAGTATTTTTCTTGTAGGTTAGCCGTGCGTTTTAATTAATTTTACTCGTTTTAACATAACTTTGTAAGAAAATTGTACCTACCTACCTAACTACCTACTAAGTAGTCTTGTTTGTAAAAAAAATAATATTATGTGGTGGCGGTTTATTATTAATTCGTTCTATTTAAATCATAACCACTATTATGAAATGAAAAATACTTTCAAAAACACAATAGGTTAAAGTATTTTTGTTAGGTACCTATATAAGACAAGTAAGAGAAAGTATACGTATTGATAGAAAACAAATGATGTTTTTTATTATATATCCGATCAGAGATCAGAGATGCTGATCTGATCCGATCGGATCGCCAATAGTTTGTCCTCTATCTATTTAAAAATTTACTAAATAATAAACTTTAACCCCTCAACCCATATCCTGATTACATCTCTGAGATAACTTAACAAGAAATAGAATTGAAAACGACCAACCAACGCCAAAGGCGTTCTAAGATGAACTTAGATTAAAGCTTAGGGAATTCTAAGCCTTAGACCATTAGAAATAAGAGCTAGATTGCAAAAGGATTAGGGTGTTAATAAATTAACGTAGTACCACATGTTAGAGTGGTGCACTAATTTTTTCTTGCAGTAGCGATGGTAAGCCATGTTGGATAAATTTATTTTAAACTAACATCCACCCGCGACTTCGTGTCCCCTTTGATCCTGTTGATTCAAGAACGAACGATACAGTAGTTTCAGCGTGATTAACACATACATCCAAACCTGTAAACTTTGACATTTATAATATTAGTGGGATGGGATGAGGTAGGATGAGATGGGATAGTGGGATGGGATGGGAAGTGGGTTAAGATGTAACGAACTTTGAATGATAAAATACGAAGAAGAAAACTTAGTATTTCCATTACAAGACACTTGATTAAAAACTGAAACTAAGTAACAAAGTAATAGTGGTTTTAAATTACTTACGTTTCTCATAAAAAAGTTAGCTAAGCGACAATAAAGATTCACGTCTGTTCGAGAGCAAAAAACTACCGATGTCATTTAGTAGGATGTTGGTAGAGGTACATGTTTGGACATAAGTAAAGTAGCTTACATAAATAGGTAGGTATATCTTGTAGGTTGTTTGGACAGAACATTCTTACCGGGATAACAATAATGAACCTAATTCATTTGCAATTTCAAAATCTAAAACCCTTCCTGCGTTTATTGGAAGCTTCACCGTTTCCTTCCTTTCTTTTCTAGACAGAATACCAGACCACTTCCGAAAACTCGTCGAGGGGTTAAATGTAGGTACTTACATCAATACCTATAAACAAAAAATCTGTTGTTCCATACATTTTTGCCAAGTAGGTACAAACTGCGTCTTCATAATCCAGCCGTCTTAAATAAATAATTGTAATTTAAGAGAGTAGAACACGTTAACCCACGTACACGTAAGTGAGGTAAATAAGGCCCCAAAGGAATTAACGAAGTCAAGTATTCCACGTAAGTTATGTCAGTGCGGGCAAACGCGGTAAGTTACGGCCCACGTAGGCAGTAAGGACGCATACCGGCCCAAATTAAATATTCTATTGACACGTATACGCAGTATTTCTCGAGTAGGAAGTTAGGCGGCAAGTTATTTTTATTTGAGATGGTGGCGTTAGCGAATTCGTTTGCGTTTGCTACTGTCAAATTTCAAATTATTTTGTTGGATGTTGTTAAGGTTGTGATGGTTGTAGAACACAAAAATGTTGGTTTTGCATGAGATATAAATTTATTCTTTTTTTGCGTGGTACACATTTGCACCAGATCTTCCGAGACTCCATTTTGTTTCTTCTTCTTCTTCTTCTTCTTTTGTTGCTATGGCTGTTCGGTGGCTAGGGCTGCCACGAATTTGCCAATGTCAGTGTTTTTGGGCGTTTACTGGTTTACTAATCTTTTAACAAAAGGCGGAGATCTGAGTAGGTAGGTTAAGAAAAATGACTGGTGTTTGTTTCTTCTTCTTTTTTAGAATACTTTTATTCGTAATTGACATTGACAGCTATAACATTGTTTATGAAATGACGGACAGACTATAAATTTAAATATAAGAAGAAGAAGAAGAGCGTCGCTAACAGATGTCAAGGAAAAGAGGATACCTTCAGCGAATGTCATGTTTCTAGGCACTCATTTGATAATAATAGATAAGAAATGAATATGTAAATGAATAATCTTTTTACCTGACTACGGCGAAACAAAAAGGAGGGTACTTATAATGATTTTTTACTAAAATAATTGCTGCAGGCAATGAAACGCATGAAACACGAATTTACTCCAACAGGCATAGGTAGTTAATTTAATTTGGAAACTCCTCAGGGAAACTCCATTTAAGTGGTGTTGCGATTTCCTCGGTATTCCTCCGGACTCCGCACCCGGTTGAATGTATTGTTTTGTGAGGGGACGACAACGGTTCTCCTCTAAACATCACTGTAGTAAATAACAATTTCAGATGAGAATATATTCTTGTTTCATACTTTTTAGAGCGTGATTTCCAGAAGTCGGGTTTTAGTTTTTGATCTTCATTTTTATTATAATCTGTAGCGTGGACTACGTCACTATTTTTTTGTCGAGTTTTAGTTTTTGATGTTTATTTTTATTATAATCTGTAGCGTGGACTACGTCACTATTTTTTTGTCGAGTTTTTTGCCTTTCTCGAGAGATACGCGTGTGAGCGAGAGCAAGCACTCGCTGCGTGCATACGTGCGAGTGAGAGCTGAAATACTACTCACATAGCGTGCGAGCAAGAGCAAGCACTCGCTGCGGGCAATGAACGATGCGAGTGAGCGAGTTAGTTCTACTAATACTATCGTTGGTCACGCACGTAATTATTGTTTTGATTAAGAAACCTGTTCGAATATAATGTTTTCATAAACTATGGGTGTTGTAAGTCAAAAACTCTCAAGTACAAGTGTATATAATTGATGTGTTGTAAACAGTTTTGTTATCTAAGTAAGTACCTACGTCACCGCAACGCTGCTGCCGCCGCCGCCGTCGTCATCGTCGCTCAGCGCCACAGAAGAAATATCAGTTGGAATACTCGCACCTCTCTGCGTGGCGCGTCAGTTGATCACATTGAACGAAGTATTGATAATTATATAGATACTTATACACCTACTTATTGTTTGTGAAGATTTTAAAAACCCGCCTACTAATGACGACTTCAACAATGCGTAAAAGGATGTGGCTGACAAAACAGGAAACTCTCAGATTCGTAAAAGAATACGTAAAGCACAAGGTATTATTGGTATCCGGCTTTGAAAGCGAGACGAAATCCTATAAAACCATGAGAAACTCGGCTCTATCAACACTTAGTAGGAAGATGAACATCGCAGGCTTTGGGCCTATAGAAGCGTACCAGAAGCTGAGGAATATCAGGTCAACCTACGGGCAAGAGCTGAAGAAAATGAGGAATGCAGCCGCTCGTGGGTCCAAATACGTATCGAATCTTATATGGTTCAAACCCTTGGATAAGGCCTTACAAACACTTAATGAGAAGGACAATCTCTTTGTGAGAACTAGTTATGTAGGTACCTACTTCTTTTGGGTTCCGATCCCGTAGGGTTTCTCCCGTAGGGGTAGGAAGGAAGGAACACTTAATGTGAGACTTTGTCCGTCCGTCCGTCACAACTTTATTTGGTATTTTAGAAACTATTAAAGCTATTGACTTGAAATTGGTTTTAGATCATTATTTTGTTAGCATAAAAAAGTGAAGAAAATCATTTTTATTTAATTTTCATTGTCAATACATCAAGAGGGAAAGGAGGCCTTTGCCCTGCAGTGGGACAGTAGCGGCTGAAAAAAAGAATTCTATCTATGGAGCGAAACATACATATTTTGAAATAAATCCGTGTTATAAAAATACCTGAATTTTACAGGAAGAATACAAAGTTTCTATCTTGCAGCTTTTTTGGAAAAAGTTAAAAAACCAGATACCTACCTATAGGTAGGTACCCATACTGTTTTGGTCCGGAAGCCTCGGTGGGCGACTCTATTCGCACTTGACCGGACTTTTGTTTTCTCTTGCTCATTATCATTTTATCACATTATCCACGTTGCTTTCTTTCAACAATAGTTAGTTATGTAGATGTGTTGAAACGGTGCTCAGGCAAATTTTATGTTGCAGAATATTGAAGCTCAACTTACCAGCACGGTAACGTATCCAACGACTTCAATGCCTAAAGAAGAAAGTACAGACTGTCCAATCAAACTTGAGTTCTTCGAAGAAGGAGAAGAAGAAGATGTTAACGAATCAGAGACAGAAGAATACATTGACGATCATAACAACCCTCCAGAACCAATCATAGTTCATGTTCCCACAATCGCAGAGGTCCAGAATAACGAACTTATTACTGGAATCACAGTCAATGCAAATATCGATAGCAGTAAAGATGCCAATAGTTACATAGCTCCTGATAGAAATGAGTTTGACGTGTTCGCCGAAAGCATTGCGGTTCAGCTGAAGAATATGCCGCTGAAAGATGCTTTGGAAGCTCAAATGTATATACAAAGTTACCTATCAAGTTTAAGATTGAAATCACTACGTGGTTACTGATTTGGTCCTAAGTAACTTTCATAGCAAGAATGAGTAAATCCTGTTCGTGTAAATATGATTTGTTTTTAGAGGAACAAATAAATAGTTTAAATAAGTTAAGAATTCTGACTGTTTTCTTTACCTACCTATAGTTTATGAGCACTTAATTACTAGAAAAATTTTCCAATAGGTACTCATCTATTTCTATTCTTCTCTATATACGAACGAGTATATTTAAAGCTCTTTTGAAGCTGACTGACAATCAACGCCCAACCTAAACTATAAGTCCTAGAGGTATGAAATTTGGAGGGTAGTACCTATCCTTATATAGTGTAAGGGTGCACTAAAGAGTCCAAAATTAGGATGAAAGATTTTAACCAAATAATGCGTATGCTGCTACCACGCGAGTAAAGCCGCGGGCGACAGCTAGTTAAAATATAAGGATGTGCTTTAGTAGCACTTTGATCGATGATGTATAAATTTGTAGTGTGTATTGCCTCAGAAATAAACTACCTACTGCAAGAATTGAACCTACGAGTTCTTTGAGCTAGCAATAGAAGGCTAATAAACAGCTATACTAACCATGCAATAACCAAAACATTACAAAAACGATCCCCCTATGGCAGGTAGGTAACCGTTATAGGTAACATTAACACTAAATACGCCAATAAATAACCAGTGCGGGGTAAAGATGCTATCTAAACGATCCTAAACTGCTGTACAGATTCGGGTAAACATTTTAGTCGTAAACACGAAGGAAATTTTGTGGTTGTTAACAATTTACCCGGCTGAAGTAGATAAAAAACCCTGAAAACATAAATTGAAAATATTCAATAGAACGCAGAATATTGGGATTATTAATTTATTTTTGTTATGTTTTATTTTTATACTCAACCTTGGTCTATTTATTTTTGTTATGTTTTATTTTTATACTCAACCTTGGTCTAGGGTTATTCCCATGGGGTGCTAGGCCGGGTAACCTCCACGCGGTGCACCCTGGAAACACCATGAAACACACCCGCAGAGTACTGTGGACGTGTTTCATGGTGGCCAGTAACCCGGCACGGTGGGCCTCTCCGCGTGTCCCTCTGATAAGCAGAGGGCACTGCGTGATGAGGCAGGGTAGACTTCGGTCTACCCAGGTGGGTCCGGGCCCCCTTGTTTGGTGGCCCGGACGACGGGGGCCTTAGGCCCCCGAGCGGGAAAGAGCGCGCGGGACGACGCGGAACTGTCCCGCGCCGCTCTGACGCATGGTGGCGAATGGCGGGACCGCAGTAGAGCACCGGCCCCGCATAGCAGACATTCGCCACCAGCGGACGGGAACGGCCGAGCCGCTTGCCGTTCCCAGGCCCCACCCTGCAAGGGGAGGGGCGTGCGGGCCCCGCTGTAATGGCGGGCTTCGTCGGCGGGGGACTGGACGTAAAGGCTCTGCCGGTTTCCCAGTCCCCCTCCACTAAGACGACGCAGGAGCGCCGCTGGGTTTTTAGTGGGTATACCGGCCTTTGACCCAGGCCGGGGAGTCCCACATACCCCCCTTCATGCTCTCTAGTGGAGGGGGGATGCGTCATGCATTTTCCCAGCGTCAAAAAAAAAAAAAAAAAAGGGTTATTCCCATGGGGTGCTAGGCCGGGTAACCTCCACGCGGTGCACCCTGGAAACACCATGAAACACGCCCGCAGAGTACTGTGGACGTGTTTCATGGTGGCCAGTAACCCGGCACGGTGGGCCTCTCCGCGTGTCCCTCTGATAAGCAGAGGGCACTGCGTGATGAGGCAGGGTGGACTTCGGTCTACCCAGGTGGGTCCGGGCCCCCTTGTTTGGTGGCCCGGACGTCGGGGGTCTTAGGCCCCCGAGCGGGGAAGAGCGCGCGGGACGACGCGGAACTGTCCCGCGCGCGACGCATGGTGGCGAATGGCGGGACCGCATTAGAGCACCGGCCCCGCATTGCAGACATTCGCCACCAGCGGACGGGAACGGCCGAGCCGCTTGCCGTTCCCAGGCCCCACCCTGCAAGGGGAGGGGCGTGCGGGCCCCGCTGTAATGGCGGGCTTCGTCGGCGGGGGACTGGACGTAAAGGCTCTGCCGGTTTCCCAGTCCCCCCCACTAAGACGACGCAGGAGCGCCGCTGGGTTTTTAGTGGGTATACCGGCCTGACGGGAGGCCGGGGAGTCCCACATACCCCCCTTCATGCTCTCTAGTGGAGGGGGGATGCGTCATGCATTTTCCCAGCGCAAAAAAAAAAAAAAAAAAAAAGGGTTATTCCCATCGTTCCCACCGGCTGGCCCGTTGATGGGCCTAGAGAAGGTTGCGGTGGCATACCTAGTCCTACCTAATCTATCTATCTACCTACTGGGTGTCCCAGAACGGGTTATCCCATCGAGCCCACCAGCGGCCGGCCCACCAGTGGGCCAGATGGGAAAAAAAATTGGTAAAGAAGTATTAGGTAACTATACCAATTCTAAAGTGTAGTTGAATAAAATATGATAGTTCGATCGGTCATACTCAAACCAACCCACTTACTCTCGTGGGAGCCAAGAATAAAATAAAATCTATATTTATTGTCTGTCTTGAATTTCTGATAAAGGTAAGGTAAAAAATAATAGTTCAGTCAGAGTTCTAAAAACTGGTTTTTAATTTTGCGTAAAAAGTTGTGTACCTACAACCGGAAACTTTCAATTTTCTTCACCACCTCAAAATAACCGCAAGAAAACGTCTCAGACGTAGTATTCCACTTCCGGTCGACTGCTACAGCAAATTGTGATCATTTGCATCACAAGGGTCGCGAGTTCACTTCCCGTCTCAAATGCGTTTGCACACTGGCCGATAACGACACTAAGCGATAACATGTTGGCTCGAACAAAAATATCGGTGTCGGCTAATACTTATAATATACAAGTAGGTACTTATTAATATATTTTATTCACAAAGAAAATTACAACTAATACAGTATTTACAATATTTACAAAATACACATGGAACATTTGAGCCATCTACAAACCGTTGCAAACGATTTATGGATAGCTCAACTGGTCCAAATCAGTACCAATCGGAAGCGTGCCCAAGACACTGGCTGCATTGCCGCGCTGAATAGCAATGCTGATACGCCGGCCTAGATAATAATTATCGTATTAACTGATTTGTCATTGATCTAGGAAAACCTCATCGCAAAAGGTTTTCCTAGATCAATGGTACTAATCAATCACAGAAACTGGTTTTGCGAGAGAATAAATAGAAAGCAATAAATCTACTTAGAGATTGAGAAATATTTATTTGGCTCTCAACACAAGTATAGCACAATGAGTTAAGTACACCTGCCCCCATATCGCTAGCTCCGAACTGCTTTCGCTGCCCAGCATAATATCAATTGACGTGGCTACAGATATACGAAAACAAGAAGCTTTTGACGTCAAAAATTACACTATTTAGTTACAGAATGCCTATGATTTAGTATGAAAACAGTTCAGAAAACCTGCCAGGCATGTCTTTATGAGATAACGATTGCCCCACTGTTACTGTGACTTGTAATACAGGTCAACCGTGCCCCATTTCGCAGATCCCGTATAAGTGTCGTATCGGAGGTGTGTGGAAACCACCCATGCGTTTTACCACCCTTGTGTGAATAGGGGGTCTCGCTTGAAGTCTAGATCTAAATGAAATGCCTTTGTGAGACTGTTTCAGACTGCGGGATTGGAATGGTGAAACTTGGAGTTCCCTGATTTTGTGTCATGCGATTCGGCTGACGGATTCCGGATATACCTAAGCAAATCCAATGAGGATGTGCCCTGTGATGCATTGCACGTGCCCGTCACTCTGAGAAAGAATAGTTTGCAAATCTGAGAAGAATAGTTTGCAAATCTAGAGGCGCTTACCGGATTTTCGTACAAAATATCTCGCAAATCTTCTCGCTTCTCGATATGGGTTTTGATCAACCAAACAAAATTCAGACTACGGGCTCTGTTGAGCATAAGTACCGTTGCATAAAAAGACCACCAGCATTTTACAATTTAGAAAACATCTGCCCCGTAAAAAAATCGTAAGCTCGGAACTGCTTTCGCTGCCCAGCATTATCAAGCGACGTGGCTACAGATATACGAAAACAAGAAGCTTTAAAAAAAACGCGCTAATATCACTATTTAGTCACAGAATTAGTCGTAGATTTAGTATGAAAACAGTTCAGCAAAATGATAACGATTGCCCCCCTGAAGACTAAGTCATCTATCTAGATAAAAAAAGTTGTTATCTATATAATATGGTGTCCGTTTAGTTTTGAATAGGGAAAACCGTTTTACATGAATTCGTTTTCACTAAGCCTCGTTTCTACCATTGATTTTTTGACAATAAGTACCTTTTGTTGTGCCCTGTACCTACTTTATATGGGTAAAGCCGCTTACCAAATTCTAGGTAATGAAATTCTGTAACATCTATGTAAGTACAACTTTTATATTTCGAGTTGTTTTGAAGATGCAAAATTGCAAAGGCCGGACATAATAATATACGTTTTTTTATTTAACCTAAATCGTCCCACTGCTTGGCTAAGGTCTCCCGCAAAGACTTCCAATGTTCTCAGTCCCGAGCTTCCTCCCACCATCTTCTTTCGAAGGCGTCTAGTTCGTCGCGCCAACACTTTCTCGGCCGACCGTCAGGGACCCAAGGTGTGGAGATAGATGGTCGTCCATGTGATGTTTGTTACAGTCAAATTGTTGTTGTAAATACAGTCAAATCTAGTATTTTTTATGAACAACATAGGTACTTACCTCTATTAATGTTTATACTTAGCACTCACAAATAATTATTTATGTAGGGTTGCTTGAGGTCACAAATGAAAAATCCTGTCGAACCTCAAATAATTTCTATAATGCTGGCAGTATTATTGGTTTAATCTGAGGCAGACTCGGGCCATTCGTAATTCCCTTCATTTAATATTTTATCTTTGCAATTTTATTATCCCGCATAAAAGACTTAAATGGATTTGGAGGAGTATAGTGATTTTACTGAAAGGAAATTCAATCAAGCACTTTGAATTTTGGGACAAACTTGAGCATTTAGGTCACAATATCAGTAAAGGAGATCATTCAAATCCATGCATTTAGAGGCTGAATCTAAAAATGTCCGTTAAACAAAAATAATAAGTTTATTTTTGGAACTATAGCCTATTAAAATTTATTTTACAAACTATTATGTATCCTAAGTAGCCTATGTCCTTTCTTAGGTTCTAGACTATCTGTGTACTAGATTTCATTTAAATCGGTTCAGTAGTTTTGGCGTGAAAGCGCGATAGACAGACAGAGTTACTTTCTCATTTATAATATTAGTTAGGATAAAACTATTGTAAATTTACTTTTAGAGTAGCCAGTTTCCACCAAAAACTTTAACAAAGGGTATAGGAAAGCTCTAAACTCAGTTAAATAACTACCAGGTCCTAAATTATAATACTAACATCTGCTATTAAGTGGGCCCAAGCAACCCTATTAGCAGTTAATGAATAGATTTTACACTAATGAATAGATTTAAGGTGAATAACTCTTACTTCGTTAGTGGTTCGCGGTTTCACCGCAAAGTTTAATATGTAGAGAACCCAGTCACTGATTCATTTCGGCAGATTAGATGACTTCTATTAGGTTGGAATACGGTCTATTATTTTATAGCATTTTTTTTATTTTTTGGGTATCAATGTTGTCCAACCAGGAAACACTACACTGTTAACCGATTTACAATATTGAAAATGTATTATTAATAACTGTTGTTATTTCAATAAATTTCATTTTATTTCATTTAATTTCATCATAATGCCCGTTCCAGTCCTTATTACCAATAGTAGTTACAATCATTTTTCATTAAGTAAAATATAAATATTATGAAGAATCTATGGTCAAAACAATTATGTTGCAAAAGAGATTTCTAATTGAGATTTATTGATTTTTAGTATTTTGGTAATTTGACTCTACGGGCAGACCTACTTCCTAACCCTAATAAAAATGTATTCAGGAAAAAAAAACAACCACAAAAGATAAAGTGCTTTTAATTACATTACAGAATTTATACAGACTCCGCCAAATACATACAAAAACATTAACAATTTCTGAAGAAATCAAATCAATCACAATCTACCCACCTACTCTACTGTTACATTAGAAGCCATTAATTGACGACACTATGACAGGCAGTGAGTATGTGCGACAAAAAATAACAGCTATTTTTAGGTCCAGCGCAAATGTAGAAACTTTTGTTGCCGACGCGGGCAACTATCACGGAAAAATAATGAAACAACGCACGAAAGAGAAACTAGCGGATCTAGGGGGGCTAGAGGGCTCAAGGCCCCCCAAAAGCTTTGCCTCTAGTCATGGGTGGGCTAGGATTTGTCAGGGAAACCCTAAATAGCTGGTTTCTTACCATAACTGGCCACTGCAATAACTTTTGTGCATCAATACAATATGTAGATAAGTACGAATTGTTTTACTCGTACATATTGGCGTCAGCATTCTTTACAACTGTACCTAGATTCTTCTATTTTCACAACAGCTTTGTACATGTCAGCTCTTTGTCTACGGCCACTTAAGTTTCAAACTAACATGAGCTTTCATCTATGACCCACTTTTGGCATAAGTGTAAATCCTGTGTCGGCAACAAAAAGTTTCTATGTTTGCGCAGCGCCTTACAAGTATTAAGACTAGTATTTTTATCAATATCAGTCCTTACTTAACACCTAAACTAATGGGTCATCTAGGTCGGGTTATGGTTTGTTTTACTATTGATGTATCTAAACAATAAATAAGGTATCTTAAAGCTACTGTCATCCACTGACTAATGATATAAAGCCGAAAACAAATTATAAGACGCGACTTAGAATCGCGGTTTTCGACGATTTGTCTGTCAATTTTTTTCTATGTATCTAGCTCTACTAGACGTCGTCAGCTTAAATTTATTAGACGTCTGGCTCAAAGTCGCGACTGCGTTCTATAGTTAACCCGTAGTTTGTACTAACAAAGGGCCAATTGAACTAGTCATTCGGTACCAGATTGATCCTTCAGACCTTATAAAGGGTGTTGGGTGCAAGTTACATAAGGTCAATAGCGTAGGAAAATAGGATCGTCCTATATTCAGCAGAACAGTTGGACATCCTGGCGGAAATAATGTTAATGAGCTGTTTTTGACGATCGATAATCGCGACTTAAAATCGTGTCCGATAATTTGGTTCAGCTTGAAAGACCCGCCTTGATGACCGATGCTTTCAAAGTTCAAACCAATTAGGAAGTTACACACCGATGTTCGACTTTCTTTAATGATGTCACAGATAAATTGGTAATACGTAATTTTTTTTGTTCTTCATATCACAAAATAAGAGCTTTTTATATTCTGAGACTATTGAGACTCATTAGGTATATATAAAGAAGTTATTTCTGTAAAATTATTGTAACTAAAAACCGTAAATTTTAAGAAACAAGTAATAAATTAGTATTTACAAGAGTTTTCTTTTACAAGAGCATACTTTTCATAATAAAAACGCCGTTTTATTCAATAAAAATGTTTAACCCGTAGTTCGACGCTGGTACTAAAAGTACCGCTGTAATTACTTGGAGTTCAAAGGTCGGTGTGCATCTTTCCGTGTTGGCGGGTACGTTAGACCGCGTTGCCAGCGTGCACTCCGTTCACGCTGAGCGGGATCGTGTTGAACTCATCTTCCAGGTCCTCGTGTTTTCTGCGAGGACAAATTAATGATCATTTTAAAGAAGTGCTTGAATTTTGCAGACTTTGCCTGCTGAACGTTTAGGGTTAAATATGTACGTACAGACTAGCGCTGCACCAGTCATATCCCGTAATTAAATTAAATTATTATAGACTGATGGTCTATCTTATAAAAAGTTAGAGTAGACATGATGTTTTGTTTATCATACGTAATCAGGACATAATGTCAACTCTTAACTTTTTACAAGATAGGGGGTGATTCCACAGCGAAATTCTGGTTTATGTATATGTCCCGACACGGTTTTATAGCTCTGACTTTAAAGAGGAAGTGGGTTTGTTTTGCACAGCCAAAAGTTACTCTATTTCTGCACATTCAAGGCCCAGAGCTATTAAACAGTGTCGAAACCAATAAGATAAAGTGGTTTGGATGGAGATTCAAAATCGTGCTTCCTGGAAATCAATGAAGAGGTGACCCAGCTGTGGGCTTCACCAGGCAGTGACGATGTAGAAAATAAGTACCTAGGTACTCATATTACGAGAAGCCCGAGTCATACTTTCGAGTCTACTAGTTTAGCCATACTAAGTTTTTGATCCTTTAGTCTGAGCAATGGCGTGACGCAAGTATCTCTATAAGAGGCTGATGAATATCTAGTTTTTTTTTAAAGTTAAATTGTTCTAGTAGATAAAAGTTTGTTGGCAACACAAATAGGGGAAATAGAGAAGGAAATATAAGGTCCGTATGCTGATTTACCTACTGCTCAAACACTGATTCGGGCTCAAAACTTTTTTTGAAACTTTCTACTTAAATCTATGCTTGAGCTCATATAATACTGGCATGAGTAAAGATTTCAATATCGGCATACGGGCCTTAAGGTTTGAATATATGAGACACCTATACATACTAACCAAGTTCGTTACATTTCTCAATACCGACTAAACAAAATACCTATATTATATAGCTCTACATTTAAGTCTTTGAATGTCTAAATCTACGCGCTGTACGGAAATAAACCAATTACTCTAATTAAATGTAAATTACCTTTAACATTAATTATCCGAAATGAAATCCCTACAAAGAGCGGGGTAAATTTAAGTGTATTATCTGAGATTTAGATAAATAAAACCTTCTTTTAGAAATCGGATTAATCCAAAACACTTTGAATGTTAAAAAGTACCTAGATACCTTTGTTAAAGTTAAATCCCCTATAATTTATAGGCTTAGGGCTTAGGTATTTTTATATTGCTAGATGCGTTGCTCATAAATTAGAAATGGCAAGAGAAAAGTAAGGTGATTACCTGAATTTTACAGTAATAACACACCTACGTCACTAGAGCTACTGTTCGAGTGTATATCTATCACTTTCTAGGGGATGGGTTACTTTACACTACTCTCTTTTTCGCATATTGTGTTGATAGGTATAGATAAAATAATATTGGCACATTTATTAGTGCAAATGTAGGCATGTCACGCGCCTGCTTCTAAAATATCGTTCGCTAGAGGTACTTACTTCCAAAGTGAACGGATATGTGAGTCCACTAAAGTAAGAACAAACCTACCCTAGTTCTCAAAGTGTAGGTAATCCCTTCTCAAAGTGTAATCAGTGAAATTGAATCACGTACACATCAAACGGGGCAGTGTTCCGTGGCCCAAACACATAATGCTAAAAAAATATTGATATCTGTTTGTGTGAGGGTAAATTTTCCTTCAAAGCATTGCTAACTGAACCAATTTTGCTTATTGTATGAAAAATACCCAACATGATCGATTTTTTAATTAAAAAAATATTGAACTTTTATATAGTCTACTTATTTGAGTCTATAAAAAAACTATTGACGGCTGAGACTATAAACTCAAAATAATAAAATAACCTACTGATATTTTTCTATGATATTTACTACTTCTAAATAAACTACGAATATTACGTATAAATTAATCAAAATATTTTAACCGGTTTAGGCAAGTCATAGAATTTTGTAAAACCATTGTTTGAATGCCCCTTCTGCAGGCGGAGATTCTACACCGGCCCTATTCAAAGAAAATAGGATTTGGTAAGTTGGTTCTATTCAAAGAAAGTAAGGATTAAGTTCGCCCTAGGACACCTAAAGCCTATAACACGGTCCTAAAACTTTGATCACACAAAGGGTGGTAGATAAGAAAGTAAACTTTGTAACTATGTCTTCGCGTGTCATAAACGGTGAAGGTCGAAGTAGTAAAGAGGTTTAGCATAGTGCCTTTCAAGAACATTCTACCACGTAGAAGATAAAAAGAACACGAAAACTGCGAAAGTTGTTTTATGTTTATATGTACTTGGCATTATTATGTCCGTATACATTATATTTACTGCTCAAGCACTGATCCGGACTCAAGTATAGTGCCTTCTGGTAAGATCGGCGTAATCGTAAGTCCGGATGCTAAGCAATTCGGCGATATTTTTAAATGATAATTGCTTAGTTACGTGATTTATCCGGACTTAATATTACGCCGATCTTACCAGAAAGCACCTTATACTTTTTAACCAACTTAAAAAAAGAGGAGGTTCTCAATTTGATTATACTTTTTTTCGTATGTAAAGTTTTTTCAAAATCGGTTCAGTAATTTGGCAGATAAATAAGAATAACTGAAAAAAACTGCTTTCATCGAATAACTCAAGTACTTACAGATTCATCACTTTCGATAAAAAAGTCAATGAAAAATGTCGACCAAAATTGATCATTTTGTCCGTGAAATGAGCCTTGGGGTGCGTGGAAATTAATTAAGGGTGTGGAGTGGATATCAATTACTTTCGGGTGCTGTCTTACCACATCACGTCAATCTGTCTTAGGTATGATGGTCAACCAGTACCGATTGTGTTTTTTCACACATCGCAGAGGGTTTTTTTCTTCTTAAATTCACTGTTTTAGTTATTTTTATTATTATTGTTAATCTATGTCTATGTCTTTTTATTAACATCTAATAGAGCAACTTTTGACTTCAATCTCACCTGATGGTAAGCGACGATGAAGCCGACGATTGAGTAAGACGGTCTAGAAGACACTTATTCAGTCTTGCCTTGAAGACATTCTGATTATAGTAATCAGAAGAGAAAATAAAAAGGAGGGGTGAGATGATGGGAAATATCGATCAAAAGTCACAGCAAAAAGGAGGGTTAAGATTTTGACCGGATATATGTTTGTATATTTACCTATGTATATTTGATGTATATTTGTTAGCTCATAACTCCTAAACTACTTATCATAATCTGACAAAATGAGGTTTCGTTGGAAGAGTCTTGACGGTCCGCTGGTATTTAATGTGACGTCACAATAAATACAATATGGCGCCCTCTAGAGGACAGAGTCATAAACTAATTTGTGTAGTGTAGCAGCACCCAGTTTTACCTGGTTTTTACCATCTATGAGTCTACGTATACAAGCTCGGCGCAACTCCTCTTATACAAAGTGTGTCTTTAAACTTCAAACCACGTTCAAACTAATATTTTATCGTTGCCTGCACCAAGCCATGTTCTTTAAACTAGTCCCAATAACACACAGTTCACAAATCATCGCTAATGCTCGCATCCTGTGGTCAATTTACACATAACTGACCACCTGCTCCACTACACTGGAATACCAACCTTATTTCCAGCACTTTAGAGTGCATTCATCAGTCTTTATAATTTCTAGACTGTGTATGCAGTATTTGTATTGGAAAATAGCCTTTAGGATGGTCGTGGTAAGGTCTATGTGGACTACCACTGGCATGTAACTAAGTGGTCAAAGACGCTTTTGATGTTTAATTCAAACAGCCGATGGAAGGTAAACAGGTAAGCAAAGATGCTCCTTAGCCAGGATCATTATAAACCTTATCTTAGTAGATGAAAGGTACAAATTGCGAAACTGCGCTTACTTTTTATGGCAATTTTTTTAGCGAGTTGTCAGGTCAAAATTAAGTTTAAAAAAACTCTACTTTTAAGAACACTTTCAAGAAAGCTTTCCCAAAATTATTAAAGAGAATAAATATTTTTAAGTTTTTTGACGAAAAGGAACATAGGTACCTACATGAATCGGATGTTCATCACGTGCATCACCGTCAAGTATCCCCTTGACACTATAATCCCCACTGCTACGTCGTAGCAGTGGAGATTTCTGAAAAAAAAAATGAAATCCCCACTGGTCGGGATTTCTTAGTGGGGATTTCTAGAATATATCACTATATTGGAATATCCTGTATAAAAAACTCAAGTGCAAATCTTTCCTGAACAAAATACTACATAGATTTTAGATATTTCCAAAGAGAACTTTCAGAAAAGCGGCAAACACCCTTAGGGCATTTGGTTTAACAACGGATTTGTTCACAAAAGCGAAAAGTATTATTTTATCCTTTTCATTCGACACTTTCACCCCTTTACAAAGGGCTCGGGGCATAGCTTCCTAACACAAGGTCTTTGGGGGGTTCTAGTACTCTCTTTAACATGAGTGATGTGAATTTCAAGTTACTTACCTAATCAAAGCCTGCTATTTTAGGGTTCCAAAGTCTTACAAGCAACCCTTATAGTTTCGTCCGTCTGTTAGCCCGTCGGATATGTTCACATTGATATTTTGCAATGTTATACATACAAGGGTCGCCTACAGTCTGAAATTTTCTTCAGCGAATATGAATACGTAGCGTGCAAACACTGATTTAGTCTCAAAATCCGCTTTAAGTTTTCCCCTGGTGGATGACATGACACAGTGGCGCGTTTTGGAAGGGATCTAGCATCCAGCAGTCGACTGATATAGTTTGATGATGATGATAATGGTACTACGAATTTCACAACTAACAATTAGGTTATAGTACAAGTTATAGACAGTATTATTGTAGAGCAAAGTTTAAACTGAAGGTGATTGCTCAAACATTTTAGCATATTTGAATCCCAAACTAACCTAGAATCTGCATTCTATACAATTTGCAAGTCTAGTTCCATTCTAAATGCATAATATAAGTACGTTATAGTACCTATAGGTACCTACTGAACACTGAACATTGAAAATCTAAATTACTAATGAGTGTTACTTTTTTTTCTTATTAAAATAGTAAAGTAGGGATGTGAAAACGCGTGTGTATATTAGCCCGGTAATATTATCGGCATTAATAAGTAAGACGATTAGGTATACCAGCATTTCTATAGCTTCCGAAACAGAAACTACTAAATTTTCACGAAATTTTCAAAATATGTAGGTACCCATCACTACTATACTTTTCAATGGGTTTTCTTATTATTAGAAAATTTAGAAACCGTGACGCAGCAAATACCAGATCAGTATTTGCAGATTATACAAACACAAGAGTCAAACCTGCTCCGGATGTTCTAAAAAATGCTATAGAAAGCCACGCAAGTAGGTATTGTCAACAGAAACATTTTCTCTCAGAAGAAGATCTATCTCTGTCCACTCAAGGATTAAATTCCTGATAACAGATCACACGGCTAGTTCAGCGTGACGACGTAGTGGTCTGCGACCCTATATGATTACATGCTCTCCTTGTTGGCGTACCATCCTGGTAGAAGTGTTTGTTTGGGATTTTTTTGTTTGGTATCCGGTTCGACGCAACGAAGAAAGAAGTTTATTTAGCAATCTGAGATTTTTATAGAGTTCTGGTTATTTTGTGCATTTGTAACGTGTTTAGTAATTGTAAGTGTGAAGTGTAATTTACCAACCCAACCTTCCTATAAATGAGACTAGGGCGCAAAATTTGTATGTACTATTGATTGTAATCTGTGATGTCTGTTATAAATAAATAAATAATATTAATGAAAAATAACGACATAGTTTGGAAACTTTAATCTTGTTCAACATTTATTCATCGACTTTTTCGACTTTTTTAGACTTACTCATATTTAAATCACGACTTGTAAAGAAAATAATTTGTATACATGTCTGTATACAATTTGTTAAAGAAAGATAAAGATTATGTATATGTATACATATAGAGTCATAGTTCAGCGCTCTATTGCATTAAATATTATGTAGGTGAGATATGTATCCATATGGATATATAGTTTAGCTCTCTATTGTATGAAAGGCGCTTATCCTGTCACCATGGCTCGCTGGCTCCAATAGGGATCGGAAACATTGATCCAACAACGAGACAATAACGGTACAATAACTATACGACACAAAGAGGATGAGAAACAATCATATTGTTTTATTGTGATGAAAATAATATGTAACAGTTTACTTGGTAACTTAACTAGGTGATGTTTTTGTTAGTTTGTTTCAGCATCTAAACTACCACAGTATTTAAGAAAGTGGAAAACCCTACCTAATAAAATTAAGGACTAAATAATCAAGCTCAAATTACCAGGTTTCAATATTTTGAGTAGTAAAGTTGACAATGTTGAAATTCTACAGTCGCTGGAGAATAAAAAGCTAATTAAAATGTATGGGGATGAGAATTCACAAAATGAAAACAAGTAGAGTCAGCGCCTTCCTCCACACCAAAAGCAATCCAAGGCATTATCCCTAAATCTTATCTTATCCTATAATCTTATTCTTAGGCTTTATCGCCAAAAGCAATGGTAATGGAGTTAAAAAATGGACATCATTTTTAATCATTACCCAAATAATTTCTACAACTGAAATAAAAGATAACAGCTAGTTTTAAATTTAAATTAAAAGTTGAATTTACTAATATTGTAAAATTGAGCAAAGTTTTTGTTCACTTGGCGATTACCATAGCACTTGGCAAAAATATTGCAGATTAAAATAGGGCTAAATTCCACGACATAGATAAACCGAAAATAATTTATTTATTTATAAGTTTAAAAACTTGAATAAACCGACTTCAATTTGATACAGCTTCATCATCGCGATGATGATGATGACGGTAGCTCATTGGGTTTGTTTTATTGATCATAAAGATCATTGAAAGGTCACAGGAAAGCAAAATACGCAATGTCGTGTACGTGGATAACGTGTTTTTTCAATTATTCTTATTTAACTGCCAAACTACTAAATCAATTTTGATAAAAAAAATACGGGATCAATCTGGAAGTACCCTTTCACATGAAAAAGAGAATTTTAAAAATCTGTTCATAACGGAATGATTAGGCGACAAACATAACAAAATACAACCGAATTGAAAACCTCCTTCTTTTTTGAAGTCTGTAAATAATAGAGATGATTCTAAAGAACTTGAATATTTACCGTTTCCTGTACTTGTAGATGATGAGCACGATGAACGCGTTGCCGATGAAGAGCGCTGCTATCAACAGTGAGGGGATCACGATATCTGCAACAAAAGAAGCAAGATACTTAAATATGCATTTCGTAAAGCATACACCAAACCCACATGAGCTAAGAAACTTCAACCCTAAGAAAATCCTTCAGTTTCTTGCAGCTGCAGGGTTTAGTGAACTATGAACGCCCCGAGTAGGGACGAGAACTATACCAGTGGCGATCACAATAGGCCATCTAGGCCGCAGTGATATCATTGCCGTAAAAAGCTAATAAAAAAAAAGTTGCTTAAGTACGAGGTTTATATAATCTGTTCCCTGTAGCTAGCAGTTACAGAGTACCTTCAAACTCTTCAGAGGTCTTGAAAACATTAACAAAATTGAAACGTAAGAATTAATCAAGTTGTGATCTTGAGGATCTAAACTACGAGTATATAAAGTGTTTCTTCTTCCTCAGCTTCTTGATTGACTTCGGTTTGGTGTTTTGAGGATTCCGTGGCATATTTATATTACCTAACGATAGTTTACTGCAATTATAAATAGGTACCTAAGTAATGTAATAGTAGGTACGTACCTACCAACATTTTAAGCTTCAATAAATTCTGTCATATCTTTAGAATAAACTTTTGTTTCGCTTGTAGAAACTTCCTTAATCTACTCGTAGGTATCTACTTCTTCAATCAGAAAAGCAAGCAAAATATTCCAGAATTTTACGCAGAAATCCACAGAAATCGCTGAAGAAGATTTTGTCTGGATGTCAAAGAGAATGCAAAAAACTGGATGTCACTACAACTTACGTCAGGTGGATTGTAAAATGTCAACTTCAACACCTTCGTTTATGCCATCGTTTATGCGTTTATGGCAAGGAATTAGGGGTTTATGACTTCTTTGACTGCAAATGCAAAAATCAGTTCCTTGCTTCCTTGTTTGTAAACTGACTTTTTCTCTACAATATGACAGATAATGAGTTGTTTTTGTTTATCGTATAATTCAGCCTTGAAACCCTTGAAATTATATAACAAATAGTCAGTGGGTAGTACTCATCCGCACTGTGATAAACATATTATTATCTAATCGCTTGAGTTCATTGAGGTTAAATATTCTGAGATAGCACATACGAAATTTTTAGAATATTTTAACAGCTTGACGAACTGTTGGCCAAAATTACTAGCTATAACTAGGTATACGTATATCTAATAATGATTATTCTAGCAGTAAAACCATTTCGAAGCAAAATAATCTTCAATCCGCTGTACTTGAAATATTACTTAGAAAAGCAAAAATATCTTCCGAACTACGATTTTAGGTTTCCCAACTTCGTGCCAACTTCGACTGAAAATGAATTGTCGGGCTACCAAACTGCTCAGACAATGGTTTATGCAAATTGCAGCAAGACCAGCCTTCAAATAATCGCGGACTATTAAAACTTGAAACGGTTGAATTTAGGAGGTACAATTTGTAAAGACCCTGGCTAAAGTAAGACGTCTGATGTCGGTACTTTTAATTTACGCGCATCCCAGTAGTGATTAGAATCGAGCTAGAACTACGGATTGTCATCTTCGGTCAGATAATCTTAAATATTTCGGGATGACCTAAAACCTAACACCAACATCTTGATGTCTCAGTTTTAGTAATCAATATATATAAAACTCTTTTGAAGCTGACAGAGAATCAACGCACAGCCTAAACTATAAGTCCTAGAGGTATGAAATTTGGAGGGTAGTATCCTTATATAGTGTAGGGGTGCACTAAGAAAGGAATTTTGAAACGTCACATTCTAAAGGGTAAAACGCGAGCAACGCCGCGGGCGACGGCTAGTGACACATAAGGCTCCTCACTGGACGTGTCGCTCTATAAAGTAAATACATAGACTAAAGCACTAAAGCAACCGCTTGACACCATATTGAAAAGATTGAAAATGTGGAAGCGTGCTCTAACTTTATCCTGTGTGCCGACAGCCAAACGCTTACCTATTTTTTTTATAAAACCTTTATCATTCTACATACATAGTAAAAGCTCTGCTTAGTTTGGGTCTACAGAGCGTTGTGTAGTACATATATATGTCCATGAATATTTATTTATGAACTCACCGACAATCATATTGGGCTTGTCCTGCGTCATGGTGACGTTGTTTCCTGGACTGTCCGAAACGGTACCGTTCCTGGCGGCTTCCTTAGCCGCCTCTTCTGCAAACAAACAACAAGAGATTAATACATACAGTCGTTATTACTGCTAGGTCTAGTGGACCTTAATCTGGCTAAGCACGGGTTACGCGAACACGAAAACCTTGTATCGAAGTCGATTACATTGTCTTGATAGTTAGATAGACAAACTCTTTATTGTACAAAACAAACAGTATATACAAGAGCGGCCTTATCGCTAAAAGCGTTATTCGTTATTCGGAGTTGGTTAAAACCGGCCATTGAGTAAGCAAATAGGCCCACTTATACTAATCCAATGACGATTTTCTTATTTAATTACAGGAAATATGATAAAATAATCTCGAAAATGTAATTTTCGAACTTAAAATATTAACTTTCCGGCGCCTTTACCGAGATCCGTTACATTTTAAATCACAAAGCAACCCGATAGCGATCCCTCGGCCTCAATTCATTATTAACAACTGAAGAATAAATAATTTTCCTTGTAACTCCACACCTAATTTATTTATAACAGTATTATGTCAATAGTAGGTAGCTTTACCTACTTACCTCCACAAAATATATTAATCCAAGTTTCTGGGTCAGAAACCTGATACGTGTACGTGTCGCTGAGTCCTTGAGAACACAGATTATAGTCAGTACCTACCAGAAATTGATCTCTGTTCAGAATTTCTAACCCTGTTCATATTTTTATACTATAATGCTACTTTTATGATAGGAGTTTACTTCTTATGTACAATATTCTGTGTTATTTCTGTTATACCTACCTAAATTCTTTTATTCCAATTGCCAATATCTAGCAAAATTTTTTTATGAAATTTTCATCACCGCTTACTGACAGTAAACTCACTAGGTAGAGACCTTTGGACCTACAGATAACTCGGGCAGATAATGATATCGTGGAAAAAGAAAACTATTGCACAGATAATTTTTTATAATACTATAGAATACTCCTATGAATGAGAAAACTATACGTAGGTACAATATAGTATTTCTATTAATTTATTTATTCATTCATTAAATCATTGATTCATTATACAATTTTTGGGAGATAATATGTTTCAGTCGCCAAGTCCTACGAGGAGTGTACTTCAACGAAGTCTATGAAACAAGTAGGTAAAAGTAGAGTCTCATTAATTTCGTAGTAACCAGGTACCTACCGAAATGGTATTGAGTCAAAGTAAGTACCTATCGATACTTTCATAATTACATCTAATTCTACTCTGCATGATAAAAACAAAAAAAATCGCGAAAGGTTTGTTCGAAGTAGTTTAGTTATTTTTGCTAAGAGGTAGATTCGCAGTAGATTAGATATATAAAATAATTACCTAAGTAATAATAAATAAGTTGTTTTAGGCTATTTCTAGCAGAATATTTTATTTTACCTATAAAAACGGGCAAAACTGTGACGGCCAAGATGACTTCTATTTTAGGTGCTTAGGCACTTCACTTCAAGTCTGTGATTTGTGAAAAGCAAGGCCGATTTGTCGAAAATGTACCAAGTACAAATATTCGAAAAGCTTTCTCCGGAAATTCGTCAAAGTTATGAAGTAACAAGTTGGTTTGGTTTATGGAAAATCAAAGATAAACAAATCGAATTCGCGGAAATGGAGTAAATTGGGAGGCAAGAGTAGGTTAGGTTATTCTGGAGATCTACAATAAACGAAGTGACTATTCGTATTGATATTTTTGCGTTACACTGCGGAGTAACTCGGTAAATATTTGTGGCAGCCGCGTACACGCTCAAGACTGCAGCACAGTGTATCTCAAATATCACTAGGTTATCTCCGATTATCGTTTTGCAAGGTTCTGGAGTAGACCTCCCGAGGACTCAGTCTTAGGCCTTTACATCTTCTATTGAAGATGACTTGTACAGCGTCAGGAAGAAACCTATGCGGGACACTATGTAGTGCCCGGGACAATGTTTAGATGGAGTAGGCTTGCCCAGCACCTATACCATCCTTTCAGCCTAGTTAGCCAAGAGAGCTCAGTAGGTACCTACGTAACAATTAATCACATCGAGGTTGTGGCAAAAGTGTTCGTAAAGGCTGGTCACCAAGTTTCCTGACGTGAGTATCTAGGACGAGTGAAGCCCTATACTATATACTAAGCCTGCTGTACTCGGAAAGTCGGAACCTTGAAGCCACCACTCACCCCTCGCGTGGTGAATTAAAAGTTGATTCTGTATGTTTAAGTAAAGTCAACCGGCATATTATTTAACTGTAGGTATGCTAAGTACCTATTTATTAGGCTAGCTGTGCTCTGGTAACTTTTTTAATTATGTCCCATCGATCAGTCATTATAGCGTCCCGCTTATAGACACATGGATCTAAAAGTGGCCCCGAGGCGTAATTTTCATTAGATGCAATTTTGAACCCAAGCCTTCGGTTGCTACCACTAGACCACCAGAATTTTCTATAATTTAATAAATGTAATTAAGCTACTAATAAAAAAACAGATCTTATATATTACATTTTAGAAACCTATTCTGAGAAATGAAGTTTTAGGAATTGTTTAAACTTCTAAGTTAGCTCGCAACCATTGTGAGCAAGACCTAAGTGACCAGGGACTTCAACAATTCTACCGCCCCGCAACAGTCCCAAGGGGTTAAACGCAAAGAAACTCAAATAAATAGCTTGTAGGTATTGTAACTCGTATTCCCGAAGCAAATCTACGCGTGTGCTCACTGGAGTGTTACGAAAATATGCAGAACCCTGTTGGGTAACCACGTTGAACTTGAACATCAATAGAAGGGTTAACACAACATCCTTTCCAATAGTTCAAATAAAAACCTTTTTGCAGAGTTACGTGCGTTTTATACAGGGTGGTCGAAAATATTTATTGTCCTTATTTACCTAAATTATAGGGATACTACCATACAGGGTGGGGATGTTTAATCGCCACTAAATTAAAACACGTGCCGTCATATTCGTTATTTTTAAGATAATTATCGCCGAATACAAGCCACGCGGTATATACCCATTACTCTTGCAGCGTATGCTGATGCACAAAAAACACAATATATCATTTTCATTGAAAAAACCTACGCAAATGTCTCAGTTTTTTGAGCCTACGCGATTTACAGTGAAAGAAAGTATATACACAGTTGATATAATGTTCTTTACATAAAGCCATAACTTCAAAACTATAACCGATTATAACCCGTATCATAAACTCAGAATAGTTTTATAGTTCCCCAGCGTTCCTAAGAGCCCTTCAAGGGGTGACCAAAGAGATAATTCAGTTCACAGAGCCGAAACAACGCCCAACTAATGTGACGTATGACTCTCAGGGGAGGTAGGGCTGGCGCGTCTTTGAAATGTCATCGATAAACTTAGCGCGAGGTGGCATGATAAAGTATGCTGTCAGGGATATGACAAGGCTGATAAAGGCACTAAGGCCCGTATACTGGAAAAAAAAATTGTGTGCTCAAGCATAGATTTGAGTAGGTACAGATTTTCTTATATAAAAAAAAAAAAAATAACTATTCTAAAGTCCGGATCAGCCATTGAGCAGTAAATCAGCATTCGTGTCTATGAGTAAATGCCTACAAGCTCAAGTGCCATGTAAATGAACAATTATTATTAGTTTGTTCCGTTTGTTCTCAATATAAGAAATAGACGTAATTGTACTGACTATTATGATTTTTACCCAACTACGCAGAGCAAGAGAACGGTTGTGAGTTTAACCCACAGTAGAGA
Organism: Eulithis prunata; assembly: GCA_918843925.1. Lineage (NCBI taxonomy): Eukaryota > Metazoa > Arthropoda > Insecta > Lepidoptera > Geometridae > Eulithis > Eulithis prunata. Next base: position 2,203,858 of record OU974007.1, read on the forward strand.
AGAGATGCAGATAATGGAAATTGATTTATTTAAACTTATTATCAATTACCTATGAATGAGACAGCCCTATAATATCTGAAGTCGTCGGAATAACGATTCCCTTCGAAATAGGTGGAGTAGGTACAGTCAGCTCGTAAAGCGGACGTACTGTCGGAGCTTAACAAGTTTAATTATCACCGGTATCTTCCCACCTCTGAATCGAGGCCTTTGTCATCGAAACTGCGAGTTTCGTACGAGGATCGAGTTTCCGTAGTAATGAACGTGCGATTAGAAATCTATTAGGGAGCCCATTTTCAATACAAATAATTTTACGATAAACTTAAGTATACCTACAGAGTTTAAGATATCATTGAAATAGGATGCCAAGCATGATAGATAGGTTACTTACAATGTTTGAGAATAGGTAGGTAAGGTACCTACCTACCTTACTTTAGTCACTTCGTCAAACCGCTCATACTACTTAATATCACCTTGTAGAGACCAATTTGTTTCACTAAATAATACTTTTAAAATAAAATTACTAATAATAAGACGAAAGAAGGTCATCGTTTTTAAACATAAAAGATAAGACACGTAAAATAAATAACATTTTGAAATTACATCCATATTTGAATAACCGAAGTAAATAACACGTGCAAAGCACTTGATAAATTAATATAAATAGAAATATGCATAATGGTAGTCAAATTCGTTGTATTACTAAGGAAAACAGATTATTATACTTACCTACATAATATGTCATTCTGAACTAAACAACATAATATAGGTACCTACCTACACTACCTACCTATCTAATACGTAACTGCATAAATTCGGTGCTTGTAATCTTTGCTTTATATTACTTGAATATTTTTAGTACACCGATTCATTTATTGTAAGGAGTCTTCATTCTATTTGATTTGACAACTAACATTACATTTAAAAAAAAACGTAAGTGTTACACCTCTGCTTCTTTTTCATCTTCTATTTGCGACCTCTGTCCGTCATTTTAACAGATACGCCTTTATTCGACGAAACGCATCACAATGACGTCACAATCACATGACAGCTGTCACAAAATAGCGGCGTGTAGGGTTTCCACTTTCCAAGCGACGTTTATTTTCGTACTAAATGAATATAATGACTAAAAGAAGGAAACTGTCTGCCCTAGTATAAGTTTTACTACCTAGAACAAATTACCGACTGCCTTTATGCCTACTTTATTTTCTTACAGATCTTACAACCTTTATGTTTTCCTATAAAAAGCCGAGCTACTTAGTGTATCCGTAACCTTTTTTTGCTGATTTTACGGCTACCGCGATTGTAACAGTAAAAGTTATAAAAGAGGGTAGATTTAGAATCAACCTTGAGTGAATACTATAGGCAAATTTGAACCTAACTTCAATAGGAATAGGACTAGTTGAGCTATCTATAAATCGTTTGCAACGGTTTGTAGATAGCTCAACTGTTTCATGTACGTATTTTGTAAATATTATAAATACTGTATTACCTAGTTGTAATTTTCTTTGTGAATCAATTCCTCTTACATGGAATATAAGATAAGATGAAAATTGATACTAAGTATCTTAGAAAAAATATTTTTAACATACCTAGGTAGATTGAGCTCTATAATATTTGAAAAATTTCAAAAAGTTTACCTTACCTACTAATATCTTATTTTTATGTGGGTTAGATAGGTACCTACCTATACTTACCTAGAAAAAGCACTTCTTCGATATTCATTACAAAATATTCCATAAGCCTTGGTACGTAAATAGGTATTCAACTTCCAATTAAAAGTCTCTGATTCCAAATTAGGTAAACATGAACCACGGATATAAGCGTTTTCTTTTCTTAAACATGGATTTTTTTCTGGATCGGAGCCAAGCAGACACCATTATGCTCCAACCACAGTGTAAGCATGCTTGCACCTTTGTTTAATGATACAATTTATCAATATATTGCAAAAGTTATTTAAAAAAAAAATGAGACCCCTTACACCCTTAAATTAAAGGCTTCCTAGATCAATTTAATCATGCTGGTTGAATCTCTGTTATAAACTATCCGAAATGTAAGAAGCTTTTATATACAAACTAGCCGTCTCCCGCGGCGTTGCTCGCGTTAGAGTGTGACTTTTCCAAATTCCTTTCTTAGTGCGCCCCTACACTATATAAGGATACTACCCTCCAAATTTCATACCTCTAGGACTTATAGTTTAGGCTGTGCGTTGATTCTCTGTCAGCTTCAAAAGAGTTGTATATATATTGATGACCAAATCTGACTATAACCAAACTCAGAACGACGAAACTAAGGTCCGTATTCGCATTTACTGCTAAAACACGAATCCGGACTCAGGTATAGAATTTTGTATGAGTATCTCTACTCAAATTTATGGCCAGTATGCCGATACAGAAATCGTTACTCAAGCATAGATTTGAGTAGAGATTTTCATACAAAAATCTATGCTTGAGTCCGGCTTCTGGATCAGTGCTTGAACAGTAAATCAGCATCCATGCCTATGTAACGAGTTTTTCATCAGAATACAAGCCTAAACACCAATACTGTATATACATTGCCCATTAATACCATCACTTTTAGTCGGCAGTAGCTCTGCCTTCCGTGCTGTGGGTCGTGGGTTCGATCCCCACCGAGAACCAACATTTGTGTGTTGTAAACATAGATGTTTGTTCGGTGTCGGGTGTTTCTATGTAATATAAGTAAGAATTTACAAAAAAAATCAGCCATCTAGTTTACATCCTACAAGCTTTGCTTAGTTTGGGACTAGAAGGCGTTGTGTTAAGTGTCCGTGAATATTTATTTTAATTCGAGCATATTTCTACAAGTCGCGAAGAAGTGGCGAGCTTATACGACATGGAGTCGAAGCTTATCGACGACATCGCGTGGCTAGCGTGATGCGTGTCGACATACTAGAATTATAAATGGATACTAATGACCATTTTCCACATTTGATGTATACCAACGCACGCAGTGGTTTACTAATAAATGCGTATAGACGAATGATGTCTGATTAGGTCGACTGACAAAAGCTTTCGAAACGTTGTGTAGTACAATAGATACTCTACATTTCTTTACTTTCAATTTTATCGAATTAATATTGTTGTTCATGTGTTTTCACTTAGTAAGTCGTGGTCAACAGAAATTATTAGTTTCCTACAAATTTACGAAAAAACAAGACTAATTAGGTGTACCTATAAGTATGAGGCATTACACTTTCCGCACCATAAATTGTAATCAATAGACTATAGATACTTATAATATTTTTTTATTCTTACAATAGACTTCAGCTTCGTCAAAGTGTAACCAAAGTGAATTTTTATTGACTCTACCAAACTACTATCGAGGGTAAAATCAAAAAAGTTTACGATTAGGTATTTTTGACAATGTTTTTACTGTGTTTTACATACGCCTGGTGATCCGATATGAATTGCCAAAGATATTAGCTCAGAAAAATCAGTGCGTTTTGTTATGTTGGTAAATAGTACTTTTGAGTTTTATTATAAAGGAGCATGTCCAAAAATGACACAATTGGACATTGAACTGAACGGTGAGTAATATTGTGATATGTACTCGTAAATATTGCAATAATGTTCATCACAATATTATAAAATCACATTGTTTTAAATAGGTTATTTAGAAGCAGGACAGGACGTCATGGATTCGATAAGCAAAATGTATAGTCGATAACCAAAATTATTATCAGTACAATGAACAAGTATGATTGCTAGTAAAATAAATGATAATTATTATAAGTTTTTAAACAAAAATTTGTAGATAGTAAAAACAAAAACTATTTCTCAGTTGAATGAAATAAATAAAAACAAATGAAATAGTGCCGGTAATGGCAACTAATTAAAATTTATAAAAGAAAAATATACATTTTGGCTCTTTTTACCTCATACAATTCACTCAAACTAATCACAAAATAATACAAAAACCACGTGGCTACACCACACTTCCAATAAGCCTAAAATTAGCACGAAAAATAAAAAAAATCTAAAACTCACATTGTGCGCCGAGTGCACGTGTTGCCGCGATACAAATATCAGACGGACGCGAGTTGCACGGACCAATGTCTGAACACGACAGAACGAACACCGCTGTATTTACCAAACGCGACTGAAGTCTGAAAGCAGTGTGCACAAGTCCTTTTGTACACTATGAAAATATACACAAATCAAACCAGATAACACCTTATCGGCACGAACTAAGGTTTGAATTTGAAATGACAGCGAAGGTGTTCTACCACTCGTGCTGTTGTCACTTTCTTCGTACTAATATTTGTTGAGTGCGAGTGAGAGGGGTGAAGGGAAGATGCGCATGTTCGCGCTCCCCCATAATATAACCTCAAAACGCCAAAGTTTTTATGGGAAGCGTTTATTGTTATCGACAAGTTGTATGCTATTCGGTGACTTTTTGTGTAAGGGTTTATGACACGCTCGAAGAAGCCCTTTCGTATGAGTAATAGCTTCAATATTTTTTAAGGTAAGTTATGGTAGGCACCTTCTTACTAATATCACAGGCAAATGATACCTATAAAATAAATTTTACTAGTAGGTACCTACATAATTATTAGGAGGGTAGGTCTCGTGTGCATTATTGGCAATTTGTGTTTTATTTTCCTTGGTTTGTCGAGAAGTCTTAATTGGTCCATAAATGGGCATTATTCTTTCGTAAAATCTATGTAGGTACCTTCTAATAATTTTGAGAATGAAAGCCGGCATTCTCGCAATTTTATATTGCACGAGTGAAAAGTAATAAACAACCCTTCGTTCAAAAGTTTCCGGGCTCAAACTTTCATAGAGCATTTTTTATTTTAATTGGTTGGGTTCTGTAGGGCTACTCTTGACCACCGCCGTTCCAAATTGGATCCGGATTTTGACAGATTTCGTGTCATTTTGTACTGAAAAATGACAGGACTTCTGTCAAAATCTATGGATCCGGATTGAAACTGTGGTCGAGAGTAACACACCAGGGTGGTGGTTCCATTCATTTCTCTACTGTCACATGAAAATACCATGAACGTAGAAAAAAAAGAAAATGGTCTGTGGAAGTCTTGTAGAAATGACAGACAGGCCACAAATAGAAGAAGAAGAAGAAGAAGAAAAATACACACTCATATAAATTTGCATTAGATGATGGAGAAGATGTAGAATGTAGAGTCGTGACTGTTCTGGTAGAGTCATCCTTATTTTTTTTAATAAGTAGGAAATAGGTATAATTTTACAACGTTTGCTATCGTAAGTTTATAAAAAAATTAAACTTACCCACACACAAAGGCACTGTGTCATTCCATCTATTGTCATCATAGCACCAAATCAACCGCGCCCTCTCTTGAGTATCTTCGAAAACAAAGTTCACATTGCACATGTAGTGAGCTACGTCTGCGTTGCGGTACACGAGGTAACCGCTAGATGGCGCTGGTAACGTAATACATCCTATACCTGCAGAAAGATGGCGTTGTTAGCAATTTCTGGCGCTGTTACAAAGATTAGGTTCGGAATTATTTTTGAAGAGGGCACTACCAGTAGGTAGAGCAAGCGGGTTCTATACATTGTAGATTTCAAAAGTTTTTGATTTCCATTATCGTTATTATTCGTAGTCAGTCCATAGCTCTTTCAGTACATTAAAAAAAATCTTACTTTTGTAATGAAGAAGTACACCTCTCTTAGGATAAGCTCCTTGAGACTTCGCCTCGACCGTCACATCGAGTACACTGGTCCCCGAGGTGAGGCGCAACGGCACATCCACTTGGTCGCACGAGGAGAACAGGTGGTCACCGTTCGATTCCCGGACCGACACGTGGTCGGTGCAGTCTGTGTCGAACGGGCCTATTCCTGTAAAAAATATGTTCGGTAATACCACCACAGTCACAAACATCTTTTACCCTACTTACGCTAAGAAGGCATAATCTAGACGATATTTTTTAATAGACCATGTTTTGACTTCAAACTCCCCTGATAGTAAGCGACGATGAGGCCGACGATGGAGCAAGACGGTCTAGAAGACACTTATTCACAATTTTTTCATACCAGGGAATCGAACCCACACCTCTAGCGTCAAACACACGCTTCACGCTACCACAATATTATAGGGTTGTCGATTTGCAAAATGATATTATTAAGAGTGTGTAGCAAATCCTCATCTACGAGGTCTACGAGGCCTACGAAACTCGTAGCACATTGTAGATGACGCAACATGAGTTTGGATAACCTCAAAAATAATACTAGGTTGTATTTATTTTTTTAGGCAGGTAGGTAGTAGCATGTAGTAGTTATGTTTTACTTTCTAAAACTACGAAGGGTACATACTTAGGTATTGTATAGACAATACGTATACCTTGGTCCGTTACACCTACCTAAGTAGGTGTGGTGCAGCTATGCTGAGACAGGGCCAATTTGCCCCCATATTTATTGTGGTATTATGTACTATATTATTTATACCTGGGAATAAATAAATATTTATCTTATCTTATCTTATCTAATTCTTCGCTTTCTAACCTCAAAAGACTTCATATAGGTAAATCACTTGCCTCTCAAACTGACATCAAGCAGAGTGACTCTCACTCTCTGCTCGTGGTGCACCCGCAATCGCCAGCGGCATTCGTCCCCCACGTAGAAGTGGGGGTACCCTGGAGTGCGGATGTACCCCTCGCTATCTGACCCCCACTCAGCGACTCGCACCTCGCGATTACAGTAGTGAACTGATAGCGTGTCTGAAAAAGAAAAAATACAGACTATTCGAAGAAATAGTAATTGTAATTTTTTTGATATTCTAAAGCCTAAAGAAGTCCACTGCTGGTATATCCAATATGTCCAGCTGCGGGCTTCGAATCTTTAGCTTCCCACGAAAATTAGTCTCATTGTATATTTTAATCGTCTGTAGTAATAGTCATAACCAGTTTTTCTTGTCATATAAATAGTGCGTTCACACCACATCATTTTTTGACTTCTCTGTCCACCACGACTGACTTCTTCGATGACTTCCGCGACCTTGAATGTTGAGTTCGTCGCGGAGACCACCGTAGACTTTTACTTTTGATTCTTGGTCATCGTCCTAGATCTTTTTAGTATTTCTCTTAGTTTGTCATCACAATGAACCTCTTCACTTCTGAGCAGTTGGAGCAATCCAAATGGTAGTTAGTATAAGAAGGAAAAACTGCCCAGAAGCTGCCCAACTTTTCCTTTAATGAAGTCTGCCAGAAGCCTAACAAGGTATCCACTGAACCGTAACGAAGTAAAAAGTTCCAAAGCAAGTTGTTATTGCCGACTTGAATCGTATTTGTTTGGTCTATTTTATTGGACGTTATTTATATTCTTGTTTTTACAGATTTCATACAAAGAATCAAGGAAAACTTCAGTTAGCTTTGACTAACGAAATTAGCCTTTATCGCCCTCTGTATCGATAAAAAAAGTATTATTTAGATAAACATGAATAAACAAAATATTGAATAGTAAAAGCGACAAAATAGTCTTTCTTGCCTTCATAATTTCTTCCGAGCACACCACAATCGCTAGAGAATAGGCTATGTCATAAATAACGGGAACGCCACTTCACTTTTCACTATGACGTCATTTCATTCCCAATACATATTGATAAATTTTATTTTATCCAGCGATTGGGAGACTCCCAGGGCTAAGGTTTATAAAGACTTCTTGAGATTAATGATGATAAATACAAAAGAACAGGTCCACTGATGAGCTCTCTATCGCTTCGTGAATCTGAATTTCAGCAATTTTGTAAAAGCGTATCGTGTTGCCCCTAATCTGACATCTGACCTTCAGCGAGTTGAACTTCGCCCCCTTACCTCATAACCTTTGTCGAGATACCTACTTTAGAACTTTACACGCAGTGACATGACATAAATAGACGGGTTATAACGCCTAAGACTGGATTTCACCAACGTAGAATAACGCTATTTAGTTATATTAAATATTTGACCTACCTAGTGACTACAACACGAGGCACTTCTCGCGCGTGTGAGAAATTTGGTGTTGCAGGCGTCCATAGGCTATGGTTACTTCTTACCATCAGCTGGGCCCTACACTTCTTTGTTTGTTTTTGACAAGTTTAAATTGAGACAGATAGAAAATCTGACGAACAGTGTTTCTCGGTAAAATTACACCTAAATTGTTGCATGATAAAATAGCGCAAATATGAATTTACCTGCATAGAAAGCCAGGCAATTGTCTCACTTTCCTCTTGCCATTTAGATCACGATAACGCATCTAATACTATAAAAATATCTTAGTTCACACGAGGAACATTTGAAACTAACTTACTTTAGAACTTTACACGCCTTTAAACTGGTGATTAGGATACCCTCGTGACTGAGAAGTACCTTAGTACTTCGGTATATTTAAAGATCACTGTGGCCTAGTGGTTGAAATGTTTTAACGTCCCAGTAGCAGTGCGGGTTCAATTTCCGCGGTGAAGCATGTTAAAAAAGGAAGTAAGTACATGTACCTACTGTCTGAAAATATTGAAATACTTATACTCAAAGAGGGTTCAACTCCATACAAAACAAAAAAAGTAGGTAGAGTTGTACGTACATAATCAAATAGTGAGACAGAGGTAGGTATATAATTTTGACATTTTCTTAAGTTGTCCAGTTTTGGTGCTGTACTGATATAAGAAGAAATCAAGAGAGATAGGGTTGGCCAAGATGGACTTCGGTAGAAGGAAATCCCAAATAAAAAAATCGTTCATAAGGAAATCTGTGAGAGAGCCAGCAGGCACTGGGCACAGAAGAGATGGTGACAACTGAGAATAATCCTTTCTACAGGCTGATATGATGAAGAAGCGAAGATTATTTCAAACGAAGTCACGTTCTTCCAACTAGGTCTGTAATATTCAGATTAAGTTGTCTATTCCAAGGCTGTATCGTGTATAAAAGCAATTGTAACAGAATTAAGGTTAACATTTGGGTCTAGGCTCAAATATTTTGCTAGTGTCTTTGTATTAGGTTTTGGGACCTTGACGGTACAGGGTGTGAAATCTTTAGCAGTCTACATAGTACAGGGTAGTAAAAATAAATGGGACATAAAAGTAAGTTACTAAAAATAACAATGTAGGCAAATACTCAGAGGACACATTCCTTTATTTTTAGTTTATCAAACACGACCGGGAATCGGAGCCATAAATGCAAAAAAATACTCAAGTATTTTTGTTACTATTTGCCATTCATTGCGGCGCCCAAAGCTTTTCATTTTTTTTCATAATAATATGTAGGTAAAGTATGTATTCTTAGAGGAATCGTATCTACAAAAATGCAAGAAAAAAAAAGTTTTTTGTCACAATTTGCCATTGATTGCGGCGCCCTATTTTTTGATAATACTTAGAGGAAAATTACAGCCTGAAAAAGGAAAAGCAGGAAAAGAAATTCGTGTCTACTTCTTAGTATTAAGTATAGAAATTAAATCTAACTTACTAAGACAGCAGATCTACGGTAGTTTTCTGGAAATTACAACGCGTATTACACATGTTCAAAGTTATTATTGGTTTTTTCCGTCCACGTAAACCACCGTGTCCTATTTGCTTCCCAAAGCTACATTCGCAATGGCCCACAGGCTTGTCCCTCATAAATCACGCGTGGTTTGAATGGCCCCGGTATGTAATAAAGTGTCCAATATTCAGGCCAACCTTCTGAATTAATTTAGTTCACGGCGCTTGGCTCATTGGTGCCTAAAAGCCTGACCTGATAAAAAGTTTGATGCCTGTATAAAAGGTACGTAATACAAGGCGTCCCAGAACTAGTATATTAAGTGACAGCGTAAATAAGACTATGAAAATTAAAAGCTAGATGTGTAACAAACTCTTTTTTTTTTTGCATTCTTAATTAAAAGTGACAACCCTAATTTGTCAATACGTACGCCTCCTACCTCCATAAATCTTCCGTATTTTACGCGTTTTAATACTTACAATACTCAATTTGAAGAAGCCTAAAACAAACTGTAGGTACCACATAGTTTTGAATATCTTTATCTTTAAAAAAAAACTTTACTGCACATTTCTTCAATGAAAATCATTATATTCACAGAATTAGTTACAATAGTTATTCCCATATACTTAGGCTAATATCCATTCTGTTATTATAGGTACCTTCGGGTAAACATACTAGGTCTAGGACACCCAGTATATTGGTAGACAAGGGGTTAAAGTTTCTGTAGAGGCCTAGAATAAATTTTAGAGGTCGAAATTGAATTTCTAGCTTCATTTCAGATTATGTGTAGCCCGAGCTTTTGAACTAGGCTAATAATAAAATATGAGTGTAGTATAGTACTACAAAAACAGAGAGGATGTCTACCGTGCCTCGGTCTACTACATTTTTTTTATTAAAATGAATTCCTCCGTCGCATTGTTTGCCTTTCCCATAGCGTTTTATTATAATCCGATTTGGAATTATGGTAAAAATAATCCATGGTAATAATGTAGGGTGGAATAGACCATGCATTTTAGGGAATCCAATAGGTTAACTGAACTAACGATCTATGAACCGCTGTTCATACTACTACTAACACAACTACCTACACGATACGTCCCGTATATGCTGATAAAGAAATCGTTACTAAACCATAGATATGAGTATAGATTTTCATACAAAAAGCTTGCATTGAGTTTATTAATAACAGAGAAAGACTTTTCGGAACTAAAACCTTGTATTAATACCCTCATTTTGTACTTCCAACTCTAATTAACTTTTGCAATAATTTCGTGGAAATGTACCAAATCTAATCTCAACATTAATCCCGATTCTCAATTCGTTTCGCGATCCCCCAAGCGATGTTATGGACTATTGCTGATATGATCAATGATATCGATTTTGATCCAAATAATGTGAATTTGCAGCTTGTTGGCTCTATAGAACATAATAGCAAGAAAGAAAGAAAAATCGTGTATGGCCATAAACATAAATTAGTTAGTTACAATACATTTTGTTTCAAATCTTTTGCCGATGATTCAATTTCAATGCATTTAATTTAAATTCGACCACAGCAGCTATTCTCTAAACATTAATATGTACCTTAGTTAGTTATGTTGGCTTAGTCAGCTCCGCACGTATTGACCTTGTCTTTCCTGTGGATATGGCTGACTAGCCTGAGAGGATGGTATAGGTGCTGGGCAAGCCTACTCCATCTAAACATTGTCCCAGGCACTACAGTGTCCCGTTAAGTGTAGGCATAGGTTGCCTCCTGACGCTGTATAAATCATCTTCAATAGATGTAAAGGCCTATTATATTATATATAATAAGTACGTACCTAGTGTACCTACATAACAATTTCAGATGAGAATATTTTATTTTTTCATACTATTTCCAACTGCTCCAATTTCGTAGCAAAAGAGCCTCAATTTTATTCCCAAGTCAAATCAATTGCCGATGTAAACTAAAGAGGAATTGGTCTGTAAAACTGGAAGTTTCCCGAAGCAATTTCCGTTTCCGGTCTAATTAAATTAGTTTCTAGGCATTGTGAAAGTTATATAATAGCCTGGGCGTTTCAGATCTCGGAAATCTTCAGGATTTCTAGATCTTGGAAAGTAACTGTTTTGCACTGCGTAATAAAGCTCTATTTATATTAGTCACTTATCACTTATTGCAATATTTTAATTAAAACAGTAGCCCTGAGATTTCCAAAGGATACAAAAAACACGGGTAATAAATCCAATTTTCCATGAATCTAAAACCAGCAAAAGAAACTCGTACACTTTTTGCTTGATATTTTTTTTTTTTTGCGAAATCCCAATTTTTACTAACTACGCAATAAAAAAAAATAACAAGGGTGCTCTTATTCTATTGTACTGTACATTCCCTTTTTTATGTGGTTCACAAGTAATTGAAACTTTGATGGTTTATTCCCCTCAATGCAGTAAGGATCGTAGCATAAAGTTAATGCAATTGCAAAAAATTGGTCTAAGCAAGCACGTGCAATATTTGCACACATCAAAAATATGTATCAACATTTTCTAGTAGGTATGCAAGTATTTTTTTTATATTCGGTTCTTCCTCATATTTTAGCAAATATCTTTGTAGCAGGCAGACGTATAAAGTATAGGTACGTCAGATATAATATTCTTGCAATTTAGAAGTACGAGTAAGTAAATTTTATAGCTTCCTTAATACTCTATCTGGCATCTTTACGATGTTCTGTGAGATCAAAGAGTTATTAAGTTTACGTTTTGGCTTCGTTATTATTTGAAGCAAGACTTGACCTATTAATCTAGTAATTTTTAAGATACCTTGTCCTTGAGGACTCTCATGGCTTGGCATAGTACTTGACCTCCTCAAAGCTTTTGGTATGTAAGTGTTTTGGAAGATACATAAGATGGTAGAGTCATTTCCAAAGGGAATTTCGATGGCGACTTTCAAGATATTTTGTAAGTCGATTTTCACTTTCGAAAACCGACATAAAACTCAGATTATGTGATGAGATAACAAAGAGCTAATGAAACGGCAATAAGCCTCTGCCACAACCATTATATTTTATGTTGATTGCAAATAAATTATGATAATATTAGGTGTGCTAAGTAATATACCGTCAGAATATCATAATAATTGACCCATTCCATACATTCGTATGAAAATTTGGTATTTTTTTGCATAATTTATGGGTTTATTATGCACTAGCCAGTCCCTCATAATCCCCATGTCCCCATATGGACGCGAATGTGCAGAAAAATATATAAAGGGGCCTAAATTTGACGGACACGAGACAGGGGTGAACATGACTTCATGAAATATATTCTAGAGCAAAAATTCCGGGTCATCTATAAAGACTTGAATATCGTAGAAACTATGAACGCTAAATTAGTGAAATAAATTGTGTTTTACAGACAATTATGTTTCATTATTAAGTAAATAAAAGTAATTGTTTCATTGCATTATTGGCTTGCATAATTTCCGATTCTCGACCTGTGAGAGTCGAGAATAACTTCCCCTTGGGGTAATATACTATAGTACTGGTACACCCAGTTGGTATACCTTTAGTAAGGACTTCAAATAGATTAAATATTGAAAAAGAACCAAATCTCTTAAAAGACTAAGTCATATCAATCTGGGTATCTTCTATGATATATTAAAATCAGTATCATTTCATTTACACTGCGCGGCCGCTTTGTGGCTGCTGTCTCTTGCGGATTCACAGCACCTCCTTGCAGTGTAACTCAAATCAAAACGCCACAACGAACCGGTGTTTATTACATCTAACTTTGGTAGAGAATAAGTTTCCATGTCCATTGAGATCAAAATCAAACAGTAGACAAAAGCCCGTCGAAATACAGCCAACGCAATAAATCTAACGTTCCTTTGTAACGCACGTGACGATTTAAATGTTTGTTGCTATACTCCATTAGTTGCCCCCGGCATGGAAGTAAATATGGTACACTCTTGTGATACTTGCTTCACTCCAAATAAATCAAAATAAAATCAGATCAGCAAAGCAATGATATTCCTTCCGCTGAATAAAAATTCTGAAACTGCAACGAACGACTTATTTTTAGACTTCATTTTCAGATAAAATCCAGGAAAAAGTGGCTTAAAATACCTGGAATTCTACTTTTACTTTTGTTACCCACTGTATACGTTTGCAGAGCTTGTAATCAACCTAAATTGAGCTTTAACCTAAAGCTACGAAGCTTTTTTTAAAGTGCGGATAGATTTGAAGTGACACGCGAATCACTGCCATTTCAACATTTCGGGGTAAACGTGTCAATGTCACTGACAAACTTATCAACCAATTTAGATAGACCTACTCCATCCCCCTGCTGTACACAAAAGTGTTTGTTACAAGGGTTTTATGGTAAGCTATTGGGGGTTTAAGTAGAATGGTTGATAGAAAACGATAAGCACGTGGGATTCCCAAGGGGAGCAAAATCTATGACACAATACATTTTAACCGATGTAGTAAATTGCATGGGATTTCCATGCATGGAGCAATATGCACTTTATACTCTGTGGAATAAAGGTTTAATTGGACCAGCGATAGTAAATGTATCGATTTTCGATTGTTTTGTTCACACTTACTTAGTTTTTATTCCTATTTGTTGATTTGGGAATAGCTCTGCTAGAACGCTCATGGGAAAAATCACGCCTTACACCTAGTAATAGTCTCTAACCTTATTTTCAACAAGAAAATTTCGCGTGTGTGCGCGGCCTTAGCTAGTTGAGTGCCTTATCACATGCACTCGGTAATTACTTATCGGCTATATTTACCGAAAACTCAGTAAAATAGCGAAGAATTTTATGATTTCAATACGAAAAAAGACTTCTTTCTCGTCCACATTTGAGGTGTTAGTTCTCTAATTCATTAGACCACAGCATGTGGTCCAAATGCCAACTGATAGCCGTGACTGAGCACATCTGCGACATCTATCGTTTGATAACGAAATCAATTTCACGCGGCATCTGACGGACCATAATTACGGTGAATTATAATAGGTAGTAATAAATTAATAATTAAAAGAATTTGTAGTTTTAGTCTATGAGAAAGAGACGGCAACATTTTTAGTGCTGTCAAATTAAGTTGCAACAAGAAAAGAAAAATGCAACAGCAAAATTGACACAAACAGCTGCCCAGCAAGCGGCCATCTTGAGCAAGTCTAGATTTTTTTATTTCATGGAGAAACCTTACGCAGTAAACTCACCATCAAAACAAGCGTACTTTATGTAGACCACTCCTGGGGACCATCTCACAGATGGCGGGTAGTCTTCAGACACCACAAAGTTGCAGTGATTCACTCCAGTGCATCTAGAACAATAGTAAAATATCAATGTTATTATTACTGTGGAGATGTATATTATTGAAGGTACAAATGGCAGCTTTGTAAATAAACAATTTTGAACTCCAAATATTTCGGGACACTTTGGCATTTTTTTTGCTTGTGTCCTCTATCCGTTGTATTGGTTGGTGCCTACTACTCGCATTGTGCACCAAAACTTCTAGAATAAAAGAAAATTCAAAATGGCGGTCGGTGGATACGCCAGCTTCCATAGAAAAATGTTCGAACCCTTTTCTCTATTGTTTAGATTGGAAATATATTTCAAAAGACCTTGCGAATTTAAACAGGAACGTTGTCAAAAAAAATTTCGACATTTGCTTAATATTACAAAGAAATTCGTATTCCACAAAATACCTACTTATTTTGATTCTTTCTACCTAAGATATTATCAAATAGAACAAAAGTATCAAGTGTAGAGTTTCTGCTTCACGGAGATATCTAATTTCATTGTAATTCTACCCTCGTTCTGTTTTTGTAGCTATTTCTCACAAAATTGAAACAATTTGTTAATTTTACCGTCTGTGTTCTGACTTAAACAAAATTTATTTTCTGTTCTAAAAAAAACTCTAGATCTAATTAAATATTTTGTTATGCACAGACTTACGTAAATACATAAAAAACGTCGGATTTCGGCCAGATTTGCGCCATAATGCATCAAACGAAACGAACAGGCTAAAGGCAAACTTCATTTTAAAAATGTTGTGTATTTTCGGTGAAAATTTGGGAACGAAAACAATAAATTACAACACTATTAAGTCCCCCTAAAAGCATTTACAAAGTGCTTTTGATTTCGTACAAACTTTTCGTTTCCGCTGATGCCCATAAAACGTTTCGTCGAAAAGCGCATTTACTACACCATGACAGATAACATCACTTCATTTCCACCTTCCCCAAGAGGGTTTAAATTCGGTACGATTAAAACAATACTGTTTTCTTTTGAAGGGTTAAAATATAGTGTGTAGAAATGTTTTAAAAATAAAACTCTACCTATAATACCTGAAAGAAGTAGCAAAATATATCAAATTTTCTAAAAGAACTAGTAAAATATGTCTGTGTTTAGAAAATATTTCGTGACTATTGCTTTTTGATTCGCTTTGACTGTACACTTTCATTGCACAGGAAAATCCACCTTTTTCTATTCACAACAAGATGCAAATTAGAGGCAGCAAACAACTGTATTAATCATTTTGAAGTGCAGGAAATGATGAGGTCAAACGCACTCATGATTAATGATCGGTAAAGTGCTTCGCCGATAATCTACGATTAATAAAAAAGTACAAGCTTTTTCCAGTATCCAACTATAATAATACGGTCTATTATTGGGTCCGTTATCAAAATGCTCTACATTTATCCAGTGCAATTTACAGTAAAGCTCCTGATTTAGATGACCAATTCGGACCTCGATCATCAGTACCTATTCAATGTTTCAGTTGATAGGTGGGTACTTTATGACGTATTTACCTTGGCTTAGTCAGCTCCGCACGTATTGACCTTGTCTTTCCTGTGGATATGGCTGACTAAGGCTGAGATGATGGTATAGGTGCTGGGCGAGCCTACTTCATCTAAACATTGTCCCAGGCACTACAGTGTCGTCAGTGTCCCGTTAAGTGTAGGCATAGGTTGCCTCCTGACGCTGTATAAATCATCCTCAATAGATGTAAAGGCCTATTATTATTATTTACTTTTACCAACTTGCAGAGACTCAAAAATCGATACCATTAATATTCTAATACCGATAAAACCAGCCGCAACCACACCGTTAAACAATTGAATAACACCTGGCATCGAAATTACTCGAATTATTCAATAACACGCCCCATTAAACAGTAATGGAGTGCATTTTTATCAATAAAAATAACTTTTATATTATGCGTAAAATCAACATTGGAAAAAGGTGCATGTTGAAATACGTGACGAGATAAGGGCCTGGGGTTTTACCTGTTTCTAATACATTCCGAAATAAAATACAAGGGATGAAATCGTTGTCTCATAAAAACCTGCCAGGCTTAAACTTGGCAGGTTTTCTATACTGTTTTCATACAAAATCATAGATATTCTGTGACTAAATAATGAAATTAGCGCGTTTCAGTGCATTTTTTGCCATCAAAAGCTTCTTGTTTTCGTATATCTGTAGCCATATTGCTTGATATTATGCTAGGCAGCGAAAGCAGCTCAGAGCTTACGATATGGGGGCAGGTCTACCGACATCTAAGAAGTTTTATATTTTGATTGAATGAAATACTTCTTTTCCTGTATAATATTTAAGCCCGGCTATGCTCGGAATAATAACATCGTGTCTTTTGCGAGAAGCTTACAAAAGCTACAAAATACGGTGACTGACCAAGCTTACGCTGGATTTATAGGTATAGGTAAACACAGAATAGAAATGAGTAGCTAGAACTGGTAGCTAGGTACTACACAACACAATAATCAGACCTTTGCATCTTATCTAGATGATTAATACAGCGTCATGCGCCACTTTTTACCCCTATAGATGGGACATACTTGTTACTTTTTGTAGGTTTAAACAGTACACACTACTTATTTTATTTTCTTTCGTGAATTTTTTTTGTTTCTTATTCGCTATCATAGTTGCCAGCACACCTGACATAGGACAACACATTGAATTTCAAAATAGCTACATTAATTTAAGTACTCTATGATTGAGAAATGAAAAGCTTAGCTATAATTTTTACATTGTTTTATACTCATAGGCAGCATGTTACATAGGTAGGTATATCGCATATTATTATATACCTATAGCGTCATATAAAACTAAAAAAGTATCTAATAAAGGATAATAACTATCTACTCAACGAAAAAGCCCCAAAAAGTGGTTGTAATCGTAAAATCAATGGTCATTACTGCGTGTCGAGTTTGACAGACGTGTAATTACCGGCAGTTATTATGCGCACGCGCAAGCCAACGGGACATGACGTTTTACAAACATGGCGCCATTTCCGGTCGATTGTCACGTTACCCTGCACTTCCTGGATGGTCCTAGAAAGAGAAAGTCCGAGTTCCTACATTTTTCTTGGGATTACAAGCTGGTCACAGAACATATTTCGGCTACCATCAAAAACGGTCAGCCTAGGGAAAACCAGACAATCTTCTACAATCAAAATAATTCAATTCTTCAGACCGTTAGCAATCAGAGTTTATTTCTCCTTTGGTCTATCAAACCAAACAAACAAGTGTATGTAAAAAAAAACGTATTACATAACCTTTGACCTGTTAAATCCTTGAAACTTAACCCATCAACGGCTTAAACGATCAAGGACGGCCGGTAATCTATGTAGCTAATTTATTTCTCTGAAATAATCCCCAAATCCTGGAGTTTCAGACCGAGCTATCAGCCCAATGTTTTAAGGCTTGAATTCATTTCTGAATTTCAGATTCAGCTGTTTTTGATAACTATTTACATATTAGGTTATCAAACTATACAGCATGTATCTACAATGGCGACAAAAAATTTACAGACGGGTAGAGCTACCTATTAGTACCTATTCATAAAAAAATAATTAAAGTACAGTCAGCTGCACTAAAATGTGTACGATTCGTAACTTTCAAACTAGTGTCACCGTAATAGACATTTACAGGATAAAAACTAAAAAATTATGATCACAGTTGATAATTTTACTTATTTATTTAGTATTGGGACCGTCAAAGTCCATAACAAAGCTGCGGCCCTACATTGAAAATTACGAATTGTACACATTCTAGTGCAGCTGACTGTACTTTAATTATTTTTTTATGAATACTAATAAGTAGCTCTACTCGTGTGTAAATTTTTTGTCGCCATTGTAGATACATGCTGTATAGTATTCTTACTGGTGCTTCGGCTGACGTAATTTTGAAAAGACAACTTTATTACCTAGGCAAGTATATAGTTGATTTGTTTAAAGGCTGAAAAAGCTTGGAGTTTCAACTATTGTATTACATCCAGCCACAGAATATAGTACCCGGCATGAATGTAAACTCGAGGCTGTTCCGGTCGGAGTGACGCCAAGCTGATAAACGGTGCAACTAAACGGATGTGGGGCCGAAGACATGGGCAATATTATCCGGTTATTTATAAAAAAGCCGGATAGCCGGTGGTTTACTGCAGTAAGATTTTTCAAAGGCGATTATGAGACAGAACAAGAATTAGGCAGTAGTTTTGCTATCAAGACAAATTCTAGAAAATCATTAATGAAGAAGTTATAGACTATATATAAAACTCTTTTGAAGCTGACAGAGTATCAACGCACAGCCATACTGAACCATAAGTCCTAGAGGTATGAAATTTGGAGGGTAGTATCCTTATATAGTGTAGAGGTGCACTAAGAAAGGAATTTTGAAAAGTCGCACTCTAAAGTGTCTAAAACGCGAGCAACGCCGCGGGCGACGGCTAGTAGACTATATATAATTCAGGACCTAAATAGTCTACCAACCTAAGGCAAAATAGTTTTACTTAATTTATAGGTAGAGCTGTGTAGTTAGCTTAAAATTCTTGTTATAAGGCTACCAACCGAAATAGTAAAACGGAGTATTTTTGGTGCAACTTTGGCGATTGCGTCTGTCCGTCCGTCTGTCACACAGCTAGTTATTTTTAAATAGTAATTATAAATATGACTATGATTAATGATTCAGTTGACTATTAGGATGATTTAAAATATAAAACAAGACTTTCAAAATATATACAAAATGTAAAATCCGGCTAAATGAATATCCTAATAAAATTGACTGTAGCCGGACAGCACTGGCCAGGTCACGCTTGTTCCCAACCATTTTCATCCCGGTCTCATCCCGATATATTGACTCGGATACGGCAATCGGGTCATGTAGACCCAGAACAAAAGTTACAGATGCAAATATTTTGTTTGGAGCTGGAATCAAACCTGCATTATTTTGGCAGGAGTAAGTAATACCATAATACGTAAGTATATTGCGGATATATTGTCAAAGATAAACACGTTGCCGATATCATTCATATATTTAAATTCTAGCCGATAGAAAAGGGAGTATAAAAGTACAGACAGCATAACAAGTTTCTATGGAGTTGAAAATAAAAATTACAGTACCTAGTTATTAGGACAACATTCCACAGTTTTTACTATAGCACTACTAACATACTTACACAGTTATTATAATTTAAAACAACTGTTTATTTATTTATTTGAAAACAAAAACTCGCAATGCACATCTAAATATATCGTCAAAGTTCGAGATATAAAAAATTCGGTGCATACAATTATTTTTTACTTTGTCGAAAGCAGTCTTTTCAATTTAGTGTTGACTGTATGTTGGATTTTAAAATTGCATTTCACAGAAAAATGGCTGCGCCTTTGTGGAATGCAATAAGTGAACAAAGGAAGCTTGTTTGTTGCTTTGAAATGGTTACGCAACTCTTTTCCATTGTACCTACTTGTATTTTGTATTTTGCTTTGAGATAAAAAATAAAACGGTTTATACACCGTCGAAATAAATTAGGTATCTACTGCCCCCGATTCTTTTGTTCATTTTCTTAAACTAAACCTAATCTGACAGCACTAAAATATTTGCCATCCTTTTCTCATGAACTGAAACGACAAAGACAGCTTTCATTTTAATGCTGTCAAATTAGTTTAATTTAGAAAAATTACAGAACCCTCAGCACCAAAGTAATGATACCAATACGATGATAATACTAAATTCGACCCCACATAAAGTGGGAAAAAGGTTAGGAGATGATGATGATGACTAAATTATGTGAAGATCGGATAATCGGGTCTAAAGTTGTTCTAACAAATATGTAAACACGACGCCGATTAGTCGTACTAGATTACCTAACTGTTTAGACTGACTAATCGAACATTTTAGATACGCAAGCCCCAAAATAGCACTAAGATATTCACTCGCTTCGCTCATTCAATCAAATTGTGCTTTAATTTTAATGAGCTTCGGAAACGTGAGTAACTTAAAGTCAGTTGAAAGTAATTTGAGATAGTATCGCGTTTAACTAGAGACTATACTTAAGAGTAATTGATCGAGATTTAATGACTTAATTACATCATTAACTGTGAAGGTTTAGGTCTACTTTTAACCACAGTTTTAAACCGACTAAAAAAATGGAGGAGGTTTTCAATTCAACTGTATTTTCTGGGTTACGCGATCATTCCGCCAATTATGAATCGATGTTGTTGATTCATTTTTTGTTTGGTAGATCAGAGGTAGTTCCGTATAAATTCTATCAAAATTGGTTCAATAGTTTGGCAATTCAATAAGAATAATTGGGAAAAACACGTCATTACAGACGCAGCACTAAAATTATACCTGTCTTTGCCGTTTCAGTTCATGAGAAAGAGAGGTAAACCAGCTTAGGGCTGTGAAATCTTCTTTTTCTATTTGGTGTGTGAAATCAGGTTAGTGAAAATAAAACAACAGAATCGGGGCCAATGTAGGTAGGAATAGGTACCGACCCCTTGTGCTTTTGAACGTAAACAAACACAGGGAATTTCTCCAGCAGAGACCCTCGACACAGTTCCATCACAAAGGGAACTCGTACAAACGAATTCAGTTTCAAGTGAACTCGACCTATTTGGTCAAAAGCTCGTCATGTTTACACCAATTTTTTATACCTCATGTGACTTACTGCGACTCAGAGTAAAGAAGAAGGTAACACGAGGACGTACCCTCGTGGACGGTTAGGTAATCTTTTTCTTCTTCTAAATATATAAAACTCTTTTGAAGCTGACTGATAATCAACGCACTGCCTCAACTATATAAGTCCTAGACTCTAGAGTTATGAAATTTGGAGGGTAGTATCCTTATATAGTCTAGGGGTGCACTAAGAAAGGAATTTTGAGAAGTCGCACCCTGAAGAATTTAAAATTAGGATCAAATATTTTAACCAAATAATGCGTATGCTGCTACCACGCGAGCAAAGCTGCTGGCGACAGCTAGTGTAATCAAATAGGCAGGTAATAACTTATCATCAGGGCGTTTCACTTTTTCTCATAAAACACTTCAGTTTTTTTTTATATCTGTACAACTAAATGATGGAACAAGTTGATGGCCCACCTTTCCTATAACGATGCATTGTGTGAAGCAGTGCACTGCGCCCACCACTTTACATAAAGGTTTTAAGTCTCATATGCTTGTAATTGCACAGGCACCCATACCCTTCAAACCGAAACACAGCAATGCGAGCAACACTGCTTGGCGGTAGATATACGAGTGGTAGTACTTCTTCAGACGAGCTCTTTCATAAGAAGCTCTACTACTGCCTATGAGTGTTCACAATAGTACACTATACTTAGTATACCTAGTATTATATGATCTGTGACTATTACTTAATAGGTAGGTACATAAGTACATGTTTTATTTTCCTTCACAAATAGAACTTTTAATTCTTGCGAGCTTGGTCACGCCATGTTATAAAAATGTTATCGCGGATTCTTGACTTCATTGCTTACTTTTTATGGAGCTAGATGACCTAGGTTAAAAGTTTTTTTTTAAACTGTTTTTAGTCCAGTTTTCTTCAGGCTTTATGCCCTACTAAAATTTGAGTTCAATGGCATATGAAACAAGAAAATATTTATGATGACCCACGAAATAAGAAAGACCTTTGGTCAGTACTAGGATAGTATAGGTAGTCCGGAGTAAAAACTATACCACAGATCATACAATACTATACTATTATACCTACTTAGGTACCTACATGAAAAATATTTTATGTGACCTGAAAAGAAGTCAAAAATTGATCCGTGCTTCCCATCACACAAATGTTTGTTCTTGGTGGGGATCGAACCCACAACCCACACGGAAGGCGAGCCTAACGACTGAGCTGTGACGCCTAACTCAGTAGATTTCGGAGTTACTGTTATTTTATAATTTTGATAATATTCGTCGTATTTTGTATCTTCAGTTTTAAGTTGCTATCTATTTCCACCCTGTATAAGAACAAATTATGTTCAGTAAGTAGATGCCTATTCAACGAACAAATTACATACTGGAAATGGACCGAATAAAGGAAACCCCTTTTATTGGGTGTTTCGGTGTAGCAATTTGTTATGTTAGAGTCTATGTTCTATGGCTTTGGTTTTCTTTGACATTGGCTGTAATTTTACCGTGGGCAATTTTTTTATAGAATTAGTAATAGAGTTTGATAATTCTGGTTTCCGAATGAAAATGCTTTTTCATTTGGACTTGTGTTTTTGAATATTCAGAAATAAACTATATAATAAACATGTATACCTACAATGGCAATGCAGTTTTGTCATGATATTTCGGGCTATTCCCATCGAGCCCACTGGCTAGCCCTCGGTGGACCAGATGGGAAAAATAAATCCCAACGAGTCCACTATGCAAATGAGTGGGCTCGACTTGAATAGACATTTCACGATCTTGGCGTTTCGTTAATGTCGTTTTTCTACATGGGTATTCTGATAGGTACCCATAATAATGGGTATAATTAACCTTTTTTTTCGCATCGAGCCCACTGGACAAACCCTTTACCTTCAGTTTTCAGGAGTGGGTTCTTCACACCTTGTACAACATGTTGATAATAATCAATGTCCTATATCATTCCCTACCGTTAACACAATCTATAGCAACAACAAACATAACAGAACCTTTTTACTTATCTAAGTAATTTGGTAAACCAAAAACCAGTTTTCGGTGTACACTTTGAAGCGTAACTGTTACTGTGGGCTGTAAACGTTATCTAACGAGATACCTACACACCTAATCGTGCTTTCGTTTTACTAAAAGTTTCTACCGTTTTAAGGTGGTCAAAATATAAATACCAAACTAAGCAAAGCTGTTGTATGCAGCACAACGCAAAATGTATTCTAACAGCAATCTGTACTATGGGAACTAAATTACTGATCTACTATTTTATAACTATTTTATACATACGTAGAACAAACATCTATGTTTGCCAATCTAAGGACAATCCAGATTTTTGTAAAGTTTCTGAATATTTTTGGAAGCATTTGCGTGACATTCTTTAAATCGGCATTCAAGTATTGCAGTCACTAGTAGGCAAAATAGTAGCCAATTTTAGTAACTAGTCACTTTAGAAATTTGTGCCAAATGGAGACGCGATAATTACATACAGTTGGCGATTCATCCTTGAGTTGGCGGAAAGAGAGGAAAATACGCGGAAGAGCAAAAGCTGCCAAAAAGCACCAAAAATATCGTAAACCTAATTCTTCTCATAAAGAGTACTTTGTCAAAATAATGTTCCGCTCGATGTAAATGATGACAAAATATGATAATAATTATAACACAACTTGCTTTATCATTGAGTCTATATTTTATTTAATTGTTCACTAGATACGAAATAGAAACCAATACACTACATTTTTTTTACATTATTTACCCAAAACATACACTTTAGACACAAATACAAGCACAAACGTATACAAAAACATACACAACTGTTTTCTCTCAAGAGCGCAAGCCTGTGTTGAGCCAGTCAACCATCAATAGAGATATTCTACTAACAAAATATTTTGAACTAAAATAAATAAACTATCTACCTAATCCATTCAACACCATCTATCTTCGCTTACACATTTTGATTGATTTATAATTTCACCAGCTCATAAAAGTGTAAACTCACTAATGTAGTGTAAATCCCCTAGGTACTTAGTGGCCCCCAGTCTCTTAATTAGTGGTCCTGCATGGACATAAATAATGCACTTACAAAAACGACTAATAATCTTTACGTAATCTCTATCGTGGGATTTTCTTATATACATAAAGTGTGACAAGATCACTCGAGGGCCCCTCGAAGTATTCGGGACTTCGGGACACCTCGACGAGGGGTTAAAGTACCATCATTATGAATAACTTTTTTTATAAAACATCTATGTTAGCGCGAAAAAATCTGCTGGCACGCAAAATGCGATATCTACATAACCTACTTGGCAAAAATATACAAAACAGCACATTTTTTTGCGCGCTAAGACGGTTCGTTGGGGAAAAGTACATATTGATGGACATTTTTATCCCCCGAAGCTTTCGGGAGACGTGTTATTGCATACGGTATTCGTCACTGGCTTTTGCCAGTTTCTTCACTCATGTGGTGCACGAATATAAATAGGCTATGTTATTAAACTAAAAACCATTGACAGACCGCTAATAAAGAATATTTGTTTATTTATGCCATAGAGAGCAGCGGAACAGGCGCTCCACCTAATGAAAAGTGGTTACCGACGCTCATGGACACCTGCAACACCAGAGGTGATACTCCTCATAGCTCTGAGCCCCAAGTCCCCAAGAAATTTAGTATGAAACCCGGATAAGCGCCTCTAGCGGAAGATTTTGGAATTGTGCCAATCCCAACAAAATTTCTCGCTTTGCGAATGCGTTTGCGTGTGCTATAACCGAGTCGAAAGTAAAACAAATGCACAGACTTGGGGCTCTGAGGCTTGGTCCAATTTCATCGAGGACTAATTGACCAGCTATTGAACCACAATCAAGCAGTTGTGTAAAAGGCGATTAAAAAAAAAAAAAAAAAAAGGGGGCGATTACGTACCGCTTTTACATTCCAACTTTTGTACGTAGCGACTAATTAGATAAAGTTTACTTTAATTATCCGAAAGAAACGCATTTTATAATCCATTTTATAACTCTCAAGAGTTAAAACATATTTATGTAAGAACCAATTTATTGAAATACTGTTTGAAAGCAATTGAACTGGGATTCAATTCGAAGAACTCCGTAACTGTAATTTGATGAACTGTTTCAATCGTCTGCTATCGTTGTTCACTTTATAAACTGTTAAAGAATATTTTGTTAGGTAAAGTACTGTGTACGTAGATAGGGAAATTACATTAAAACTGACGGGTTGGCAGCTATTCATTTTCTTTTTTTCCAAAAATAAACTACAAATTATCTTCTATGCTGCCTGTTGTAGGATACAAAATGTATGCGACTCACACGCTGTAACGGTTAGGTTAGGTTTTTTTCAATAAAAAATGATAGGTACAAATTGGGGACTTTGGAATATAAGTAGGTACAAAGGATGCAACAGAGAATTTTCACTGAAGAATATCCACGAATACGCGCAATGCACATGAATTTTAAAAAGAGAAGTTCATTTTAATCCAGGTACTACGCGAGTGAAGTCGTATGTAGCAGCTAGTTAAAAACAAAGTCTAAAACTTTTCGATAGTAAAAAGCTTTGATTATAAACGCGGGCATAAACGCCCATGAAATCGATATAAAATCGATAAAAATAGCCATTACATCTGATCGTGACATTGAGTAGAGATCAGCTTGCAGCGATTAAAAGATCACGAGTCTAAACATCGATTGCGTAAAATAACGAGTTCTGAAATAGGTAATCCCAAAAAAGACAGTTTATTATGGCCTCTCAAATAAATTATGATTGTGCATATTAAGAATACTTACGAGTAGGTACAAAGAGCACTTTGAGAATAATTTGAGACGGGAAAATAGGTATTTTCCCTTAGCCTCTCAGTGTTCTGTTTTTCAGTACCTTATATTTGTAACAATTTAGTAGAGCGTGCCACGGGGCTCCATTCGATTCCGTTGAGTAATTGAATGAGCCCAGCCTTCCGACCGAGTCCTCATTAATTAGGGTATTCCGATCAGCAAATTGCTGGCCAAATGAAATGCTGACTTTGAAAACCGCTTGTTTTTCTGCGTTTTATGGTGGTGTACAGAATTTGCAAATGGAAGTAGCCGGCCATATAGCTCGCAAACTTGACTGATTTGGTTTAAAACAAAGGCAACCACGAACTGAAAGGCCATCCGCCGGTTTCCCGCGACATTGATGGAATGAACCTTGAGAAGGCTCAATATCATTATTTCTGGAAATTCTTAGGGAAGACCCTTGTCCACCAGTGGACTTCTATATCCAGGCTGGTATGAGGGTGATATGACCACGTCTGCGGTACTTAAAACATGGCAAAAAATTCTCTACGAAGGACCATCAGTACTGCGAAAACAATTTCACAACCTATCACTAAGTAACTAAGGTGAGTTGACAAAGTACAGTACAAATATTTTTGGGACTGCCCACTTTTTCCATTACAGATGCGCTGTGGTCAGACTCTAGTTTCTAGCACGCACTATTTTTTTCCTTCTTTCTATATCCTTTCAAGCGTATACATTTATAACTGTGTTCCTCTGACGCTGATAAGTAGAAATAAGGTCCTAAACTGATAAGCTCCATCCATTTTGCGCTCAAATGTCAACACTAGGGCAACCTACGTCATTCTTCATTGTCTGTGTTAGTGTTAGAGTAACACTAGACCAGCTAAAAGCCTCGACAGAGATATATAGAATTTTCTAAAACTATAGCCAAATCGAACGCGAGTTCAATACCTATTTGTTGGCTGTTTCCGATAGCATTTGCTATTTGCTAGCGTCACGAATAGTCACGAACGTATTTATTTCTGAAACCGTGTTTATTTTTGCATCACGTTTCTGATGTTTCATTTGTAAGCTTTTGCTTACATTTTTCTTGAAAAATGGTAGAACTTTAACCTAGAAACCATTTAGAGTACTAAATAGGTCTTAAGCTGTTTTTACGCTGGCAACTCTCATCTTCAGAGATGCTAATGTCATACGCTTTAACTGAGTCTGCGCCGACCAAGTTATTTATTTTCGAGCCACTGACACATCGATATCGGTGCCGGGTATAGTGTGCAAACCGGCATTTTTGAAAAAGCAGACTAAAAGTTGAACGTGCACCTTTAGCATAACATGCAGAGGATTGCAGAGTGACGATGCAGGTTATTTCAAATGCGCTGTCGATCAACTTTGCATATGTTTTGACGCACAAAACGCACGGACAAAGAGATATCAGTTTATATCTGGCAACGCCTTGACCTCTCCAAATTAAATTCAGAAAAATGTATCCAGGTCAAATTATCCAAACGACGGGTGATACATCAAACTCGGGAAGCTGTGACATTTGACAGCTCTCTTTGGATCACTTCCAAACTCACTCAACCTTTGCTATGCTTTTGTTCTTTGTGCTAATCTCTAATGAGATTAGCACGTTCTCTTGTTATTCGTTATTTGAAAAAAAAAAAAGTTGTAAATTCTGTATTATAATTTAAAAAATATATATCTAGCGAGTAACTTCAATCATCCTCATTCTTATGGTAGATGTGGGCGCCACTAAGTCTGGACTTCTCTCTGCTCATTGCTTGTTCAGTAATCTCATTAAATGAGTGGTGCTCTCGGGATGAAATAAAAACGTGAAGAAATTAATTTGTACAGTTTAGTCTAATAGCGCAGAAGTATACTGTAAAAAGTGGAAGTGTGCCCAAATATACGTATGTTATAATTATAAACAGCCCTCTTTACACTTCTCAATAACATCGATTTTGAAGAGATTTCGATTTATTAGCTGAATATTTTATTTATTCAGTTATGACATACCAAATTTAAAATAAAAGTAAAAATATCTGGCAGCAGTTTTAATATCAACGAATAATCAAATAAAATCCGAGAAGTCACCCTTCATGACCCATAAAACTCCCGAAAGCTTACAAATAAGACTGATTGTGGGAAGCCCTACTAGGGCATAGGGTCTTGAATGGGCCACGTGCATTTACGCGTTATTTTTACAGCGAGTTCAATAGCACCTGTATTTGTGAGATCGATTGAATGCAAGTAGGGTATTGCGCAAGATAGCCCCTTCAATAGGATTGAGCACCGTTTATGGGTTAAGATTTTATAAGAAGTGACGTTCGGTGAAGAGATCTCTTTGGGAGATTCAATTGATTTGCTTATTTTGGTCAGGAGACTGCGAACTGTCAGTTTGCTGTCAGTCCATTGGCAAAGGAGAAATAGTACTAGGTACCATAAAATAATATTTTTTTCCGTGAGACTATAGAGTATCACGAGTAAGTATTCTCTATCTATGGCACTAATGTATACTTAGGTAGTTGACTTCTCCATCGTACCACATGATCGTACCTACCTACCTAATGTAAAAAAATGTTTTTAGACAAGATGTTACAAACTAGATTAGATTAGGATTTCTTCTTTTTAGTCACAATAACGTGTGCTAGAAGAAATACATACGTATAATTTCGTAAAAAAAAACAGTCAACTATTTGTCTATATCTCTTGAGAGTGAACAGGTTACAAACAGCTCAAACTTCCAGTATAATTTTAACCCCAAAACGCATAGCAACTCATTTCTAGTCTAGGGCCTTATTCTTAGTTCGGCAAACATTTTACTCTAAAGAGATGACGTCAAAAGGACGTCGAAAGCTCGTTTCACTCACTGATGATTCCAGTTTTCGACGTTATTTCGACGTCATCTCTTTATAGTAATATGTCTACAGAAGTAGGTAAGCATAAGGCCCCTACCGTAGATTTGAATGACATCAGCATGCAACAGCTGCGTACCAAGCTGCAAGCAATAATCGTCAGCTTGATGCAATGATACATCATACAATACCATAAGCTTGAGTTCTGTCACAACACAACTTAGACATATCTTCAAATTGTTTTTCTATTCACAATATATCTAATACCTGATACCGAAATTAATGTAAATGATGAAAAAAATATTAAAGAGTTTTTACTTAAATTTTTTTTTTTATTTATTCTGGAGCTTACATGCTAAAACCACAGAGCAAAAAAAAATTGACAGATTTTAATTAATAAAGTGTCAAAACTAAATCATTGTTACCTAGGTGCTTGAGAGTCGACTCGTTTGAGCATGTTTTTCGAATACGTCCCATGGTGTAAATGTTACTGAGAGAAACTTATTGGTAGTACGTATCTACCTGCTTACCTAAATGTGGCTTTAAAAGTATGTACACAACGTTATATTTTTTTTGCATACCTACCTAAGTATAGTTACATTGTGAATCATTTACCTTTATTTTAAAGAAACTCGTTAGTTAAAATCGTTAGTTAATTCGTTATTTTTGAACATACCTAAATCACATCTATTGTAAACATATGGGAATGTAAATATTTCTTCCATTCTTTGAAACATCAAAGTGCGATTTACTAAAAGGTCCATCAGCTGAAATAAATGGCCAACATAAATTTCTTTATTGAGTCATTCACATTTTTACCAAGTCTGCCAGTAATGGGTTAAACTCAGCTTTTAAAATGAGTAGGTAACTCTGATATTTTTGGACATGATTGAACCTTTCAAGCTCAATCTAATTCGACAGTGATTGGGTCAAATTAAATTGGAAGTGACGTCCAGCTTGATCTAAAATCAATTTAGGAATAGATATAAAAACCAGAATTGCGTTTTGATCATATAATAAGCCCCTCTGAACAAGATCTCATTAGTCAACCGAGTCACGTGACCTCATGGCTAGTATTATATGATCTGTGCCATGGCAGTTACGGTTACGTGACAATTCTATAGGTTTGTGGCGTTTTCTATTCATATTGGTTTGCCTGGATAGAGCCTAGAGCGGCAAGAATTTGGCTGTGTCAAACGACTGGCAACAGAGTAGTTTCACTGGAAATTAACTCTTACCCGTAGCACTACCAATAGTGTCACGGGGAAGTACTATTTCCCTTCACTCTACTAGTAGTGCCAAGCGGTAGTGCCTATAAGAAAATAAAGGCTCAAAACCATAAAGGTATGTATACTTATTTATTTGTTGGAAGTGACAAGTATATCAATTAATTTGGCTGTATCTTAAAGTCTGTTGAACCAAGAGGGCAGGGCTGACGTCACGCACGAAATGCAACCTTCAAAGCCTTCAAAGAGCTACGCACGAATCGCACCGAAATAATAAAATTGTCGTACACCACTCAGCCAAGCCACGTGTAAAACATTTTCTACAAGAATGTGTTGTTATTTCCACGTGCTATTTCTCCCAAAACACAGCCTCTGGGACTCTTAGATATACGAGCGACCTTACGAGCGACATGTAATCTCCGCTCCGACACACGTATTTACAGACTCGTCTAGACGGAACATATTACTCGCACATTGTTAGTTTGCCACGTGATGAAGAGAAAACCAGAATTGTCGGCACCAGCCACAAGTGACATTACTTTTACACAAAATAAAAGAACAATATCATTTGGGATGAGTAACTTGTAACTTCTCAACAATTCTAATTCATAAAAGTTTTGACGAGATGTCGTAAAACAAAATGGCAGCCAAAAATGTGACATTTGTGACCGAATTTTGACTTTTGCCCTTAGGTTATTTTTGAGAAATAAATAGAACACGAGTTTTATCATTTTTTGAAACGACACATAGCACTTTTTTTTAATAGTTTTTCTTGTGTTATTGTGAGTATTGTTGTTTAATTTTGGTGGAATTTTAACCAATAATACTTAGGTCGTAACATAAAGTGTGAGCCATTGGAATAAATGTGTGTAAAGTGGTTTTTCTGAAGGTGAAAATTCGTGTTAGGTTTTGAAGAGAAAATCCACCATTTTCGACAGCCGACTTGACAAATGACTTGACTTGACTTATATTATTACAATTATATCACTTGACATTGGCAAAATTGTCTGTCGAAATGAGGGACAGAGGCCATTATTGAAGAGAAGAAGAAGAGAAATAAATAGGTACCTAGTTACCTACCATTGTACCTACTCAAAAAGGATCCTGATTCGTAGATACATACCTACCTTGTAATTTTATTAGTAGTAATAAGAATAATATTTTATCACAAAACTTTGAACACAACTAATACAATTTTGTCATAAAACAAAACCTTGCAAAAACCACAGTGATATTCGTGACAATATTATCAAAAGTAGAAGGTATTTTCAAGAGCAATATGGCTTACCCACTTTTATAGGCTTGAGCCCTTTATTAGTATTTGCGATGAAGGGCATAAAGATGTTCGGATGTAATACCTTCTTTATAAAAAAATCAGGAGAAAAGTAATATTTCCTGGTATCTTTAGACGTGAGCTCACTCAAAAAGTAAGCTTTAATAATAAGTTGTGGGAAATGGAAGCTTGAATTAATTGCAGATTTTTAGTAATGGAATGTAGTAATGGAACAAGGAGAGCCACCTGATGTTAAGTGATAAATCTCTGTCTATAATCATAGACAAACCATAAATGCAGTACTTCACTGAGCACGTTCTTCAATTTTTGCATTAGTGTGTAGGTATCGTAGAGAAGAAAACCACACCAAAAAAAAAAATCTCGTTTCTGCAGATAAAAATAATCCCTACCCACACAATATAAAAACAAAAAGCTTTACTATAAAAACAGTAGAGACTACAGATAAAACTTTACGTGTCACAGAAAACTGTTATATTTTTCATGTTGGTAGTTTGCAGATAAGTTGCAACTTCAGCGGACTTTCGCCGTCGAAGTTTTGCGTAAAGCTCACATAAAATTGAAAAGTTTTGCGACAAATCATCCATGAACGGTTTGTTGTTTGGTATATCTGGCCTGTTATAGTGCCTTAAACATGATTGAGGTTGATTGAGTCTTTGACTTTGTGACATTGGATTTGTAAACAAAAAAAAAAAGTATTTTGTGTATGTTTGATTTTCGATCAATAGACGTTCGATTTTCAAAATTCTTATTCGAAGTTCTTCTTTTTTATGGCCTTGTCATTTTGGCAGACAATTTGGGCAGTGTCAAGTATGACGTTGAAAAAGTTTTTACTTAGGTATATTCATATTCGTCATGTCTCTTCTTTTCCGCCATTTGTGGCTCCCAGCCTCTAGCCAAATTGACAGAAGCTAATAGTCACGTGATTTATCGTTTAAAAATTACATATACCCGCATTTTTATTTATTTTCTATTCTCTAGCGATAAAGGCGAGAAAACACAGCTGGCGAGAAAAGTGTTGAACTCCATATGGAAATTTTGAAAATCGAACGTACACAAACACATAAACCCAATATCACAGGGAAAGTCTGTATTTTAGGCACTGGCACAAGCCCAAGTCTTTCACCGAGTCAAGGACGAACAAACAACATTTTTTACTCTTATTAGTTTTATCAGAGTTCGGCTCAACGGCGTGAGAAACCACAGGGATATTCGGAAGATTTATAAGACTTTTATAGTTCGGTGATTCGACGAGTATGAATAATAGAGATAGGTATGTTACTAGCCTGTTATTATTTACTTTTAACTGGCCATCAGATGAAAAGGCCATTCTGCACTTCAATTTTAGTTTTACCTACCTACCTATATGTCTTGGATGAATTATTATTACAGAAATGTAAAACTCTTTAAAAGTAGAAATGTATACCTAATTAATGTAGAAATCAGAAATCTATAAGTAGACCTGCCGGCAGTCGTAGGGTCGCTAAGGGGATTATTGGACAAAAGTTGCAGAAATCCCCCACGCAGAAGACTCACGCAGGGGAAAACTGGAATGAGCCAGTTTGTCTCTTTATACACTAAAAAAGGAGAAAATAAAACCTAGACAAGTGTAACAGAAATTGTTCTGTAAGTATCAAGTATTTCAATTAATTTTCAGCGCTTTAATTTCAGAGCTTTGCATATTCGCGCCAAGGAACATCACACGGTAGGTATTATTTATCTAAGTTGTACTTATCCTACTCTTAGTACAGCTATAATATGGAAAAACTTATTCTCTAGTTAAATTAATAACACCGTGCCATGATGATGGAAAAAGCCGATGGTCCACCTGATGTTAAGTGGTAACCACCTTAACAGCAAACTTTCATTAGTGTGCATTTTATTTAAATTAGGTTAATTTCGTGTAAAATTACTTCCCAATCAAACCAATAGTAAATAGAATTACTTAGGTACTTACAAAACTATTAGAACATCTAAATTTTCTCGGTTATGAAAATACCTAGAAATAGAAAAAGACAGGAAACAAAGAGTACACTGTTTTTTTTTTCTTTTAAAAATTCAAATTAGTATTAAAATATAATTGGTTGGCGGAAGTTTGTCTGTTCTCAATTACTGCTAAAACATTGCTCTGTGTCAGTCATTAACTGTTACTTCACAATACTTAACACTTTCAAACCAGAGACTGTTTAAATGAGAACAAACATACGATTGCCATATTACTGCAACATGTTTACGAAGTTTATGAGAGTTTATACAAATGAAGGGAACTACCATGACCGTTTTGTACTTGGAAAATAAGCTACATAGTATCACAGATCATCTAATACTATACTAATAGTATGGTCGACTTATTTTATTTTCTGCTATAACACACGTATAGAAAATTAAAAACAAATAACAAAATATAATAGCATCTAGGTGTAAAATGAGTAAAAAATAACACAGAGAAATGTAATTGGGTACCTACCCTAGCTACACATATTTATAATTTTTAAAAGAAAACATAAAAAAACTTATCTAGACAATCGTGGGTCTGATTCTTCGATGCACAGTGGAGCTTTTTCTAATCAAATTGTAAATATTTATTTATTGAGGATTGCCAATAAAAGATAAGTAGGTAGATACACCAAATAACAAAGGTTTCATCTCACGTACCTAGTACTTATTCTAGTGTTTTTCCAATAACGCATTAAATACAGCAAATTTCAAGATTGTCTAGATCCAACCATTGAACAGTGCATCTGGAAAAAAATTACAAATAAACAAAACACGGAAAAAAATAAAGCTTTCTATCGAATAAAGACTCATTTCCAAGTTTACCAGAAATAGAAACTATTGTAGTAAACTAATAAGGTAAGGTATCTCAACTTCAATGAGAAGTGTAGTTTCTAAGAAAGTGAACAATAGGAAGACTACTTCACTTATGCTTACTGACTTAGTACGGCTTCCACAGTCGTATGTGGGTCAGTGTAAATGACATTTGTAACTCATACCAACCACTGTGAATGGATTTCCGATTCCAATTTCCAAGGCTTTCTTTAAACGTTGGCGCACACCACGACGAGACTTTTTTGTCGGGCACTTGTGACGTGAAAATAAATATTCTTTTAAAAAGTATGCTGTCAAAAGAGGTTGTTCGTTATAATGTTTTTCTACATACGCTGTTTTCGTTACAACGGCCCAAAAAGCAAAAACGTTTACTGATCATAATAAGTCGAAGCAACAACTCCAACAACACTGTATAACCTTTATGATGATATTATGTTCCTCTTGTCTTATATTCCAAGTTTCATCCAAATTAAACCATTCGTTGCAGCGTGATTGAAGCTCAAACATCTAAAAGTTTGAAATTCGAGCAGCGCCCCTAGCGGAATAAACTTCTTGCCAATATGCTATTTCCACAGGAAAATAGCACCATGTCATATTGGCCTTATTAAAATTGACAGAAGTATTGTGCAGTCCACCAAACCGCAGAGTTGTGGTTGAATCGACCTCGTAATAGGAAATTAGCACCTCGTTTCTTATGCAATTGTAATAATAATTATAATCTAGGTACATTACTTAGCTTATTATAATATATTTTGCGTGTCGTTATTCACTTCTAAGCGATTCCATTTTTTAAAGACTTAGTTAGGTATGCCCATAGCAAGCAAGGTATAAGTACCTTACTGAGCACGTCCAATGAGATTGTATCCTAGTACCTACTGCGTCAATGACAAATGAAGTCTCGAGTATCGTACCTAAATCCACTTGGAATAATATATTTTTTTAAACCTGAGTCTAGGATTATAAAATGAAAATAAGCCTGTAGGTATTTAGGTAATGTACTTTACCTACCAATTTTTTTTTAAATATTTTTATACTTACAACGGCAAATAATATTATGAACGTATATTATAGATGGAAAAAGCAGGTAAACACTAAATGAGAAGAATCGACGCTTATTTTCAATTCAAAAAAAGTTAAAAACGTTGAGTAAAAATATTAAAAATCTAATATTCAAGGAGGTTGCACTTTTTAGGTTTCATTCCAAATACCGACCGATCCTCTTTTCCTGGTAAATACTATTCCTGAAGGCTTTACAATCTGCTGCTGAATTTCAAACGCTATGCCGGTAAGCTATGATATATTTTTGAGCAGCTGACTGAATAAAGGGATACCAAGACGATTGACTTTTCAAATAGGAACGTTGAAAGGACAATATTAATTTGATATCTATTATTGTCACATCTCCTAATCTAGGACTCTTGATTAGGCTGTACTTTGATGTCTAACAGGTACATGGTGACTGTATGACAAATACCTACTTAAACCGCTTAGAAGAAACATAAATTTTTTGTTTAATTGTAAGTCAAATTCTTGAACCAAATAGATTAAATTTTTATTCATGAAAAATCACGTTTCAAGCATTCAAGTTTCTTCTTCTTCTCTTCATTAGTGGCTTCTGTCCGTCTTCTTCTTCTCTTCAATAATGGCCTGTGTCCGTCATTTCGACAGACAATTTTGCCAATGTCAAGTGATATAATTGTAATAAATAAGTCAAGTCAAGTCATTTGTCAAGTCATTTCGACAGACAATTTTGCCAATGTCAAGTGATATAATTGTAATAATTTACGTCAAGCCAATTCAGATTTTTTTTAGGTTGTCAAACTGACATTGACATTAAAATGATAACCAACCAAAGAGGATGGTCGATCATAGACTCTCCTATTTGGTCGGTTAATATGCTGAATCGAGCGGTCTAGAACCGTGTGCTTCTTGCGACGATGCAGAGTAAAGAATAATTCTATTGTACATCTGAAGGCATGATATTTTATGGTATTGCCATCAATTGGTACCGCCTTTTATAGTGTTACTAGTAATATAGATTTATGGTTTCCTAATACACTGCTGACCATTGGGAAAATATTATCTGAATGCATAGTGAAGAACTTACCTACTATTTATCTGTGACAATCTCATACAGGGTGGCTCATCTGATAGAGGGCTCTTACTCTACCATGGTAGAGTACTCTGACAGATCGAATTTTTTTTACTTGATCTGTCAAGGCAACTGTCAAAATGAATAATGACATTTTGAACACACCGAACAAACAAAAAAAAAAAGGGTTTTGTAATTCATTACGATAAATACATACCTACCAGACTTAAATAGTGCAAATAAATGAATGGCTTAGTTGACAAACCTCACAAATAAAAACACAATAAGTATTTGGTTAAAATTCCACTCAAAGACCTAAATAGTAAAAAAACTATCAACCAATCATCAACCAGTTGTCGGTTCTTATAAATCCATATTTAACTCACAAATTGGCTATAATTCCGAACACCAAAACAAGTGGAAATAAATAAAAGTCTCGTAAAAACAAAGCGAGTGTGACAAGCGAGATGGATATAGATCGCTCACTCACTCACTAGGTTAATGGAGTCAGATATTTTTGTTTGTAATCAAGAGAGAGATGACCGGGAGTTTGAATAAAAAACACGCGTTTTATGACTTGAACAAAAAAAACATGACTATCATTAAAAATATGAAAATAGTAAACTAGTCAGTGGTATCGATTCTCTTGTTTAATTTTTCAAAACTAACCTAATTTGACGGCACTAATAATGTTTCTCTAAACTGAAACGACAAAGACGGCTATAATTTGACAGCTGTCAAATTATCATTACCATTAGCAGCCAGAAAAATCAAAGAACATTATGAAGACTTATCACCATGGAAACTTTCATAACGAACCATGTCATCCCTGGTCACGCATCAGCAATCAGAAAATTTAAAAAAAGATTAGATTCCCTGTCTTTTATACATCGTTGCTGAAGGCTTCAGAACTTTTCACACGCTGTATTGCACTGTGGCCACAATTTCCAACCATATTTGATGGCTGTTGCTTTGTTAGAAGCAAGCTCGATTACCTACATTGTTATGTATGTAAGTACGTATGCCAACATTCTTATACTTTGTTGAACCACTTCTACGGAACGATCATAAGTACGCTTTGTTAAAAGAATTTGGTCATGCACGATTCAATGGTGCTTAGGACACTAGCGTCAAACTTCTCGCCCGCACATTTTAACATTTTTAAAGATATCATCATCATCATCATCAACCTATCATCATCAATCATCATCAGTCCTCTGCTGGACGTAGGTCTCTCTCAAGACGCGCCACTGAGCCCGGTCTTAAAGATATAAAATCGCGAATAACAAAGCCTAGAGGTTCAACAATAAAAGGTTCAGCAAAAATATCGATTTGACCAAACAACCCAACAGTTTGAGCATAGATTTCATCTGTCATTTTTCTAAGGAAAACCCTTGAGTAGAGATTTTGTTGTGTTTTCGAAATAAGAACGTGACTTAAGTCTCGATTTATGTCAGAATCTGTACTCCGCTAATTTAAGTCCGGATTAGTGCGTGAGCAGTTAATGCAAATACGAGCCTAAACCGTGTCTGGGACATCATTAGGATCGCGTAGACTTAGACCATCACTACACTCAGCCTTAGTTACAGGAACGGCTGGCAATACGAGTAAAACTAAGAGTTTTTATCGAGGTTTTTCTTCACCTTTGAAAGCACTGACTTTTGGCAATTTTCTCTGAGAAAAATAAAGTCTGGAAAGCATCGAAAGGTACTAGCACTAAACTAAGAGTTTACTTACAGTCTAAACGCAATTAAATTAAAAACAATGCTCGACTCGAAGGTAAAAGATCGATAGTTTTTTTTTAATGCAGTCTTATCCATTTAGATTGCAGGCAACACACAAAAATACTTGACCTTTTAACTCATTTGAAACAGAATCATTTATCATCTTCAAACTACAAAGAATGGAGCTACTCATAAATAACCAGGTGCATATCGATTACAAAATACATTTGAAGAACTTTTATTGATAACCTTTCGTTCGTCGAACAGACCAAAACCACTAACAGGCGCCTAGACGCATCGGAATCTGAAGTACCTCGATAGACCGTAGAGAAATGAAACAAAGCTTTTTATCCGACACACTGCATCCCCAATTGAAAGTTTATTGATTGACTTATCTTGAAACTCGGCAATGGACTTGACACAATAAATTACTGACGTAATGCGTAATTAAACTGTGACGTAATTCGACACGCTGTGCCCATGAAATAGATCAAACAGTTTCAACCTGTAACCAACTCTGTTTACGTAGTCTTAGGGTATAGTCTCGCGTATTTATGTTTCAATTACGAAATAGGGACTCAAAATACGAGACGTTTGATTATGGGAATGGGTATCTTCAAATTAATAAGAGGAGACAAGCAAGTAATTTAATTATGTAGCCTGTCTAAATAACTAAGATGTTTACGTACGCCTTAGAATAGATTAATAATTAAGCTTTTGAATAACTTTATTTACGGTTAATACAATGTTTTAGTATATTAAAGTAAGGTTTATATAGGCAGTAGTCCAAACCTGTCCCCGTATCGACTGAACTTATGTAGGGGAATTTTACCCGTGGTCATGTTAGTTAAGAAGAAGCACGTAGGGTCAAAAAGTAACCCTTTGCTAACCATAGGTGCATACGATTAATATAGGTAGTCTATAGACAGACCGACTATACTTACCCGTTCAGAGTGTTAAACTTCGTAAGGGTTAAATTGAAAGTAAAATGGAAATCAAACTGAAAAACAAGTCAAAACCAGAAGTCAATCCGTTGTAAGATTAATCTGACAAACAGACCTATCGTTCGGTATGTGGACAAACGGAATGGAGACTCCCATAGAATTTATTTAGTGCGGTATTTCAAAAGCGTGCTCCAGAATTGAGACTTATGTCCGTCAACGGTTAAACGGCTGTTTATTTCTAATCCAATTAGTTATCATCCCGTTCCCATTATTAAAGACGCATAGAGGTTTCTTGTTTAGTCGTTTTGAAGCAACGTTTTTGAAATTCCACAGCGCTGGAATTCAAAACGTTACTTTTGTTTCAAACGTTGAATTTTACAAGAATTTTACATAAGCAGTTTTGAAACAAACTTCGCCGTTGACAAAAGATCGTGAGGAGGTCGTTATCAAAGTTGGCCATACTAACTTAAAAGCACTAAGGCCGGGTTCTACCAAAACAAATAACACAATATCTGTCCTTTGACCAAGTTTAAAGGTACGGATAGTATTTTATCCGTTGTTCGATCAACATAGAACAACGCTATTCGTCAGATAAAATATTATCAACTTGTCAAAAACCAGCGGAACCGCCGTATGTTGGTGAACTCAGGCGTTCAGTCCCATAAAAATGTAACTGACTGATGGGTTAAGAGGAAGTGGACTTTACGATGCTACAAAGTATGGAGTAGAACTACAGTAAGTATATTAATCTGCGTTCCACATTATCATTATCATTCAGGAAGCTGTATATAGTTAAAAATTTTATGAGACAAAAAATTAGGTTAAGTACGTTCGCAGGTTTTTTACAATAACTAGCAATTTTTTTTTTTCAATTAGTAAGTACCTAAAATAAAAAAATAAAAATTTTTAATTTCCAAAAAGTATGATTTTTGGTATCTAACCTTTTTATACATTCTAAAAGATCCAAAATATACCTAATGCCTTTTTACCCGACGATGAGACGGTGGGTAAATGGTAATGATTTCTCTTATGTAATAGGTATCATGGTAATACCAACTAACAATGATTGTAATTCCATGTGGTTCCATACTATTTTCAGGACATAATATAAAATACTATTTTACGATTCTGATTCTGTGTAATTAAGCGAGGCGGTTTCATTTAATCTTAGAGATGACTGAAATGGAAATTCGTTCAAAGTAAAAATATACAAGCTAGAACGTGAGTCTTGAAAGTATGAATATCTAATACACATCTACCTAATTATATTAGTATGAACATCTAATTTAGGACTTTCTTTTTTACTAGTCCGATCAGTGAACTAAGGCTAACGCGCACTTGGTGGCCAAACGAGCGACGAAGCCGAAGAGTCGGTTACGAAGTTTACATATATCGTTTGTCAAATTACATAAATGATGTCACTTTAGAGTCCATACGTCGATCTATCATTTTATTGTATGGCAAAACTTACATTCTGCATCCATTTCTGCTTCGAAGATTACGGCCATGATCGCTAGAGCGTGTGCCCCCAAATTATTACAATAATACTTACCTATTTTGACTTTTAGCTGATGGTAAGTGACGATGAAGCAGGACTACAGGGCAGTCTAGAAGACACCGATTCACTCTTTCTTGGATTGTCGTTTTCAAGAAAGACTATTCTTATTTAACTAGTGGCTTTAGTACTTAAATAAATAAATAAATATAAATATTCACGGACACTCAACACAACGCCTTCTAGTCCCAAACTAAGCAAAGCTTGTAAGCGAAACTAGATAGCTGATAGAATACATACATACATATTTTTTTTTGTAAATACATACTTATAATACATAGAAACACCCAGACAGAGAAGAAACATCTATGTTTTTACAACACACAAATGTTTGTTCTCGGTGGGGATCGAACCCACGACCCACGGCACGGAAGGCAGAGCTACTACCGACTGAGCCATGACGCCTGTCAGTCATGACACTTGACTGAGTAATAAGCCTACCTATATTATAGCTTGGTCTTATAGCTCTGGGAAGGGAAATAAAAATGGTAGGCGCTAGTAATCAGGCAATTTATGTTTGTAGAAATTATGACTTGTCATAAAACATGATGGCTACCGACAATCAACGCCTTGTCGTCTTTGATGGTTCGGCAAACAAGTGGTCGACTGGGTCGTAAAACTAAGACCTCTTGCAGACCGGAGACTTTTTGAATGACCGATAGTTTGTTCGGTTAGAATGCTAGTATTTAGTAAGTATAGTTATGCAAATAAACATCTTGTATCATGTTAAAATCTATCCCTGATGGTTGGATGCATGTTTCGCCGTGTAAGTGCCCGTGCAGCCTTATACTAATCACTATAAATACATGTCATGATCTAATGATTTGCTCTACACTGCCGCTTTCATGGTTTGGATATCAAAATTGAT
Organism: Eulithis prunata; assembly: GCA_918843925.1. Lineage (NCBI taxonomy): Eukaryota > Metazoa > Arthropoda > Insecta > Lepidoptera > Geometridae > Eulithis > Eulithis prunata. Next base: position 2,245,385 of record OU974007.1, read on the forward strand.
CAAGTTCTCATTTAAAAATAATATAATTTGATTCAAATCAAATACATTCACAACATAGTCGGTAACTAATCAATTTGTTTTGATCAGACGCGGCGTAAATTTTTAGGTAGTTATTTCGTGTTAATTAGAAATTATAATATTATTCAAACAGATTGTTGCATTTTTTAAATAAAACTAGTTGACATCAAAATGAAAGCTACATATCTCTGTCGTTTTAGTTCATGAGAAAGAGATGGCAATAATTTCAGGTTCGTTTAGGATAATGAAACAACAGAATCGGGGGCAATATCTCACAGCTCATAATTTTGAGAATAAGACGCTTTATAGTTTGATGTTTTAGTAACTGTGCTAAAATGGGTACGCCATAAAGTGTGCCGTTGACTACCCCATAACAAAGCTTTGATTATTTTACACCTCGAATTAAAGCCGCGCTGCAGTGCAATACCACATTAGCACGTCCTTGCTGGTCATCTGTCCTGTCACTTTTGCTCCTTTGCCCACTTATAAAGTTTTGCTCCACTTATAAAGGGGATATCGTCACTAAAAATAATAAAATGCCGCAAGTTCTAAACTAACAATAATAGAAAGAATAGAAATAGAAATAAACGGTATCAATTTAGGCCACAAAGCTTTATTTATCTCGTAAACAAGCGTTTACGTCCTCATTCCCGTTGTCTGCGACACTCCGCGGTTAACAAAACTCTTCAGTCAACGAATTGCGTTGAGGATTCTTTGAATAGCCATCAAAGAGAGGTGACGCAATTATCCGTTAAACTGACGACAACTCTAATTGCCATTTGCCACTCCTAAAACCTGGCTATAAATTAAGTATCATCATCATCCACAGCCTGACTTCACCCACTTGATATAGGCCTCTCTTTGTCGGTACCACAGTCTTGTAAAATTGTTACAAACTTCTACAGTACCCCCGAAGTAAAAAAAACAATAAGTTTAGACGTTGTGTCAGTCAGGCGAGTCTTTCATTTCAATACATATAGCAATGCAATAAAATCAAGTAGATATGAGTGTAACAAAAGGTAGGAGGCCCATTTCAAAATTTAGTATGCAATAAACAACAGCATCGATAATATAGAGGTAGAACAAAATGCATTTGGCTTGCTTCGACTCTACCAACATATTGTTCTTTTGCGTCATCGATTTATTAGTATGTTCGAGTAAGGGGGCTCGCAAGGCATCGTTTCGTGCAATCGGGGGGCGCGACGTGAGATCCAATGAGTTCCCTTACATCGTGTTCCTCGAACAACGAATACACCCCGTGGCCCCGTCCACTGGACCAACAATCCAGGGGCACGCCTGCACGGCGGCAGCACTCACAGCCACGGCGACCCTGACTGCCGCACACTGCTGCTTCCTCAAGGAGACCATCCAACTAAAGAACCCCCACAACGGAACCGTCACCACCCTGGAGATAAGTATGGTCATCCGGTACGGCTCGAACACCGGCAGGTTGACAGACGACGACCGCTACAGCGATGTTCTAAGCTGTCACCGCCCACCCTCGGCTCGACCCATAGTTCATGTCATGATGTCTGACGATATAGCGCTGCTAATGACGAAGCCGATGTCGCTGAGTGTGTACGCGCGACTAAGCGCGTTGGACCAACGCACGCTATACGGACAACGCGTGCAGGTGCTCGGCTTCGGACTCACTAACAGTAGCGATGGTGAAATGGCCCCCTCACTAGAGGTTAAAAAACCGGTGCAAGTGGTGGACGTCATGTGGGGGCAGTGCGACGAAGTGGAGCTCCATCAACTGTACCCACTAGTGTGCGGCATGGAAAAATGCGGACAGAACGCTGCCCTGTGCAGCGGAGATTCTGGAGGTCCCTCGCTATATGACTCGAAAATCGTAGGGGTCACCTCCAAAGGTCCCCGCGCTAACTGCGAGATGAAAACACCTGACATCTCACGTTTTACCTTTATCGTCCAAATCGTGCCTGTCAGCAGCTATATAGATTGGATTGCAACTACAATTGCAAAATTGCCGAAATTTTGATAAAATGTTATTGCTACTTCGATAATTCTTCTTCTGATTACTTCTTATCTATTCATTTATACAAGGACTTAACAATCAAAGTGGCAAAGACACTAGAAAGGTGTACGTACCTGTACTTGTAAGTCTTGAATTGACATAAAAGATAATGGACATGCAGGGAACAAGTAGTTTTGGAATTCTCGTGATACGAAAAACCACCCCATACCAATAAAGTAGCCAGTAACCTAGATGAAATATAAAACTGTATTGCGAAACGCGCGGCCTGGCGAGTTCCCCTTGGTCGTAAGGTTGCTCCTGCTTCCAACGGCTCAGAGGAACCTACCCCCTGGAACAGCTAAATATGCACAGCGTCCGTCCTCTCGCTTACAGTAACTCTGACTGCCGCACATTGCTGTTTATCATTTGGCCTTATCTGATGAAGACCGACTTGGCGTTACTTAAAACAGACGATTCCTCTGAGCAGGTGCGCAAAACTCAGTATTATAGAGCTGCGTTGTACGGGCAACGCATTCTTCACGCACGTTTTCTGATATGGCTTGACTGCCCGCGGTGTTGCCTCTCCAGGTAGTGGACGCTATGTTTGTGAGAGCAACTTCAGAGTGTTCCCCTTTGGTATGATGCGGTGTACTCGTAAGGTCCTGCGCCCGCCAAGCGAGGATCTGTGAAGGCGACTCAGGGAGCCCTGCGCTGCACGCCTCGTAGGGATCCCCTCGATGCTCTACACTACAATGTAGGGGAATGCCAGCCAGAGAATATAAACGCCAAGCACATAGTGGTATTTGTACCTCTCAGTAGTAAAATCGATTAGATTGCAGACAATATGTACAGAAACGGAAACTATTTCGATAAGGTTTAAGTACTATGGTTAATGGTTATGTTTCTTGAATTTCATATTACGTATTCTTGTTGAATAAATATACACATGTATGTAAAATAATAAATCGACCAGTGGGGGTATCGTTGTCATAAGAAAACCTGCTGTTTTCATACTAAATCATTGGTATTCTGTGACTAAAAAGTGACATTAGCGCGTTTCAGCGCGTTTTTTGCTGTCAAAAGCTTCTTGTTTTCGTATATCTGTAGCCACGTCACTTGACATTATGCTGGGCAGCGAACGCAGTTCTGAGCTTGCGGTTGCGATATGGGGACAGTATGACGCGAACACACTGGAAGTGACATTACCGGTACGTGTGATATCTAACCCATTAAATTGTTTAGTAAGAATGTAAAATACCGTCTGCAAGCAGTTTTCTAATCTAATCACCATACCCCGCATCATAGAATACGTATACAAATCAACCCTGTATATAAGGAACCGCATAGGACAAAGACACCTCAAATATTCTTTATCAATTAGGTCGGACTCATTTAATTAGTAAGATAACCCTTTAATAATCAAAGCCCTTGATTATACTATCGTTTTATTCAATGGTTCATTCAATAACGATATTTCTAAACTTTTTTAAACAAATTTTTACAAGCTAAATAGATAAAAATATTATACACTAGCCGTCGCCCGCGGCGTTGCTCGCGTTAGAGTGTGACTTTTCAAAAATCCTTTCTTAGTGCACTCCTACACTATATAAGGATACTACCCTCCAAATTTCATACCTCTAGGACTTGTGGTTTAGGTTGTGCGTTGATTATCAGTCAGCTTCAAAAGAGTTTTATATAAATTGATGATTAAAACAAATGTTTACATAGTTCCGGTGTTCCTAATTGTTTTCAGAGGTGTTCCACTTAAAGCACCCATTTTTAGGCTCATCTGATTGGAGTTTGCAGCTCCCATGGACTTGGTACTTGGTAAGTACCTACTAAAAAAAACAAAATCATGTAAATCACCAAGTCCTGAACAAAGTGAACAAGGTTCCCGTGGGACCAGAGCGTGTTTTCTGTGCCTACGTGGTGAAATAAAAACGAGACGTGTCTCTGTTTCGTAACAATTGACAAGACAAGCTCATGACTTGACTGAGCAAGTGAACCGTGATGAAGGAATCGAAGGATCTTTGGGGAATTATGTGTTAACACGTTGAAAACACGGTTTTATGGGAGTCGATGAAAAGTACTTTTACGATCAATAATTATTATTCGTATGTTGGGCAATCTACCTTTAGCTCATTTTATCAATAACCTAAGCCCACGACACGACCCTACCTACTCTGTTATATTGTATTTTTTATCAATGCAAAAAACAAAACACGGTGTACCTAACTCTAAATTGAAAACAAGCTTACATCGAGGTGTTTTATTTTTTTTGAAATCAAGTCTCAAAAACTCGATTTGGGCTTGAGTAAAGCACTTACTATTAGTAGGTAATATGAATAGTAGTAAATCAAAAACGGTTTCAATTTATCGAAGCCGTAGGCCTATTTTATAAACACAAATCCATAATGATTTCAAAGTGCCCCTTGGCTCATAGATAATTGAATACCATCATCCACAAAAAAACAGCTACCTGCGATTACAATAAAATTTACGGTTAAATAATATGGCTTAACATCCCAAATAATTATAGGGAACTTTACTACTGGGTTTTTTATTTTCTTGAAAATAATCAGATAATTGTGGGTACAGAATATCGTGTTAAAACTCTCAAAGTTACCAAAAAATATTATAAGTAGGTGCGTATGGCTAATGGTCCAAGTGCCACCATTAGTCATAGCAAATCTTACCAACTATAAATAGGTGCAGTAAAAACTGATGCTTTCAGGCAACGGAGCACGGAGTCTTTTCATCTGAACATGCCTGGAGGCATAGAAGAAAACATAATCTACACCGTCCACAAGCATCTGCTTAAACTTACCGATAGCTCAGTGGTGCTCTCAAATTGACAGACGAGTTCCACGACATCGCCTGCCTTCTCCTGTCACCTTCCCTCCAGCTCGCGAAGCTCCTACTGAACTCCTCGCCCCCACACTTCCCACTTAATACCTCACTGTCACTAAACTCCACTGTATCGTTCACCACCCAGAAGGTTTCGTTGAAAAAGGTTTCATTAAAATTAACAGTAACATTTTCATCTAAGGAATGGTTGGGCTCTTGTTGAGGTTCGTACACACCGTTGTGTTTTGGACTAGAATACACGAACACTTGATTCAGTTCTGAATCATTTTCAGTTTTTAGTTTTAGATCGCGGGTTTGGTTCTGGGGCTGGTATTCGTCTAGCGCGGTGTACCAGGCTTCTAATACTGCTATGTGAGAGTCTAGGTCGCGACATGTCAACCGGAGTTCTGTGTCGTGGCATCTTTGCTCCTCCACGATTTCTGAAAAACAAAATATCAGTATTAGGTAACTATTATAAAAGTACTTAGGTATCTATATATCTAAAACTTACACTGAATCCCAAATAAAAGATTGAGTTTCCACTGGGATACTTCCGTTTGAAAAAGTGTGGGTTTCTTACTGAGATTTGTAGCCAGAATATTAGCAGAAAAATATTCAGCGATAGATTTTTTTTCTATCTAGTTTCATCTGTTCAAAACTTTGTGTGAAGTTTATCCGCTCAGAATTTGGTAGAGCGGTAAATTCGACGAATAAGCTGTCTGAAGTCTTGAAGACGGTGAAACTAGATCAAACATATTTTCAGTTTGAAAACGGAATCTTATTTGAACTTCGAAAGATTTGTTTTATTTCGTCAAAAACTTTTGTATCCGAGCTATATTTCTGTAAGTAGAAGTAAAGAAAAAAAATTGTCGAGTGATGAAATCAGACTAGCGAATCTCTCGAACTAGACTCGTGCTTTCGAAAAACTAACAATATATGAAACGGAGATCAAAATTTAAAAAAATACAAAACGAGATTTTCAGTGTGTAATTTTGGTAGAATGAGAGTCCCGCTTCTTCTTACGTAGGAACTACGTATTACATATTCTTTGGATGAAATGGTAATAAAAATCCAATAAAAAGATGTGTTATTGATATAAATATCACGTGTTTATGTTAATAGTCCATACATAACACTAGAAATGAAATAATTAATTTAAGTGCTATTTTTTGATAAAATGTGATAATCAGACAAAACTTCCCTAATAATAACAAACAGTATAAATAAAGCGCTTAGGTAATGCAGTTTTAAGCAACACATCCGCAATCTGTCAGTGCGATATAACTTAGGCCTTTACATCTATTGAAGATGATTTATACAGCGTCAGGAGGCAACCTATGCCTACACTTAACGGGACACTGTGATATAGCACTAAAATCAATACCTATTCCTTTCAACTCAACAAAATGCAAAATTACTTAGTATCTCTACCTCGTTAAGACCATAACTTCCCATTATATTTAGGAGGAAGTATACATTAACATAATAATCCTTAATTTCCTCTGCGAAGTTTTATTCTGAACCTTTGCATCTGTACATAAATAATAATAACCAAGTTACCATCTGCCTTAGATTAAAATCGTACAATACTTCTTATTTACGATCGTTTTATCGTGCTAAAGCAGCTCCTTACCCTTAGCACTCGTTTCTGGTATTAAAATCATCTTTCAAAAAAGCTTTCAAACATTTTTACGTCTATATCAGCAGAAGATAAAATTTGCAATATATCTTCGTCGAACTACGAGTATCAATAGAATCTCATCGTAGTAGCTTAAGAAAATAATTAAAACTCAAAACTTTATTTGGAAAACTAACTTTATTTTACAAAAAAACAATTTATATTAGTATTCTATGAGGAATCTGGTTCCCATAGTGCAAGCTTTGCTTAGTTTGGTACTAGAAGCCGCAGTGTAAAAAAAATGTCTATAAATATTAATTTATTTATTTTATTTATTTAAACTTTTTATTTTAGAATTTGGCATGAAGCAAAACGGGGCCTCAGTGTCTAAAACGAGTGCTTGTGGTACTAAACGAAGCCCTTAAATAAGTAAGCCGAGTTTTATCAATGTATAAAGCCGTTTTCACGTAAATCTTGATCCTGCACTTGCATAATTCAATAAGCCGACATTCCGGCACGATTCGGCCTATTGTTAATGCATTGGTAGTGTTGCTTTTCGGCGTCGTTTTGTAAGAGCCCTTTGAGGTACCTAATGAATTTTAATCGTGCGTAACGGGACTGTTTAGCTAAGTAGGTACCTTTCTCTTTAATATTACTTAAAAAAACTACTGATCATGTTAAGGTATGAACACCAGCTGAGTAGGAATTTAATAATTTAAGTAATTAAATGTAAGTGGAATTTTAATAATTAAATTATTCGACTTAAAGCACCTAGGTAGATAGATAGATAGATTATATCTTTATTGTATACACCAAAATAAAAGAAAAAAGATACAAATAAATAATTAAAAACAAATATGAAGCACAACGGGCAGTCTTATCGCTATAGGCGATCTCTTGCAGACAACCTTTGGATGGACAGGAACACCTTCAGTGCTCAAAAGTAGGTGCTGTAAAACTGGGTGCGGTAAGTGGAAATCTTCATAATATAAATGCATATAAACTTATGGAAACAAAGGAAAAATAAGGAGGTTAAGCACATCTTATAGGTATAGGTACCTATGTGGTTAATAATGTTACTGCTGCGTTGACTGTGGACGGTAATGGTATAATTTGCACACCAAGGTACCCCGGGAAATTGGCTACCTCTAAATAATTACCGACACTCAACTTAATACAATATCTACCAGTTATATTGAAATCAATATGAATTGCAATATACAGGGTACTTTAGTATCATTATTTATTAAACTGCCTTTATTGTTTAAGTTTTTCTTCGAGTGCTCTACATACTTATACGTATTCTGTGACTCTACATTTCTCTTCTTCTTCGTTTATTTATGGCCTCTGTCCGTCATTTCGAAAGACAATTTGGCCAGTGTCAAGTGGGGTACTTGAAATAACATCAGTCAAGTCAAGTCGGCTGTCGTTTGCTTGGAAGGGAAAATGGTGGATTTTCCCTTCAAAACTTGGAAATGAATTCTATCATTTTAGGGAAACCACTTCACACACATTTATTCCTGCTTCAAGTATTATTGGTTAAAATTCCTCCGAAATTAAACAATACTCACAAGAACAAAAGAAAAACAAGCTAAGTTGCTACAAAAAATTACAAAACTCGAATCTGACTCTATATTAAAATTTGTTTTTGCCTGACTGATGTCAAAATTCGCCAAATTCCCGCCAGATTGGACATCCAAAAGGCTCACTAATGCAATTTAACCGTTCCGAACATGTACGCAGTGCATCACTGAACCCTCTTTTCTATCTTTCTCTCTCCTTGACAATTCACATTCACCTGTCTCTGTCATAAAAAGCACCCCTTCAACGGATCAGCGTTGCCATGACAACCTCCGAAAACAACGCTTCTAAAATCACCAGATAATATAGACCTCGGTGTTCACCTAATTTGTTAAGAGATCATCTGAATTCTGATAGCCTTGGTTGCGAATCGAAGGTCAACAAATTCTGGTCATCAGTCGGAATGGAGAAATTAGCATGTATTTGGGGAAATTATACGTTGTTCAGTGGAATTAAAGCTCAATTTGGAGTAATAGGATGGTCACAGGCAGGAACTCAAAACGATGGTCCCTAAACGCGAAGGCGCCGTTGATTGCTGCCAAGTTAGATCCCTTGTTTTCGGGTGGTAATTGGGACGATTGGTGCAAATATCTTGTAGACTTTACTGTTTGTTTTCTGGGTCATCGTAAACATTTATTTTTGTCCCTCTTTTTAAATTAAGTCACAAAATCTAATTTAATAGGCACCTACTTTAAGAGAAGTGAACTTCACCAATGTACGAACTAAGTACCTACTTACATAAAACAAATCAAAATGAAACCGCTTAGTTAAAACCACTTTCATAAACAAGAAATAATTATTAGGTAACTCAAGAAATAGTTAATTTTGCACTGAAAAGGCTTTGCTTGATTGAAAAATGTGATATTTCCATAGCTTCGTACTTCGCTAAATTACCCTAGAAAAGCCCCTCTTTACCCTCTGCGACCACATCCAAGCAAAAATATAACAAGGCAATTCTACCTTTCACCACTGTGGTAATAAACGCGAGAGTACCGTCTACTAACAAGTTGTTTTTGACAGGTGCTATTTTCTCCAGTGTTAAAACCAATAGTGCCCATTGAGAGGGGCTTCACGGACACGAGTTTTGACATTTTTTGAAACGACACATAGAACTTTTATTTTAATAGTTTTTCTTGTGTTATTGTGAGCATTGTTGTTTAATTTTGGTGGAATTTTAACCAATAATACTTAGGTCGTAACATAAAGTGTGAGCCATTGGAATAAATGTGTGTAAAGTGGTTTTCCTGAATGTGAAAATTCGTGTTAAGTTTTGAAGAGAAAGTCCACCATTTTTTTTTCAAAACAAACGACAGCCGACTTGACAAATGACTTGACTTGACTTATTTATTACAATTTTAACACTTGACATTGGCAAAATTGTCTGTCGAAATGACGGACACAGGCCATTATTGAAGAGAAGAAGAAGAAGGGGCTTCACCCAAAACCTGGTCTACTTATGGTATGGGTAGACCCGGAGTATCTCGGGGGACTTGAGCCTCCTAGCCCCCTACCCTGGATCTGATAGTGAAGTTAGTCACTGACGTGAGGGGACTGTCCGTCTTTAAGAAGAAACCGTATTTTCAAATTCTCGTAGTGAATAAAAGACATTTAAAAGGAAATTCCGAATAAGTTTTCTTTCAAAACCTAAAGAAAATATCGCCTGCCATAAGTAACTGTTTACCAGACATAGATATAGGTACCTGTCACCACCCTATCATGTGTAAGCACTCAGAAACAATACACATCAGTACAAGTGCTACCATTGTACAAATACTTTAAGAATTTGGGGGAGGTGAAATCAATTCTGCCGACAAATACTGGCTAAGTAGTCCCTTTGAGGGTAGATCACGGGGGTGCTACTCTCTGGACAACAAAATGTATTTGGGAATCTAGCGGAACTCGAGAGAGTACTAGATAGATAGATAGATAAAACCAACCTTTGAGTTTATTATTATGATCAGAGCTTTTGGTTTTTAGACAAGCTACCTAAATCTAGAAAGATTTCTGTACTGAGAATTCGAAACAGACAAAATGTGATGTGTGTATGTACATATAAGTAATATTCTACCAAAATACCTAACGTTAGCAGCGCTGAGCGGCCATTTGTGTAAGTTACAAAGAAATATCTCGAAATATTTTATCTAAAGTTGTTGCTGCTGTAGGTAACACTTCCCAAAATGCTCCTCAAATGCTATCATCTGCCTGATGTAAACCAGCCTACTATGTTCTACTGTTAAATATAGCTTACTCTTTTTTCTTTTTCAGCGTTTGACAGCTCTACCCATCTTTTACTGCCCTAGTTTATTAACTAGTCAAGAAAAGTGGTCTCAGCACAGATGGGTCTCAAAGCAAGACAGGGGCCTAATCCGCATCTATGACGCCGAGTGTCAATGAAACAACCCCATTGGTGCTAGGTGGGGTGCATTTTCATAGACATTTGCCATGATTTAAAGAAGGGCGAAATAATTGTGAAACACTGTTTTTTATGGGAATATCAGATATACCAAGTAGCTGTTCCCTAAAAACATTTCTAGAAACGTTCTAAAATTATTCAATAAAAGTGCCTAAGTTTTCCTAAGTTCAATATCTAGGAGGCAAAACAAAAGGTTTTTGCTTGCTTCACATTGGCAAGGCTTTGCATTCTATACTGGCTAACAAAGGCAACATGCTCAACGTTATTGCTACGGTACGGGGCCGTCCCAAAACGGCGTAGTTTGTACCAATTGAAGTGAACGAGAACACATTCTACCGAACACAGTAACATAATAGTTGAAACACATAAGATTCACTCTAAAATAACTGGGGCAACAATTTGCACATACTTTTTCTTCACTGCGTAGGTTTTATCTTACTAAAATATAGCTGAAATTTTTTTTTCTTCATTTTTTTATCGTGAATAATTAGGGCGCTAACTTTTACCATAGTGTCAAAACAAAACAACATCGAAAAACAATGTTTCCGACTGACTAGGTACGCGTCAATTTGACTGCTACACCAAAAGTTCGAAGATAAAAACTCTGATACTGCGTGCGCCTGACCCTTTGACTATTTTTCCGACAATCCTGGCACCTAATTCTAGCAGAAAACTGGAAATTGAAGCCTGGAAAAGAGTGACACAGGTAACCCGGAACTTCTATTTCCCGCGGAATAGCGCCCGAGGGAGAACCAGGTAGGGGTTTTTCATTAAATATTTATATTAACTACCTCTGCTGAATCAACGAACGGGTAGCAGAATTGCCTCTCCGTGTATGAAATTAAAATTGCATGTTTTGTTATGAGAGTTCTACATGCGTAATAATGCGTTCAAAATGTTTTATTTTCATTTTGCTTGGACTCACTGGCTGCTGTACTTCTGGCTGGGTACCTAGAGGAACTTCTATCAAACTATGCTGAATCGTGTTAATCGTGTAGCTTAGATTCAGGTAGGTATAGAAGATATTTTAAGGTACTTAGTTATCTTCCTCTTTTAATTTAACTATCTTCTTTGCTTCGTATCTTAGAATATTGTGAGCTTTGTACCTAAGTACCTATCTTGCTTTAATATAGAAACCGAAAGTAGACGTTTAATAGCAATTTACAGGAAAATTGGCTTCATTCCTAAACCATAGCAAGAAAATGGTAGGAAATGGAACATTCCTGTCGCATTATACTTTCAGAAGTTTGGTAAATCGCTGCTATTACCACGAGTTCCTACTTAAATACGTATTTAGCTGCTGAATATGACGTAAAAGCTTTAGGAATAAACTCTGATAAGCACGTATAACCGCACCTACCGTATATGTACTATACACTTTTATTTTACTACCTGTTAAGGGTGCAAACGCAGTTGGAGACCCGCAGTCGCAACATCCGAACCGATCTTCGTTTTCCCTTCAAAGTGTAAGTCGCCGCCGCATTACCACAAATATCTTTTGCAGTCTCTTAGTCATCTACTTCTCGTCTTCAAATTTGATCAATTTCTACTTTCCATCTTGCTTGCAGTCACTGTCAAGAACTGTTTACATGCAGATGATGATGGAGATGGTAATGATTGAAATATTCTCGGATTCTCTACTTTATATTAAAAGTCAAAAGCTCACAAATCACTGGAAACTACACCAATGATGGATACTAACACCGTAAAATTAAGTGATGCTTAACATCACACGAGGGTTGTGAAGCATAGCTACACAATTAATCATTACCCATAGACCGCACAAAGGTGCCATAAAGCTCTGTTTCTTAAAGAACGGAGACCGTTATATTGCATAGGAAAACACGACATTAAAATACTGAGTCAAAATTCCTATTGATCTTTTTATCAGGGTGTTTGAAACAGCTTGCAAGGTGAGTCGAAAGCAAGGCCAAGAAATAAGATAAGTAAGTACACAAATTGCCTAATTTATATTCAGTGGCTAGAAGGTATTCCATATTTATACCGGCTAGCGGCTGCCCGCCGCAAGCCGCCCAGCGCAGCGTACCAAATGTTTTTACGTGGGTCAAATCATCGGATGATATTTATGAAAAATATATAAGAACTAAGTGTAAATGTAAGTATTAACGTATCAAATGTGTAGGTATCAAATTTACGGCCGTTATATAACGTTAGCTGTTTTATGGTAACTGAATAGTCAAGGTGTAAATCGTCGGTTTAGGAGTTTAATATTAACATGATTGATTACAATCATAATTATTCCTTTAATATGAAACGATAGCTCTAAAGCTTTCGGCAACCATTATAAGTAGTACCTACGTCTTGATTATGTTAACTATTAATATATCCCTGCGTCAATTAATTTATTACTTTGAAACTCAGTAGGTTACTTAGGTAAATGATTTCAACGACAACAGAAAAAAAAATAAGTTAAGCTTTGTTCCCCATCGGTGTACTTATTACTAATTAACAATTTGGTTTAAATATCCCACATTCTGAACCGTGAAAGCCCTTTCAAAGGACTTGTCATTCCATCGCTAGTTATCTATAAATATCTTGTACTGCAAAACACGCGTAAATCTCCAACACTTTCGTAAATGGATTTCCAGCATTTACAGGTTATTTTTATCCTCCATTATTGTAAATAATCTGGCATCTGGATGCGGTAACAATAACCATCTAGCGACAAGGACGAGTTATTTTCGACGATTGACTGACAATGCATCTTACGGCCAATGACAAATAACTGTGAGAAGATACCCTGTGAAGAGAGGTATGTCTTTGAATCCATCTCTCGCGAAGACAAACATAAAGAGTAAGGGGCCATTTACACGGGGAGAGTTTTTCGTCTCAAGTATGCGATTCAGAGTATAAAAAACTCGGAGTTCGAAAATCACCTGAAAATGATTGTTTTTTTTTCTGTTTCCTCAGTTTACTACTGTAGCTAACATTCCATTTCGAGCTAGGTATAGTCTGTGACGTAACTTACTGAACAATTTAAGATTGTCTATGTTTTGGAAGATTTTGACAACCAACCTATTATTTTGTAACAGTTACAAGAGCTTAGGTAGTTTTTATTGTTACACTATTTAATGTTCATCACTGCTTGTTACGGATTTATGATTGTATTTAGGTATTTGGATTTTAAAAACTCAATTTGTAAATCGACTAACGCTGCTGACTGTACCTACACCTACGAGTATTTCTCTAGTTTATTGTTGACAAATTTGCAGCGTACGAGCCCGTAAAGCCACAGTAGAATCAACTGTTACTAGGTGCTGTCGACAAACTGCAGATCGCATCGCCTTTCGCTCTATCGATTTCGTTAATGCTAATACAAATTGGGGTTGTTTAGATGTCTAGTCGATACGACTGTTTATCGATATCGACAATTTAGTATAAGCAGATACCAAATCGATTTCTAAACTCATATCTTACATGGATATGGTAAGCTTGGAATGGTTACACCGTGTTTTGTTTTGGCTGACAAGCAAATTCAAATTCGATCGAAAGAGACAAAACACGGGGTGTGTGCCAAGCTTAAACTAGTTCTTCTTCTTCTCTTCAATAATGGCCTGTGTCCGTCATTTCGACAGACAATTTTGCCAATGTCAAGTGTTAAAATTGTAATAAATAAGTCAAGTCAAGTCATTTGTCAAGTCGGCTGTCGTTTGTTTTGAAAAGAAAATGGTGGATTTTCTCTTCAAAACCTAACACGAATTTTCACATTCAGAAAAACCACTTTACACACATTTATTCCCATGGCTCACACTTTACGTTACGACCTAAGTATTATTGGTTAAAATTCCACCAAAATTAAACAACAATACTCACAATAACACAAGAAAAACTATTAAAATAAAAATGCTATGTGTCGTTTCAAAAAATGTCAAAAGTCGTGTCCTTAAACTAGTTTATTAATAACAAAGACAGATGACAGATAAGTACCCATATTTTTTTTTATTCTTATATTCTATAAGGACTGGGATGCTTAGCGACATAATAACTTAGTCAAGAAACTTACCTATTAGTGGTTTTCATTAAACTTTTATTTGAATTATCGATAAGTCTTTAGGTAAAATATACACGCATCTCTATATATTATAAAGAATCGAGCGCGTATTACATTCTATTTAAAAAAAAACTCACCCTCCAGGATTTATGACCTTCTGTTGTAAATGTTGAATGAAATTATCATCTGTGCGATTTTAATAGAAAATTATGGCACAGGGTTGAAGGGGGATGAAGTTTAGTCAAACTGTCGACACGTTTGTGACAGATCAATTACAAAATGTTTTTGTTAAAACTAAGAGCAAACTTTTAAATAAATATTGCTGGACACAGGAACTGTATCTGAACATCAACATAGATTATTATTCTTGGTGGAAATCGAACCCACAACCTACATAAGCCTTGTGACTGTAAAGCCACTCGAATTAGCATGGCCTAACAAGTTATCGGCAATCGACCTGAGGTAATGTATCTATTGGCAGAGATAACCACTTAACATCCGGTGGGTCATCCGCTTGTTCCATTGCCTTTCGTGAAGCCAGAAGAAGGCGTGACGTAAGCATTTTTAGAAATGATCTAATACCATTAATTACAAGACACTAATGAAATTTGATTCCGTTCTCCTTCACGTAACAAGTAGTAAATAGGTCAACTAACACTGACACTAACACGTAGGTTTCTTCATCATCATCTTCATCAGTCAGAAGAAGTCCAAAGAAATGGGTGTCTCCATAGTCCATATGCTCAAAATTCAATGACTTGCAAAATCAGACAACAGAATCTGAATTTACGTAAAGTAAACAAATGCCAATACTACCTACAACTATGTGGTCAAGAGCCAAACCAAGACCATGAAATCAACCAGCACCAAGAACTAAGGCTGGAACTATGAGGACCCGAAGACAAGCTCACCTATAAGTCCGTCGACAGCGACCAGCCCCAGGAACCACAGCAATCCTACGTGCGTGCATCTCACACGAGACTCCTTCAACATGTTTCCAATATCACATCCTCACTGATCATTTTCCGAAACTTTAAACTAATCAGCACTTATATATAATCGGATTATAGGTGAACGACATCGTGCGTAAATACGTAAAAATCCGATAGATTTTGTGGCGGCGCGCAACACATCCGCTCTCAACGAAGTCTCGCGTGGTACTGAATTTTTCGCTTTGAAAATCGCGTAGCATTTCGTAGCGTCGTAGGCTCGTAGACCGTAGCTTTGCAACTATTGTTATTCTGTGGTTAGGGAAATCCTATGCAATTTATTGAGTTTTCCTGGAAGCTAGTTTCGGGCTTAATTGTTGTATGGAACGGTGAACTAGGAATTAGAAGGGCGAGATGAGATCCCAAGGGGTTTAGAGATTCAAATTACAGGCTTATTTTCGTTGTTATTGGACATTGCACAGTTAGAAGAAAGTAAATAAATAGTCTTCTTTGTTCAACCTTCGCAAGTAACAGAACATTATATTATTATGAACAAATAAGTACATAAGAGGCTAGGTAATAATTTAAGACTGGATAAACAAAAAGTTGAAGAGGATCAATCAACTGAATATTTCTTTTAGATCAAGATACATATTTTGTAAACAATTATCCTTTCACGTACGAGGTAGGTAGGTACCTAGCATACCTCATAGAAATATTTGATTTTATTACCTACATTAAAATGTGTCTAACGTCAATAAAAGGTCTTAAAACTTCATAAATAAGGTTTAAATTACATCGTACAGAGTAAAATCAATGTTCCACACGTTTCAAACGAACAAATGCCTGATATTTGAAGGAAAGGGCCGACATTATTGTTTATTGAGATCACGTAGCGACGTTGCTTGAAATATTTTACAGAACGACCGCCGTGGTGGCAGTGAATACCAGGGTGGTGGGTTCGAACTCATCTTTTGTACGAGTAACGCCCGAATACTGAAACGCTACTTGGATTAATTTATTGCTTCAATTATTGCCATCTCTATTATGGTAAAGAAGCAGGGCCATTTTTAGATGGCGTTTAAATTTTGAGTGACGTTTCAGTATTCGGGCGTTAGTTATGGAACGGTTAGTTTAGATACCTACTTGGTAATCCACTTATAGTATTTTGAAACTTGATAAATACCTACCTACTACTTACTTTCCGCCTTGTCAAAACTAATTTCCCTAAACCGCTTACAAAATTAAGTTTGGGGTAAAAGAAAACTAAGTAGGTATTTAATCTTAACATTTATTTTGTTGCAATGCACGTACAATAGTTATCTTAAGATAAATAATGTACTTAGTCATACATTAAAAACTAAATAATACGAAATGAAACTTGGAAAGTGGCACCATACGAAGATTACAAGTATGGCGCTCTTGAGACCAAAACACCTTGCCACAACTTCATAAACAATTCTACCACTTCTTCAAAGAAACCAACAGTTATTTATGGAAGGAACTCACATACTTCCGGTTCAATTACTTATTTACATTTACTGCCACACTCTACACTCTTCAACATAATAACAATAATAGGCCTTTACATCTATTGAAGATGATTTATACAGCGTCAGGAGGCAACCTATGCCTACACTTAACGGGACACTGTAGTGCCTGGGACAATGTTTAGATGGAGTAGGCTTGCCCAGCACCTATCCCATCCTCTCAGCCTAGTCACCCATATCCACAGGAAAGACAAGGTCAATACGTGCGGAGCTAACAAAGCCAAGGGTTTCCTTACGATGTTTTCCTTCACTTCAACATAATTATATCGTTACTAGCTGGTTTCCGTGACTTCGTACGCGTTTGTTTTGAACACGCTCCGAAACTACGGGACCGATTTGAAAATACCTTTCACCGCTTAGAAGCTACACTATCCCCGGGTGACATAGTTTCGAACACCTCACTTGACACTGGCAAAAGTAAAAGAAGAAGACATTGTGGCAAGGCAGTAGACATGAACTAGCTAAACTACTAACAAAATGTAATGATATTACATACCTACTGGAAACAGCTTTCACCATAGTAAAACTAATCACAGTGTAAGCCACTGTTTGCTATAAAGCTATTCTGTAGCGATGCAACACATTTTGTGTAACAGTACAATTTATTAACTTTTGGTTGATTGGCATTTGAAAGAGAGATATTTATTGGTACTATATTATGTTGTTTTACTGTCGAATTCATAAACAGATGTCAACAGTTCGGCAGACTGTTTCAACCAGCATTCATTGTCTAAATCTGCCTCTAGAGGGCGTTGACATTGGTTATGAATTCGTGGGTAAGCACATTTTGTACATGTTAAGTTTACACTAGAAAATGATTGCAATTTTTAAACAAAAATTAGTTTTTTTTTGTTGAAATCATGCAGAATTTAGTATTTACCTGCTAAATGAAAATTACATGCAGAAGATGTAATTGCTAGTCAAAACCCAGTTTAAACACAGTCAGAAGTATTTTGTTTAGATACACAGTCAGAAGTACATATTTTGTTTTTAATATTAATAACAATTACCTACCTACAACCAAAAACAAAAATACTTATCAGTTACACGCGTTACTTTATCATAATTATTAATTATTTGTATTATAACTTACTTGCTAAAGTTAAAGGCATAACGAATTGTTCACACATTAGTAACGTAGTCACAACGAGTTTCTATTACTCTTGACTTGTTGATTATAGTTTTTATTTCTACTTGCTAATTGATGTCGATTCTGTTGACTTTTTCTGAAATAACCTAATTTGACAGCGCTAAAATCATAGCCGTCTTTGTCGTTTCAGTTTATGGGAAACGGACGGTAAAATTATACAGCTGTCAAACTAGGTTAGGTTAGAAAAATGCAACAACAGAATTGACAGCATTATGTATCATTCTATGCTCCTTCCAACTTTACATGTGGAAACGGAACATAGTCACATAGTCAAACAGAGTCACAAAAATCTTGTGACCACAATATAGTCAGTACCGGTCTATGGTACAGTACAATATTATCATTATAATTTTAATTGGAATAAGAACCTCTTACTTTCTCTAGATGATACAATAAAAATCAACTGTAAATGAAAATACTATTTTAAATTGCTAAGTTCAAAGAACTTTTCACCACACTAGTTCATTTACTTCTTTTCTTGGTTACATTTTATTGAAAATACCGAAAAATTTATGAATACAAAGTTGCCAATTTCGAAAACCTAATTTAAAGGAACATTTTTGAGCCCCATTTTTGTTCCTAATGTTTCTATGTAACACATTACTACTTTTAATAACATGGATAATACAAAATTAATTGGTTATGAAAGTAACATACCTTGTGTGATGTCACCACCGTAAAACTAATAAAACAATGCTTTCACATCTGCGGTAGGAATTCGATGGGGGTCGCGAATTTGAAGTCCTCTGGGAACAACTTAGCGGCGAATGGATACATTAGTTTGTAGGATTGTCGGATGGTGACGTCAGCGACGCCGGCGATATCACCGATCTCTTTCTGACTGCGTTTGTCGTTTGATGCCTGTAAAAATCAATTGGCACATAAGTATTCTTCATGTTTGGTATTATTATGTATCATAAGTATGTATTTACAAAAACATTTATACATATAATATGTATTCTCTCAGCAATATAGTTCCAATAGTACAAGCTTTGCTTAGTTTGAGACTAGAGAGAGTTGTGTGATATACCCAAGATTATTAGTTATTATTATTTACCTATTATTTTATTACGATTAATTCATTGAATTTAAATAAATTATGCTCAGTAGGCGGCCACTTGCATACTTTTGACTTTACAGGCATGGTAGCCACCTCAGATCTCCTGGTACTATACTTTGTATACGAAGTAGTCAGAAGTATATCCAGACATGTGGAACTAGCTGGGTATTTCATACATGACGGATAGACCAATATACGAGTTAATAGCCAGTTGTCGAGTTTGTTTTTGAAGGCATTTATGGAGTCAGCAGTAACAACAAATAAACAATATGTATATAGGTATGTATAAACCTTGTGATTTCCTTAGTGCTATTGTAACAAACAAATTTTGAGCTTTTAAATTGGTAACTAAAATGAAAAAATTATAATAACAATGCAATGTTCTTATTTTCTAAGTGCACAAAGTAGGTATTCCAATACTGACCTGTGACGCCATGTATATCGCAGCAGCCGCTACTGATATAGGCGACCGCCCAGACACAATATCCAGTTCTCCAGCTTTCCTCGCAATATGCGTCGCCGCTCGCTGAACAGAATTCGGCAATCCAAGGTTCGAGCAGAACCGAGACATGAAATCAGCTGTTGTGATGAGATCTACCGAAGTCTCGAGCGCTTTGAGAATGAGTTTGAAACATCGTCCAATCTCTTTTTTGCTGATTTTGCTGACAGCGCAGATTTCCTTGAAGGTACGCGGGACACCTTCTTGTCTACAGGCTATGTAGAGGCAAGCTGAAGCTATTGCGTCATTTGCACGGCCTTTTAAGTTTTTACCGTCGTGTACCTGGAATTTAGCCAAAAATCTTTTCTGTAGTTAATACTATGTGTGTACTAGCTTCCACTCGCGACTTCGTTCGCGTCCCGTTGGATCCCGTCGATTTTACGGGACAAAAAGTAGCCTATGTGATAATACAGGTTACAGACAATATATTATTATATTCCAAGTTTCATCCAAATCGGATCTGTAGTTTTTGCGTGAAAGAGTAACAAACATACAAACTTTCGCGTTTATAATATTAGAAGGACTATATGCAGTAAAATCACAAGGATTTTTTTGAATAGAAGAGTCAGAAAGTTCATGGTACAGCAGTACCAAAGCTGTAACAAGAGCTCTGGTTTAATTACCTGCGTGAACTGTATTTGTGGCCAGAATGGTACTTATCCAGTAAACAAAAACGGCTTTTTTGTGGCACAATGCAATGATCAGAACGAAACCCTACCAGTCAACATTTATAATTAACAATAAATCTAAATTATATAATAATAATTACCTGTTTGAACAAATTATTAGCTCTGTCAACAATAGTTTTAGGCAGGTTTATCCTGTCTGCCATTGTGTTAATTTCTCTGAATGCATTTATAAGAGCTCGGTCAGTACTACTGATATTCCTCCTATTTTGGTACTTGGAAACTCCGAAACTGTCAAATGATGCGTCTCCACGACCCGGTCCAATGATGGTGGATAGATCTCCCCCTGATAGCAGTGGATTTTCAGGACCACCAACACGAGATGGGTCTACACCAGATTTTTCATTGCTGAATGTACGCCATTCTGAGCCAACATCTATGACCCTGGAACAGAATGATAATAAACAAATGTTTGTGTAAGATGGACAAAATGAACATGAAATAAATAGAAATCAATGAACACAAGTAGTAATAATCAATGATGTTTTCGTATGTACACTTCATTAGGTAAGATAATGGCAATTAATGTTTAGTGTAAAACTTGTGGGAATGGAATACCAAACACAATGCATGTTTACATTAAATGCATTCCTATGCTTGTTGTTGCACACGCTGACCTTGAGTTGTTTGTCTGCGTGTGGTCTTTGACATTTTGCGTAAGTTTCAATTGAAAAATTGCACAATTATCGTCAGTTATTTAGCGACCTCGAAACATAGAAATCCAATGCATCACACGCGTCGGTTCGACAACTTTGTTATGGTTACGACACAGTCTGCGAACTATGGAAAGCTCAGCATTTCGCAAAACGTTGCTACACAAGGTGCAGAGCACAATGCTCACCTGTCTCCGACGACGAGCCCACATTCCGAGCAGATCATGTCTCCAGCTCGATAATCCTCGATGAGCGGTGCATCGGGGTGGGCATAGCATACCACCTTATTGGTTTCAATTCTAGAACCACAAACGAAAGTAGGTTCAACATTCGTCAACAAGTAGAAATCACATAGAAAAAAATACTTCGCAGTGACGCCGTATCGGAACTATGGAAACTAGAAACTTACGTATTAGCAATAGCATTATTATTATTCGTTTATATGTATTTAGAGCGACGTTCAACAACGAAACAGTAAAAATATAAATGAGAAAAACAGACCTCGACGTGCTCGCCATGGTTGTCAAGCCGCAATAAAACCATAGACAAAATTATTTCTTGTTTTCGAAGTTTGACAATCCAACGTCAAGTTTGAAGAAATGTCAAAATGAAATTCCATAGAGTTCGATGAAGTGCAGAAGTGGAGATGCCATTCTCGTTTGTGCTACTGTTTTATTTATTTTATCTTTGATTTTATCAGTGAAGAAAACAATTACTCGTAACCGTACGTACGTTTCCACTGCAAAACATTCCCAATAAAAAATGCACAACTGCGTAAAGGAAGATATCGATTTGCTTTTCCATCGCCAAACCGCATTATTGATATTTTCTTGATTGTAAAAAATAGTTTTTATTGTAAGGATTCTGTTGTGAATGTTTTTAGAGGATATAGTAGTTCGGTGGTTTTTAGTCAAAACACGCACTACGGATGGCGCAGCGTGACAAATGCGTGACTGATTTGCGTCACATTCAAATGTCACATTATGTTACAGAAAAAAAAAAATATCGTTAGGTTATTTTGGGCGCGAAGTGATAGGAAGATATTATTCAAAAAAATATTTTCTATCGTGTTTTAAACGCATAGCATAGCTTTGCTATAAATAAAAAGTTTAAACTAAAAAAAATAAAGGAAACTTCTGTCCAATTATGAATCATGGAAACATTTTTGTATACAGACTAATCATAATTTAAAAAAATAATGATGTTGACTGTGAATTATATACCTAAGTGAAAATAATCTGCTTACCTGGCTTTAGGAGGTGACAAATCGCTGAATAGTCATAGGTTTATTGATGATGACGAAGAAGATAAAATTGTACCCTTTCTTATCTGTCGATAAGGTAGTATAGTGGTTATTCACGTAAGTAAGTACCTATAAAGGCAGGAACATTCGACTCATCGACGTAGAATCCCCACTTGCGGCCATCAAATCATACATTTTGCCGGCTCCGCACTCCGCATGCCAGTGTACAGAGTGGTGGGCGCACTGCATCACAAGGCACGGCACGTCCTCAGTGGCTGTGCTCAGTGAGGCAATGCATCGTTATAGGCAGTGGTCATTTTGCATCATTAAGTTGTAGAAAAAAATACATAGCATCTACTATCTACCTAGGTACCTACGTAGGATCTTCAAAATATTTCTCGTTTTAAAACCGAATTCAAAAACGAAGGAGGTTCGCTATTCACTATACCTTACCGTCCTTACTATGTCTTCATCTAGGTATCATTCCTAATTGATTTTGATAGTCTTTATAATTCGTTAAAAACTAGCACAGACCTACATTACCTACCTACATACCTAATAGGGCCTATTGCTCAAATCCCTTCTACCATTAAGGGCATGCGATAACTTTACTAGGTAGGTATGCATCGTCCACTGGTTGCCCTTGTACTGGACAAGACAGCTTTTAGGCAAGTAGACCTACTACCATACCTACCTTGCAAATAAAATGCACTTCGTTTTGCAATGACACTGAGCTCAGTAGGTACGTTTTAGTTGCTGTATTCATATAGACGTAGATTATAGAGATAGGTATCTATGCCTATTGCCTACCTATAATTATATTGGTAGGTGCATGCCAGGATCTTGGATCATCTAGGATAAAAGATACCTTCTCTTTCGAAGTGATATAGCAACAAGGTACCTACCTCAGTGTAGGAGTCAAAATGACAGGTAAAACAAAGATACATGAAGTATCAGCCAGTGTTACAACGTGTTGGGGCCGGACCGTGCCGGAGCTGGGAAACAATACCCACCGACATTTCAACGCCGTGCCCCGGCCGTGTCCCGGCAGCGCACGGCCGGGGCACGGCCGAGCCACGGTGCATGAATCACTTCATACAAAAAGTACACCATAATGTTTGGCCCTGCCCCGGCCGGGGCACGGTGTAGCGTGAATCATCCTTAGCAGGTACTTAGACGAAAATGTAGATAAAGGTACCTAGGTCTAATAGGCTGCAGCAGCGTAGTGCAGAGTCCAACGAATCATCTTCCTGTGTTTGATTGATTGGGAACCGTGGAAACCCTGACTAATGCAAGATGCCAAACAAAGAAATTGGGTGCATCGCTTGCGATTGAATCATCAACGGAGCGACAGCCAAAGTTGCCAAAGTAGGTAGGTACCTATAAAAAATCTTCACCAACTGCCAACAACAATAAATAAAAAATAAATAAATATTCACGGACACTTAACACAACGCCTTCTAGTCCCAAACTAAGCAAAGCTTGTACGATGGAAAGTAACTAGATGGCTGATAGAGAATACATACCTACATACATTTTTTATTAAAAAAAAATTCACAATCACCACAAAATACTAGTATACACGTAGGTACCTTACTAATCACGTCTTATTATGATAAGTAAGTAGCTAGGTAGGTAAGTGCATTAATTCTTTAGCTAGGACACAGATCATATAATACTATGCTAGGATAAGCTGGCGGGCGACATTAGCGTTTAAAAGTAGGTACGAAGGTATGTAGGTAGGTATGTACCTTCTTCATCACTTTGGTACCTGCTCCTAGGTATCTACCTAATCGTATCAAGTGATCGTGTTCTTCGAATTAAGTTTATTGACTTTCAAAATCAGTCTACGATAAGTCCGACACATTTGCTTCCTCTCTGACCAACGACCTTTATTTATTGTTAAGTAAGTGACGTGCATACAACTACTTCCTATGTGTACCTGCCCCATTATCAGGGTAATGGCCAGTAATGGGGTTGTATAAGAAAACAGAAGCATTAGCATCTACGCAGTATGTAGTAGGTATACCTAAATATTACTACCTACGTGATATCGTGATATTGGAACTGTGGTCTAGTCTAGAGTAGCCCTACCCTTGTGCCCTACTGAATCTGGATCCCTGATCCATAGATTTTGACAGAACTCAGAAGCAGAGGTCGTGTCATTTTCAGAGTAGGTACCTCCCTACCCACCAACTTATTATACCTACTCTTTGCTACTTACCATGGACTAAATGTATAAACTATCTACCTACGATCGAACTACGAAATGACGCAATTTCTGAGATTCGAGGTCTGTCATTTTTGGAAAAAACATTTGCACCATAGTAAAATAATACTCTTTACTTTTTGGTTTTTCTAGTAGTTCCATGGTTTTTCTTGTGTTATTATGAGTACCTATAGGTAGGTAGGTATTTTTGTTAAATTTTCTTGACGTGGCGCGTCGTCTGTATTCCGTGGAATCCGTGGTCGTGACGTGAGCCATTGGAAATGTGTGTAAAGTGGTTTCCATTCGTTTCCAAGTTTTGAGGGGAAAATCGGAAAATCCACCATTTCGGAACAAACGACAGCCGGCTGAATGACGGACAGATTCAAAGAGAAACAAGAAGAAGAAGACACGATTTCTGTCAAAATCCGGATCCGGATGAAACAAGTGTCGAATTATTATTACAATTATATCACTTGACAATGGCAAAATTGTCTGTCGAAATGACGGACAGAGGCCATTAATGAAGAGAAGAAGAAGAAGAAAGTAGCCCGGATTCGAGTTTTCACATTTTTTGAAACAACACATAGCATTTTTATTTTAATAGTTTTTCTTGTGTTACATATTGTGAGTATTATTGTTTAATTTTGGTGGAATTTTAAAACTAATAATACTTAGGTCGTAACATAAAGTGTGAGCCATTGGAATAAATGTGTGTAAAGTTGTTTTTCTGAATGTGAAAAATCGTTTCAGGTTTTGAAGAGAAAATCCACCATTTTCTCTTCAAAACAAACGACAGCCGACTTGACGTAGACTTGACTTGAATTTTGCTGTGCCCTAACAAGGTTTATGTTTGGTACACTAACTTTTGTACAACATCTTTAAAACAACATAGTAAGTGCAATAAACGATTTGAATTTGAATTTAAATAAAATCACCACTTGACACTGGCAAAATTATCTGTCGAAATGACGGACACAGGCATAGGTTAAAAGAAGAAGAAGAGAGTACCTAGCCCTACATACAGGTCAAGCGAAGTCATCGGCAGAAGCTAGTCTTTACTTGGAGTACCTAGTACATCGGCCTGATAACCAAATAATTGGTTATTTATCAGGTCGATGACCTAGTAGGTATACCTTACCTACCTACAAATCTTTAGAATAATTTTATTACTTAAGTACATGTTAGGTAGTACCTACCTAAGTACCTAGTTAGTACCTACCTACCTACCTACGTCATTCATTATTTATTATCAGATCACGCAAGTAACTTTGTCGTCATGCTCGTCATCCACATGATCCATCGTATTCTAGTTATTATCTTTACTAACGTCGCGTCACTAATGGTCATAGAAAATTCAAAGAATAGGGTCAAGTCTGTGATTCAAGTCAAGTACCTACCTACTTACCTATTTACTAGATAAGATACCTACCTACTCTTCCTGCTTCTACTGATGGCGACCCTTGCACAAGGTAAAAATATTATTGTGCAATTAGGTATAATGCAAAACATTAGAAATTACAACATATTATTATGAGTAAGAGAGGTAAGATGACTTTAGTTTTAGTTTAGCAGGCTAGGCAGTGTGCTGTGCTGGCAAGTAAAAGATCCTTTGTTGTTTTTTGAAAACCCAGGTCCTACCTAGGTACCTACACCTAGTCGGCAGAAGTGGTAGAGAGAAAGAAAAAAGTCGAAGTAGGTAGGTATACCTAATTAATTAACCTACCTAGATAGGTACCTAAGGTAGGTAGGTTTATGTACCTACCTGTACCTACACTTGTGGTACAGAAAGTATAGGTAGGTTTATTGGATAAAAAAACATGGTAAATGAATTGTAGGTACCTAAGTATTTTTTTAATCAATTTTAATTAATAGGTAATTAATTTATTACCTATTTAAAAATACTTGTAAACTATTGCAGTGCCAAATCGTAGGTAGGTAAATAAAATGAATGGCCTAAGTCTGTTTCGTTCTACAAGACATGTTTTCTATAGTCTAGAAAGAAATAGCAGTAGTTTCTTCGCTGTGGTTTCAAGCTTTTAGCGTACTACGCAAGTTGACGGTGTATCGACATTGGACGTTGGATCGGCTGGTGTTCCGACCGAGAGCCGAGCGAGCGTCGCGGCTCGCGCGTCAATTCAAGCAAGCAAGTCTCTCAGTCTCGCAATGGCGTTAGTGTGTATAGGTCGTGTGTTCGTTTAGTTTCACAACAACCCGAGCGGACACCGGCCCAAAATATTGGTCTGTCTACTAGTGTTCGAATTACCAGGAGTTTCCATTCCAGTAATTCCTCACAGAATATAGCGACGCCATCGTCACCACGGACAGTCAAATTTTGGAACGATATCCACTCGGCAAATCATTTCAAGGTCCGTACTCGATTCGTAATTTCCCTTACAAAATCGTTTTGAAATTTTGTAAGACGGTTGCAATTCGCGAGATCGAGGTGTCTAATCGGCTGTGTTTTGTTGCAGATGTTCATCTCCTCGTAGGTAGTTCCTCGTAGTGTATTGTGATTGTGTATTTGTGAACTTGTGTGTTGCGTTGAAGTGTTTGTGATGGATCCGGGATCGCCTTCGGTGTTGTGGGGTGTGCACGGGCGGAAGCCGGTGGTGGCTGCGGTGAGCGAGCCTAGTAAAGCTGATGAGCGGTCGCAGTCGCCGGGTCTGGCGGAGCGGCTGGCGGCGTCGCCCTCGAGCCCGCCGGCGCCCCCGAGTCCGCAGCCCCCGCAACACCACTTCCAGGCGGCGTTGGTCGCCGAGAAGTACCTCCTGCTAGAACAAGTGGAAGGCTCCTCTCTTTGCCGGTGCGTGGACGTGCGCACGCAAGAGGAATATGTTTGCAAAGTAAGTTTTAGCGCTTATCAACACAGACACGCTATCATTCAGATTGTTCCCACAATTAGGTGTTCAGTGTTCGCCACAGGATGTCGATAATCAGCGTTTCCGCTATAAAACTTCACCTGCCTTTTCTCTTGCATTCACCCTTTAGTTTGATCCACACTAGAAACTTTTAAACTTCCACTTTTCGTTGTGCCTGCACTTGGGAGGTACCAGTTAGACTGCCTACATGTAGATAGATAGATACCTAGACCTATCTTGACTAGAAGACTGGTTGGTTAGGCCGAGTTATCAAAGCTGCACAGTGCATTGACTCCCGGAACATATTCTGAATGGTCTCTAGGGCACAGAATTAATAGTAGGTACTACTACCACCTACCTACTTAGGTAATGCATCTAATAATCCTTTGTTTACAAAACAATAACTACCTACTAATCTACATTTACCTAAACTAGTTACTATTAAGTATACTTGTAGGTATAGGTAGGTAGGTAGGTACTAAGACACCGTTGTAGGTTAGGTTACCTACCTATCTACTAACCTAAACTAGGTGTCAAACGATTGCTACCGGGATTTGTGAAGGTAGATTAGGCATTTACATTACAAACGATGCCAACTATTAGCAAAGCAGCAAGATAGAACCCGCGTCCTCAATTTTTATTTGCCCCATTCTCCCACATTCATTCATATCTATGGCAGCATGCCAGAAAAAAAATGAATTTCATTGACAGATTGTCTCATCATTTTTTTTTTCTTGTCTCATCATTTTTTCCTCACATGACAAAGGAAAATGATCAATCACGGTCGGCGAGGATACGTAACGTGTGTTTCGAAACTGTGCCGAGTTTCAACCATGTTTCATTTCAATTTCAACAGCACTTGTGTTGCTTTGTTTGATTGATACAGTGCGTAATCTCTTGTTTTAGCCCGAACGACCTTTTGCCCGAAGTCCTTTCGCTCAGCTGCTAACAACTTTGCCGCAAGTGCCCGTCAAATTTGTCACAGAATCTCGCAAAAGGGTACTCGCAGAATCCCACGGGATCGGACCCCATGTAGAGATAGGCGTCGTCGATAATATGCCCACATGCAGTGTCCTTTTCAATCTAATTTGAAACGAGAAAAACTTTCGCCGAAGCTATCAATTTCAATTGATTACAATTAAACTGCAATAGTTGCAAAAGATTGACTACGTACAAAACATACATACGTGTAGGTTAGTTTAGTAATATGGAAATTATGGTAGTCATAGTTTGAATCAGTATAAAGCCTACATTATTAACTAAATACTGAATAAAATTGAAATTTAATCATGGGAAGATAGGCACATCATAATGTATACACGGTAACAATATTTTTTAATATTGTTTTGTTGGTTAATAATAGCAATAAATATTTTTCTTTCTTTCTTTCAATAGTAATACTTGATTGACACTTTAATTTCTCTTCACGCAGTTTCTTTAAGTTTTTAACATTGAAACATTGTTCATAATCCTAGCATCTTGTTAAAAAGCGATGTCATACTTTATATGTCATGGTCCCGCGAGCTAAATCGCACTTGTAGGCCGACATCGCCGTTCTTACAATGTCATGTGTCGACTTTCGCAATCAATATCTAACAATAACGGCTGTAAACGTTAATTGAAACTCACAATGTATTCAAAAATGATGCATGACGCGTGAGTCATCGTTGAGCAAGATGAAGACATGTTTGGAAACAAAAGTACCTAAAAAACCATTGCCAGGGAATACATCTCAGATTTCAGTACATATTTACCTACGGTTTAGCGTTATGGAATAAATTCGTGCTAAAATGTTTTAATTTTGACATTATGTCGCCTCTAAATTGTTGGTAACTGATTCTTTTGTTACTGACCATAGAACGTGCGTGGTGCACTACCTAGTAATTTTAGGCCGTACAGGACTAACAAAGGCCTATACGGGTATTGTCAAGGCACAGAATAGGCACTTCCCTCGTGAGAACTTGGCAAGGTTAAGTGTGGCAACGTGATCGTTGCTAAACGGCTGCGGAGCGTATTTACAACACCCATTGCCGACACTGCTACACTCATAACTACACACTCGGTTTAAAGTTTAAAGCTTTACGTATAATACAATTTCAAGATCAACAAAACCACGGTAATCTCATTGACTACATTGGTGGCGTCACACGTGGTCGCGTCAGGTCGTGCCGAAAATAGGCGTGACCTTCTCATTGACATTGTGAAATAGACGAGTTGATAACGCGCCGATCGCCGAATGTCAAACCGAGGCTAGGGTCCCCCCTCCTTTCGCCCCCCACTAGATAGACGCGCGTGCGACGACGCCGACGCTCCAACTCAACAACACGCGGACGCACCACAACACGGTGCATTGCTGGCTGAACATTACCATTGGTGCGAACACAACAAACATAACCGGCAGTAAACTACGTGAAGCATTCAATGTGTAGGCTAGTAGTAGGAGTGGAACACCTAATCGTATGCCACTGCAGTGTGGTGTGAGCAAATAAATTAACGTTGAACCGACCGTTATATCTGCCCACTTTACTAATATGCATTTAGAATATGTGATTAGCACTAAGTAGGCCGATAGGAGACACTTTGTAAATGCGGTTAGATGTACTATACTAAAGCAATGTAAACAGTGGAAAGTTATTGATGTTATCAGAACTAAAAATATGTATTTACTTTATATCTTTGCATGCGGGCACATTTTGCAATACACAGATACATACCGCGATTATACAAATATGATAACTAAAACTAGGTTAGCTCTAAGCTCCCGTACTCTTTCGATGCCAAATATTATCAAGTGATCCGTCAATATTTCAACACTGCACATTCTTATCTGTCTGGTTATTTTGCAAACCAGTCAAATAGGTTGTATTTTATTTTTGCCTAGCAACATTATATTAGTTCAGAAAACGGCGACATCGCGTCTGAACCGCTAAAATAACATTTTACTATATTTAAGCTGTGATTCAAAAGAAATGGCTCGACTCACGCTAATGTGATTCATCATTCGTGGGGAAATCGGCCGGAATTTGCGTCCACGCGATGTCGTTGACATTTCGTGCCCGTTCCAAAATATATGACGATCCAATCGCTATAGCAATCCAGCGTGCATGTATATAACTGTTCGGTTTGATTCCCAATGCCTCAGCGGCGGCGGCGGCGTCTAGCGGTTCCATAGAAAGTTTCACCGTTGCCCACGATCGGCAACTCTTGCCTATTCACTTGATAATTGCCGCAACGTCTTGTCCGTTTTAGATTTCTACTTCGTCCTCACCCAGTGCTCCATTTAAAGCCAGCCATGCCGATATTTTGCAAAGAGGGTCAGCTTGCCTCTATTCACTAAAATGTTTCAACCTCGTTATTCACATTAGGCTAAGCCCTTTTAAATCACGACGGCTTTGAAATAGGACCCCTTTGAATCTATTTAACGTAGTCAGGAACATGAGCCGTATCTTTGCTTCTATGTTACTTTGAGTTTGTAATGGAAATTCAATTTTAACCGTCGCTCTACAGATTACCATGACTGAAACAATAGTGATTGTACTTGACAGACATGTCACGCAATCGACCAGAGAAGTAGGTCAATACTGATAGGAAAATGCTGCTTACGACCCCAAAAAGGCAGTCGGCCTGTTTAACAATGCATGACGAACACCGGAAAACGCCTTCAAAAGTATTTGAGCTCGTTCATTAGAACTGATGTGTTATGTTTGTCTCCAGGTTGTGTCACGAGACTGCAGTAGCTTATTACAAGCGCACTACCGTCTCGACGGTCACCCGCACGTCAACCCAATTCACGAAGTTCTAGTCGGAGAGAAAAGAGTGTACCTCATCTTCCCCCGGTCGCACTCCGACCTCCACTCGTACGTGCGAGCGCGGAAACGGCTAAGAGAGCACGAGGCGAGGAGACTCTTCAGACAAATGGCGGAGACGGTCGCAGCGTGCCACGAACAAGGCATAGTGCTACGAGACCTCAAACTAAGAAAATTCGTCTTCGCCGATCCCCAAAGGTGAGTCTAATTATAAGCCGCTTGAATGCTGTGCGCTAAATACCGCCTACGAAATACCCGAAAGGTCTCGCGGTCGCTATCTCGGATCGATTCAGGTTGATCGATCACCCGGCTCCTGATATTTCTTCTAATATAACAAGATCGTACGTGATAAAAACTATTCTAAAAACTTACAAAAGAAGGGAAGCGGAAATGTTATAAGTAGCATGTCGTTTCCTTCGTGAGTCAGACTTATCAAGTTCATTAGGAGCATTCGAATGCGGTGCATGTATGCTACGTACTCTTTTATAAATGAAAACATGGTTCGTCACTCGCGGCCGTGGCGGCGCCAGGACGGGCATTTTAAAGAGCATTCATATTGGATCGATCACCGTAAAGTAGCACTGACAATGAGATTACAAACTGCTAATTACCAGCTCCGGTAGGAACCGGTGCGGCGGATTTTGGAACTTTTGAAACGTTATCTGGCCTCCATTGTTGCGAATATCTCCGGCAATGCTAGCGGCTCAAGGCGAGCGGTGTCATTGCTGTACAATACGCCGCTGCCACCGCCACAAGCGGGTCAAGGGTTTGCGGAGCGCACCGCAACGCAATGTATCTGCCAGAGTCGACCCGTGCGTACACGCATCCTTCCACCACCTTGCAACTCTACACTCTGCCCTCATGCGGGTACCTGCGACTTACTTGCAACCCTTATATTATGATCAGGTGATTCAAAACCTGTAACACAAATATATATTTATTCACCCCATTATTGTCCCTACATGTCTTGTAACGACTATACATTCCAAAGTTCAAGAATTTCATTATTCACCTGCCCGCATCTCGACCCCGACCCCTTAGTATTTGTCAGTTTTTAATAACATTCGATTGTACCTTTTAATCACGATTAAAATTTCGTAGAAATCCTTTCTTGCGTTGATAATACCATTCAGCTTCTGTCCAATCAAAATTGGAGTCTGATGGATGGCTTTTGATAGTCCTCCCACGGGCAAGGCAATAACCGCTTTATGTATTAGATTATCCTTGTCCCCAGTCCCGGAGGAGACAATATCGTTATTCCACCCACTCCTCGGATAACTTTGATGGTTACTTTGACCTTTTGACTTTTCACCGCGCGTCCCGAAGGTGACACGATATGAATTCGCTTTCTGAGATTTCGCAACCGCACACAGCAATAAATGTTCACATGATCCCACAAAGGGAAACAGCAAAGCCTGCTATGTGCGCGCAACAGTATTAATTCAGACGCTTTGAAAGGACAGACGGGGTAGGTAAAATTTAATACCCTTTTCAGTGGAACATCATCAAAGCGAGTTGCCAAAAGCTTCGGTTTACGAGGCGGAACGGAAGCACTGCGGCTATGCCTCAAATGTAAAAACTTTTGCTTCCACCCTTTACGTAATGGCAGAGTGCGGGACTTGAGAAGCCTTTGCCAAAGTTGCCTCTCAAAGGCAGAATGTTTTACATTTGAATATTACACAAACTTTATACGCTTCAAACATGAACTATCCATCAAAAGCGGTTTATTTTATATTTTAAAGTAAAAACATTGAGCTTACAGAATGTTGATGTTGGAGTAAAACGATAGCGCCCGGTAGTGACGACCGCGATGGAGTCTCCCGTTAATTAATCAAATAGGATATTGCAGATGCTCCGTTTTGCCATGTGCCAGCGGTAAAGCGGAAATGTCACTTTTTGTTTCGCTTCTACGATAACCTCGGTCAAGCAGGTAGCCAGCTGCCTAGACAATCCGGGCTAAAATTAATGGGTCCGTGTCTTTCCCAGAGGATATCGAGTTCCTAAACGTCCGGTGTTTATTCAGATTAAACAATTACATTAAAATAAGCAGCTGACCGGGACCCTAATGTATTCTAATCTAATGCACATGTCGCGGTGGTCAGTTTAACTTTCGGGATCGTGAGAAGTGCGAGTAAGGTGCAGTGATCAAGTGCGCCCTGCGACCCAAGTTCTCACAGAGTTACCCTTCATTATAATACGGTGTCGCCGCTGGACCCGTCTCGTCTCAAAGGTAAACAACGCCATTAATATTGATTATGTGACGCCTTGAACACAGATTTTCTTAGACGCTCTTCGCCTTTGATATAAAATTTGCGATGGTAATAAAGTTATCATCTTGGACATAATCTTCATTTCTGAAAAGTAAGAGAAACTATCTCACAAGAAATAAACTTCACAAAAGGTGTCGGGGCAAAGTTTCCTTCGTAAAATCTGAACTGGCTTCCGCTGACTTCAAAGAGACTCAAAAGTTGAGTTTGTATAATTCTGCTTTCTCCACATCCGGCGGTGATCAGTGTATCAAATAAGAGATTCGTGTCTGAAGCTATCAAGAGAAATCTTGAGCGATGTATCCGGGCGCAGGCCTTGAGGGAGGAAACCGACGCCGAATCCGCAGGTAGCGTGCACAGCGCCCCGAGATAATCACACATCCACACTGCCTCGCAGGAAACAACACGTGAACTAAACTAAAGAGATGATAAAAGTCGACTACAAACTAACAAGAAAATAAATAACTAGTTTGCAACACAAGATTGAAAACGGAAAGCCGGATGTTTGAATATAAACTACCTTTGTTCGTCTAATTCGTTTTCTTATTACTTTGGTGACGCGATTTCCGATGCGGAAACACATTCACGGCGAAATGTGCTTTTGTCCACCGGCTTGTCATAAAAATGTAATTTTCTTCGCCGATTTACAATAATAAAGAATTTGGGACAATCCTGTACGCATCAGACATTTAGGAGCCCACGCTTCAAAAACGACGATACTCTAAGACAGGCTTACGATGCGAGTCCTTTGTAAACATACTCAGGTACAAAATGTTGTCCTCTGTGGCATTGTTTAGGACCATCCCGCCTACTCCACGCCAAAATAATAATACCCTGCATTTCTACAGGTAAGAAAACCAGGCCTTTTGCGTAACACCGGTATCCAGAAGCCGGATCGAGTCATCGCATAAATAACAAACAAAAACGATGATACAACAGCATCCAATGACTTATCGTGAATGTAGTAAAAATAGCAAAATGTACGGTTTCGGTGGTAGTTGGCTCTGAATTCGATGCTATTTACAAATAAACAAAGCTAAAATTTAGCTGTATGGTATTTTTAAGAGTATGACGCGGCAATAGGAATTGGTATTTACGGTAGAGACGAGTGGTTGCACTGGCAGGGCACTCGGTGGCGGATGTGCCAAATCGGTCCGCGTAGACGCACGCCCGCCACCCGGCAGACGCCACCGCGTCGCATACCGCGCCGGAGCCATTTCACTCCAAATCTGTACCAATATCCCCGATTTACATTCGGAGTCGGTAGACTCGCGACCGCCCTAATCATCCCAGGCGCGGTCCGTACGTAATGAGACCACAAGAACGCCTCTAGCCGGTTGCAGATTTCTCAGCAGCGCGCGCGACTCATGCTCGCGCCTACGCCGAGTATTTTGAAAACGTTTTGAAACAGACACAGAGTTGCTAAAGCTCCGTCCGTGGTGCAAGAACTGCCACATTACAGCGATGTATTTGCATAATACCGAGCTCTCGGTACCACAGCACGGTTGTATAACTTTAGGTTCATTCTGGATGTGTTCAGAGTGTCAGACTTGTTCTGCAATGTTGAGATGTGCGCAGTTGGCACGTGTGGAGGATGTTTTCTTGCGCGGGTGTGGCTCCTAGATAAATGAGCGAGCATCGCGGGTGCTAATTTTTGCGGCGTGATTCAGGCGTGCCGGAATTCAAGCGCAGTCGCTTGCCGCTTGTTTTGGGGCGTTATGCGCGGCCTCGATCGCGACTAGCGTGCTGAGGTCGCGCACAACTGTGCCAATGTCGCGAGCAGCGCCGCTGCCGCCGCCCCGCCGCCGCCGCCGCTGTTGATGCTCCACCTCCTCGCTCGTGCAGAACCGATGTATCAATCATAATCGTAGTAAAAACCTGACGATTTATAGGCGTCAATACAAATCATGAATTCGTTCCACGCTTTTATCCACAAAGCTTCAAAACAGTTTACGCCTCCTTCATTCCGAAAATAAATGAATCGGCGAGGACTACGCAAGCATTCGTCACAACTATAAATAACGTGTGCTCACCTTTTTTGGGTGTGCAAAAAGACCGGATGAGGGGCTACCGGACGCGGACGATAGTGCATTGCTCTTGCGCGAGAGTCGCCTTTAGCCTATTGAAGTAAACGTTTTCTGAGAAGAATCACCGGACATGGGTGTCATGTCATCGCACAAAAGTAAATCCGATAGTGAAATTCAAAGCAGGATAATGGATTTGTTGATATTGTATTCCTGCTGAACGAATCGGGATAGCAGGTACAAACGTGAAAGAATATCCGTTCTTCCTTCCGCCGCATTGTCAGTCAACTTTTTGCGATTTCGGCATTTTGTGCAATTACCCAATATGCAAGTCTTTGATATTGGGTGCACAGCTGAGAAAACGCACGACTAGCTATTAAATCGATCCGGTTGCGTAAAACAAAGGTCTGCGAAACCTTGTGCAAGCGGCGCGCCCGGCTTGCGCTGCGCCGACATATCTGCGGATTTGCGTAACCGCGCACTTATCCGCGCGATACGAGCCCGTGTGTTGTGACACGCACCGTGCCCTGAACTGAACCTACTACACCGACCCACCGTTTGAAAATATACCACTGACCCAAATAATCCACAGCGATAATGGTTACGCCTGGTTACACTATCATTTCATTAATTTCTTATAAATATTTGTTCTTTGTTTACCGGCAACATCATCATGACCAATGACTGTGTTCCTTTCAATGTCATAACTGATGCAAATGTTATCGTTTTAGCATTCGCCGGAAAAGGCGAGTGTTCTTTCCGCAAACAAATACCTTGGACACGTCAACTGAAACAGCTTTTAAATCCTACATACTTGCAATAACCTTCCTGGTTCCATTATGGAGACTGGAGAACATGATCTCACAGTGTGAGTCACTGCATTCGTGACTGAAGACGTGAACGTAAAGCATTGAACTGACTTGACCTCCGAGGTCTGGAGCGTACGCCATAAAGTGCAAAAAGTTTTACGGTGGACGAGCGCACGCGACCCCGAGAAAGAAAATAAGATGGGTGCATGTGCATTCACTATGCCCTACGAGTGTCGAGCAAAAAAATATGCGCGTGCCGCCAATTAAGTAGGGACCAAACACCTAGCAACCAGCCCCTTGAGAAAGCGATGCACATGACCGCTCAAAAGGAACGAATCCCAATAATTCCCAGCTACAATCGCTGCCCTGTGCCCAACACACGCCTGCATCCCATTTCACGGTCACTAGTTGTTACAGACGGACTATAATTACTTTTTCTCTCGTAGCAACATGAAGATCATTCCTTTTTCATTGAGCTGCTTTTTAAGCCTGCTGCGGTGCG
This sequence comes from Eulithis prunata, assembly GCA_918843925.1. Taxonomy (NCBI): domain Eukaryota; kingdom Metazoa; phylum Arthropoda; class Insecta; order Lepidoptera; family Geometridae; genus Eulithis; species Eulithis prunata. The sequence continues at coordinate 2,282,094 of OU974007.1, forward strand.
ATACGTCGTTTCGGAGGGGAGTCATCCTCGAACGCATCCGTGTCGCGAAGGTCGCTGACCGACGTAAACCACCCGCCCGTAAACACTAACTACATACTAGGTAGTTTATAAATGTTATGTAAGCATACGCACACCAACACAGCCATTCAGCGTAAAACACCAGTACCTACCTATTGTTTGAAGACAATTTTGACTCCTCACACGACACGCACCTATCGTTATCGGCGACAATGATTATGGGTCCGTTGAACTTATTCGGTAGCGACTAATTTAAATCGAATTACACAAGAATTTCGTTCCCGTTTGTAGAGGCTCACTTCGCCACACAGTCACCACAATGATAGAAGATTTTTTTTGAACATTATTTCCTGAAAATCGAAACAATGAGGACACGGTGAATCATCCTATGACAGATCTTTGATGAATTTCATTATGAGTGAGCGTGCACTTAGCTGCACTTGATGACGTCACCCCAGAGGGATGTTATAGAAACGGAGGGACAACAATGGAGGGTTCGGGGATGAATCATAGGGATTTTCTATCGGGTCACCAACCTCGCACCCTAACTAGCTATATTTACTCTACCCTAAATGTGTTCCTGAAATAACGTGATAGATCGAATACCTGATAAAAATAGGCGCCTAAACCCATCGGGTAGGTTGTAAGAGAAACACTGAGGGCATTTATTTTGGTACAGAAATAGAATAAAGTGATGTAGTTAATAAGCCCTCTAGGCATGTAGGATTAATGAATCCCGTGAGTTCATTTGCACTTTGCTGTTCATAATAAGAAAAAAGTAAGAGCCATTAAAACCACTCCAGCCGAGTCGCATATTTTAGCATGCAAAGAAAAGTCTCAATAAAAACGCACTCGGACGAGAGAAAGCGAATATCGAAGTTTCATGGAACTGAGAAGTTATAAATAAAAACATTGACCACGAGCTTTCGAGTCCGTGCTAAAGTTTTTATGTTACGGGGGAGTGACCCGCGCCACCGGACCATGTCGTAAATCTCTAGAAGATCAGTGTCAGCGTTTTCCTGTTGCTAAGTTCAACAACACTGCAGTAAAGTTAATTTCGCGATAAAGAGGCAATATGAAACCCCATGTATTTAGTTGTCTAGACGAGTCAGTACAGAATCCGGCCGAGTACGTGGGTGCTTCGCGTGTTTTATAAACAGCTTCAACCTCAAACAAAAATAAAACACCGCTCCGTTTATTAAAGCCCCAAACGGAGGCGTAGCAATTTCGTCTCCTCATTTCCGATCAAGCAGAACGTCCCAGCCTACGTAAATCGTAATGCGGGAAATATTTGAACACGTAGGTGGTAGTTAAATTTGAAACCAACCCGGTAAATATCCCTAAGGACTTGATACTGTAGAACTTGGAAGTAACCCACGCATTCCTGAAACGCCATATCAGAACCGTGGGCAGACCCCGTAACCTTGGCTTCGTATATCTGAGAGAAATAGTAATATTCTACTGTACCGTGTTGTGAGCATCCTCCGGAGTTTCGTCTCGCGTTTTTTGCACAAATAAACTGGAACCGGTTTGACGTTGCGCTGACCAGAATGATTAAACCCCTCAATCTGCAGTTGATACTAAAATACGTCGGCGATCGCAGCGCAGGATACAAGTACCTACATCAAGGATGTCTAGTCTACTCTTTGTTTAGTATTATTTATACCGTTTGTCACCAATCACATGACGACAGCACAAAATGAGTTCACGTTGTGTGACACAGACATCGAACAATAGCTTTCTAATTAGTAAGCGGTTCGTGGACTTTACTTCCTGCTGGCTTCCTGTGTACTACAGAACGAATTTCAGATACGTTGACCTCGACATTGTCATCGTGTCCTCAATTATTTAGGTTTTATTTAATGCATGTGACTATTCGGGAATTACTGAATTGCTTGGGTAATTTTGTAACAAATTCCCCTATTACGATACTTTAGCGTTATCAATGAACAATGATGTCACGGAAGTTGGAAATCTTGGTAATTAGAGTTCGGATGATGTCACCCACAATACTACACACAAGTTCCCCTAAATAACGTCCATCCATATTAATACCAAGTTATTGCGCAGTAACACTAATGGCTTTGGAACTTACATGACTAATTAGCAAGAATTGCGATATTTTCCAAACTTGTTTCATATTGGAAAAAAATATTGATGAAACTAAAACACGACATTTGATGTGCCAAATAATGGCCAATTCCCAACTGGTGAAGCGCATCTCGCTTTATTCTTTCGGAAACTTGAACGCTGACGTAACTCGGTTCACGGTCAGCAAGAGGAAATGACGCAAGCGCAGGCGCTGCAGCCCGCGTTACAACACCACCGATAGCAAAACTTGCCAAAACACTTTGATATGTTCACGAATACTAATAAACCAGAAAGTAAACTCTAATTTGACAATCGATCAGTGGCACAAATGGCACAATACAAATGACGCGGCACTGTAGGTAAGTTAGTACATAATTAAAGTTATTTTTACACGTAATAACTCACATGCAACATTGTATACACAAACGGTTAGCAAAACGCTAATGAGAGCTTTGCACTTGCGCCACACTTGACTTAAAGCATTATTTATGCAATCAATGTAAAACAAATTGTGAACAAGTAGGTAAATAAACACGCTGTAAAGAGCAAGTCCTACAACTTTATGTGTACGTGTAAACAGACCTTACAACAATACAATAAAAATTTGAATTATGCATGCGATTTTAATATTCTATCCGTGGTGTGCATCATACGAGTATCCGAACTACGAATCAATTGAACCGTGTGCCGTGAGCTCAACCGCTGCTAGTTTGCAACCGAGACCGTTCACAATGACATTGAAATGAGTTGCGTTGCGAAACGGTACTCTTTTCGTGTTTCTGGCCTCGGCGTGCGGTGCGTTCGTTTGAGATTCAAGAATACTTGTCTTACAATAATATGAGAACGTATCCGACCTCAGTTCGCGGTCATTTGTTGTGTAATCATACGCGACAAACAATACCCCTGTGATTTTTTTGGTTACGTAATTTTTTATTTGAGTTTGATTGTCATTTGATAGAATATTGTACCTACAATGTTCTCATTGCCACGTATTCGAGGTTGTGTGTTTCTGTTCCAGCGTGAAGGGTTATTTTATTGTTATAATATTCAAGATTATTTAACTCCGGTCTGCGCTGGTTCCAAACCAGTATCCATTTGTACCTGATCCTTTTCCTATTGGGTCCTAAAAATCTTGGGCATGAAAGTGGAACCACACTAATTAAAAAGCAATTCGATTCGCCTCTTGAACAATTATATTATTTAATGAAATCAGAGTTTTTTTTATCGACTTGACCACGATTAGAATTGTGTGTTTTATGGGCTGAGGTCGTGTCATTGTCATGATGATCCCCTATCGAAATAATGAAGTCATCGACGTGTTCAGGCGACAAACACGCACGAGTGTCGTTTGCAGAGCTATTGTAAACTCCTCTCTTGTTTTCTATACAATCGATGTTTATACAGATTTCTGTACATTTGCGCAGTTAACAGCATATTCGCGATACTGATGTAAGCGAGGCGATGTTGTGATCATACGTTTCGGCTTGTGGTGACGCACGCGGCTTCAAGTCTCTTCAAAGTAGATACTCATAGCATAATAAACTTCGTCAAAATATTTCACATCGTCGTATTATACATTTCTAAAGAAACAATTTTTACAATACAAAACATAACTTTTAACACTTTTCAACTTTTGAACTTTTGAAAGTTGCTAAAACATCACTTTTACATGATCTCTCTTATACTTTTACGCACTTGTCCCACGCAAAGGTTACGCAGGGATTTTAGGTCGACACGTGACCTCGCGCTGACGTCAGAGGTATCCCGGGAGCAGTTAGTGTAGTGACGTAGGTTTTCTTAATTCGCTATAGTATTGTGAAACTGCGAAGTTTGTGTGACGTGGTATGCGGAAGCGGTTACGCACGGTCGCGCTAGCGCTGGCTGGCCGACGGCTGTAGTGGCCGTGTTGGGCGTTCGATGCGGCCGCTGACGGCCAAGGACGGCCGGACCCCGGACATGGTCGAGTGTTGCGGCAGCGCAGCCGCGATGCGATTCACCACTCATTCACTTTTATCGACGAATCTTAGGTGAGGGTGTGTGAGGGTGTGTATGTACGTGTAATTGAACTTTATACTACTTATACCTCTGAAGGACTGTATTTATTTCCCTGATATGCTCTGGATTGAAATTCCAAGTGGAATAACCATCTAATTATATCTTCGGTCTGACAGAGTTTATCATCTCATAAGTGCTCATAAAATAGCAGACAGTGAATTGTAAAATGTTTACAACGTGATTGACATTAGTCATCTTCAAGGTGGTGAACGACACGAAGGTGACTTTGGATGTACAAGACAGTTAGCACCTATACTTGCGAATTCGCACGTCTCGCCTCATTTATCCAATTTCGTGACGCTCTGGCGTGGGAGACTTTCATCAGAAATTCCGCAGTTGTTTTATCGCACCAAGTAGGTATATCAGCAAACATTAGGATTGATGACGTAGGCGTTAAACTGATAAAGTAAAACGTCAGCACTTCAGCTCCTACGTCCTCTTTCAAGAGTTCTCCTATATATTACTTTATTTGCGGTTATCCTGTTGCCCTATTTGTTACATACCTATCCTTTAGAGATCTCTCGAGACGAGGAAAACCCGAAATAGTTCGTTAACATTCTGAACTATGATTGAATGATTCGTTTAACTGAATAATCCGGCTTGTGGCCTCCAATCGAAGAGCGCGGTTCAATGTCAGTTGCGCAAGCGCCGCTCTTCCGCCTTCCAACAACGTACGCGCACCAGGAACCACTCAAGCGAATTTAAATTTAAACGTTCAATAAGTTCAATTGCAATAATGAGCTCAGAAAAACCACTAAACTTCGAAAATGGTCCTTTTAATATGTGGCCTATTCAACTCGTTTTCGTAGGTATATGGATATTTTTGCAAAAGTTGTCCCGTAACCTTGGAAAGTACGTGATTTTGTTTACTTAAGAAAATAGTATGATTAAAATACGTACCATTACCGCATTGCTTTAAATATCTTGGTATGCAAACGTGATATAATGAAGGATGACGATGCTAAATTACTAATTCACGCTGTTTGAAAACGTACGAACACGCACTTTGGAACAAGATTAAGATTCCGCGGATCAAGGAAATCTTTATCAATTTATCATTGGAATTACGTTGAATTTGCATGTTTGCTAAATATTTTTTATCAACATCTATGATATGATGTATAAACGTTACAAAGTTTTTCTAAAATCTTCCAAATAAGCATTTTCAGTTATTGTTTTACTCGTTGTTATGATTTGATTTTGAGAAATATAATTCACACTACGTAGGGTTTTTAAACATTTCAGCATCCAATCAAACTACGTCACAATAAAATATTCAATTCAATTAAAACTAGAAGCGCTAAGCCGAGTACACTATCTACCCTTGCCATTATGGCCGCTCCATTTTGTCCAGTTATGTTCCATTTTGCTATAAATTTCTTTCCACTCGGCCATCTGCCGTAATTCTGCCAGTTTTGTTCAAGTCCGTTTCCGGTCCCGTTACATCCGGCTTGAGAGTGCTTGAGAAGCAAACCAGACGGTTCCCCTACAAAAAATCTCAAGTACTATGGGAATGTACCGTTCTTCGATTGTAGATCCTCACACGGTCATTGGACTTCACCGTTATCAAGACAAGAGGCCTAATCAACATTAAAGGTCACAGCAATCTCTTATCTTGGACAGATAAGACTCTAGGTCGTCGTATGCCGCAATACAGTCCATGTTCGACCTAACCTACTACCACGAAAACCGACACCATTCATTCGGCAGAAGTTCGGAAAAAAATCAAGGTGTTCAAATGGTATTGTTGGAGTCCGTATCGGGTTAATCTAGTAACAATTACCTGAGCGACGCGACAATGGTAGCGTTTTTGTGGCATGAACTCGCCAATTCTAAAGCCACCCTTGTCTGTACCAGATGTTCCAGTAAACAAATACGCTTTTATGTCTCCTACGCATGATTTATCATTCCGACTGTTTGCCGAATCGATGATGGGTCCTGGAAAAGCACCGACCATTGTGCAAAGATCTCGCATCCATCTTTAAGAATAACACCTTTGAATCGCACAATGGATTGCACATGCAAGAACTTTACCTGCGAATGCGAACGCACGTGTTCAATTCGCATTTCTATCGAGCTATAATAACTCGGGTGTCTATTTATGAGGGCTTGTTATTGCAAATCTTGTCCAACATCAGTAGCTATAGCGTTTAGTTTCCATTCACGACTTTTCTGAACTCTGAACATGTTTTCTCTGGCAGTGTATAAAGATTTAATGGCCAAGAATGTTTGCAGCTATAGCGATGAGTCTATTTCAGTTCAATACTTTATCTCAGAGTAATAGCGTCCGGTGTCCTGATCCCTTGGCGCCTCTCATGCTCTATCTAGCTCGACTCAATAAACAAGTTATTAATAGGACAATTTACTTAAACGCTACTTTAGTGCTACTACGAGTAATTTTGTACCTTACAATAAAATTTAAAATGTATCTCTCAATTTTCATTTAGTGTTGTATTCTTGTGAGACAATGGGTTGGTAAACCCTCTATTTGGACACCTGACAACTCTATCGACTGCATCTGATACCCGATACAACGGAAGGTCAACAAAGCTATGTTACTATCGAGAGTCGTTTATTCAAATGCACTCACAGTTCGAAAACATTTGGATTTCGACATCAGCTGCCACGAGGTCAATATTTGCCGTTTTTTTCGAACGCTCCTTTCTTCGGTCCCTTTTTGCGCTTTTGACTTGGAACTTTTGTTTTAAGAGTTAATGGCAGATGCCCTTTGTCTGAACTGAAGGTCCTATTGCTAAAGTAATATCGAAGTTCTTATTACCTGGCCAGGATATTACGCGCTGAAAATTGGTTTTGGCTGTTATTAATTCTGATAACTGGGATTCGTTTCTCTCTTTTGTAACAAAGGGAAACCATCGTAATTAATTTGGTGGTACGCTGCGAGAACAAAGCGATTCGATTGCTGTACAAATTGAATTTTTGACGAAATACACGCACCAACGAATTGAATTTTCAGCCAAAACGCTGACGCATAAATTGAATTGATTCATGGAATGGAGCTGGTTTTAAGATTTTTTTATATCGACATGTGCTCGGCCATCTGTTCGGTCAGATTAAACTTTTTTGGGTTTTTGAGTAAAACGTATCTCGGTTTGAAAAAAATGACACGTAGCACATGGCGTTGTATCCTCGTCTTCTCTTCTACCTGCTTTTGTTGTGGGACAATGCGTGCGCGCACATCTGCCGTGCGATGCAGCCTGCGATCACAATCCACTCCTCCTATTGTGACCACCTTCTGCACACATCATAGGTGAACATCATTCATCATTTGAATTACATACATAATATGTATTCCTATACATTTTCGTAGCACATCTGACTAGGCGTTTTTCTTACACCATTGACAAGTTTTTTTACAATGAGTGATTCTCAAATGCTACAACTTGTTCTAGATAATGATAATATTTTGCGAGGTCAGATCTTACATAATCGGTAGCTGCGGCATTTTAGCATTAATTTAATGTTTACTGCACACAGCGCCACAAACAAAGCTCCTTTAGTGCATTTGAAAGGGTCTGAACTGAACGTATTGAAATTGGAGTGCATACTTAGGTTTTACTAAGTTTAAAACAACACTGAAATAATGTGGATAGGAACAATTATTCGATTGGTCCGGACGCTGCGTGTTTCAACAGAGCGGCCACGCTGTTGCCAAACAGTTGTGTGTTTCTTTTGAAATGTCTGTAATGCATCTGGATCGTTTTGAAACTTATTAACCTGTTTGTTTGGCGACCCTCGAGTCTCAAAAGCCTCTCAAAGGACATTCTCATTATTCTACCGGTTACACTCGGAGTGTCGCACAAAGGCACGCTCTTACGATCGAGTTACTTTTGTTTGCCTGTTACTAATTAAACAAAGGTTCCTTTTGTCTTGTTTAAGTTGTGTCCTGGCCGGACAAGTGAATGAAAATTCATTGCAATGCTAGCTTTGTTCCAGACACCCTTATTCATCTTTGATAGACGAAGCGTCACCACTAATTGAGGGCTGAACGAATTGCAACAGGCTGTAAAGGTACAAAATGCAGCGGAACCAGTGTGCAGTTAGCTCATAGTAACCGCTTGGCGTTTTGGAGCGGAGACTTGCCGCAACAAATCCTTGATGGAACCTTAACCCACTTGGATGATTACGAGTGCTGCGCCGGACGCCGCGAGCGCTGCAACCGCTTTTCGGCTATCGTGCCGCTATGGTATCGTGCCAATTTAGACAACCTATCGCGTGGAAGGTCAAAACCCGCGAGGGCCCGGTAGAAGAAATCATCCACTTATTCCATCCTACCTATCTCGTGTTTGTTTGGCCACGTGCGTGCATGAACGTGATCAAACTGGAATGACAGAACCGTGGTCATCAATTCAGCATAATATTCTACCACAAACATGCATACGGTAGACTAGCCTGTTAGATACCCTGTGCTTTAACTTTAGGCTTCATCCGGTTGATTATGGAATTTGGCTTGATGAGCAAGGTACTGAATTCCAGAATTGTCTCTTGGCGGGTTTTAATATGCATGAAGGTATATGTCGTGGGAGCTGTAACGGTTGCAGTGGCCGGCGCAGGCGCAGGTGTGCGCCGCCGACCTTGCGCAATGGCACACATGCCCTGTTAACGTATCTAGCCGCTAACAAATGTATCGGAAACTTGCGAGATATTAGTTTCGACACCGACACCTTTATCCGTCCATGCCCTAAACTCGAGAATAGTGATTAAATAGACTAAACACGTGCCGGAACAGTGACATCACCCGGTGAGGTAAGTAGACAAGGGTAGATTGAGCTATGGTCGTCTCCGGCTTAGAATATTTTTAATGGATGGAAACCCAGAGACCGCTGCCAACTAGGTTAGTACGCCAATGTCGGAATCATAAAACTTGCGCGTTTTAATTATAGCGAGATATATAACTGGAAATATTGTTCTTTTTGGTGTGATGCGTGTCATCAATCGAAGCTTGCACCGGGGCATTACGACGGCTGACGGCAGTGACGGAATACTGGGTCAAGTACAACGGTGCTTGCTTGCCATTCATTGTCAACAAGCGCCCTCCCCGCGCCGCCGGCCACTGCGCGCGATTCGGCCTCGCACCAGGCACCCACTGAACTTGACATATCGCTTTTTAACATAATTCGGCCAGTTATGTATGTCAGTGCTAAAATGTGGGTTACATAAACGTAGGATTCGTCTACCTCGATCGTACCCCGCTTTGGCCGAGCAGGTTCTTGCGATCCGGTTATAATGCATCTGCTGTACAGGTTTGAATTCGTTGTGCTTCACTGGAATAATTTGTGCATCGCATGTACTAATTGTTTCTGTTGCATTACGTCAATAGTAGGTAATTGCAACAAACAAGTGTGACAACACTCGTTACCTAACTCATTGCAGTCTCCAATACAGCAACTGCTTGATGTAACGTTGTTGCTGCAGCGTTGGCATCGTAATTTACCATCCCAGAGGTTTTATATTATATCATACGTGGCAACCGCGAAACGTTCGGGCCCTCTGACATCAGCGGGGTCATCGGACCCGCGGACGCGAATGATACGAGAGGTACTAATGCCGGGGTACATTGACCGCGTTAGAAAACCTACTTCAATTCCGCACTTTCTTTATTGCATCACTGTAATGTGCCGTTTCGCCCGCACTCTCTTCCGGTGCTGCGTCGGTTGTGCAAGAGTCGACCGAGCATCGACATCGACTCCCATTCATTTGAATTACGAATCGAGTCCCAATAACAAAACTTTATTGTTTCTCTGTAATTGCGTTAACATCGGTGCGCTCGATCCGTCGACATTTCACATCCGTGCTTTCTTCTTTCTTACATCACTGGCACTGGATGTAGTAGCTTTGTTTGGTCCCCTTCGGCTAGTATTACAGGTGAGTTTCGCAAGTTCATTGACCTCTCCCCCCATCGCACTGCATCAGCGAGAGATGCCAGAAGTTATGATATAATAAGTTGTTATGTATTTTGTGTCTATTCTGTAATTGCCATATCCGCACTTTCCAAGTTACATGATTGCGTTTAAAGAGTCGCGAGGTGAACGCCCGAAAGCGGCCTCTCCTCTAGATTGTTGATCATTTCTTTGGTATCCTAGATCATTGATCCTTTTATGATCTCATCGTATACTACGCATATTTTGGCACGGCAAAAAAGCTTAGGTACAAGAAGAATTATATCGTGCGTAGGCCCAAACTGTTTTTTTGCCGGCCACAAATCTTTCCATGACATGACATCATCTTTCGGACACTCTGACTCGATGAGTAAGTAGCACATTACTGACGATACTTTCATCGACCTTCTCTACATTTCTCCAAGACAAACGGTACATGCATGACTATCGTGCTGCCATCGTGAAAGTACCGCTGCCAGCCACGTTCACATCGAGATGCCTATAACTCACTATTTATTATACACAATGTTCCTTCAACGTTGTGGGGCAGGGCATTGTCCGCGAATCTTAATCTGTTTATTTATCAACACGATCGCTGCGAAAGTATTCGATCCACGTTCTCGATTCACACATTCATTCGTTATTTGAAATTCTTCGCGGCAGAGGCCTAAGGCCTATGAACTTTTAGTATTTCGATTAGGGACATCTCGATAACCGCTAGTGTTAGTATCCGCGATTGTTTTACGCAGTGCTCCGTAAAATCGTACTTTTTCACGTGAAATCGATAAGCGAAACTCGTTTCGACTGGTCTCATTAGCCGGTTGTGCTGTTTTCAGTGAGATTTAACGGTAAAACAAGTTTTCAACTCGCGATTTTATCCTGCGTTGTTTATTTACAAACTTTGACTAAACATACCTAAAGAATGACGCTTTTGATTTCCTCGTATTGTTTACGTCGTCTACACGTTTTACCGCTCCTTGCTGGTAGTTCGACGTGAAAGCACTATTAAATCTACTTTCATAGCAGGCGACATATTGTAATTTCGTACGACTTATTAGCAGTAATTTCGCTCTTGACGGTAGTAAATGTAGAGTCGTATGTTGTGTGGCGTAAGCGTCGCAGGGTTCACGAGGCTTATCGATAGTCATTGTGGTATGTATGGTCCCTAAGCTATCGGGGCTATTGTTCCCGCTCCGATACGAGCACTCAGATAATGATTACGGTATGTTTAACTACTCGATCTCGAGAGGCCAAGCATTGATCGCGAAACAAATAACACTTACCTACTCGTTTTGCAAAATATTTAGAAAGCTTTACCTTTAAGATAATTTTATCATGATTAATCTTATCAAACCAGACGCTATATTTGCGTTCCAACTAATAAAACTAGAAGATAAATGTCCATTGCATGCGAAGCCGCTGATTTCCATAACAATGGCGTCTACGACAATATCGTACCGTACCATATTATAAGTATGTTACATTTTCGCAACACTCAGTCAATAAAGTTAAACTCATTGTGCAATGCTACAAATAGTTGTCATTAGGTTACAAAATATTTGCCTATCGTATCATAGAAACGGTTAAATAAATAAACAGAAAATTTTACTCTTTCTCCAAGAGATAAGATAAAGTGTAACGCTAGATAAAAATAAGATAACTTACACTTGCTTTGATAAGTGTAACTTTCTGTGCTAATCATTTCGCGTGGACTTTTCTTAGACCAGTTTTTCTCTAATTTCTTTCCCTCTATATGACTGAAAACGAAGCAAACAAAGGTATCGATCGCATTTTTCTAACGTAATAGATATTACGATACGATTCGACCGAAATTAATCCTATTTGTCGTCCCACGCGTCTTATTCTGCAATCACGAAGCAAATGTATTTCACAAGGCGAAATCGCAACATCGCTTATTTCGCGTTTTCGAAACCATCCTGCGTCATTCCTGCCTGCCTTTAGTTGTACTGTTTTAATGTGTTTGAAATGTCTTTAAATAACCCAATAGCTTAGCTAATAGTATTGCCTTCAATAGTCTTTCGTCATCACGCGATATAGATCAGGTTATCGATTATTGTTCGGATATCTGGCAAGCCCTTTTAGTCGAGGTAGCTTGCGTCTCGTTAAGCCATTTCTCATCGGCACCTTGCCTTGCAGAGACAAGCGCTCGCTTGTTTCAAACGTTGTGCAAGTAATTATGAAATGGAGCGTAAGGACCACAGGCTGGTGCGGTGCTGTATCTACACGAAGCGTTTTGTAAATATGACGAATGTTTCAAAACCGTAGGGATTACCAATACCTATAGAAGGGTGGGCGACTTGGGCGAGTGCCACCACCCGCTGAATATAAATCAACCGACTAAACAAAGCATCTCAATTCTCAATACATTTTTCCATACATTTGCGCCATCGGCTTGCGAGATCCAATACGGTTAACCTGTGCTTGTTAACCAACTGTTTCAGTAATGCGGCTCGGAGTAGCCTCGCCAGTTCGCAATAGTCCGTTCGCGAATATCGCAAGCTCTTGCGTCGCCGACCAACATGCCTAGCTTTCATGATTGTAATATTTAAATGTCGATCTAATTTAGGTCGGCCGACACCATTTCTCAAGTAGAACTCCGGTGACCCTCTTGCAAAGCTGACAATTCACAATAACCGCGATGTTCTCATTCATCTCGCAGTTCGCACTTCCGATTTTCAATAAAGGAGAGGAAACGATTGCAGAGCGAAACAATCATGGATTCCGGCTGCGTACGCGCAGCGGCGGAAACTGCTGCCGTATACGGATGTGGATTACTCTTTTATTTATCGGGCGATCTAGACCGCATCTGTCGGGCGACAATCGTCATACAGCTGCCCTTTTCTGGTACCTATCGTCATTATAGAGGCCGGCTCCGGGCCAGAGGCGTGCACCTGGCGTCCGCTCCCGTCAGGTGCCCTCCGCCCGCCTCCCGAGATTACCTACATCGCCTCTGCTTCACTTACATACAATGCTGGTCTGCTCTTATTATCTATTTATGCGGTTGCGTGTCATCCAGCGCGAAAGCGACGCAACTAATCATCATTGTCGCACAATTATAGCATTTTTTTAGTATGCAAGTCAGTCGTAATAACGATGATTACTCGTCCGCGATGTGGGAGCTCCAGCTTTTTACTCCACAGTTTCCCAACACGTGGAAAAGTCGGTTCAAAACGTAACAACGAGTTATGAAAGTGAATACGCAAACGTGCCAGTGAACCGATTACCTGACGATTCTTCGTGTAATATCCTGCTTGACAGAATTTCTAACTGCAAATTAAAGTGGCTATTACGCGACGAGTTGCAACATTTCGGTAACACGCGTTGTTGGGGTTAGACAGAAAGGTTCGTCTCGATGACGACGGAGCGACTTATTCCCCCGACCCTCGGCTGTGCTATTAAGTGACCCAGAAAGATGAGCCCGCAAGATGATCAGATAGCGCGCCGTGCCGCGCCGGATGAGTTATGCCGCATGCAGTGTCCTCACACGTGTTCCGTGTCGATCGGCAAAGTATTTCGAAATGGACAACGCAGTTATATCGGGAAGGAGTCAATGAACGGAAGTGTTTCACGGGTGTGACACGCTCGCGCACTATCTTGCTTGCGCAACAGTGGGCTCACTTGCCCAACGAGCACACACAACTGCGGTTCGTGCCGCTGCGGTCGCAGGACTCCGCAGGAATCTTGTTAACGCATCTGTCGCAAGCTGCGCCGCCACCAGCCTGCAGGCAGCGCCAGCCGGCTCAGGTCGATGTACGCTTTCTACTTCTTTCTCCATCGGGGAGTCGCACGACGCGCGGCGCCGCGCAAGCGCCTCGCTATTGCAAAACGCTGCTGAGGTCGCGCTTTCTTCGTTCGCGAGGCTCGGAGAAATTGTTGCGACACGACGCCGGGTCCACCGACCTCGCGTTAGAAAGTCGACCGCTCACCGGATTTTACACGACGCCGCGTAACGGTGTAATTGCAATCGAGGCGGAATTCACCGAGATTTTGGTTGCTTTTTGCGCGTGCATTCCCGACGCTTTCTTTCACTCGTTGCGCAATAATCGCGTAATAGATCGTTCCGGCGGGTCATCGAACGGTATTGTAGTTTCGTAAACGTCGCTGCGTGCGTGGAGAGCTGAGAGATGGTGTGCAATTGGCCAATTGCGTGCGGTAGTGCCGTTTGCGCAACGGGCCCTGGAGTGGCGCCCGTTCCGCAGTCCGCGCGTTGCAACATGGGATTATTTCGGCGGCGCTTGGACCGCCGCCCGGACTTGCAACACGCCATATCGCAACGCGACTCATAATCCACGCCATTGTGACACCGCATACAGGCCCAGCGTGTGGACGCTGCTAGCCTGCCAAATACGGACCGCTGCGGTTGCGCTACTCGATCTCCTCACTCGATCCACCTTCGACGCACCCACAGCGATGTCGTCAGAAGCGCGTCACCCCGACTGCACTCGAGCTGCCCTCTGCAAGCACGCAGGCCACGCGGCGCGCTCTCTGCCATTGTCACTGCATTCGATTAAAACTAAAACAATTTTGCAACCGATGTTCACATTAGCGTTTTCGCAAGCGGCCCAGTGCTCGGTTTCAAAACTGAGTTCGACTTGCGTTATCGCTACTCCGATAAAGCAAACTGTGTCGCTGCTAGTGCTGTTTTTAGACCTAAATTTTGAAGAGCTATGTGTAATTGTGTACACATATACAGCACAGAGCACAACAAACTCGCGACAATCTGATATCACTATATTACTAGCTGGTATAAAGTAGGTATATTTCTATACGCAAAATTACTGGATCGAAATAGGTTCAGAAGTGTTATCAATCAAGTTTTACTAAACATCCGGCGAGCTTGCGCAATAAAAGCCGACATATAATTGGGCATGGTCGGGATGGTTTCCCAACCTATCCCGGCGGCATCTCGGTGTGGCAACTGGCAGCGTTCGCTTGCGACATGTCCCTACAATGCGTGTTACGAAAACCTATGACTAACCGTTTCTACACCATACAATTAGTGTAAAACTATCAATGTAAAGTACACTACAGTTCACGTTAATGTTATGACAATTGACAAATTGGCTGTTTAATAGTATCTTTCGCAATATTTGGTGACACCTCGTAACGCCAGTCAGCGTGTAAACTGTTTCCTAGACATTAGTTAGTTGCGCAAGCGAGCTCATGCAGCGGACGCAAACGCGAGCAGGAAGTGCATGCATGTGTGCTGCACTGCACTGCATCTGTGCTGATGCTATTGTTGCAAAACTGTCAGGGTTGAGTTGAGCAATGCTTGCGAAACGCGCGTCCCGCTCATTGTACCTCTTCTCTTCCATTCCATACGATACTACATAATATAACAAAAATCATTTTCAATTAGTTCAAACTTGACCAAGAAAACGTGTAATAAACCAAATATTTCGTTAACAGTTGCGAAGTTGTTAAACGTGAGCCCATTTAGTAATAGAGAGCGGAGGCACGTCACGACGTGGATGGAGCCTGCTGCATGAGGGTCTATGCGTAAGTCCGTTGCGTAAACCAAACGGTGCGGTGTCCTTTCGCCCGCAGCGTCCGAGCAGAGAATCCTTGGAGGCCGCTCGGAACACGCTCGGAAATCCGGCCAACCTTCCGACCGCGTTACGACACCGTATAACTTATTTATACGTTGCGAAATCAGAATCGATTGCAACTGCAGACATCGCACTTTAGCCTTGCCGTTGTAGGGATTTAATTAGGATCAGTTGCGCACTCGAGACCTAAACGGATACGAGGACGCCTTGCAACTCCGCTCACTAAAGCTCTGCGCCAGACTTGCTCAGCCAGGACCTCTGGCCAGAGCGTCCACGGTACCAAGGGAGCGACACCAGCGGCGATCTATTTGATCACCCGCAGAGTGGTTTGAAACTAGTCCAGCTACTCAGTTCAGTGCAACCAATTGCACTACACACAACAGTGACGTCATGCGTTTCGTCACTTTGATTCCCACAGTGGATCTCGTTGCTACACTACACCGATTACCGACCGGACGGCGCACGTGCTTCTCTACCTACTTCTGTGGTTCTCTACATACGTTTAGTCCTATATTCAGTACTGGGAAAATATGAAGCCACTTCTGTGTCCTCTGACGCGTGCAATTTGAAAGTGTATATTACGTTCGAGATTTTATTTTCGACAATTTATTGGCAGTAAGGACAAATTGCAGTAATTCTAAACGCAGTTACTGAAATTGCTTCAGTTTCAAAGACAAAGTGACTGCTAATGGTTGACGCATTATAATTCATGTGATAAGAGTTGAGTTGCGACAGAGTTAACAAGGGTAACCTTTAGCGGGAGCTCCATATTGTCACGACTCGATCACTCGTAATGCGTTGATAAATCTACAGTTTATCTCGCACATATCAGCTGTATTTATAACGCAATACGGTTCATTATAGCTTATCGTCAATCAGTTTCAGGTAGTCAATGAGACAATTTTGATCATAACTTTGTAAGCTGTGAGCAAACTTGATATCCACCTTCGGCGTTCGACGCCTGTAATCGAAACTTACGTTTCTTCAAGTCTTATGTTACATTTCGACACTAGAGACTATTACCTACTCAGTGACACGAGTCTAGGTTACTCGTCCGTCGGTTAGTAGAGCCACGTAGAACTAAAGTATATAAGTAAAGACTTGCATAAAGTTGTGTAAATAGATCAGAAATAGGTAGGTTCCAGTTTTTATACGCCTTTGAGTATATAACCGAGTATAACAGACAAACGGGCTAAAAATAAGCGTATAATGCAACTGCAGTGCCCGCCTACCGCGCACCTGTCTTGCCTTCACCTCCATATTCCAAGTTAATACGCTGAATAAAGGTTATGACATTGAAGAACAATTTCAATTCTGTTTATTATAACCAGTCGATTTGCACTGGTGGGACATCTATAAAATTACGTAATACGTACGCAACGTTTATCTTCCGGTGCATAGTCGTCATACGAGAAATTCACGAAGTTTACTTGACGAATTGTTAGGTCCGTATTCAAAAACACGTTTGGTTGACCAAAATAAAGTCAATTTAGTACGTACCGCACATCAATTCGATTACATTCATTACTTGGTTCTCATGTAACCCGAGTCCCAAAGTCCCGCTACGCTGGGTCAGTTTACATTCAATCAAATTAAATGTAGTCGGTGTACCATTTCGAAATGATGCGTTCGCTGTCGGTCGCTGTGAAACTCGAGGTCGCGTACGGTGCATCTAGCCACAGAATAAACTAAAAGCTTTCAAGGAAAATAATAAAAAAAAAACAGCATTGCAACATACAGAAAATCAAACAACGTTTGATTGATTTACACTAGTCCAACAAAGCAATTCGCAATGCGAAAACGCTTTTTTACAAAAATTATAACTACATACGAACTGCCATTTTTATAACACATACTCGCCACAAATTCATTTGTGAGAATGTATTCCTCTGAATACTCGAAAAGCTCTCGTGAAAGAATGAAATAAAATGTGTCTAGTCGCTAAGAGGCCAATAAATCCTAACAAATCCGGACGGATGGTAACCCTGTGCGCCTAAAGCTGTGATGAAACAAAATATTTGCGTCATCCCCAGCTATGGATCGCTATGTAATTATTTACATGACAATATTGTTGCAAACCGAAACGAAGCCTTTCAACATTTAGCTGAAGCGGTCGGCTTGTGTGGTCATCCGAAATCAACTAACATAAGCAGAGTCCTGCTACGGTTACTAGCTAGTAGTCTACGACTCCGTGCTTTAGAAGATGCAATATTTTTCGTGCTAGTTCTTTTTGGCTTGGTCAAACTGGCACGCATATTCACCCTATAGCTGCGAGACATTGCGATATATTTACAAGTTTCCTTGTGTCTTTATCGAATGTTTCGTTCTTGAAGTCATGAAGGTCCTACTAACTGCGTCATGAGCATAACTCTAAGAATAAGCACACAATATTGATCTGAACACTCGTTGCACACTGCCCAATCACGCAATGACCAAAATATCTGATGTTTCGTATCAATAATTACTAACCATTCATGCATGCTAATTAATGCGTGCAGCTTTGAACACAAAGGGATCTCATGATCGCATATCTATATTTAGGTAGATTGCGACTGCAATATGTATAGCTGTAGGTATGCATTGCAATTTATATGGGTCACTGTTCAGTCAAATGCGAATGACCAGACAATAACCCACAGTAGCCAGAATGCATTATCAACTTTGTAGTTATAAACCTAATGGACATTTAAAAATACTTATGACTAAAATGCCTTCAGTACTCATCTCATTCTCAACTCAGCATCCAAAAACTGAGCCTAAAACTCTTCTCGAAAATGTGAGAATGGCTTTGTCGATTGCCGATTTTTCGTGTTAAAAATGTCTCTGTGCTTTGGAACTTTGTGTCTAAACTCCCTCTCCTCTTGTTTCAGGACAACATTAAAACTAGAATCCTTAGAAGACGCAGTGGTCCTCGACGACCCTGAAGAGGATTTACTGCAGGACAAGCGAGGCTGCCCTGCGTACGTGTCCCCTGAGATCTTACGAGCTCATCGGACGTACTCCGGGCGGGCTGCGGATATGTGGTCCCTTGGAGTTATTCTATATACCATGCTTGTTGGAAGGTGTGTACTGTTTCATGCTACATAAACTTACTTATTTTTAGACTTTTTTAATAGCTTCTGTCAGTGACTTCAATGCGTTATATTCGAGTGAAAAATAACCGAGATTCATTGAAATCGGTCAGGCGTTACGGTGCGGCGTGATTGAAGTACACTTTCTAATAATATAAGTAGATCTAAGGAACCTTCACAGCATATCCCAGCAGGCTGTAATCCAGCGATGAGGCTAATAAGAAATAACGAGGTTCATCGTATACTGGTTGACAGATATTTTGGTGGAAAGTTTTGCACGCGTACGAAGTCGCGGGTATCAGCTAGTAAGAAATAATAGCCTGAAAAATTACAGGTTTAAAAAAAAAAGAGTACTACTTTCACTGAAAGCCGGTTTTCGTACTTTTTATTTTTTCCGGCGCCCACTTGTCTTTTCATTGAGTACGCTCTAAAAATATAAAAGTAGGTTCAAGGCTACAACCGACAACGAGGGTTGCGGGGGCGTCTTACCGTGGGACTTACCGTTTTCCGAGATCGCAAGGGTCGGGCGACCGTTGGCGAGGGATGATCACCTGTCTCGACCGTTACGCACCAACGCAACCGACAATTATATCACCCACATTTTATAAGTGAAATCTTCGATGCACCTGCCTCGCTCGGTCATGTGGCGAAGACGTTGGATCCCCCCGGCAATCGGCATCGGCACCTGCCGTTCGCGATCCTTTGTTTCCTACCTGTAATTTATATTGGAAAGCTTGGATTTGGCCGTCGCGTCCTCCGCCCGCAATCACCCGATCGCATCACCTGTCGCCGGAAGGGTTTCGTACCTGGCTTTTTGTTTCGCATCTGCTCCCAAATGACAATCCCGTCCTTAATTGGGAGCACAGATACAAAAAGAAGAAATATGGCGTTCCGGGCTAATGTTGGCGATCGATCTTATCGGCCCGATAAGGTTTTTTGCTATCATTAGGCCTTTATTGATTTGGATATATTTCGATCGTGTTTCATATTATGTTTCGCTTGTTGCAGGTATCCGTTCAACGACTCTGAGCATGCGTCGCTGTTCGCGAAGATATCTCGCGGGTACTTTGTGGTGCCGGAGTGCTTATCGTCGCGAGGCAAGTGCCTGATCCGTTCGCTGCTGAGACGCGAGGCATGCGAGAGGCTGTCGGCACGCGACGTGCTGAGACACCCGTGGCTCGCGAAGGACCCTCGCAACGAGCTGCCTCCGCGAGCGCACACTGACCACGACCGCCTGGTGCCCGACATCCTGATGCAGCCAGACTGCCTCTAAACGCGTCTCCTAAAACGCTGTCAAACCAAAGATTGAAGCCGCTCAGTCTCCTGATTGGGTTACCGTAAATTTATTTATTAGATCGTGCATTTACCCGTAGGCTAGTGTTGGGTTTGACGGCGGTACAGCGCAGCTGCCGGTGCGGGCGCCGGCGACTCGGACCGGCTATTTATGAATTGCAAGTTATTCCGGCGTGACGATGGAGTCCGGTTTTGTTCCGTTTAGTTGTAGGGACGGTCGCGGCTGGTCCGCTCTGTTCGTATTTATAAAGCAGGCCTCAGAGCTGTGCTATAGTCGTAACGTTCAATGACAGAATAAGTGAGACTGATATGGCGTACTTTGTGATCTTACTGAAACTATAGGCGACCGGCGCGGCGCATTCTGTTAACTACTACATACAATTCCTGATAATGTAATGTAATCATATCAATTTCACATCAATATAGATGGATATATTGCATTGAAGTTGTTGGTGTTGTTAGGTACGTTTACCTATTGTATATATTGTATTTATATGAAGTTATATCGTGTAATGTGATCTCCACCGATGTTATTTAGCGATTACTTGATTGCCATTTGTTGTTACAGACAGAAGTGATAATTTCCTTTTGTTGCACGACGTTCATTTGCTTCCATCATAGATATATTATGATTTATATTATGTATTTGGTTATATTAAATCGTGATTATTTGAGAAATTTACAAAACAAAATTATTATTATGTTACATTTTATTTGAATCAAAAATTGTTTCCAAAATTATTGACACCACCACGTACCTACCGTTATTGGTCGTAGAATTTGGTCCGTGCCATTTATTTAATTTAAAACTAATTTATTGTTATTAATTAATAATGACGGTGTGATGTCACTTCTTCCTGAACACTCAATTATTTACCATTTGGTACTTGGTGTTGTGTTTGTTTTAGATCAGTTTTTTTTGTTTTTATTGTATAGTTTGTTTCAAATCGATCAGTGTTACCATGTCGGATTTTGTTATTGAATCAGTTGTTTCATTTTAAAAATCATTTTTGTCATGGGTTTTTTTAGTTGATCATTTTGAAGTAGTCAAGTCTTGAGGCGAGGTGATGAAAGTGTGTACAATAGTAGCCTACTGTGTAAAATAATATTACTAGGTACTTTAATTTATACAAACTGTAAATAATGCTAAGGTATTGATAAGGATTATCAAAAAAAGAGAGAATGAGAGGAAATAAAATAATTCAAAAACTTTAATTTTATTTTGATTTTATACAATAGTTACCCACTTATACTTATTTTAGTAACATAATGCCCCTGATTTGAATAAATATACAAAATCTAGGTATGTAGCATAACTGTTCCCATATCGAGATAAAAGATAAGTTGATTTACCTAAGTACCTCCTAATCTAAGCATAACAAAGATGCTGAAAATGTCTTCCCCATAAAGCAAGATGATAATCATTAGATCTATATTTCTCCAAAGCAAAGCTATAATAAATTAATAACTTACTACGAAAAAAAACTAGGTAGGTACAGGTATCAAATTAAGAAGCTAGGTATTTAGATACAGCCAGCAATATAAAGTTGTTTAGCAAATTGAGTTTTTAATATCCAAGGTGCGGTCTCAAAATTATATACTTAAGTCTACGGGATCCAACGGAACGCAAACGTAGTCGCGGGCATATTAACAGCATCGAGAAATCTAAGTGTTCAGTTTCTTATTTTGTCTATTTACTTCTCAAATCTACAGGAAACCTCTACGATAAGATAGTGATAAGTGGGTAATTTTAAATATACCTACTACGTACACGAGTAAAGGAAAAAACATCTATTTAGTCACGTACATCTGAATCAGATTAATCCCATTGTGAAGTAAACAAGCTAATTATGCATAATTAATTAGCTTGAATTTTTATATCCAACGCATTGTGAATCAAGCAGAATAAAAGACGTGATTAAAACGAAATGTGTATTTAAATAAAGTTATTTACAATACAGGATGCAACACTGTTCAACTACGTTAAAGATCACATACGTTTTGTAATATTGCAAAATATTGTGAAATATAGGAAGTAATGAGGTTTTTCCACACAACAACGATATTCGCGGAAAAGGGTAATTTTTCAAGGTAAGCAAGAATGACAGGCGTCATGGCTCAGTCGGTAGGTAGCTCTGCCTTCTGTGCTGTGGGTCGTGGGTTCGATCCCCACAGAGAACCAAACATTTGTGTGTGGCAAACATAGATGTTTGTTCTGTCTGGGTGTTACTATGTATTATAAGTATGTATTTACAAAAAAAAATGTATGTATGTATTTCCCCTATATTTCACAACATTATGCTACTTACTACAAACGCTGATATTAAGCTAGTACAATCTCTCGGCTTTGCTCGGTCCATTACAACGTATATACTCCTCCATTCGGCGTTCTAACTCCGGCCGGAAGTGACGTATTAGACCTTGTACCGGCCAAGCTGCGCCGTCACCCAGCGCACAGATCGTGTGTCCTGTGGATTACAATATATTTTGGACCTTATGTGGATACAGAAATCGTTACTCGAGCATAGATTTGAGTAGAGATTTGGATACAAAAATCTATACTAGAGTCTGGATCAGTGATTATGCAGTAAATTTGCATAATGGGCCTTAGAATATTGTTATGATTTTTAAGAAAACATTGCGTGAAAGCAAGCATAATAAGGTATCTCTTTTGCTCATTATGCTGAAACCGAATGCAAGGGAATGAAAATGACCCTTATCATATTATTATGCATTTTCCTTACCTTCAATTTGTTTGGAGATTTCCCACAGCATATCAATTTCTTTAGGTGAAGCGTTTCCGTCGACGAATCTGATACAAAAATATTTATCATTTTTTTTTAACCATGTGATTTCTAAAACAATGTACCTACAATTGGGTTACTATACTTTTACAAATAAAATAAACAAAATTATGAACCTACAATCTTGCAACGGAACTTTGGATCATGCTTGACATGACAAAATCTCGAACTTCATGACCTTAATATGTACAAAAAGGTTAAATGAGCGTAATATTTTTTTTCTTATTTTTAGTGTCTTACCTGTACATAATTTTGTTCATCCACGACACGCCTTCACGGCACGGCGTGCATTGTCCGCAAGACTCATGCTTGTAGAACATTATGAGACGAGCAATCGCCTTTACGATGTCAGTGGACTGGTCCATCACTATAATAGCTGCCGTGCCGAGAGACGTTTGAGCCGCTACTAGACCGTCAAAGTCCATTAGTACGGTTGAACAGACACTGAAAAATTATTAGTTAGATTAGTACAATACTAAAAGTTGACACACACATTCACACCCTCTCAAAATCACACACCCTCACAATCACACATCATTTAATTACATACTCTCTCCACGCCTTCACATTACCAAAATGGCATACAATCACACACTCACAATCGCAATCTCTCATGCTTACAATCACACACCCACACAATCACACCCTTCCGCCCCAATACTGAAACGTCACTGAAATTTAACTTTTTTACCTTACTCTTTTGTAAGAGATATAATAATAAATAATAATAATAATTCATTGTACAGTCTGTTTTATATTATTTCCTGTATTTATGTAATTTCTCTTTGTGTACAATAAGATGTTCGTGTTCAAGCGTAAAGCAGCGTTTCGGCGATTGTAACATTTGTAACGCACAACGCTGCGGTATGCAGCTCAACGCACACTGCGACGTAATAAGAGACCATACTAGACGTTTTCCATACAATTATGTGTCCGGCGCTGCATGTTGCATATCGCTGCGTTGTGCCTTACGATCGCGAGAACAAAGCTTTAATTGTTATAAAACCAAAACATTCTTACTCCTTAGGTATAAGCGGAGTGGAAGATCCCCCGGGTATGATAGCCAGCAAGTTATCCCAGCCCCCGATCACGCCGCCAGCATGTCTTTCAATCAGCTCCTTGAGAGGAATGCTCATTTCCTCTTCAACTGTGCACGGAGTATTCACGTGGCCGGAAATGTTGAAGAGTTTGGTTCCTGAGTTACGTTGGCGGCCGAAGCTGGCGAACCAAGCGCCACCGCGGCGGAGAATCGTCTGGAATTGAAGTATTATTTTACTGGAGTCAGTTCACATTGATTTGTAGTTGGTAATACTTTGTAGTGCTGTCAAGATAATAGTGCTTTTATCTAAGTGATCTTTGGTTAGGCAAACATATATCCAACTAGCCGTCGCCCGCGGCGTTGCTCGCGTTCTATCCTTTAGAGTGCGACTTTTCAAAATTCCTTTCTTAGTGCACCCCTACACTATATAAGGATACTACCCTCCAAATTTCATACCTCTAGGACTTATAGTTTAAGTTGTGCGTTGATTCTAAGTCAGCTTCAGAAGAGTTTTATACATATAGTTTTATGTATATATTGATGATGATGATTGATAGGCCAATATCAGCGAGGGAAGGCGGCTTCAGACGCGGTTTGCTCTGCTTGTTTTGTATGGACTGTCTTCTCAGAGTGTAATGACTTTGTACCATACCTTTTTTTTTTTTTCTTTGTTGACGGGGGGAATCTGCACACAGACACCAATACCGCATTTCAGGGATGCGGCAAGGTAGTGTGGGGATGGCGAACCGACCCACTAAACCACCCCGGTGGCCGGCCTCTCTGCCTGTCAGGGGGCTCCGGGACCTCTAAAGACCAACGCCGGTGCCCCCCTCGCAGTTTGCCTGAGCACATCCCGGGAATGCCATCCATTGACACCCCCGTGCTCACGGTTGTACCATACCTAGCCTAAGTAATATTACTTACTGGGGCCACAGCGATTGTCTCCACATTATTGACAGTAGTGGGGCAGCCAAACAGGCCTACATCAGCGGGGAATGGCGGCTTCAGTCGCGGCTTGCCCTGCTTGCCTTCAATGGACTCAATAAGCGCGGTTTCTTCGCCGCAAATGTACGCGCCAGCACCGCGGTGCACGAATACATCGAAATCAAAGCCGGAGCCGCAGGCGTTTTTGCCGATCAGGCCTGCTTGGTAAGCCTGGTAATAACAATCTTAACACTTAGAAAGTGAATAATGATTCAAAGGTGCTTTTAAAAGGAAAAGTGGAAATGTAACACATGTTCTCATTGCAATAAGGCTGCATTTAGTGCTCAACCGACTGTGAGCGCATATGGTATGAACTGACTGTTAGTCCATACATTATATCATAGCAATACATCAGTGCTGCACTGTACACGCTCATAGATAGATAGATAGAAGATAGAATGTCCAGATGAGCTAAAATTATTAAAATTCTCAAAAATGTCTTTCTCACCTCAGCGATAGCAACTTGCAGGTTACTAGCTTCGTTATAAAACTCTCCTCTAATGTAAATATACGCAGCCTGAGCGCCCATTGACCTTCCGGCAATCAGACATCCTTCAACCAACTTGTGTGGGTCATGTCTCATGATCTCTCGATCCTTGCAAGTGCCAGGCTCACCCTCATCAGCATTTACTACTAGGTATTTAGGACGGCCATCAGAGGGCTTGTTCATGAACGACCATTTCATGCCGGTGGGGAAACCAGCGCCTCCACGTCCTCGGAGCCCGGAAGTTTTCATCTCATCTGGAAGGTGGAATTTATAATAATAAATAACTCAGTTTATAGTCTAGTGAATTCCTGCGATAGGAAATAGGTAAGTAGTTGTTTTACTTCAACAGCCCCTATTCAAGCACTTCTTTATAAATAAAATATATGATAAGTATTTGTGTAGAATAGGTAACAAAATCATGTTGCTTTTCTTAAGACTCATCATAGGTATATTTCATTGCATACATACATACCTACCTATCCGCAGTAGTATTCCTCTATGCACCTATCCAAATAACTATTCAATTACACCTAGATATGTTATGGATAGAGTAGGTATATGGTAGAGCATTGTTTCAGAAAAAGCTGTAGGTATATTTATAGAATTTATAGAATCTTTTGGCACACTTACTGACAATCCAGTCAGTTCCTTTGTTCATGATCTCTTTGGTCATGTACCAGTCTCCCCGAGCCATGGCACCCTTGAGTCTCCAATCATGTCGTCCGTACAAGTTTGTGAAGATTCTGTCCTGATCACACAAAGGTCCGTATTTGGACTTGCCTGCCGGAGCCTGTGTTTGCTGGTAACGAACCGGCACATTGTTAGTGCACACAAGAGGCCCGACAAGCCCTGTAAACACACGTCAAAATTATGTAAGTCCCACATCGCACAATAACAATCACCTCAAAGTTCCAAGCACTGGAGTTTCTGGAGATAGTAGATAAATGTTATTGTTATACTCAGGCGTGTTATAATTACCTAAATGTGATTTCGATCCATGAAGTACTCTAGCCAGAGTTCCAGCCATTTTTCTTGAAAGTCGAACGCAATAAAATTATTCGCTTACTTCACTTCACATTCACACAAACACGTCAAAAATAATGCTGCCATATAACATTTGCGAAGTTCCCTTTCCTCAGCTTTCTTCCTTTAGCAAGGTAGGTACTCTTTTACACTCGAATGTACACATGTTCCGTCATTGACGCTATTCAAATTATATGTGAAAATATAAAAACTAATAAGTATGTACCTATAACATGAGCGAATTAACTGTGCACCTCGCACTGTGTATATAAAACGATAGAAGTAAACTTTAAACAAATAAAAAATTTTAACCCATAGGTCTTAGAAGTAACTTCCCTTCATTTTTACAGGGAGGAAGGCAAATTGGTGAGAATGGCAGCATTAATAAGGCCTTCACTTCGTATTACGCAGAATGGATCAATAAAAAAATATCTCTTGAGTTGTGAAGCGTTTATTAAATTTTAACATATAAGCTTAGTTTTTTCTTGTACGTACATAAGTATATTTATTTATTTATTAGTTTAAAGACGAGCAGCTTTCGCTGTTATGTCTACGTCACACAGTGTTGAAATGTCTTTTTTAGTCACTTTTTTAAGCACTGTTTTATTTATTCGTAGCCAGTTGTCGAGTTTATTTTTGAAGGCATTTATGGAGTCAGCAGTAACAACGTCCTCAGGCAGCATGTTCCATGTTATGTTTATATGTATAAATGAAGCTTTATTCCAATAGGTAAATTAGTTTTTTCGGTAAAAAAATTGCTTTAGACGTATTGTTTTACAAAATATTGCGTAAAAAGAGACGTGACAAGTATGTAAAAAAGAAAAAGAATTTAAACTTTGACATTTCAAAAGCCTGCAAATCTGTCAAATCAATGAATCCCAATCAACTTTTTGATTCTGATAAAAGTTACATGCAGGCTCTTTTCTGGATTTCGTGCATTTTAGCATTATTAAACTATTTGATTAGTCTTCAGTTTTCCA
This sequence comes from Eulithis prunata, assembly GCA_918843925.1. NCBI lineage: Eukaryota > Metazoa > Arthropoda > Insecta > Lepidoptera > Geometridae > Eulithis > Eulithis prunata. Next base: position 2,309,406 of record OU974007.1, read on the forward strand.
ACGATATCTTGCACACTTGCAAAACCGGTGAGTTTAGTTGTTTTGGGCCCACTGATATGGTAACATCTATGTGAATTTGTTTAAATCAAAAAGATAGATTCTTAGCAGACTTTTGGAATTATTTTAGGAGGCATGGCAGCAGTTATCCCAGTTGTAACGAAGCTCTCCAGCAGGGTAATTAGAGTTCTGGGGTGCAACCCTGGTCCCATGACCCTGCAAGGTACCAATACCTATTTGATTGGATCAGGGAAAAAGTAAGCATATATTCTTCCATGCTCATCTAAGTATCTGAACAGTCATTTTGTACAATACCGACTATTTTCAGTCGTATACTACTAGACACTGGCGATAAAGATGTGTCAGAATACCAGAAAAGTTTGGCAGAAGTAGTGCAATCAGAGCAAGTGAATATCGAGCACATAGTACTGACTCATTGGCACCATGATCACATCGGAGGTGTAGAGAACCTGTATGGAACTATTGCTAGTAAGGATTTTTTTCTTTCATCAAAGATTTTCAGACTAGCAAATTCATACAAATTAATTACCAATATATTGGATACTAGCTTCTCTTCCCGCGATTTCGTTCACGTCCCTTTGGATCCCGTTGATTTTCTGGGATAAAAAGTACCCTGAGTTAATTCAGGTCGTGGACAATATATATTCAAAGTTTCATCCAAATCGGATCAGTAGTTTTTGTGTGAAAGAGTAACAAACATCCATACATTCTTACAAACTTTCAAGTTTATAAAATTAGTAGGATAGGATAGTACCTTTGAATAACCCTTTTGCCTTTCTCAAACCATCTGAAGTGTGGTACCTAGTACCTACTCCACAGATTATAAAAGGTACCATACTACCTACTTAGTACTTTAAGTACCTAATTCAATCATAAGGGATGTTTTCTGTGCCTGGTGGGGGTTTGAGAGTTTATTATTTTCATTTTGTGTCAGTTTTATTTTGAATCAACTCTAACCATACTAAACTTTTTAAGAACAACCAATAATCTGGAAGCACAAACGAAGTCCCGAAGATGCGCCTGACACAGAACTCCCTGCCACAATTCCAAACAAATGGCTATCGGACGGCCAAGAAATATCTGTTGAAGGTGCTACAGTGAAAATACACCACACTCCAGGCCACACCACTGACCATGTGGTACTAACACTAGCCGAAGAGAATATACTATTCAGTGGAGACTGCATTTTAGGAGAAGGAACAGCAGTTTTTGAAGATTTATTTACGTATATGAAAAGTTTGCAAAGAATACTGGATTTAAATCCAAGTGTGATATATCCTGGCCATGGTAATGTAGTTGAAGTAAGTTGATACTGATCAAAAATCTATTAATTTGAAGCATTTCAGATCAAGTTTAGCTTTTAACCTTAACCTACCTACCTTCCTAACCTATATTTATTTACCTACTATCAATTTAACCTTCCAGGATCCAATACAGAAGATTCAATACTACATTGCCCATCGCAATCAAAGAGAGGAGCAGATACTAGACGCCCTGAAAAACAATTCAAGCAAACAACTGAATGAGATGGACTTAGTAAAGATTATTTACACTGAAACCCCGGAACATTTATGGCCGGCAGCGGCCTACAATGTGAATCATCATTTGACTAAACTAACTAAAGAGAATAAGATAAAGCGCTTGAATGTGGATGGTGAGAACAAATGGCAGTTTTCTGGGGCTTGCAACTGTAATTTATAGAGAAACTGCTTCTGACCGCGACTTCATTTGCGCCCCGTTAGTTCTGTAAATTTTTAGATACAAAAAGTAGTACGAACTATATAGCTTCTGCAACTTCTTGGTTAGGTTTCACAGAGTTCAAGTTAGGTTGGCTACTATTCCAAAGAGAAATCAAAAACTCTCGAATAGAGAGAGTTTTTAGTAGTAGATCTCCAATGTGTGCCTTATTTTATTTAAGTAGGTACCTATGTTGTGATATGTACCTACAAAATATTAGGTAGTGTAATCACTAAAAAACTTAAACTGAAGGTACAGGTGGATACTGTTACTATTTATTAATATCTTTATAAATAAAATAATAAATATATAAATATTCACGGACTCTTAACACAACGACTTCTAGTCCCAAACTAAGCAAAGCTTGTACGATGGAAACTAGATAGCTGATAAAATACATACATACATTTTTTTTTGTAAATACACACTTATAATACGTAGAACCACCCAGACACAGAACCAACATCACAAAATGTTTGTTCTCGGTAGGGATCGAACCCGCAGCACGCAGCTACTACCGACTGAGCCATGACGCCTGTCGCCTGTTTATGTTAGTTAATAAATGATACTATTGTTACTAATTCACGTATTTCATTGAAAAGAAACAAAAATGCTGAGGAAATCTTATTTAATAAGATATAGGTACTTACTTACATTCAATCCGAATTGTACACCATTTTAGGTTTTAAGTTATTCTTACTTAATACTTTAAAATTAGATTCCAATCAAATTAACCAATAAACTAGCATATGACAAAATCATAACATTGATCTGGTAAAGAAACGATTTCATGGTTAGCGAGTTAACATCATTCAAATTGATCTAAATCTTCGATTATGTAAAGAAAAAAATAATTCATAAAAATAGATAATAATATGTACCTAATATAAATAGATGTAATGGGTATTACAGTTGGAAAAATCAACCTCTTAGATGACTTAGACAAGTGGCGTATCTGATCTACGAAATAAACTAACGCTAAATAAAAAGAATGAATAAGTTGACTCTCAAACGAAAGGATGTTTGGGTCATTCTACTTTTTTTAACAGTGTTCGTTTAGTATCGTAGAACCACAAATTATCACAATTCTTGTCAACAGTCTCAAGAGGTAGGTACAAGACAGGAAGCTGCCATAAAGATCCCCAGAACTGGGTGACACTGGGCTAAGATGATGATGATGAACAATCCGACTCAGCGCATCGAATAATCCGTAATTCTTCTCTAGCTGCCGATTCAGGCGCTGCGCTAGGCAAATGATGGTTGAAACGATTTAGCGGACCGTTCTACCTCTGCTAATGAATTCGGGGGTAAGAACGGTTACACAATTTACACATGTCATGCTGTTATAACGCGTGGACACTCAGCTCATGCCGCTGCCGGCATTATTGCCACAGTAACATCGCCTTTATTCTTACTAGGTAGCAAGGACATGAACATGCCGGGACAGAGGCATGATCGTGTTTAGACTATGCTCATGCCCACTTCACTGCCAACTGCGGCTGAGTGTGAATCCAACATTACGTTTGCAGTGTAACTAGTCTAAGGCACAAATTATAATTCACTAAACATAGTGCTTGATTGAAACTTGCATCTTGAACTAATGCATTCAGTAGTACACCGTATCAAAGTACGAATGCCATAATGAGGCGTTTTCAAACAATAACAATACCTACCAGGCACTAAGTAGCCAGGTAACACTTACTAATACCACAGAATATTAGTATAAGTAATACCAAATAATAATAACTAGGTACTAATATTTTACTAATATACTAATATTACTAATATTTTGTAATATCAAAGAAGTGTGGTACCTAATAAACATCTTAGGCCTTTACATCTATTGAAGATGATTTATACAGCGTCAGGAGGCAACATTATTAAGCCTACACTATTAGTAATTACCAGTATTATTAATTAATTATTAGTAATAATCAGTTAGTAGTAGATTGCCTATTATCGTCGTACTTTCTTGGGTGGCGGCATGATTTCTGAGTCGTCGTGAAACCTGTGGTGTTCGATGTAGTCTAGGAGAATATCTTTTGTAACTGGGTCCTTTATGCTTTCCCACACAGCTGTAAAACAACAACACATACTACTAAGTAGGTGTATTACTTCTGTGATAGTTTTATTATTATAAATTGCGGAAGTTGACATTTTTGGAACTAACTCAGTCAAATCTCAGTCTTTGCAGAGTACTATTAAAAACTAAAAATAATAGCTGTTTGCTTTGAATAGGTAATATTTTGAATGCTAAATCTGTTAGCACGGGAAGCCGGGACGGACCGCTAGTGTTGTATATTAATATTGGACATACCTGTGGCAGTAGTATAACTATTTGGATATGATTTATCCGTTCGCTCCCTCATGAAGGTCCATTGATTATTCTCGAATTTGCACTCTATTATCTTATTGTTAAGGTTCTTTACGTCTTTTGTTTTCCTCATCACGGCAAATGGTATATCTAGCTGTCCTACGTAGAGATGGCCTACTTTTGTTGGAAGTATTCTGCGAAAATAACTCTTATTAGAACATCACAAGGTACACAATGCAGCTAAATGTATACATGCGTCACAGCTCAGTCGGTAATAGCTCTGCCTTCCGTGCTGTGGATCGTGGGTTCGAATCCCACAGAAAACAAACATTTATGTGCGGCAAACATGCATGTTTGTTCTATGTCTGACTGTTACTGTGTATTTTTTTTTTTTTCCCCTAACCTATTTCGTCCCACTGCTGGGCAAAGGTCTCCCCCAACATCTTCCACTTTTCTCTCTCCTGGGCCTGCTCCCACCAACTTCTATCAAAGGCGTCGAGGTCGTCCCGCCAACGCTTTTTAGGGCGACCGCGAGACCGACGCCCGCCGGGGAGCCAGGGTGTGACGCAGTTGCCCCACCTGTCAGGAGGCATCCGGCTTACGTGTCCCAACCAGCCCCATTTAAGTCTAGCGGCCTTCTCACAAAACAAAAATGTAAGTACATATATAAGTATTAAATCAGTTACGTAGTTCCTAATACAAAGTATTTATTATACGAAATACAGTTCTATTCTAATATGAGAAGGTTCACATACCCTTGTCCCTCTTCTTTGACGATTTTTAGACGGAAGTCAACACTATTCATATTTCCCGGCTTCCATTTCAATACTTCATCACATCTACCTGCTACATAACGCTGAAATAAGAAAATAAAAATCATTAAAAAAAGGAGTCTTTAAGGGGGCTTTTCCACCAGAGCTAAGATAAGCTACGTTGTTGAGGATGTGTTTGATATCCACCAATAGGAGATGTTTAATATGAAAACAAACCATTCCTATTGGTGGATTTCAAACATCCGCAGCATACAAAAACTGAAAATTTATTGGTGACTTACCATCGCGTGCGATACATCAAAGTAAGCATCTCGGCACCCCTTGTGCGAATAAAACATAACAGAATCCACGTTCTATACAAAAAACGTGATTTTTTTGACGTTTTTCGCATAATTTTAGGACGTTGTGTGCAAGGCTATTTATTAATTTGTAATTAAAAATGTTTAAGTACCTCTTTAGATGGCTGAAATATAAGTCCGTCGGGTTCATGACATAGTGTTTTCGCGAATTTCTCTCCCAATAACTGCCGCGCCATTGGAAGTTCCCAAAACTGCTTCAATCTGATGCTAAATGGCTCGCTCTCTTTCTTAATAATACCTTCCATCATTGCTCTATGCCTGGTGGAATAAGGTTCTATTTAAGATTACGAAGAATTATTTCGTAGGTAGTAAACTTATAAGAATTTCATCAAAGATTTATTCTTGCAAATAAACATATCTTATCTTAGTATTCATAAGCATAAAAAACCATATAAAGCAAACCGTATAAAGCTTTCGTCTCGGGACCACTGATCGTAACGCACAACGCTGCGGTGTGCGGCTCAACGCAGCGTGCCGCGTTTGCTCTTCACCGCTGACGCAGACTGCGATGGAACAAGTGACCATACTAGACGTCTTATGTGTCCGGCGCCGCATGTCGCATACCGCAGCGTTGTGCGTTACGATCGCGAGACCAAAGCTTAAGCCGTACATGACACTTAGCACCTATAAAGGTGTACTGTGTGCGCCCATCATTCTGATACAATACAGTCTCAGAATTATGGGAACAGTGCCATGTATCACTGATACATTACTGATACATCTCTGAGGTAATAAATTGTTATAGGTAGTGGTTACAAATTAAATCATCATCATATAGACCTAAATAAGTTCACGGTTGGACATAGGCCTTTGTCATAATAATGTAAGTATATTAGAAAAAGGAAAATATTTTTTTACCTAGGATTAACAATTTCATTTTCTATACATCCAAGCCTCGTAGGGTAGAACTCGAGTTTGCCGACTTCCTGTCCCTCAAAGCTTATTATATCGTAGCACAAGTACCGAGGTATCTCTGCACCATCTACTTTGTCTATAACCATTTCCTGTAACGAAATTAAAGAGAAATGTACCTATACTTATCCTAAAAGTGATTTGGTTTTTAAAAAAGGTGGTTTATCTGGGATGGTTTTTAGACATGCTTGGTAAAAATCGGTGCAGCCGTTTCTAAGTTATGAGGAAACTAGTTTTGAAAGTAGAGTGGGATTTGGAATGACAACCTTCCTTTGACTCATACATTCGGGGTTCCGGACTACCAAACATACTGTAAGTACTCTAGGATCTGATGAGATTTTTGTAAAATTAAGTTTATACTTACACCATCAAGTAGAGTATTCTTGAGATGTTTCCTTAGATCCTTTTTGTGCAGAAAACGAAGTCCGAACACATGGAACACGCAGTTATCTCTGTCTAGCATGTACACCTCGCCTTCTCCATCTATCAGCATCATGTATCTGATAATAATATAGTTAATTAAATCTAAGCAAAGAGATTTTATATAGTAAATGGACCAATCTCGCTTTACGCTTCTAGGATTTACGCTTTTAGGGCTAGGATACGCACGCGAGACTTTTTGTCATGTCGTTCAGTCTACGTCTTCTACGTTTTCTTTACGAATGAATAGCAATGCGCTCACACACTACAGTCTCGGCACGGGCTCTCGGCGGAGGCGCCTGTATCACTTTGTGTCTTCCATAGATACCTCTAGAGACTTGTGAGTATAGCGTTTGTGTTGCTTTGACAGCTAAACCGCTAAACTTTATATCTGGGCTATATGGTAATCTATTTGGCACGTGTGAAGGAAGCATAGCCGCTCACGCCTCAACGAGCTCGAGGCGAAATCGAGGCGTGATCACTATATCACATTCGACTTACCAGTGAGCGACACGCATACTAAACTTAACTCACCTGACGCCGTCAGCTTTCCACGACACTCTATAAGGCTTCTCATGCAGTTTACTCAGATTATGAGTGTCCATTGAGACAGGTTGCGAGCCAGGAAAGCCAGTGCTGCCCCACTCGCAGAACTGCTGAGCTTTCCGTTGAATCTCGCCTAGACGAGGCTGTGTATTGAAAGGTTCAACACCCCTGACGCCTGGCATAAATACTGTTTTCTTGTGCGTTGTCTCGCGACGACCTTTTTGCTTCTTTTTAGGTCTGAAAGTAAGGTATATGAGCAATTTAGTAGAAAGCTTCAGCACATCATCATCATTCCCTGCCCTTATGCCACGCTAGGTGGGGTCGGCACAACATGCTTTCTTCTCCAACTCACTCCTATCAGCACATTTTGAACAAAAATGATAGGGATCTAGTCTAAACTATACCTATTGTGAGCAGTTTATTTTTATAGGCACTGGAAGGTGAAATTAAATCGACTAACAAAATGAATATAACTTACTTTGAAGAATCTGTAGTGCTATTGCTTGCTTTGTCATCATCATCATCATCATAATCCACCTCATCTTCCTCTGTAATTGAAAACATAAAGAGAATATAGCCAAGCATTTTTTGTTTTGGAAGCTTATTGACCGGTGTCTATGAATTTAGCAAAATAAAGTGCTTGTCTCTATTCTTAATTGAACCAACACAGCCTAGTTGAGCTAGCTCGACTAGGAACTATTTTTGTCTTTTTAAAAGCTTACCATTGCACCAGTCAGGTCTAGTCGGGGCTGCGGGGGTATACTCTATGTCATCATAACGTTTGTACAATTCCTGTATGTAGTCCTGCTTGTATATTCCTGGAGGTCTGGAAAAACAACACAAATGTCTGTCAAAATAATTCAAGAATGTATTTTAGGGGAGACTTTACTTTTAAAATAATTATTGTCAAAATTTTCTTGTTGTCACAGAGTAGGTTTGGAAGTATTATTAACATCATCATTTATTTCAGCAAGATGAAGGCCAAAACTAGGCTAAAATAGATATCTTCTTCTTGGTCGTAACACTCTTGACAGAGTGTTTGTGGTCTTCATGTCGAAGCGGTGTTAGCTCGTTTAACAATCCTGCTCCATTCTTCTCACACCATTGCTTTTCTGGAGCACTCATTTAGGGTTTTTTTTCTTTCGAATGGTCTAAAATGCTGTTGTAGTCGTGTAACAGTTGCTGACAGCGTTACCGGATATTCATTTAGGGAACCATCAAAGGCAGTCTATATTTGATCCATCCATCACTTTTGTGATCTGCCACTTAGCGTTCATGCAATCTTCAAAGTACATTATGTGTCTATCCTATGCTTCTCCTTTTGGTTTGCGATCGCGATTCACAAGCCATTGTTTCCGATTATTGTGTGTACGTACAGGCTATTTTGATGAAGAAAATTAATTTAATTCATTCATTCAAAATGACATTACTTACCTAATTTGAGCAAAAGCGTTCAGTGCTACTTCAACGCTGCAATCCAACTGGTCTACCATGTAAGAAACAAGTAGGAAACCTGTCCGATTGAACCCGTGGGTACAATGTACTCCGATCACATCCGTACTTTGAGTTTGAAACTTTGTCACGATGTGGATGAACTCTCTGAAACAATATAGGGAATAATGGCATTTTTCTTTAGCAAAGTATCAGATGTATTATATTTTCAATTAGCTTCCGCCCACTACTTCGTTCGCGTCCCGTTATATCCCGATGATTTTCCGAGATAAAAAGTAGCCTTTGTTAATCCAGGTCACGGACAATAAAATTTCTGAATATTTACCTGGTTTGTTCCAAAGATGGTGTCTCCCCATGTCCTCGGCATTGCATCTTCACATAATTGCAGCCCGTATTTTCTATCTCTTTTTTATCATAAAAACGGCTTGTATTGGTCAGATCAATCCATAGTCCTACTTTTACCTGAAATATTTAGACTAATTAATTTTTGAATTTGCAAAAAAATAAGATAATAGAATAAGAAAATAATTTACAATATGTAAGTACTTAGGTACCTTACCTACATACATAACGAATTTTTAGTGAAATTGTGCGTCTGGAGCAGGCAGTATTTCTTTTTCTAGAAAATCGAAATGAAAACAAAAAACAGCTGATTAATCCCAAATGGAGCACCCACCTTCATTTGTTTCATGTACATGAACAGCATTGCAGGTGTAAAACGGTTCTCTTCAGGTACTTTTGAATTGAATTGGGACCCCAGTGGGGTCTTGAAAGCCAGAAATTTATCAGCGAACAGTCCATTGGCTTTCCTCGGGCATTTGAGCCACCTGTTCGGTATGGGTCCAGGGTCTCTTTGCGCCATGATGACTGGTGACACTATTTACTCACTAAATATGCTCGCACAGAATTCCTGTTATTCACATTTGTTTTCGTAGGAAACGTAAGTTTTCTCGGCTAAAATAAAATTATGCCTCTTGACGCAGCATCTTCGAGCATTCTTTTCGAAAGCACAGATAAAAAATAAAATGCAGATAGTTCGTTTTCTTCTTTTATGACAAAGTCAAGTCAAAATAGAATGACACGAATGTCATTTTTATAAATCGTTCGATAACCTTAACCTGCTTTCTGAGCAAGTCAAAAAGTTGAAAAAATCTTACAGAAGACTGTTTTTCTGGATATTTCGAATTATTGGGTACAATGCAAATGAAAACGAAAACTTTCTCGTTTAGTACATACATACATGTAAGTTTTTGGGTTTGATCATATACATTGAATACATCTAAAACAAGGAACTACAACCTTGTATAGGATGTTGAACGTACCTTGTTATTTTTGGCTTTCCCACAGAAGACAACCTATAAATTTAACCAACTTCACAGCAGTATCTTTGGCTCTTTCTCTTTCGAAGCTAATTTCGTGACAGAATGAGACGCAAAATAAATGTTATTTTTGTTTTGTTTCCAGGTTGGCTTCATTTCATTTGAAGTTGGTGTTTGCCAAGAGCCTGCCATTTTGTACGATAAAAGGGAGATAAAAAATAGTTTTATGGTGTTAAAATTTTACAAAAACTCCGTTGCCATTTGGATTAAGAACAGAAACAAATGTTTAAATGGACGCATCGTCCATTATAACTCAAGTGTCACGGGATGACGAACAATTAAACAATTATGGATCCGATCGAGGTAAATCCCAACTGAATTACACCTGTTACCTACCTACTGGCATCAAATTAGAGCGGATTGTGTTACCTCTTGACGAAGAGTGAATATTTTCCCGTCGTGAGAGACTGAATCGGCGGGCAGTGTAAGGATCGCTTCTCGTGCTCCGATCGGGTGTGCGTGATGTGAAGTAAACAATTGGAACGTGTGGACGCGATAACATTCTTACCGCAACCTTGAGAGCTTGTCTCGCCAGTCTCTTCGGTTTCGAGTGCTTGTGCTGATGTGAATGGTTGTTTTAGGGTCACCCCCTGGCGGGCAGCACAGCGATGGGGACGGGACTCCGGTTTCGGGCTCCACGCCCGTCGGAACGAAGAAGTCCAGTGGGACCGGTGGATTCCTGCGCTCTTTGCTGTGCTGTTGGCGAGGAGGGCGTGGCAAGGGCCCTCCTGGCGGCAATGGCACCAACAGCGTCGACGGCCGGGCTTCCCCACCTCTCCTGGTCATGTCCGACCATGCCCCCAGACCATTATTACCACCAGTGAGACATCAGGATATGCATAAAAAGTGTATGGTCATTGACCTCGATGAGACATTAGTGCACAGTTCATTCAAGGTATGTACTTTTTTTACTATATTAAATCATGTTCAAATCAACTTAGTATGAGAATAGCATGTTTCTCGTCTTACAGCCACTTCCATTGATATATTAAGTCTGATATAGGTCTGGTTTCTATTACGAAGTCTAAACAGTCACCCCCTATATTATAAAACGTTTCCAGTTGACATTATGTCCTGCCTACGTATGGTAATCAAGTAATATCTACTCTTAACTTTTTATAAGATGAACCATCAGACTCATGCTCAAAATTACCAGTTTCTGACAATTAGAGCATCAACACATTATACAATACTTACATCCACTGTAAACATGTCAGTCTAAAGTAGGTGAGTCTTCTCAAAAAGTCGTAAGAGTAGGTTAATTACCTTTAGTCGTTACTCTAAATTAGCATCAATTTCTTATCTTTCCTGATTGGTGTCCAAGTCCTTAGACATAAAAGATGCATTAAATTGTAAAATCCATTAGGCAAATGGAATTATCCTATTTAGGAAACTACCTACCTAGATTGTTATTCTCAATTAATATGGTATCTACCTAGTCGAAGGTAGAATAACTTTCTAGGTATGTAAATCATGAATAAAATCAATCCATAAAGATTTTTATAAACAAGAGTTTCATAATACTGAAAAAACATGTCCGAGTTACATTGACCTGTGTATTAATTTTTACCAGACTATGTGATTGTTTTTTGTGATGTAAAAACCTAATTACCTACTGTAGTACAAACAATATGAAATTGATGCTTCCTTACAGCCCTGAACTAGATTGAATGAATGCTAACAGTACCTCTCAGTTTAGGAGTATGGATTTTTCGATTTTTTCATGCTAAATGAATCAATCATAAAATCACATAACTCATAGCAAAGTGGTTATTATTCACATATACAGATAATAACTCATAATTGGTTACATGCTCGCCCAAGTCATTCATTCATTAAAAAGACATAAATAGGTACCTACTACTGTACCTACTTACTTTAACCAGTTTTTTTGCTACCAAGCCTAGAGTCAACAGTCACCACAGCATTATTAAACTGATTAAAAAAAAAAAACTTGTTATATGATCCAAATTATAACGTTGCATTATGCACTTTATTGGACACTTATGTATTTACTTCTTTGCATGTATGTTTCGATTTACAACTTGCTACGAGATTATTTACAAATCTTAATTACATAAGTCAATTTAAAAACTTTCTTTTTAACATTAAAATTACCTGCTGGACTGTATACTTATTTGTCAATCTAGTGAAAGTTCTATCCAAATTAGTTCTGCTGTTTCCATTTCACAAATAGCCGGTCGGTATTTCATATTGTTTAGTTTACAGTGTGTTGTGGACACAGCTTCATTTAGTGTGGAATTAGTTGTTGCATACAATTACTTAGTTTTTAACTTCACAGTCAAATAAAAGCAAGATTATGCATTGCATTTGCATAGTTATAAAATAAACTGTTTTGCATGAAGGTAATTTCGCGTAACAATTTTAAACATAAAAACTTGTTAGGTATTTTGTAAGTATTTCCATTTTTTCTCATGACCATCCTTTTTGCTACACACACAATTATAATTTATGTAGCTATTATGTACTCTGGTACAATAGATGTTATCTAAACACTGCTCCAAAATTACAGTCCACAATCATTGGCTCACTGTCAACATTTTTTTTTTCACAATTAAACCTAGCAAACTGCCTTACAGTTGACAATTTTTTGACTCAAAAACGACAATCCTACCTCACAACTGTCAGTTTTTTTGCGTTACATATTGACAGTCCTTTCCCTCCTAAATAAGTTAGTTCATTATCTTGTTAAAATGATACGCCATTTTACCTCAGCGGCATCGCTAGCCACCGCTAAATCGATATAATATTATCGTAATGTTATCACAGTTTCAACATGGTAGATTATTGCTATCTCGCACAATTCATTGATATTTAGATAACCTTGAAAAAGTGCATTCAATCGCTATTAGATAAAACTGTTTTGATTTTGCCTATCCAACAACAATTGTTTTAAAAGAGAATTTTAAAAATAAAAGTACAATAGTCGAAAAAAAAATACGATTTATGTTCTAAGCTATATCAAAAGGAACATTAACGGGACTCGAGTTATAGCACAGCTGTAGTAAAATACTTAACAGCATAGTTTCGTGATAATAATAGCTCTTTATTTCAACCGTTTATGGTAAAATACCTAGCATTAAGTTTACGGTGTCAATAAAATTTATTGGTTCAACGTTCAACACCATAAAACAATACATATCACTCATTATTTTGCGACTCACCTACTTTTAGTGTTGTAATTATTAAAAGGTCACGACACGCACGCACTTACCGCAAAATCCGATAGTAGGCATTACATACCTAGAAATAGGTAGGTATAATTGTTATGTAGCAGTTCGATTGATATCTCTATAACATGTGGTGTGTTCCAAATCAAGCGACATAGGTAGGTTTTGTACCCATTTGTACAAAACCGCGAGCATAAAATAGCACAGTGGTCCGAGATATTATATCGATAGCTTAATCGATGATCTGTGAGGCTGATGTCGTAATTTTCATAAAAGAAATCAAGGGCGCAAAGACCATAGTACGCCTACATAGCCAATAGCCATACCATACGTAGTAGGTAAGTAGTTTGCATAATAATAATTGAGAAGTATTGAGTGAGACCTTCATTGGAATTTATCACGTAAGCAAATATCGTAAGTCAAAATTAAGTAATTTCTTGCAACAAGAGCACTGGTAGTCGAATCCGGTCCTGAGCGTATGTTTTTTATACAAATTGATGTGCCAAAGTATGGCCACTAAGGGCAGTGCTGGGGAAAACATCGAAGAAACCAGTTAGATTCTTAGCAGCGGCGGCGATGGGTTTGTTTTGCACGTGTGGAATATTAACTACGTACTGCAAGAAGTGGGCATGAGCCAAAAGTTTGGACCTACCCTTTGACTACCCTGACTACTCCTTCTATCCAATAATATTGAATATCAAAAATCTGAAAGATTTTAATTCTGCGGCTAAAGATCAGCCTTTTAAATATTATATCACAGTTTACGTTCTTTGATTCGTTTATCTGCGCTTTTTCCGGTTTTAAAGACGTCCGACAAACGTTTCAGTTTAGTAACTGGAGCGTGCCGGTGGCGGTTTGCCAAAGGGTCTGCCGATTCACAAAGAAACAAGAAAGACCTGATTGACGAAATGCCGCGAAAGACAAGTTGTGAAAGCGTCTTCACTGCACTTTTACATCTGTTTAATTGCAGTTTCTTCCTCTAAAATGGTTTGAACGATGTTTTATAGATAGCTACGACTGGAGAATTGTCGGTAGCCATTATAAGAGAAAGTGAGCACATTTTTCCTATCGTCTATAGATCAGTTAGGAAATCATCCATCAAAAACGTAACCGTAAAAACATTAGATAACTTTTAAATTTGATTGGACTCGTTTTACCAAATATTCGACAATTCTTATTCCCAGAAAGTAAAGTAGTAGTTTCGATCGATATTATTATATCGGATATCACTCCGCTCCATGCAATGAAACCCTTCAAAAGCACAGAGTGGTCGCAGTAAAAATACTTCCTTACAATCTTACAACTGGTTCAATATACAGTATACTGCCCTGCAGTTAAGGTGTACTAAACCAGTTCGATTATGATATTTTCACTGTAATGTCTGTGGTTTGCGAGCCGATGATTAAATTGCTTAGTTTCTTCGAGGAACTGGCGAAATACTCTGTAGAAAACGGATCGTTTAACTTTGTTGTTAGCTGATATTAGTGTTAGTCTGAGGGTGCGGCAGTGCCCCGGCCAAATCGAGCGGTTAATTTTTTTCTGTAAATTAACACTAAAGATGGAATAAACTTTCAATTTGCAATCATCTGCTAAATGGTACTGAGGCTTCGCTCAAAACACAAACTATGTTATCGATCATCAGTCATCACTCCGAGTAAAAAAACAATTTAGCAGATTTACCGGGTGCCGTTTGCTTTACCATGCCTCATTTATGCCTATACCCCTGCCCCTGAGTTAAAGCTAATACTCGCTAGCCAAGCTGTTCTAGCATAGAAGAAGTTTTACTTCTAACGGAATACGTTTTTAATATTTATCTCAGAGCCTTACGATTATGTAGAAATATTCTACGCAATTATTGCCCCACCCGATATTTGCCCCGAGCGAAGTAAAGATTAGTCGCAAAAACTTGATAGATGTCATCATTATTGCGCTATATCTGTTGCATAAATGATAGTCACTGCATATTTTATTAGTAGATCAATATTTGCAGTCGTATGTATAGTATCGTACAGGATATTATGCAATAACATTTAAAAAAATTAGGATGCTTTAGGCATCTCAATGCCAGCTAGAATATCGAGGATGAAGTGAGATTTAGAGTTTCAATGATGTATAATTGTATATAGTATAATTATTTGGCGAATTTTCTTATGAAACACACTGATATTAATAATTTCCCGTTTGATACTCGTGAGTCGGCTACCTAGCATTTAAACATACATACTTGACCCAGCACGCAACATAATCGAAAGTGATTCAGCACCAATGTTTATGGAAACGTCGGAAAATCTCACTTTAAATTGCCCATAACTCAAAGGTGGAATGATAAACTATTTTTAACGTGGCCCCCTGGGGGTGTGAGGAATGAACTTTGACACCTACGCAAATAAATTGATTACTGTTACACACGCCGTTGAATTGGTCTGCAAAGCTATTTAGAGCTGATTCTATGAATAAATATTCTATTGTGAGTGATAGTATAGCTTTGGCTTCAAAAGTGTTCTATCTGATGGGCTTCATTTGCAAAAGTTATAGCGTTACAGGCAAGAACATTGCCCTTGATCACGTCTTAAGAATGTACTGTGGCGAAACGACTGCCAATTTTTCAATCGGGTCTGTGTAGCGCCCGCTATTCGGTTTTAATTAAACTAAAATCGGGTATCAGAAACAAGGTCTTTTCCCGAATTTGATCTCTTCATTAAATTCAATATCATTACAACTTAATTATCTGAACGCTGTGTTTTTGTCATAATGAGATCGGATCGATTTCTTTGCATAACCTGCTTCTGGGTGTTCTTGCATCGTAAACATCTGATACAACAATCACGAGGTGTTTATACTAAAACATTAACGGTAATGATGCCCATGACGTAATACTTCCTTTACTGATGATAACACAAGTCAGTTTTGAACAATTTCATCATAGACTCAAGATAAATCTAGCTATTCGATGATTTCGCTGCCGATATCTATGACTAATGAGGACATAACCGCAAGCAATGCCGCTGGCATACATAGTTTGGATAATAAAATAAATGGTTGTATTGTCCGCGCATATGTTACCCATACACTGTTGATCTATTGTAGTGTTGTGTTCTTTTGGTGTGCATGTGTCAAGGTTTCAGCCTTCATTATGTTTGGCCATACGGTCTGGAATCAATTGTGTTTGGATTCGAACCACTCAAAGACCGCATCGATATTCGTTTGCTTATTTGACTTCGATTAACGAAAACAGATTGCGTTGGACCTTTCAGTAAACGCTTACACAACGCATCGTGAGCAGAGATTACTTGATTTATAGACAGAGTAGGGTGCTTATTAGGCCTCATCTATCAAATTCTCAATACAATGTCTTACAATGTTGATCGTGTAAGTAGGTACCGGGTACTGGCTCTGACTGAAATCACTGTATTTACAACGCAATTAGGAGTCAAAGGACGTTTTTTATCGCATCACGCCAGGAAATTGTTGCTGAAATCATTTTCCATAATTACGTGAGGGTTTTTATATTAATAACATCCTTGAGATTTTCTTAAAATACATTCCTGGTTATGTTTAAATGAGTCGTGTCATGCGAACCTCCTACGTTATATGGTATTATGGTAATGTTGAATTAATTACGTATAGCTAGAGTTGTTTATTATTTGCGTTTTATTATATATATATTTTCACGGTGACTGACGTGGAAAGGGAAGTTGATGTTTTGGTAGTACAGCGCTCGTTCACCGTAGTCTAGCAGTATTCGGTTACTGGAATCCCTTTTGTTCAAATGCAACCTTGATCCCTTTTCGACGGTCCTAGATATTAAGAGTCCTTTGTTATCGTGTTTTGTATCATTGTCTGTGTGTGAAACTTTACAACGAATCTTTAATATTCAAGAATTTTCTGTAACTCTTAATAAATCAACTATCGTTCATTATTGATAGATAGATAGATACTTAGATCCCATGGTAATTCTGAAGAATACAAGACTACTCTAATAGGCTATCTTTAATCAGAATTCGTATCAGTATAATTAGCATATTATGGCTACGCTTACAAACACCTGTTATCTGACTCATGCCAAACCTTAAACACAAAGAAAGATGCCATATCTCATTCATAATTAATCGTACCTATTGATACTTAGAAAGTGGACAGGATAATAGACGGTTTAATTTTATAGAGCCCTATGTGGCACATGTCCTTATAGGTAATTCACGCAATTCAAGGTGTGTCGTGTCGACTCAACAGTCGTAAACTGTACATTGTTCCGTACGCCCGGACGTCGATTAGGTATCTATTTGTCTGTAGAGCCAAGAGTCGAGCGAAGGCGAATAGTTTTAGAGAAAGTTCTCTCAATTGTCCAACGGCGGTTTTTCATCGCACAAAAATATCTTTTGTTAAAGTATTCGGAGTCAGTACGAAATGGCGTTTCATTTCGTTAGAAATTTTTCGTACTAAACCAATTTTATATTTCGTGTATTACACATTCTCTCGTTATAATGATGTAGATTTTGAACAATTATGTAAGTAGATACTTAGGAATCTAAGCAATTACTGAATAATTTAGTTAGATTTTATTACTACCTACCTACACCTGTTTAATTATTCGACATATTTATGGTTTTGTTCGTTGTAATAAATAATTTGGCTGGGAATACGTAATTACAGTAGAATAATGGAAGTACATGTGCTGATCTGACGAGCCAGGTATTATTGTATGTAATGGAAAGAACATTACTTATGTCTACAGTACAGTAAAGAAGTTACCCTACCCTATTCCTAACCTAAGTTGTAAATAATATATTTATGTTAGGAATAGTGGGACTTATGATTTTAGGAGTCGTTTACACACGATCTTTGGGTCAGATGTTAAATTAAACCCGTGTTAGGCCGTCGACACTAGACTGCGTACCACATCTTATCAGCCATCTCTTATGATCTTATGGTCCTTATGAGATAAACAAATTAAACGCATTTTTGAACGGAGTTGTTGGTTTGCAGGCGTTAAGAATTGACAGCTTTGGGTGCTCAATCCGAAAACTAGAATTTTCTCACGCAAAATGATTCAGCAGCCTCTAATTAGTCCGATATCTTTCGGATGTCCTGAATGAACTCCCAAAATAAATTCAGAAATCAGGGAACCAGAGAGATAGTAAGAAGTATAAATAACCGTTGATTCTATATTCCAGCCAATAAACAACGCAGACTTCGTGGTGCCGGTAGAAATAGACGGCGCTGTGCACCAAGTTTACGTACTAAAGCGGCCGCACGTGGACGAGTTCCTCCGGCGTTGTGGCGAGCTGTACGAATGCGTACTGTTCACTGCGTCGCTGGCGAAGTACGCGGATCCTGTCGCTGATCTACTAGACAGGTGAGACACATCAGATCAAATCAGACATCAGATCATCGGTCACTTCTTTTATCTATGAACATACACGCACACATTGGAAAAACTGCAATAAATACCCGTAATACTTTTGTCGATGCTATGCTAAAATACGGGATCGTATTATGGGGTTTTCAAATTTTGTGTCCCTATGAACATACACATCAGAAAAACTGCAATAAATACCCAAAATAATTTGGTCGATGCTATGCTAAAATACGGGATCGTATTCTGGGGTTTTCATGTGTTTGGGTACTGATCAGTTTAACAAGTGAGGGTACTTGCAAAACAAATGAAAGCTGCAATAAATGTAGATCGTGTTTATGTTGCTATATTAACAATGGGTTCTTCTGGGTTCTTCAAAATGCTTACTGATCTTCACAGCTGGGGGCAAACAAGTGAAAGCTACTGTAATGTATGCTTAAGTATGTAAGTAGATGTTGTACGGAATAGTGTTCTGGATTGTTTTGGAGAAGTTGCCAATAGTGTTGCCAATGTATTGAGAAGTAGGGGCATATGTTTAGACCAGTGCCTTAATGAGTGGTAAAATGTAGGCATGTTTTTGGTTTTGTTATTGTAATCATAATAAGTATTGATTGAATAATTTGCCTACTGATATAATTAGCATTATGTAATAAAATGAATGACGTTTCCCCTTCAATTATCTGTGGTTATGACCACGCTCGCAAAAAACGGCAATAGCCGCGAGAGGACGCGTCGTAAACGCCTATAATGCCTGTATTTACGTCATTATAAGTATAACGTGGAGTAATTTTATTGTTTTGCATTCATATTTCTACATGGAATTATTAGGTATTGTGTCCTTCTACAGTTATATTGCAAGTTTTACCTGTTGGTGCGACGACGGTTAGAAACATATTATCACAGGAAGAGACTAAAGACTGTTAGAACAAAATGTGGAAGATAAGAGTTGCTAGTTCATTACGATTACATTTTAGCCAACGGATACGCCATGAAATTCTATGGTTTGATATGGACATTGTGGACAATATTTCGATAAGCACACAAAAGAAAATTAATCCCTTCAATTTATTTCTTGAAGTTTCTCTTATGGTATTTTGGTTTATTTTAATCATAAGAATTTATCCTCATTTTGAAGACGGGGTCTAAAACTGCATCCGAATTCGTCTCGAAGAGATGTATTTAATTGAAGCCGCTCCATTTAATTAACGTCTCAATTTGTAACGAAAACTAACTGCCACTTCGTTGAACACGAGTTCTCTAGAACAGAAGTAGTCATCACTTGAATACTGTGAAATATTTTTTGTGCCTAGCTGTTCCCTCTAATCATGCTAAAGGTGTCTATACTGTCAGACCGTAGCATGATGGTCAACATAACTTTTTTACTGTTTTGAATTTGTAACCGCCTTTTTAAAACACTCTTTATAACCACTTTGTAAAACGATCAGCGTTTTTATTTTATACATAAACCCAGGAGCTTCCTTCTTATATACCTACATCATAAAAGCGCCCGGGACTAAACATAGCTATGATTCTTATAAGCTTTGAAAAGTCAGCAAAGCTAAATTTTTACGCCACATTTCACAAAAATGAAATAATAATAATAAATTATTTTGTTGATATGCAATGAGTCGCATTTTTTGTATGTAGAATTTTTTTTTTCATTTTACCTTCGAATAACTTTTCTTCATCCAACTTTTCCACATTGCGGGCTCTGTTCGACATTTTCAGTACATCGGTAAAATAAAACATTTCTTACGAAATGACGTGGCGATTTGGTGTGCCAATTAAAATTCTCACATCTATGACCTGTCATAACTCATAACATTAGGATAAACCACTGTATTCATGAATCATGGTTGTCCCTCGGCAAAACCCTCTTGTAAGTCTGTTGTGATGATGCTGAGTCCCAGACCCGTCATGATTTGTGGTAAACACACCCTTACATAGGTACATTAGTCTATAATGTAGAATAGTATTCCAAAAGGCTGAAGGTACATATACATACTCTTATGTAGGTGCTACTGTGTATTTATAAGTAAGTTTTTACAAAAACAAAATATATAAATAAGTATTCTATCAGCAATCTTGTTCCCATAGTACAAGCTGTGCTTAGTTTGGGACCAGGGCGTTGCCTGAAATTTCCAAGTATATTTATTTATATATCCGTACAGAAATATGGCTTATTTTATTTTTTAGTTTACATGTGAAAGAGGCCGGGGTAACTACCACACCACCGTACCTGAATGAATTTTGTGTCGAGGAATTTTGTGTTAAGATATTTATTTGAAACTTATGTGCTGTTCTAGATGGGGCGTGTTCCGAGCACGTTTGTTCCGCGACAGCTGCGTGTTCCACCGCGGTAACTACGTCAAGGACCTCAATAGCCTGGGAAGGGATCTGCGACGTGTCGTCATTGTTGACAACTCGCCAGCTTCTTACATATTCCATCCGGATAACGCTGTGAGTTCATAGGCCTTCTATTTGCCCGCTTAGCACAACTCTGAAGACACATCCCCTATCTTATAAAAAGTTAGAGTAGACAATATGTCTTGTTTACCATACATAATCAGGACATAATGTCTACTCTTAACTTTTTGTAAGATAGACCAATAGTCTACGGAAAAGCAACAAAAAATTGTTATATCTTCTGGAAATCTATGGTATAGGCCATAATCCAGCAGTAAAACTTATACATGCGGATGTAATGATTATTCCTATACGTATTAAACAAAATAGTAACTTCCTGTTATTTTTTAATGAATTTATGGGATAACCTTGACATGATAGCGCTGCAGCGTGACGTCACGTACATGATGTCAATATCTTAACAGGAAAATTGCATGAAAATATTTGTATTGTTTTAGCAACCCTACCTCTTATTACCGTACAACTACCGACGCCTTAGAACACAGACGCATTCGTAAAAAGTGAAAAACAGTTTTTGTTACAACATTTCGCATAATATTGTATCTCTTTGAAACCATAGCGACATTATGCATATATCGCCCTTATCACTGTAGTGTAATTATATTGAGATTACAGTCCATGCAAGCTTCGAACACAATGACACTTCGATACGAAAATGTAGAGTAGTATCGTTATGATTTAACAAACAGTACAATATTAATTGTACTGTTGTACTGTACAATTAATATTGTACTGTTTGTTTCCCCAACAAAGAAACTTATATATTTTCTTCGCCAGGTAGGTACCCGTCGCGTCTCCCCTAATAAAATAAATAAAATTAAAATAAACTTATGTATTTTTCGTCGCCAGGTACCTGTCGCGTCATGGTTCGACGACATGACAGATTCAGAACTATTGGACCTAATACCTTTCTTCGAGAAACTAAGCAAGGTCGACAGTGTATACACAGTGCTACGTAACTCGAACCACCCATACAACCCCACACAGAACAACCCATCGCCTACATAGCACCGCGCTCCGTTCTTACGAATGTCGCATCCATGCCGCGAGCCGCGTGATCCAATCACCCAAGATGTTCTTGTGCCCCGTGACACGCACGTCGCCCAACTACTGAGAGACACCCATTTAACACACACTCAAGTGTCGGATACACTGCTCTTGCAAGATACACATGTAACATGTGACACGCCTGTAAAACTAAGTGATAATGTCATACATACGCAAGTGCCAGATAGATTCCTCTTACAAGATACCCATGTGATCCGTGACACGCATGTCGACCGTCTTCAGGACACCCACGTGACACATACGCAAGTGTCAGATGTCGGAATGTGCGAAGTAAGAGATACGCATATAACGCATACAAGTACGCACCTGTTTGAAGATAGCTACGTGACCCGCGAAACGCGCGAACTAACATTACAAGAAACACATGTGACAAATGAATCGCACGATGCGCAAGCCCCAACGTACCTTTTTCAATTGCTACGTGATGAAGTGACCGATACGTACATAGATGAAGTGATCCGTGACCCGCAATTCGTGAAACTACGAGACACACATTTGGATAGGGAAGTGTCCCGGGACGAGAGAACTATTCGTGATATGGACGCGATCCGCGCTCGAGCTAAACACGTAATATCAGTGGAGTCAGAGGAACACACGGCGACATTCATAACAATCATGAAAAAAGGAGCGAACTTCGTTTTAAGTGCCAATTTTGCCTTCTGGTTAGTAAGGACGTTATTTGTACCTATTTTACATTTTAGGTATTTGTTAGTGCGTAAGTGGAATGTTTGACGGATTTGTGATTTTTTTTTGTTGTTTTACCTAACTTCCTTCCGACGAGCTTGCAGGTTTTGAAATCATGATTAGCGTTTTTTTTTTAATTGAGATCTAAATTTTTATATCGTGCTTGGGATCAAATATTTATAGGTTAGGATATTTTTAAAAGTTCATTTTGTTGCAGGATAACTGGAATTGATTTAAATGATTCGCTATTGATCCTTTTTAATCTTGTACTATGTATAATATAATCACGGATTCTTATCTTCGACTGGGATATACGGTAGAATGCCAGAACCAGGCAAATGTAAATATTTTTTTATATAAAATGAGATTGGGACGCTTCAATCAAATAGGACTACGTTATACTTAAATGTAAATGTATGTATAATATTACAAAAATTATACTATTATATAAATTTTAAGGAACGGTCTTTGATGGTAATGATGAGCGATAATTTTTAGAAAAGAAACTTAGAAATGGGGTGACACTCCCCTTTTATCAACGTAAAACTTAGATTCAATCATACAAATAGATCCTATCTCTTTCCAATGCATAACATAATCATAGAAGTAGAAAAGAGATGGGCATAATGTTTTCGCTTATCATTTTCATTTACCACCTCGTATGTAAGAGATTTGGCCGTGTATTGAGTAACAATAGACCTCACGTCGCATGAATAGGACTGATATTACACTGTCCAAGTCTCAAAAACTTAAGCAAAAACAGAAAATATATTTTACATTAAGAACAAGAAACTCAAAAAGCTGTTTTGTTAAAAAAAAAAACGATTGCGAGTACTTTTAAATATTTGCAATAGAGTGGTTAATACAACCTTCAATATTTCACCGTGGATTACTTTCGTACGAACTCTGCTAATTAAGCGAATGATTAGTTATTCAAAGACACGTGTTATATCAGTCTTTCATGCACGCATGTAACACAAACACGTGAGTATCCATTGTTTTTTATTTATTTTATTTGACAATAAGAGGTTGATCACGGTGTCATGTATGTTGAATACAAAGCTGGTACGATGGTATATATATGTACTATATCTGTGTTGTAAAGAATATCGCTAGGAAGAACAAGAAATCTAAAGTTATATCCAAACACGTGTTTTTCAAATTCTGTATTCTTATGAGTAATTTTTGCGGCATTGAATTGAACTTTATTAGTATTGATTTTAGAAACAAAATTCAAAAGAGGATTTTTAAATCGAATATTACGTGCTTTCATTATTGACTTGCGTTCGCGGTTTTGAACTTTATTAACGTGGTTTTATCGTCGAAAATACAACGTAAAAGATTTCGGTAGTAACAAACGATTGTGGAAAAGGTAGACGTTGTGATTTGTGTAAATAGTTATGTCGCGGTAACTGTAAAAATAATGTAAATTGGCAGAGTTTCTAAAGTAACTGTTAATAAGTACTGGAAAGAACCAAACTTGGATATCTATAGGAAACTAGTTGTGGGAGGTATTTACGTTAGGTAATACCTATTTTAGAGATCAATTTGATTTTCAATGTGGTTGTAATGAATTAGTCTTTATCGCTATAGTTTACGGATCATTATCCTTTGAAAAATATCTCTGCTTCTGGTGCTTTCTTCATAAGCCTCTGTCAGTTTTTTATAAAACCTAACTCAAGTTTAAAGATTTATCTTTACTTGAGTTAAATCTCGTTTTTTAATAAGGCCGTATTTAATACAAAATATCTAAAAAGTCTGCAACACCGTATGTGATTCAGACGGCGATTTTCTTTATGAATATGGAACCTATCAGCAAAATAAATTCACTATCTCAGTATTAAACCTAGCTTTGTAGTGTTTGATGCCATTTACACGTTATAATAGTTTATTGCTATGCTAAAGAGCGGTATATTAAAATAAAACATATTTTTTATACTTATTGGATGACAAGTATTACGAACATTGAGGACGGCTACACACGGGCATGTTTTTTTAATAACAATTTTAATCCTAGAATTAAAACCTTTGGATATTTCCATATCTATTCTTCTTTCGATAAATAATTATCGATATTTTATTAGAAGTGAATGAATAATGTTTGAGATGATTTGCGAAACCGCCTAATGTGTAGTTGTGCCGTAACGCGAACGAAACATTTCGAAAATTCAAAATTTACTAACGGATTTATGTAAGAAAAAAATATTAAATTAGGTATTTAATATTATGAAATGGTGCTTTCAGAATTATTTGTGTAAGCACTTCTAAATTATAACTAAGCACTAACGCACATTCGGCTCGAAAATTGGCATTTAATTTGGAAAAAAAAAAACAGATATAATACGCGTTCCCTATTTATTGTTTAACCGTTTATATTGCTTAGCAAAATAGTTTATTTTGTTTTATCATCGTAGCGTGTAAATAAGAGTTTTATTGACTTCGGAAAAATCGAGGATTTTAATTTATAAATATTTTTCTTATGCTTATGTTCGTTTGTTATTTAGTGGATACGCCGGTGTATGTGTAAACAATTACATGTATTTTACGAGTAGTGTTCGCTAATTTTAGTTTTACATTGTCCGAAAAAGCCTGTTATCCACTTTTACATTCTTACATTTATTTTAAAATTGTAAAAAAATATCTGAGTAAGATTTAATTATTTTTATTGGATATAACTGCAGCTAAAGACGCTAGACGACTTCATTAGTGACTTATCTCACTAAGGATTCTGAATACGCGTTGCTATTAGTAGGTTATATGGTATTGTAGGTAACGGTAGAACTCTTTCAAACGAAAGTCGTCCTCGATACTTTACTGCGACGCGTATTGTGGCTATAAATATAGTTTGAAAAAGTTGTAAAGTGACTTACATTCGATGATCTGTTCCGTCTATCCCAACTGGCTATCCAAATTAGTTGGGATTTATGGTTTTTTTTACACTCTTCCCAACACAGCTAAAGTATAGTTTGCAGATTTATTTTAATTAATACGGGTCAATTTTTACTAGCGCAGAGTCGAAGCGCACCGAAGAAACTTTGCATAGCAAATTCGCCCTTATCTCCACAACGTAATGCATATATTTCACTCAAACATAGCAAATTCAGACGCTCTCAGACGCGCGAAATCACTCGAATGCGCGTGAATTCGTGCGTCTTTATTTTATCTAAGAAGAAATATGTGCATTACGTTGTGGGGATAAGGGTGAATTTGCTATGTTAAGTTTCTTCTGTGCGCTTCAACTCTGCGTTAGTATGAATTGACGTTAAGTAAAATGTGTTATCATAATGTCTGTACTTTTCACATGTTGGGAAGAGTGGAAGAAAATCCATGTATCCCAACAGATTGGGATAGTGGGGATAGATGGAACAGATCTATCAGGTTGACTGTAGAAGTGGATTACATGCTGACGACATCATCCACACCACCCCATGTAGACAGCATTTATTTGTAAGCATTAACACATAGTTGTAGGAAATTAAAGTAATATATACGTTGACTTCTTCTAGATTTAAGAATTCTGTTGTCTATTCGACTTTTATGAACAATAACTATGTCCCTGTGAAAATATTAATCTATTTTACTCGAAACATTTCGAACTATCGTCCAATAAAATGTTATTTAGAGTAATTGTTAATTTTTATTTATAATTATATTGAATAGTGCATGCAATAAAATTCAATTGATATTTTCACTATCGTAATTAATTATTGAAATTATTTTATGTCTAACATTTTTATGTAAGATTTGTATTGTTGTGTTATTTTAGACGTGAATGCTTCTTTGAAAACTACAGCAGTTTGAAGAAAAAAACACTATAACTTCATAACTACCTACATACAAAAGATTTTCGTAATACATATCTACTCCGATTGGTTATTATTACTGATTAAAATACAAACGAGTAAGTTGAAAAATTTCCTAACTAATCTAGAGGACGCGTAATCGGAAGAAAAAATAAAATGCTGAGTGTTTAGAGAGCGTTACACGGTGTAACTATTCCAAGCTTACATCGAGTTCACTATTGCCTGGGAGTAAGAACGTACGTACGTCGTACAGATAGTAGAAAGCGCAATATTATAAACTTTTTAAAGTTTCATTTCAATCCGCACATTGCTGTGTTTTCTAGACGCATTCATGTAAACTTGGGCATGTGTCCACGACGCAACCCGACACGATTATTTTTATAAACTAATTAAATTTAACATTGGTGTATAAGTAATTTGCTTATGAAGATGGTAATAATGATTTTAACGCAATAACTAGAGAGTTTTATATTGTTTAAGAGCTTAATTTGTATCTATAGGACTCTGTTTTGTAACGGTGCTTCCGTTGGGCTGATGAGATTAAAATGCGAGATTTTTATTGCAGTATCACTGAATCTAGGCTCGTAGTACTTTTCTAGTATACGAGTCTGAGATTAGAACTTGTTCGTGAAAACTACGCCGTTTGTCCACCAACGCCGGCACCGGTAATGCACTACCAGGGCAATAAAAAACACGTGAATCGCGCGGTATGACGTGTGGACGAGTTTTGTATTGACCTGTTGCATTATCCGTGCCGTGCCGGTGTGAACAAACGGCCTAAGAGAGATGTTTTGACAACTAAGTAGAAAACTTAAAGTAAATACATTGAACTATTTTGAACGCTTCGAAGAATAACTATTCTTAGCATTTTAGTCTTTTCATTCCATTCAAACTGTTATCTAATATTGACACTATGTAAACGACACAACTCCACCAAAGTCCTTATTTTGTTGGAGATAAAGTACAAAATAGATTTGCCGGTGATCCGAACAAAATAAGTTATTTGATTGTGAAATTCTTTCAATAAGGTTGTGTATATTACCGTTTTGGTAGATCTTACATTATTCTGAAATTTTGTACGTTTCATCCGCCTTCAGCCTTTGTCAAGATTAAGCTACATGTTATAAGAGAGGGTCACCTTAGAATTGTCCATTTATAAGACGAGATAGAGAATTGACACCCACCATAAGTAGAGTAGCTTTTGTATAGATAACTAATAGTTCATGTTTCAAATTAACCTATTGAAATCTTTCAATGGTTAATTTTACAAGACATTGTAGATATCAAGTGTAGTACTTTAGTCTGGATTTCTGTGGCTCTTAAGTTGCCTATTGAATCGTTCATCTTACTATAACGAAATTGTACAATCAGCATCATTAGTAAATGATGATAAAATGAAGATTCAAAAGTGTACTAGAAACGTTCCATTTTCTTTATCAACACTACCCTAAAAGTACTACGTTTAGAGCAAACAGTAAATGTGAAATTCTGAAAAAGTAATCTACTTCTGGTGCTGACTGTACACAACCGGGGCGCAATTAACTTCACAGTCGCAAAGAATTTTAAATATTGTCAATATAGCGCGTAGCATCTTATCGCTAAGTTATCTTATCGCAATCATAGTCGACTGCGTTACAACGTTGCGCACTATAACCACATTTACACAGAAATCAGACTATTGCACGTATCTATCTACCAGCGTTTACATAATTCGGTTTACTCAGTATTTGAGCTTTGAGGCGTTAGCGCCGGTAAAGCGTCAACCCGCTTTGTAAGTAAATGCGCCCCCACATCGGTATTATGAGTATGTAATGTACCTAGCAGTTGTAGAAGTGAATGGACTATAATTATATTTATTGTTTGATTTGATAGCCATGGAAATAGGAGAAATCGTGAGTAGCTAGGTAACATTTACCTGTGACGAAATTTATATAATGGTGTACATTTTTGATATAATGTTGTACAAAAGAGACATTTGGTATGTTATTTTATAGGAATGAAATAAATAGCCTTAATAAACTATGTTCTTGTTATTTTTGTCCTAAGAGATACCTAACTGTAAATTCTAGTTTAGGAGTAATTTAAAAGAAACACGGTATTTTTTCTGCGAATTTTTAATAAATGTTCAATATTATTAAATATTTTAAACGCACACTTCAATACACATTAATTAAAAAGATATAAATATTATATTATTTAATGATATGGTACTCAGTAATTTTATTCAACAATTTATATTTCAACAACTTTGAACACTGATAACATCAGTAACTTCATTTTTTGGTGTCATTGTGGAAAAAGCTAATGGTCTATCTTATAAAAAGTTAGAGTGGACATTATGTCCTGATTACGTATGTTAAACAAGACATAATGTCTACTCTAACTTTTTATAAGATAGGGAGTTAGCCTACAACAAAACTAAAAGCCTACATTAATGCAGTAAATCAAGTTCATAACCAATATTATGTAAGTGTAGGTATAAATTCCTATTTTACATTTTGTACTAAGTAAATTAAACTACATATTTGACTTCCTTTCCAACGTATCTAATCTGATTTTGTTCATAGTGTTACGTATGAAGGCTGGAGCAGACCGGATGCGTATACGTAGACGTGCACGTACCGCTGAGTTGTAATGTATGAGACAGGACGCACTGCTTGCGTAATGACGCGCACGTCTACATTACGCAGTTTCATACATTACAACTCAGTGGTACGTGCACGTCTACGTATACGCATCCGGTCTGCTCCAGCCTTGAATGAATAGTTCATTACAATCATTACTGCGTGTTTCCAAGAAAACCTTCACAGCACAATCCTTACAAACGATTTCTTTTTACAATCAAGAAAGTCCTTAAAACAATCTGCACAAGATTCAAAATGTCAAACATGCACAAGGTATGGCGGTGGAAACGCTAATCGATATCTTCACAGAGTTGTGTATGTTTTATTGTGAATGTTTTGCAGTGGAAACGTGCGGTCACGCTTACCAGCTTTGTCCCACTGAATAACGCGTTACGAAACAATTACAAGCAATGGCTTAAAAATTCATGCAATAGTTCTGTCACCTTGTGACTACATACTATCGCTACAGAGATATTGCAAGATATTTTAACTATAGCAAAGTAAGCGTGCATCGTAAGTTAGCGGTTGACAATACAAAAATTTTGACATTACATGTAGGTAAAGTTTCTGGGACACAATGCAATACCAAAAAAACTTAATTTTGTATGATTATCTCATAACTAACTTAATAAATACACATGAATCGAATCTAATTAAAATTAACTAAGAATTAAAGCTACATATTGAAAATTTAATTTGGCACTTCCACACAAGTCAAACGATTTAAAATAAGGCAATTATTACAAGCATTTTCTTTTATTATTAGATATAAAAATAAATAACATTTATTCAATTATGAGAACCAACTAATTTCAACAGAATAAAGCTTATAATCACAAATGGTGGGGATAAAAATAAACAGTCTTATTTACACCATAAAGAAACTCAGACTAAATCTAAGCACCATTAAATAACTAAAATATGTCGTATAATGCACAGTAACTTGCTTCACTTGGTAAACAGACAAGGCTTGAGAATCGGACGAATAAAATCAAAGAGCTTAGGTTTAAAGGGCATTACTCTAGTCCTGTATTCTAAATAATGCTCACGAATTAATCGAGATAATTTTATTGTGACAGAGTTTGAGTTTCGCTCTATAATCATAGCCCATAGTTTTGTTTTAAAAGTGAAAAGACTTGTGAAAATAAGGTCACTTGTCAGCCGTCAAGTTAAAGTGCACACACGTTATGAATATTATTGAAGTAACTATATATTACCTACAGAAATCTTTCTACGGATTGATTGTACTATTCCATTTATAAAAATATAACTCAAAGTAAATACAAGACTAGGAATAAACACTAAATTTTAATATAAAAAAATATTAATTATACGTTCTGTTTTCTAAATGGCAACATTGAAACAATAAGCTGCCTTATCTAATCCAATACATTCAAATCTACAATTTTAGCTATCAAAAAATTTAATAGCTAATTACTCTTTATTAAATTAATTATTGTGTATATTGCTCATAGTTTTATACCACGTAAAGAAGCAGGTTTTTGTGTGATTTTCACCCTAAACGTTACGAGCCTTTGCACACGTCTTCACTCGCCGTCTTTAATCGATTGAGAAATTGTTTACAATTAGGCAATGCGGGAAACTCGTGGGTTCAAATTCTGCCATAAAAATCTTTGTAAACTAGTTGAAAATCACCCAAAACGCCCGGCAAGCTTCAATAATAACACCTAGGCACTATCAAGGAATCATATTCTGGATCGAGGTCTTCAACAGTGTTTTTTTTTTAAATACGCTTAATAACACCTATGCACTTTCAAGGAATCATATTCTGGAATTATAAACAAACCACAACATCTCGTGAAAAGTTAAACCGCTCACTTCTTAGTAAATCGAAAAACATTGAACGGCATATGAAACACTTTATTTTAGATAAATACACTTTCACATGAGTACATAGTCTCATTATTTGTGCCACTTATTTATCTGTTACTTAAATTGAAAAGTTTGGTAATGCATGAGCGCTGTCAACGTTTCCTTTGACGGAAAAAGAGTACGATATTTTTGGTAGACAAATCGGTATAGCAAGCAAGCTCGTATGAGTTAGTGGCCAACTCTGCTGACGGAGTTTTTAGGCCTCCGTTGAGCCGGGACCGATAGTTCAACGTGCCCTCCGAAGCACGGAAGCGCTCAGATGTAAATGCCACTAACGGTCACCCATGCAAATAGTGACCGCACAGAACGTCGCTTAACTTAGATAATACATGAAGATTGACTAATCGAGCTATGCCACGAGCGCTTCACAAATCGGTATAAAAGCCCGTGATCCAAAATCCGATTCCCCGATAGTAAATACGAGTCTAAACAAGCAACTCATTGCGATTATTGCGAAGCTACAATACACAATAGCAAACGCGTGTGCGAGATCATTCGTTACATCAGATTGTCCATTGAAAACTAGTTGAAAGACATCTTCTCTTGGAGTATTTGGAAGTAGCACGCCTGGAATACAAAATTTTAACTTATTTGACGTGAGTTTTGATTCTGTGCGAATTTTGGGAAGAGAAGCGAGTCTTCAGTTTCTGTAGCAACTATGAATGAATGTGGTAGAGAGCGAAGCGAGCCGCTTCAAGATAGAAAGCTTCTACAGTACCTACTTTAGAGAGTAGTGAACATGAATCCGAGCTCCAGTAAGTCCTCGACAAAGTGTCGGTACATAAGAACTGCTCTGAACTGCGCCCGATGGATGGCGCTGTCGCTAATCGATAAATCCTAGATCGCGCAAACGAAGTTATCACGGAGTTTGAACATAAGTACTGCTACGGAATATTTCCTTGTCGTAGAAGAGCACACATTCTACAGTGTTCTCCTCACAAAAACATTCACAATAAAACATGCACAACTCTGTGAAGACATCGATTTGCATTTCCACCGCCAACCCTTGTGCATGTTTGACATTTTGAATTGTTTCAAGCATTTTCTTGATTGTAAAAACAAATCGATTGTAAGGATAGTGTTGTGAAGGTTTTATTGCAAATGTTTTTGGTGAAAATGTACTGTTAGATGATGCACAGTACCTTGAGAGTGGTGAACATAAGCCCGAGCTCGCCATGCTGCAAGCTGGGCTCCAGGAAGTCCTCGACAAAGTGTATTTCGGAGCCGAGCTGCAGGATGCGTGCTCGAACCACCACGAAATGGAATACTGGAAACAGCTCGTCCATACTCCATAGGTAGTTCGGACCTGGACAAATGAACTGAGTATTTTACAAGCTTCATCTGACCCGGTGTGTCTGTAATAATGTCTTGCAAACATTTGACACTAGCTGGTGCCCGCGACTTCATTTGCGCAGGATTTGAAGTTAAATTTGCTATGCGAAATCTTCTAGGCGTTTTGAAGAGTTCGCGTCCCGTTGGATCCCGTTGAAAATAGATGAACTAAGTACTTTAGACTGACATAAGTACTTTAGTTTAGACTCGCATTAGGATAACAATAAAATAACTAACCAAGGTGAAGCTACACAAATCGTATCTTACCCAACTCCTGTTGAACAGCAGTAGTCATTTTCTGGAAGGTGGTCCTGATGACGAGTAGCTTCTCGATGGGTGAGAAGGTGGTCTTCAACTGCTGGAGCGTCTCCACGGGTTCCTGGAACAGCTGTTCTTTCGTCGGCGACGGTGGAGAAAGGTTTGGGTTGTAGCCGATCCAGAACTTTCTGAAAGATTAACACTCTTATTGGTATAATGGAAGAGCACCGGTGGTCTAGACTGACGCCGCCTTCTCATGCTAAGGTTGTGGGTTCAAATACCGTCACGAAGTAATGGATCCTAATAGATTTTTTCTATCAGAAAAGTTGAGCGTGCGCTATGCCAGTCAGTGCTTTCAAACGGTGAAGGAAAACAACAGTGAAGGAAAACAACAGAAACCACTTAGTATTCGTAAAAAAACTATTAAACGTAAGAAGAGCTACTAAATGAAGTGCTACTAATCGGAAGAAAAGCTACTAAATGCAAGCCTAAATGTAAGAAGAGCTACTAATTGTAAGAGCTACTATATGCAGGGCTAAATGTTAGAAGAGCTACTAAACGCAAGGCTAAATGTAAGAAGAGCTTACTGATCAATGCCCAGCATAGCCATGAGCGTTACATCAGGCTGTCGGTTCCATTTGAGCAATCGTCGCCAATACAAATCATCTTCTCGTTTGTTGTGTAATGCGTATAATACGAACAGCGCCGGGTGAACTCGAGGCAGCAATGTTGGTTGGAGGAGAGACGCTGCTGATACTACTTCACTGTAAATTATCAAAAAAGGTTTTTTTTTAAACAAAAATCTTAGAAATAATGCACAGAAACTTACGAGATAAGCTAGACCTAATGCCAATAACAGGATTTACATTTTATCAGGAGTCTATTCACTTTAGAAGAGGTTCAAATTGTCTATACTAATAATAATTATAAAGAGGAAATATTTGATTGTTTGTTTGCATTGGAATAGGCTCCGAAACTACTGGACCGATTGGAAAATTCTTTGAATGTTTCACCGTTGGAAAGCTACACTACCCCGGGTGACGTAGGCTATCATAAAATTAGGGATCTTTACTAAAACTTTCATAATGTTACCCAAGGTGTAAAAAAATAACCAAATTTTTTTTTTTTTTTAAATACCCGTGTGATGCCGGGACGGTCCGCTATTATTGAATAAGAGTATAACTAACCCATCAATAGGATCTTCATCCTTCGAATCTGACAGCACAGCATCAGCGCCCTCTATCGGCAACGCCGGGAACAGCAGTCTCACCACCTGGTACAACCTGGAGGTGATGCTCTTCAGCTCTTTGACGGCGTGGCTCAGGAGTAACGGGTGGACTCTGACGCCGCCGTACGTTGTGTTGAACGCGTTGGTAAGGCCTAACACTAATTGGCCTAGTGGGTGGTGGGTTGATTCGCAGGCCTGTTAAAAAAGTTTGGTGAAATGTCTCTGAAGTTACTGAATGGGCTTAAGGTTGAACCAGTCTCACACCTTTCCATACAAACGTGGTTTTGGTTGGTCAACGTCAAACAGTGGAGTAGTTACCCTTCCACGTTTGTATGAAAAGGTGTGCGACTTGTTCAACCTCAAACAGCTTGGCAAATAAGGGTACAAAAATACGAGGTCGCCACGGTCAGTAAATTTTTTTTTCATTATTATTTATGAAAATGAATGATCAAAATATTTATTACGTTTCAAGAAGTTTTAGCCAAGATTACGCGTATTTTTGGCTTATTTCGGTCGGTACGGTAACTATGAGATTTCTCTCTTTCATAGGATAACATAGGATATGTTTTCTTGCCTTATAGCACTCGAAATTATATTGCTTGTAAATGATAACTCTGTCTAGATGTGGCACTTCAGAATACTTATAGAACTAAAGTTACTCGCTCTGAATCCTACCAAAATTTTCCCGCTAGTGTTATCCAGTAAATAACGTGCTAATTATCAGATAACTTACATTTTGTAAATACTGCCGCAACTCCATATAACTCTCCAAATCGAGCACCTTCTGCCCAAACTGAGGTATCAGCTCCAAACAATCCACTGACTTCTCCAGATCTGATTGCCGATTCAACTTCATTAGAACTTTTTTCCTTTCTTTATGAGAACAGCTTATAGCCACTGCAACGTTTTGCCATATTTTGACGTTGTCGATGGTCTGTCCTGATGGTCCGTTGGTGAAATGGTTGCCTGTTGGAGTGAGAATGGATTCGGAGACGCCGAGGCATTGGAAGCATTGACGGATTAGGGCGTTCCATTTCTGGTTGGGTGCTACGCTGAGTTTTCCAAACGAGCTGGAAAACGCAAAGTTTAGACTAAACATTTAAAGTTTTATATTTTGCAAATCCTATTATCATCAATATATATAAAACTCTTTTGAAGCTGACATAGAATCAACGCACAGCCTAAACTATAAGTCCTAGAGGTATGAAATTTGCAGGGTAGTATCCTTATATTATAGTGTAGGGGTGCACTAAGAAAGGAATTTGGAAAAGTCACACTCTAACGCGAGCAACGCCGCGGGAGACGGCTAGTTAATATTTAATCAATATATATAAAACTCTTTTGAAGCTGACATAGAATCAACGCACAGCCTAAACTACAAGTCTTAGAGGTATGAAATTTGGAGGGTAGTATCCTTATATAGTGTAGGGGTGCACTAAGAAAGGAATTTTGAAACGTCACACTCTAAAGGGTAGAACGCGAGCAACGCTGCGGGAGACGGCTAGTTAATATTATAAACGCGAAAGTTTGTGATGATGTATGTATGTATGTTTGTTCTTCTTTCACGCAAAAACTACTGATCCGATTTTAATGAAACTTGGAATATATATTGTCCGTGACCTGGATTACACTCATGCTACTTTTTATCCCGAAAAATTGCCGGTGTAAGTATCAAAC
This sequence comes from Eulithis prunata, assembly GCA_918843925.1. Taxonomy (NCBI): domain Eukaryota; kingdom Metazoa; phylum Arthropoda; class Insecta; order Lepidoptera; family Geometridae; genus Eulithis; species Eulithis prunata. The sequence goes on from OU974007.1 coordinate 2,344,857, forward strand.
TGCAGCGAAATTTGATTAACAGCTGTATACACAACTTACTTAGGCTTAGAGTTGGTCAGCAACGCAGGATTGGACACATTAAGCTGCATAGTCGCATTACTTATTTTCACGCCTTCCGTCCACGCCCCGCTCAAACTACCCTCGATCTTATCTCCACTAGAGAAGGTTAGTATTCCTTTCCCTGAGAAAACTCCCGCAGAACGGAATTCCCCTTCGTAGTGGGTGCCGTCTTCAAATACCATTACACCGTGACCCTGAGAAAAAAAAAACAGTTTTCCTCAAAATATGTCTACTTATTTATAAACTTCGGCCTTATTCTGCTGAGGATTTTATTCGTTAAAAAAGCGGGTATATTTGTTGCCATCTCTTTTCATTCGCACCACTATGAAGTACCTATTGTGAATTACGTAGACAATCTAAATATGGAAACTACATAGTGGCTAGTACTTACACAAGAAACAGTTGAGCTAACTAAAGAGAACTTGTAAATGTTACTATGCCAAGGTAAACATTAAATCCTTGATGTTATTTGACGATTTACTTATCAGCTAAATACTTAACAAACTGAAGAACTGCCAAATTCATGTGACCATGTACTGATTACATTATTCACCGATTAAAATACTCTAGAAATTCATACGCTATAGGTATTTCATTGTTCACATCCTGAAATGATATGTTCATTACAATCTGCACACAACTTCATGAACATTTAGTCATGATTATGTACAGAGAACACACAACCTACACAGCAGAGGTAATAAATCCTACTAATATTATAAACGTAAAATTTTGTGACGATGTATGTATGGATGTATATTTGTTCCTCTTTGACGCAAAAACTACTGATCCGATTTGGATGAATCTTGGAATATATATTGTCCGTGACCTGGATGAACACACAGGTTACTTTTTATCCCGGAAAATCAAAGGGATCCAACGGTACACGAATATAGTCGCGGGAGGAAGCTAGTATAAAATAGCAAAACAACTCACAGTCAAAACATCTTGCATAAAAAGCCCTTCATAGTAAATCCCGTCCAAAGTCACAATCAGGCCGCATCCATGCTTTTTATTATCGCTCCAATTGCCCAAATACTTCTCCCCCTTTCCAATATCATCCATGACTCCATACCCCTGTTTTACCCCATTCACCCACTCTCCTGTATAAATTGTTGCTGTCGATGAGGTGAAGTCTCCTTGCTTTCTAATCCCATGGCCGTGAGGCTGCCCGTCTTTAAAATAACCCTCATAGATATCGCCAGATATGTACTTGATGACGCCATAACCGTTTTGCTGGTTATCCTTCCATTGACCTTCGTAAATGCCTGAAATTGAGATTTTCATAGTAAGCAAGCTCGTACGAGTTAGTGGCCAACTCTCGTGTCGGAGTTTTTAGGTCGCCTTAGGCTCCTTCGTGGCTTAACGACTGCTAGAGCCGGGACTGACAGTACAACGTGCCTTCCGAAGCACGGAAGCGCTCAGATGTAAATGCCACTAACGGTCACCCATCCAAATTGTGACCGTACAGAACGTCGCTTAACTTAGATAATGGTCAAACTTAAGAAAACTCACCGACAGTCGGCATCTCCATCTTTCCGTGTCCACACAATGCGTTCATTTGAAACTGTCCCACGTAAAGTTTCCCATCAGGCCATTCAATCTTCCCGTGCCCGTGTATCTTACCATCCAGCCACCTTCCATTGTACTTCGCATCTTTAAAGAAGGCATTTTTACTCGAAAACGTATGACAGGCTGATCTGACGGCCGGTGGTTTGAAGGTAGCATCTTTGTTCAATGCTAGACGTATTGCAGTGTTCAAAGAATGAACCCATTCAGTCTTTTCCTGTTCAGTGGTCGTCGAAACTGAGAGGATCTCTTCAGGAGTTGTAAGTTGAATAACGTTGATTAGGGAGTCTGTGTTTGATATTGGTTCAACCCATAGCGTTTCTAAGGGGTGGACGTTATTCGTGCTTCCGTTTACATGGATAAACAGATCGTTGAAAAGAATGAACCAGTGAGAGGAGAATCTGCCAGGGTTAACTAAATTCAGTTGACGGGATTTCGATTCGCGTATCAATCGGCGGTCGGGAGTTCGGTACTGCTCGATACCCTTACCTATTGTCTCCCAAAACAACTTGGTGATCTCTGCTTCTTTCCGTTTTTTCTCTTGTTCGTCTATCAACGCGTCCAAGCAGGAGATAACTTTGTTCAAACGATCTTCTATGGTGGTTTTCGAGTCCGATTTTTTTCTTTTCGTCTTGTATCGGAGTAGTGATTGCGCTATGCATTTATACGAGCTTAGTCTCGTTAGCGGCTGGACAAACGCAAGGGCCACTATGGCTTCCGACGTTTTCTTATTATTTTTCTGCTTATTAGTTGGGAGTTGATCGCTAAATAAATTGTAAATACTTGTTGGGGTGTCAACTACGCTATTTATCTGCGCAAACCCACCGATAACGATTAAATTGCTTACAGCTAGGTAATACTTTCTGTACAAATAAATAAACTCTTCTAAACTTTTGATTAAAGAAATATCACATTCGCTGATGTGCTTCTCGGCGTATTGCCATACCGACAGCACGTTCAGAGCGGTAACGTTTAAAATGTCACCGAAAATATCACAAACAGTTTCGTAAATATTGGAATGTGCAGTTACAACTTTGCTTTTCTTCAGAAAAGGCTTGATCAAATTCTGATGGATTAAAATCATCTCTTCAAGATATCTTTGAGCAATGGATAGTTCTTGAAACTCTGGACTTTTTTCAGAGTTTTCTATTGAGCAGTAGCTGATATTACCAGAGGATAATATTCTCCAATGATAGCACGCGTTATGAGGTTTACTAACGTGATTTTGGGGCTCTGATAATGTGACTGATTCTTTTTCTTTGTTATCAATAACTTCCTCATCCTTTTTACAGTTTAGATTAACTATTTCCTCTGTGAATCCATTGTCGTGTTTCCCCATATAATAGATATTCTCATTATGAGTGTAGGCCAGTGTATGATGGTCAGTTGCTATGATGTCTCTTACTCTATCACTGTCTGAGTTCTCTGTCAGCTGCTTAGGACCACTTCTGTCTTCCCTAGAATCATAACTAACTTGGTGGTAATTATTATACCCCCACATGAATAATCTACCATCAAGTGTTAGAGTTGTGCAGTGCCAAGTGCCACAAGAAACCTTCTGTAGACCATATCCTGATAAATTCATAACAACCATGGGTTTTATTCTTTTGACTGTGTCTCCTATGCCTAGTTGTCCATGTGTTATATCTCCCCAAGTCCAGAGTTCAGTTGCTAGAATATTTCTGCCTAGTTTAGACATGTTTTTTAGGCGCTGGTTTTTTCTGAGAGCTTCAAATTCTTTTTCACTGCTTAGGGTACTTGAGGAGAATTGCAAATCGTCCATGTTACAGTTTGATGTGCAACTGTGCAGTAGAGAATTCACTTCCTCATTGTGACGTCTCATATGAAACTCTACTGTTTCATTGTTATCACTGCTTCCGCTGACATGTCTTGATAGAGTTGCTACTTTGTCCCCAACAGTTTTAACACCCTCATACACAAAGTTGGTAAGGTTTGAAACATTTTCTTTGATGATTCTGGTTGGTTTTTCTGTATATTCTACTAAATAATCCTCTCCGGCTGACACCCAAGACAGTTGCCTGCTCAGAAACTGTCTAGCGGCATCTGTGTTTATAAAAATATTGTTCAACTTATCTGTGCATAGCTCCGGTGATTCACTGTTTCTTTCTGTGCAGTTATCCTCTTCATTTGATTTGTGTTGATTATTTTCTAATTCTTTCTTGAGTTTATGACCATTTATCCTAGCTATTTTAGATTCCTCAGATGAGGGACTAGAGTCTTCTGTAAAACTATGTGCATCGACATGGACGTCTGTTTGAGGTGCTGTGGTACTGCTAGAGTCGTCGCTGGACTTGCTGATTTGAACACCGAGTGGACATGTTTCTGAGAGCGACGGGACAGAGGCAGGTGATGCTAGACCTATTATTGTCTGACACTGTGAGCAGTTTGATGCGAAAACTTCCTCATCATCATTGTCACTGTCAGTGTCAAGGTTGCCTGAGCGTCGGACATTTTTCCTGGCTATAACAGCGGCAAAGTTCTGCCCTATAGATGCACTATAAACAGTTCTACCTTCAAAGAAAGGTATCTTCTTTATACTGCTGGTATCCAATGATATCTGTGGCATGATGCCGGAGCCCCACAGCTGTCCATCACTGCTGATGAAGAGCTGTCCAAAGTCACTTGTCACAACATTCCGGAACTTAACTTTATAACTGGAGCTCTTGAAGCCATGGGGACAGCATTTGGCATCCTCTTTGACCACTATTTCTTCCTTGATTTTGAAGCTTGTATTAGTTTTGTACAGCCGTCCATGTACATCAATAATGTAAAGGATCTCATTATGATACGATATGTCTATTGCTGAGATACTGCTTATCCTTCTAAAATTTAGACAATTCTCCACAATGTCACAGTGATAAAGCCCATGGTCATTGCCAAGAACAATGAAGTCTGAACCTATTGAACACAACTTTAGTACTTTATCAGGAACATGCTGTGATGGTGACACGTTCAACGGTGACAATCCTTTCCAGAATTTGTGCTGATTCATAATTTAGCGGCTTCTGTTCTTAGTTTGGAATGTAGGAGTATCATTCATCACAAGGTAAACGTAAATTACAATCACTTGAACCGATGAAACACCGTAAATATTTCATTTCACTCAGACCTAGACACAGGTTTCTACATAGTCCTTTTTATTGGTTTATTCATGGCTAAAACTAAACCATTTAGAAATATTAGAAAATATTATTTTGACCACCATCAAACAAAAATTGATTTGATTGATGACTGAAAAGAATGAACTAAGAAATGAACAGAACTGACTGATTGAAGTGAAGTTAGCCATGATTTTTTATACTGTGGCAATCGTTGAAGTTGGGACATTTAATTTAAAAGTAAAGCAAAAAAGTAGTAAATAACTTTATCTATTTACATGATGGGCTTTTGTTAGGTATTATGTCAGCATATTGTACAAAAGAACTTTGTTTATGGGAAGAATGGCAGCACAATAGCAGCTGACAATAGTGTTAAGAAACTGTTTCAACTGTCAATGTCAAACAAATAATTTCATTCATTCATGTTCATTAATTTTTATCAGTTCTTACATCCTTTCTCAAAAATGGCGAACCGCGGTGCTGCTGTGAGGCGTCCTACTGATGTGGAACCCGCAATTAATTACGTACAATGCGATGGATTGGTAAGTAAAACATAAACAACATCGCTGCATATGCAGGTGACCTACTCCATAACCGAAACACTACACAAAACTAATAAATCAGGTCCTCTTCGACACGTCATGTTCTTTGCTGTTTTGGTGCTTTGTTGTCGTATATCCTAGTGTTATCGTATCGAAAATACGTTTATAAGTAATGTAATACGCTTCCAAAGTGTCCTTCACCACTAGTAAGGCACTTACTGCCCTTAAATCAAAAGGTTTATTGACCTCGTATAGGTTATGTTTGTGTCAACTTTCCATCTCATTCAAGTAAGGAAGCAAAGTTTTCAACTTGTAGTAGATACCTTAGTACCTACCTAGTTACGTACCTAGGTACTTATGTAGGTACCTACCCTACCGACCGATGATCATTGCGCAGTCATACTGTTCAAATTTTACAATTATTGGTGGAATAAATATAGGTAGGTACTCTATTTTACTAGGAATACCATCCTACCACTTCAACATCTTTAAAAAATAGAACACTATCATTGACTTTAGAAATATACTTTCTGGCTTATAATTTGAATGTCTGCAATCTACATTGGTGAATGAGTCATATCTTTTGGGACTTATTTGTCGGGCTAAGGTCATTGCTTTTTAAAGGATGATCTCATGTGTTGATGTTATTGGTCTTTATGTCAACATTGTCTAGCAATTCTGTGATAAATTCTTGGCACATGCATTTACAGATTTTTTGTTTACATTTTGCTACTTTAAGTACCTACCTAGGATGGAAGACTTGTAAGAGCAAAACAAACTATTATTGAAATAGGAATCCTATTATTTATTTTGATTTATGACTACATAGTAGGATGATTATAATCCCTGCAAATACTAGTAATATTATAAACGCGTAAGTTTGTAAAGATGTATGTAGTCAAGGTGTGGTCAGAGTGTGGTCAAATGATTGTCTATGATTAGTAAAAAATAAAAAATTCCAGGCTGTAATGAAAATAGTGAAACACTGCCATGAAGAGTCTCAAAGCAACATGGAGGTGGCCCAGGGTGCTCTTCTCGGCCTGGTCGTCGAGAACCGCCTGGAGATCACTAACTGCTTCCCATTCCCGAAGCACGATGATACCATGGATGAGGAGGAATACCAGCTGGATATGATGAGGAGGCTCCGAAGAGTCAATGTCGATCATTTTCATGTTGGATGGTAAGGTTAGATTAGTGAAATGTATGTGAATTTTGCAAAAAACCTCGAGCGTACAAAAGTTCATGTAATTGAATTAAAACTATTCCAAGTTTTACTAAAACTAGACCAGTTCATACAAAATTACAAATATCTAGGTTATTAAATATCAGGCCACTGAACTATTAAAAGTTTTACCAAAATAGTATTTATTACAAATTAAATTATCTACCATGTGTATTTATGTAGGATTTAAAGAGTAATTGTATTTTTTTCTATTTTCAGGTACCAAAGTGCCGATGTAGGAAACTTCCTATCGATGTCTCTGCTGGAGTCACAGTACCACTATCAGACCTCCATCGAAGAGAGTGTAGTGGTCATCTATGACACTAAGAAGTCTGCTAGAGGTTTCTTAACTCTGAAAGCTTACCGTCTTACTCCTCAGGTAATTATGAAAGTCACAGGAATTAGGTGGAAGGATCAAATCATACTTTGGGTAATCTATGGATGCCATCTCAATGCTGACATGAAAGTGATGATAATTAATTACCTATGTATTACTAGCGTCGTGGCGTAGCTTGCTTGAGTCAATCTTCACCAATTATCGAAGTTAAGCGACGTTCTGCGAGGTCTTAATTGGATGAGTGACCGTTAGTGGCATTTACATCTGAGGACTTCTATGCTTCGGACTATGCTTCGGAGGACACGTTACACTGTCGGTCCTGGCTATAGCAGTCGATAAGCCACGACAAAGGCCTTAAGGCGGCCTGATGATGATAATGATGATGATGATGATGTCTTCCTGGCCGGTTTCGGCTACGGCGACATTGTTGCTGCTTGATGCCTATGATGGGCTCTAGGGTGACTTGAATAGCCAATTTTGGCTTTGAAGGTTCAAAAACTCCGTCACCAGAGCCACAGAGCCACTAACTTGTATGAGCTTGCTCCATGTAGTCATTTACACCGAACTCGACTATCTTTCACACATTGTCTTTATGTTGAAATTATTTATAATTCCAGGCGATAGCAATGTACAAGGAACGCGACTACACCCCAGAAGCTCTTCGTAACCTGAAGATAGGCTATGAGAACTTGTTCATCGAAGTGCCTATTGTGATCCGCAACTCTCCATTAACCAACATCATGATGTCTGAACTCACTGAGATGATCCCAGAGGAGGACGGCTCCAAGTTCCTGGATTTGGGAACTGCTTCTGTACTAGAAGGTAAGCCGGCATATCTTGACTACCTTGTCCCTTGGTGCGAATCAATGACCTAGGCGGCAGAAGTTTTCGGTGTTTGTAGAAATATAACTAAAGCTTTGGGAACTGCTTCTGCATCATGCTAAGTGGAAATTTCTTTAACGCTATGACATAGAGTTCATTTTAATATTTTCGTCAACAGGCCAACTCCGCAGCCTAATGGAGCGCGTCGACGAACTAAACCAAGAAGCCATCAAGTTCAACCGGTACCAACAGCTAGTTGTCCGTCAACAGCAAGACAAGCACCGCTGGATGGTCAAGCGGGCGCAAGAAAACGCAGCACGGGCAGCCAAAGACGAACCAGCATTACCAGAAGAAGATGTCAACAAACTCTTCAAACCACACCCTGTTCCCCCCAGACTGAACCCAATGATCGTTGCCGGACAGATCAACACATACAGTCAACATATCAGTCAGTTCTGTTCACAGAGCTTGGCTAAACTGTATCTTACGCAGGGATTACAAAACGCTAAAGATGCGAAGCAGAATCAATAGTTTTGGTATTAAAATCTTGTGGCTCAATAGTTGTTTTTATTCCATTCGGAACAGCTAAAACCTGTGATGTAATCTCGACGTAAAAAATCCCGCGTACATAAAGTTAAATAATTTTATGTTCATTTCACTAGAAGCACCACATTTTAGATTATTTTTGTCCAAACAACATCGAACAGTCGGATTAGTCTCAAATTCCCCTTTAATTTGTCCCCTTGAAGGGGATTGTCTCAAAATCCTCTGAACAAAATTACTCCGTAATAGCTGAAGTCAAAGTGAAAGTGCTTTTATTCAATAAAACCTGACTGATCACTTTGAATTTCTTTTGTGTTGTTTAGTTTGTTTTTGTTTAGTTTTTAGTACCTACATATTCAAACTTCTAGTAGAACTGGATGGAAACGAAAAAGTCTTATAATCAAGTTCCTTATAGATAAGTACCTTTAGGAACTTGCCTTCCTACCATCTGCTATGGTATCCGCAAGCCTAGCCCTATAATTTGTAAGCAATTAACAGGGTGACCACAAAGCTACCGCTAATAATTATCCTGTGATTGTCCCAGATTGCTCTAAATTGCTTAATCCGGGATAATGGAGATATTAGGAAGCTACCCTGTCGCCCGCCCCTGAATAATTGCAGATTATTTGGTTTTATAAAGATAGGCAACGGGAAGAATTACTTACACCTTATTGTTTTTTCATTGGTACCTAGTAGGTAATAGGTAAACATAATAACCATCGGGCACTTTATTGATCAGTTGCTTTTTCTATATTTATCTTTATTTTGACTACCTATGTTCAGTAGGTGTACCTAACATCTTCTAAATATATAAAACTCTTTTGAAGCTGACTTAGAATCAACGCACAGCCTAAACTATAAGTCCTAGAGGTATGAAATTTGGAGGGTAGTAATATCCTTGTGTAGGGGTGCACTAAGAAAGGAATTTTGAAACGTCACACTCTAAAGGGTAGAACACGAGCAACGCCGCGGGCGACGGCTAGTTTACCCATATTACATGATATCTACCGGTTACTATCTGGTTAGGTACAGATCTCTACCAATTAGATACCCGCGACTTTCATGATATCGTCAGCGTTATGAACGTAAGTGTGTGTACGACTGAAACTACCTACTTAAAAAAGTTAGTTACCTGTTGTGGTTGTGCGCCGATTCAGACATCCACACGCACTACACAATCTGAGTTATGGGAAATGTTCACGTTACTTCCATTACCTCTATTGGATTTGCTGTAAAAAATATTCCATACGAGTTTGGAACGGAAATAAAACATTAATAATTACTCCGACTGTCATAATTTTAGTCCAGGAGCCTAGGTAGTGATCTTTTACGTTAAAAAGTTACTTAAGTTACCAACCTAATAGAATAGGGGATTATTTTTGGAATTGAACGATTGTGCTAAAATTTCTAACCTAGGAAGTTAAATAATATTAAAATGAATAGGTACCTACCTAAATAGCTTATATAGGTAAGTAGTTAGTTAGTAGTATAAATGCTTGTTTAAAAATAATTTATTGTTTTAACATATTGTTTTCTATTCTAACTACTCCCGGTCGTCTAGACTAAAGAAATGACAATTAGCACGTGAGAGACACAAAGTAGCAACTGCAATAAATGAAATTTCTGTGCACATTGACAAGCACAATATTTCATACAAACAACACGCAATTAGCTAGCGTTTCTCAGCAATTATTTTAATATTTAGGTACCATCTATTGATGCTCGGGTTTAATTAATTTTTTGTGGCGCTGAATACCCGAGTATGCAGCGCCACAAAAAGCTAAGCTAAGCTCCGAAGCTTAGGAGATAAAAAAGGTTTTATAAAAGGTAGTTAGGTAGGTACTTATAATGTACCCATTTAATTAGATATCCTACTAATATTATAAACGCGATAATTTTTAAGAATGTGCCTATGGATGTTTGTTACTCTTTTACGCAAAAACTACTGATCCGATTTTGATGAAACTTTGAATATATATTATCCGTAACCTAGATTAACATATAGGCTACCTACTCTTTATCCCGGAAAATCAACGGGATCCAACGGAACGCGAACTCTTCAGAAACACCTAGAAGATTTCGCATTGCAAATTTCACTTCTAATCCTGCGCAGACGAAGTCGCGGGCTCGAGCTAGTAGTAGGTACACAATAATCACCTATAGATATAGACATTGTCACGTCCTAGTCATTTTATTGATGGAACAGAGTTATTATAAGCAAATATGGTGCCGCAAATGCCGATGTCTGACTAATTGATGGCGACTTGCATCTGACTTGGCATCTACGAGTACCTGCAACAATCTTAATTAATACAGGTAAATAGGTTAATTAAAGAGGTAAATTGAGAATAAACCTAGGTACCTACTTGATTGTTAGATACCTACACCTACCTAAGTACCTACCTAAGGTAAGTTCTTCGGTTATGTATGTACCTAGGTAGTGTGGTACAAAAAATATCGGAATCCTTGTTGACAAAAAACGTCAAAAATTGGCTAAGTACCTACCTACCTAGCATTTATGCATGTAATGTTGCGGTTAGCTTTCGATTAGGTACTGCGGGGTACACTAATAATCCAAAATTGGACACAAAGTCGCCTGTTTCTCGGCGACATCTCATTACCTTTCCATAATGACTTTATTAAATGAAAATTTGTTATATTCTGTCTTCAAAATATTCTAAAATTGTGATGGTGGTCACGCGATCGACAAAATAATATTTTGACAAAAAAACACGAAAATTAGTCAATGAAATGAAGACTTCTCATTCATTCGTATCCTATCATATCCTACTAATATTAGTAGGATATGATAGGATACGAATGAATCGGATCAGTAGTTTTGGCGTGAAAGAGTAGATAACAAAACATCCTCACAAACTTTCGCGTTTATAATATTACTAGCCGTCTCCCGCGGCGGTGCTTGCGTTAGAGTGTGACTTTTCAAAATTCCTTTCTTAGTGCACTTCTACACTATATAAGGAACCTACCCTCCAAATTTCATACCTCTAGGACTTATAGTTTAGGCTGTGCGTTGATTCTCTGTCAGCTTCAAAAGAGTTTTATATATATTGATGATGATGACGATAAACGCGAAAGTTCGTGAGGATGTTTGTTTTTAATTTGGATTTGGATGAAACTTGGAATATATATTGTCCGTGACCTGGATTAACACATGTCATAGGCTACTTTTTATCCCGGAAAATCAACGGGATCCAACGGGACGCGAACGAAGTCGCGGGCGTAATCTAGTTGATTATATTTTGTAAATATGTAGGCACCTACTTGTATTAGTAGTTGTAATTTAATGTTTTAGTTGGTTGGATACCTAGGTACCTACCTACTTCATGCAAGTATGAAATGTAGAAATAAGATTACTCAAAAAGCGGAAGCACTTACCTACATACAGCAACCTCATCAAAGTATAATAGAATCCCGGGCCCTAATAACTCAGAGAGCATGTAAAAATGATTGCATTTACCTCGTTAACTGGATAATTTTATTATGCAAAGCAGCATAAAGTGTTGCCAGACATAATCGTTCGAATTATCCACATAGCGGCCTGACGAGACGGCCTAAGACAAGTTTACACAGCACTACCTGAAATAGCTAGTAAAATACGCACACACTGTAAGGTTATTTATTTTTCTTGGGATTTGGCAAAAGGACAAGCCTCCAGTGCCAAGACAAAATTAAAAAAATTAATAAAAAATGTCACTTAGGAACCTAACTTTTTTTTTCAATTAATATTCTACTTTAGGTAGGTGCCTACCTATAACCTTTTTGCTGAATTTTACCCTTTATAAAGCCTCGGTAGGTACCTAACCTAAGTAATCAGCTCTTTAAAGATGACACACGAAGATGATAAAATTACCTTCGGATGAACGAAGATAGGAAACTATAGGTCGGTGGATTTTGCAACTCCACCTCTACCCCTCTACTAATAAAATATACCTACTTAGGTACCTACCTATTTTATCGTGATTATTTTACCACTGGCTACTCTGGCTAATAATGGCTACTCTGGCTAGTAGTGGCTATTAGTGGCTACTAGCTAGTATTCTGCCTGTATAGTGGATTAAACCAGCTGCTATGCAAAACCACAGTCGACTCTCGCGAGAATATTGGCGCTAAAAAATGGCGCGCACCGTAATGCGCGCAGACAACTGCAATCAACTCAATGGTGTTGTTGAGATCGATTATTATGGACGATGGAATTTAATTAAGCTCCTGAATACTCTGATGCTGTTTATGCGTAGGTGCCACAGTTGCGGCCGGGTACTGTTACTACAGTATCCATGACATGACATTTCACACAACGCCCTCTATTCCCAAACTAAGCAAAGCTTGCTATAGGAACTAGATTAGAGCTAAATTATAGCATTTCATTTTGAAATATGCCCTATGTTATATCATCACCAGCGAAGCGAGTCTCGGCATGTCACGGTGGACATGTTTATAGCTCACTTGCATTTTCAATTTGATTAATGTACCATGTGGCTGGGTTTAATCGAGCTCGAGTTGACTCATTTGCAACCCAACTCGAGTTACTCGAGTCTAATAATAATAGCATAATTCGCACAACGCTAGATTAATGTTTTCGTGTCTGTAACAATGTTAGGTTTGATAGATTATTTTTGCCTTTACCCTTTAAGATTAGGATAATAAAAGCAAATATTCGAGAGAGTCAAAGTGACTCTGCGCACCGCCGCCGTCGTCCGTCGACGTTGGTCGTCGTAGTCACGTCGCGTTGCGCCGTTATCATTCACGCCGTCATGTGGTTCCTCCTCCTGGTACCTGCCTAGGTTGCAAATAAATAAATAATAAAAAAACAGTATAGGTACTCACCAAAAATTCGACTTACTTGTACTTACATACAAATAAAGCATAGCGGTCCCAAAAAATCGCCAATCAACTTAACAACATCTTGTAGTAATTTAATTTAAAAATTCACAGAAACCATTCTACTTTAATGGTCCAAATTGAGCGTCCACACAACAGCAGCCTAATTCCTTTTAAACATCATTCTTCGCTCCTTTATCGTATATTTTTAAATTAACCAAACCCGTGTAATAACTATTATATTCGCTCTTTTGATTAAATGCACCCAAAACCAATATTTAAGCGGAATCAATACCCTTATCGATGGCAGGTTTCAGAAGACAATTTAAAAAAAAAACCGCTTTGGAACCAACCTCTTTTGTGTCTTAGACTTCTAGACAATTTTTATGTAAATTCGCTTTTTATAAAGACTAATGAGCCTCGACTGTTAAATATTAATGTTTAGTTCAGTATGCGATCGTAAAAACATTATTAATTTAATAATGCAGATCATTACATAGGTGCTTAGGTAATCATGCGGTATAGGCCTTATATGGAACGCAGACACGACTCAATAAACACAATATAGATAAGACATTGTAGGTGTTGTATTATAAAAAAAACATTTGCGTTTCAGAAGCTTTATGCAAAACGGCTGGCATGTCGGTAGGTAGCCAGTTGAATTGAAACTGTACAAGAATATTATAAAAAAAACAACTATAGGTGTATTTTCTTTTTTCTAAATATTTTTTTATTGTTAGAACCTTACCTAATTATTAGGCCTTTTGCACATTATAAGACACGAACACAAGACAAGAAATATTTTGTTTGGTGCGAGTCTTATCCAACATAAGAAAAAAATATCTTGTACCACGGTCCACGGTCTCATAATAAAAAAATAAGAAAAATAACTTATAAAGTGCAACGGACCTTAGGGCCCGGATCTTGATTCTATTAGAAATTGATTTGAATTTATGCAACTTGATTCACTTAACCCTATAAATGTTCGATGATGGTGAATGCGGGGGGTCATTTAGGCATTAACCGTGTAATCGCTGTTGCGGATAATTCTATGTTGGCACGTCGTAATTCTACACGATTCGGTCTTACGGACCGCACCCTGTGAGAGGTTAATTTGAGTTAGCAACGTAGAGTCTGCGTTCACAATTAGTACTTACATAGGTACCTACTTAGGCCATAACAAAAGTATAAAAAAACGCAATTTAGCCAAATTTTATGTGTATATTTTTTTTTTGAGACTTGTTTTTTTCGTTTTAACCCTAAAGTGCTATCAGATGATATTTAGATGGGCCGAAACGGGAATTGGGGCAATATAAGATTGATTCACATTCACTTTACAGTATATATGATCTGTGAAATTACTATTACTAGGTATGTAGACCGGGACTTGTATCAAAAAGAGAAAGTAACCTAATCCCCTATAATATTTCTTTTTCACTTTTGTATTCATTTGTTCAAATGCCGATGTCCGACTGACTTCACTATGTGGACTCAAAAAGCTCCATTAAACCTTATTGCAGATTCCATTACCCTTCACGAGCCCAGTGGCATGGGATCAGCTCCCGTGGCCAATGCTTTACGGCCACTTGGCTTGGCTTTAAGCTGAGGTTACACAACAAATGGCCGGTAATTGGGATGCCATGCTACTGAACCACAGGCTATATAGAACAGCTGATCAACGATAGTTGATCAACGAGTCAACGACAGTGGAAGTTTTAAATAGGTTCTTTTGTAAGTGGCATTCTCGAGGGGTTCTTAGACTCTGTCTTGGCACAAAGTCAACTGATCTAAATTAGACTGTGTTCCTATAAATTCTATTTAGAGCCAGATTTCAATTGAAGACAAGATGGTTTTTTAATTTTTTTACCAACCTGTCATCGATGTTGTTCTATGCCTCTGAGAACTAACCCAGCTGTTTTAAATGAGCTGTTTCTACAAAATTGCTGGTCTATGTAAAGTTCGTAATGGAATTAAATGAAAATAACCGCATTATGGCCAGTAATGGATGTAACTGCTTGAGAGTTTGCAAAAAGCACTGAGTAGGACTACCTAGTACTACGGGGCTATTACCTTCGCAGGCTCAATTTTAACTTTTTCTTACCAAGCGGTACCACATTCTGAATGCTTAACATAAATTGATCAATAAAATAAATTGTCGGCGGTGCGATAATGCAAGAATTGCAGCAAAATTGTATGCCAATCGAGTTATGAGACAGTGAGTCATTTGTTTTTTGTGCTATGAAACGAAATGTACAAAATTAGGTAATTGTCTCGAAAACCTTTTGGAATATTTCATGCAAGAAAAATGGCGGCGGCTTGTCAAAATACAAAACAGAGCATTGCTTGATCAGCTATGTTAAAAAAATCGTAATAAATTCGATCAATTTCTCATACCCAATCATATTTCCGACAAAAAAGGCGATGGTTCCAATTACAGGTTATATTAGATAGTTTTTTATTGATTTCCATATTATATTAGTCGCGATGTATCACCCAGTGGGAGACAAGCTACCTCTCGACTCAAGTTGATTGAATTAAACATATTCATCATTTTAATGGGATCTGACCTTTTGGTAATTCAACTCGAAGCATTAAATAGGAAAGGAATTACATGGTAGTTTATTAAGCTATGTATACATTTTTTATAGTAAGTAGGTTAAAAAGAAATAATTGTTGTTAGGTACGAGGTAGGCACTAAAGTGGCCCGTTAAGTGTAGGCATAGGTTACCTACACCTAAATACACTTAAATCATCTTCAATAGATGTAAATGCATATTATGTATAGGGTAGGTACAGATAAATAAGTTGTTATAAAAAAAACTTAATTTTTTTTCCTTATTTGAAATTAGTTGATAAAAAAAAAACTTATGGAAGTTTCGATATGAGAATGAAGGTGCTATAAGTTAGCATGCAATTTCATTGCATAACAAATAGGTATGACTGCTATTTTAACTTATTATTTTAAATTTGGTTAAAATTAGTTTTGATATTTCACAGGTTATTTGAATAAAAGCTTGTGGAGGGTCGAAATATTAGGTACGGGATTGTAAAGTTTTAAATACCAGTCTTCTGATCTTCTGACACACTCTTATAACAGTTAATTTACAATTACTGTATAACCTTTGTTAAGCCTAAATGTTAAAAAATAAATTATAAGTATTAATGTTAGCACAAAAAAGGAGCGAATTGGCCACATAGTGCGAAAGGGTCACAGCGCAGTAGGGGTTAACCTATAACATAGAAGGTGTACAAGAATATCTATCAGAAACTTATTTGAAGATAGAACCAAATTTGATAAAAAAATTATGATGGGGTTACTGGAAAAAAACATTTAAAAAAAACAACCGAATTGAGAACATCCTCCTTTTTTGAAGTCGTTTAAAAAATAATTCTGTGATTTACAGACTTTGTGTACAGTAGAGTCAGAACTATAATGTAGATCTAATTCTAGCACTACAAAAGGTCTTCTATAAAAGAGGTTATGAAGATCTGTAAAAAAAACTATTTTAAGTGACAATATAATAGGTATACTAGAATTATTACATTACTAGCTGATACCCGCGACTTCGTACGCGTGCAAAACTTTCCACCAAAATATCTGTCAACCAGCATACGATGAACCTCGTGCCAAAGGCGGCTTTTGATTTAGAGAGGTCAAGCTGTATCTAAGAATCCACGTCTTTCATTTCAATAAAATACAGCCTATGTTTCAATCCGGAAAAAGGGCTTCTGAATGGTATAAGTTTCATTGAAATTGGTCTAGTAGTTTAGGCGTGATCCGCGAACAAACAAACAGACCAACTCGATTTTTGAAATCTGAATGGTTTATTTAGTAGAACTGCATATTTAGTTTTCCCATATCTTTAATTTTAGTTTTTGGCTTTTTTACAGTTTTATAGTAGTACCTATATAGATTGCGTTTATTCACAGTCAAACCGATAAAAGTTTGACTCGTACGTAACCTTGCTCTAGGGAGTTGTAGTTTTCCACCTTCTCTGCCCTATATCGTAGGGCTGTATCACAGCATGACGTCTCATACGATGTTATTCCGTAGAGATGTACCGAAGAAACGTATAAATCGATTACAATTCGCAGGTGCAAATAATCGTAACCTTTCGTACGCAGGTGCTTTTTTGGTGTTATTTTTTGCTAGCTGATGAATATGATGATGTTATTAATATATCGGATAGTTTTTTGTTGATAATTTGTTAAATTAAAATTAATTTTTGATATTCTTGATTGGTTTTTTACAAGATTAATTAATATGTCTTTGGTAATCATCTGTAGATTAACTACAAGAAATGTGAAGGCTAAAACTATTAAAATTAGCTTTTTATGCCTTTATTTAGAATGGTGTCTAATCTTGTTAAATAAAATATATCTCAAAATTTATTTATATTTAATTGGTAGGTAAAAAAGATATAATAAAATGGTTTCCGTTTATTTATTGCACCAGGTTTTTTTCTAAATACTTATGTATAACCTACCTATATCTACTTAAAGAGTGCTTAGTGCTGCCCGCATTTTCTACCAGCTAATGAAATAATAAATAGAAAGAATAGAATACCTAGGTATTTTGACTCTACATTTTGGTCATCAATATTTTCCAAGTATTTATATTGAAACAATTAATCTATCCAATATAGTAGGAACAGAATAAGATAAGCATCTACAAAAATCTAATTTAATAAAAACAAATCTGAACTTATCTGCAATTGTATCTCTTACAGTTTACTGTCTATTAACTATCGAAATCATTGTTTCAAGTCTTTGTCTCTTAAGAAGTGGAGACCGTTAATGACGGCCGTCATAGCATTTTTACAAACGCTGTGCAGTAATGAAAAAAAAAACGACAAACACAACTATGAGCGCTGGTAACCTACACCATGGTCTTAACAAAATCCCATAGTGAAGCCAAAGCTTGGTTTACCACTTGTCACGCCTAAGGGTGTTTACACAGAGGCTCCGTAATTACACGACCACATTTATCAATATTTTTCATCTGTTTGATTTTGTTACTGTATCCGGAATACTGTTATGTATGAAGTGAACTCGCCCATGCAAGACATAGGTATGTAGCGCCATCTATCTCGCTACATGAGAACTATCCTAGATCGCGCAAACGAAGTTATCACGGAGTTTGAACATAAGTAATACTACCGAATACCATCCACTGGTCCTCGGACCCCGAGCCAAAGGTCGCTCGGCGTGGAAGATCTTCCCTTTTCGTAGGAGGACACATATCCTACCGAGTTCTCCAATGGTATAATAAAATCGAAAAAAAATTTTTTTTTTCAGTGTGAGAATGACTTTATCTATGAAATAAAAATAAATAAAAAAACCTTTGTAAGTATGTGCTATAAGCAACGACCATTTAACTGAAGCGATATTTCTATCATGTCTAGGTTTACCTAATAGGTCCTAAGTCTCAATATCGCAGTCACAGCAGTCGAGATACTTGCAAGAGCGCGAGGCTTTCAACAAAGCTTTGCGGGAATGCAAGAAACGCAAGAGGTTACCATAGAACAAAACTCCAGCAGAACCCGAACCATAAACTTAAAAAAATGAATGAATGAAATGAATGAATGATTAATTAAAGAATGAATGAATGAGCAATGAACCTCTACCTCTAGAAATATCGTCAGGTTTGACCATGGCCGCCATGCTACATTCATCGTTTGTAAGAAACCTTGACCACAAATCCACAACCCATGCATCGACGACCGTTCAACATTGTAATGAGGCAGCCGAGCAAACCAAATCGTAAACACACGATGAGTTATGACCACTCTATGATATATTGTTACAAATTATCCTTTTTCTCGTCAGCTCAAATGAATTTGAATTTGTAAATGTAAATAAGGTGTCTGGTGTTTGATTTAAATGATGCTAGAGCGGGAGCTGAGCCCGTAGTCTGTGCATTTGTTTTACTTTCGACTGGATTATAGCACACGCAAATGCATTCGCAAAGCGAGAAATTTTGTTGGGAATTGCATAATTCCAAAATCTTCCGCTAGAGGCGCTTATCCGGGTTTATAGGTTTATATTCTAAACACCTGAATTAAAAATTACAAGACGGTACCAAAAAAATATTTAATTAGAGTCAATTGCCTAGTCAAAGGTAAAAACAAAAAAAAAAAAACCGATGAGTAAAATAATATTTCCTTCAGTAAAAAAAATATGTAAGTATAGGAAAGTCGCCACCAGCTTCCAGTTTGATCAGAATATTATGTGTGTTTAGGGGATAGGTACCTAGTCATTATTCCTGATAGTCCTAAGTCGCCAAAAGCGAAAAAATATAGTTTATTTAATTGGAATGTTTAGTTTTAATCTGTATTTAATCTTATTGAAAACTAACGTCATATGCAGAGAAAACTGTGCGTGCATACCTACTTGTTTACCTATATCATTATCCTAGTTTTTGGAAGCTGTCTTTTGGCTCCTTGTACTTTTTTATAGATTACCTTCAACGCTTGCTGGTGGTCGTGTGCCTAAATAGTAGTATCCCAGAATTGTTCAGAAGGTGAGTTCTGCTTATCGATTTGAGCATTTCCAAGATCCACTTTTAGAATTCACTGCATACTCTCAGGTCGTCGACAAACGCGATAAGTGCCCGCCAATCGGCTGTCTTTAGAAACGTGAGGGATTCCAGGAGTTTGCCAACATCACGGAACAAATTATACAAAGTAACATACCTACCTATGTATTTCACGATGGAGATCCATATATAGTGCGGTTGGAAGATCTAGCTATAGGCATAGGCAATGGTGAAGTTTGCTGTTCTGAAGGGCGAAGACAATTTAATTCGTTTACAATCGCTTAGATCCGCTGATCGCATTGTGCAGCTTCCAAAATGTCACTCGAAAGTAGTGAATGCAATTTTCAACATCAACTTAATTTTGGTTAAGTACTTAATTGAAAAAAATCATCGGTTTCTGTTTATTTTGTAAACGATTTGTAGAATAACAAGGCGGTTAAAAAATAGTTCGATCTCTTTTATATTTTATAGTTGACGCTGAAAACTTACTTAATATTGTCTTCCTCTTCTCTTATTTATGGCCAAAATTCAACTTCATAATTGACATAAATTTACAGACGTTTTCGTCAGTATTGTTTTGACAAAACACCTCATTCGATAAGTAATTCTTGTACATTCTGCGTGCAGGTAATTCGTTTTTCAAATTTTCAAACTCAAAATGACCTATCAATAAGCAATACTACCAACATTATAAATACGTAGATAATGTTCTTTGCTACAGATTTCGTAGCGCCCCAAGCTGAACTCTACCAACATAACAGTAATGAGTTTACTAGAAAATCGTACAGTACAATTAGTATTTTCAAGTACTAACTGACATTAATATAGTGGTGCCCCCTGGCGTCTGTCAATCTCCACAATCGTAGTTTGACCTTCCAGTCTTCGGAGAGTAAATTGAATCCTTTTTGGGTTCCGTGCCTCGAAAGCTTGATTATAAAACCATCCACTTGCTGACTGACGATCACAAAATAGGAGTCTTGAGTAAAAAGTGACTCTACCTTCATAGAGCGCGTTAAAAATAGGTACTGAGCCCGTAGTCTGAGTTTTTTTATGTTGATTTGCAACAAGCGAGAATCGAGAAACTCGCAGTTTTTGTATGGAGAAAAATCGTTTGCAAATCTCCCGCTAGAGGCGCTTATCGAATTTTCATACAAAATATCTCGCCAGTCTTGTTTGATATGCGTTTCGATCAACAAAATAAAACTTAGATTTGGAATACGCCAATAACAGCCGGAACCCTCAACACACGGGCCCTACTCCCACTTGTCCATCTTCACAGAAGGGTCTGCTTTGGCTGGCGTGTTCTATGCCCTATTCATTTGCGTTGTTAAAATGATTGACACATTCAATTAGCTGTGTGACCGGACCTCCCAACTCGGTTCAAACTTAACCAATTCAACTTGACCTCGGATACTCTTCGAACCAGCTGCATTCCTCCTGGTTTTTAAAGTCAAGGAGGGGAGAGGAAGGTCTGGTTATGCTGGTTAAGGGGTAAGGTAGGGTTATCGCATTGTCTTGCGGTTTTGCTGTTGTTTTCTGCAATTAGCACGAGAATGGCGTGTATTTGATTTAAGCTTCGACCACAAACGCATGCGTATCGTCTTAGCAATTTTTTTGTAATAAGTAAGTATGGGATTACCATGAAATATACAATTTGAATCCAAGAAATGGTCTCCAACGCTGACGTATTTGGTACTATTTACAAATATGTGGACAACACTGTGGAAATTATGTAAAATCTCAAAATATTGCGATAGATTCCAAAAAAAAAACAGAAAAAACCATCAAAACACAAAACAATGTACAAAAATATTCCAGAACAACAAATATATAATTTGAATCCCTATGCATCCTAGACATCCCTACATTGTTTTTGATATGCAATATCTTTGAGAAAGTCTTAAAGGATGGTCAAAACATTGCCCGATTAGTACAATATTTAGTGCTTATCTGCCCCAGTACCTTTTGGAAAGTAGGTAATTAGTATTTACTTGCGTTACTTGCGTTTTTGATTTTAATAGTAGTGGAAGAGAATGCACGTTTACGTATGTGGTCGAAGCCTAATTGGCTTTCAACGTTACTCAGCTAAAGAGAGTGATTCGATGTGACAGTGAAATGAACTGGAAAATAAGGGTTTAGGCTTCGCTCGATAAAAATAAACGTAGTAACCCTGTAGGTAGACAAAGTACTACCTGGTTTAATTTAGGGGTTACAACGCAAACCGACAGAAAAGCAAAACGGTAGAAGCTACAAAAAGAAGACGTTATGTTGTCGTTTTGCGTGAATAAATAGTGCGCAAAACGACGATAATGCACGCAAAACGAGGATAGTGTAATAACATCGCTTTCACAAACAAATCGACAGTTAGAGATGGCGGCTTGTAATCGCAAAGTGGGTGTTGACTTAAGATATGGACACTTCAAATAAAAAATTGCCTGAATATAAACGTATCAACTAATAATACTTTAGACTCTATCATCATTTCCTTTACAAAGATGTCGTGCGGCGCCCAATCGAATCAAGCGAGATTGTGATGAAAAAAACCATCGTAATTTAGTCGTATAATAATATTCAGTGGTTTTTGTAACATATTTCAATTATGAATGATAATGGCAAAGGGTACGCTCGGACGTCATAGAATAAACAACTAAGAGATGGTACAGATGGAAAAGTATTTGCACAGAAAGCGATCTGACGACTTTGTAATAAAACAAGACTATTTTCATCTCGGAGTTAAATTTACTCGTGAGGTTTATCTAGAGGTGGTTAGTGTAGTTATAGAGAAACTATTTATATGTATATCAGACTAGCTGATACCCGCGATCTTCGTACGCGTGCGAAACTTTCCACCGATATCTCTGTCAACGCATACGATGAACCTCGTAGCAAATGACAGCTTTTATGTGATAGTATAGATAGTAGATAAAGTTAAAACAAAGCTTTGTTTAGTACAAACAAAGGGAGGCCTATACTCAGCAGTGGGTGAAGTCGGGCTGTGGATGATGATGATGATGATAGATAGTAGATAGATAGATAAGTTTGTAATTGGTTACAAAAAAGTAACTAAAATGAAGTAAAAGTTCAAAACGGCTATATTACTAGGAAAATTACAACTAATACAGTATTTACAATATTCACAATATTTACAAAATACACATGAAACAGTTGAGCCATCTACAAACCGTTGCAAACGATTTATAGATAGCTCAACTGGTCCAAATCAGTACCAATCGGAAGCGTGCCCAAGACACTGGCTGCATTGCCGCGCTGAATAGCAATGCTGATACGCTGGCCTAGATAATCACCAGCCCTCGGGTCACGCGTCGCATATATTCTATATTACTTGCAACTAAAATTACACTTAACATTTTTGAAATATCGGACGATGGTTCTTTATTGATAGATACCCTCACAGAGGGACGTTCGTCGATGACACAAACCGTCCATTAGACCTATCTGAGTTTATTCGTGAGTGAGACATCGCCGGTGGTTGTGCACATCTCAGCGGGGGCAGATTGCGCTCGCATGACACAGACGATGCTTTTATACTTATTATTGAATGCTGTCCAATGATTGTGAATCTGATTTTATTATATTGCCGGCCTACTGTGTAAAAACCGTTGGATGAACACGAACAGCTGTAAAAACTGTTTGTAGACATCTCATTTGAACTGCTGACAACTACAAATATGTGAGGAGAACACGGTAGGATGTATGTCCTACGAAAAGGGGAGATCTTCCACGCCGAGCGACCTTTGGCTCGGGGTCCGAGGACCAATGGATGGTATTCGGTAGTATTACTTATGTTCAAACTCCGTGATAACTTTGTTTGCGCGATCTAGGATAGTTCTCATGTAGCGAGCTAGATGGCGCTACACATGACTTCATTTTAATAAAATGTGAATAGATAAGTGTAAATTTTAAATTTAAATGTTCTAATAACTCCCAAATAATGTGAGAGAAACATTATAACTTTCTATATGAGTATAGTAAGTAGGTACATTTTGATTGGGTAATTAACAATTAGGTAGTATCGTAGTAAAAAAGAAATTAATACCGAGCACAAAGCCTAACAGGGAGAGTTTCATTTTATTAGCATTCAGTATACGAACTTTACTTTAGTGGCTGATTATCATTATCATGCTGTTATAATGTCAACGCTGTAAAATCATCATTTTAATGGATTCTACTGAAGTTATCTTATTGGGTTTCATCAGTCATCAAGCAAGGTGGCAGGTCGTAAAGTCACCACTTCCAATCTCTTATAGATTGTGTGGTTTTATGAGTTTTATGATACAGTCCATAAAACTCATCAGGTGCGGCCATGTTTGGTGTTATGGCTGTGCTGCCAACTGGGTACCAACTAAACAAAAAAAATTTTGAAGGTGTTTCTTATTTTTCGGAAAAATCCCGCAAAAAGCTGAATAAGACCCTATCAAAATTTAAAACATAAAATTTTAACATAATTTGACATAAAAATTTAAACTCTAAAATTTTTATGTCAAAAATTAAATTATTCTGACAATTTTGTAGGTATTTCAGTAACAAAAAATGGATCATAGTTATCACACCACACCCAGAAAGACCAGCGTCGGTCGCATGCCGACCGACACATGCTGAGGCATAGTCCGTTTTGCGACATCAGTATATTTTTTAATTTAATTTTGTATTTGTATGTTTCGATGTCGTAAATAAATAATTTCTTTCTTTCTTTCTTTCTTTCTTTCTTTGTTTCTTTCTTTCTTTCTTTCTTTCACACACATTACTTTAGTATTCGAATAAAAAAAAATATACTTATTTTTGTACTTTATACTCGTAGCTATAGCAAACTGGCAACACCAACCGTTTAAATTTGAAATATTGATGTATATGAAAAGCTGAAAGGTTTACAAGACTTTCTGATTACAAACACTAATTATGAATCGACAATTACGTGCAGTTGTGAAGAAAGTGAGCAGATTATACAGAAACTATAGCTTATAAAGATCTAGAGAACGTTATCCAAAGGGAAAGCCAAGTAAAGTTGATAGTATATGAAATTAATCAATGTGCTAAGTAGTTACACAGAATACTCGTCACAAAAGTTGGCAGTTATGATGCATTTTCTTTGATTTTGCAAGGTCTTATTGTACCGGGCGGAGTATCAACAAATGATGCAGAAATATGAATATTATCGCTCTGTGAAATCTGTGAAAAATGGGCAATAACTATTATAGCTCTCGTGTTAGATTAGTCAGCAAATTTTCTGACTAATCAAGAGTCCATACACAGTCTTTCAACAATTCAAACGCTGACCGCTCTGAACGTTGGTTACATTTTGTATTTCACAGGCGACATGACTCAGTCGGTAGTAGCTCTGCCTTCCGTGCTGTGGGTCGTGGGTTCGATCCCCGCCGAGAACAAACATTTGTGTGTTGTAAACATAGATGTTTGTTCTGTGTCTGGGTGTTTCTATGTATTATAAGTATGTCTTTACAAAAAAAAATGTATGTATGTATTCTATCAGCCATCTAGTTTCCATCGTACAAGCTTTGCTTCGTTTGGGACTAGAAGGCGTTGTGTTAAGTGGCCGTGAATATTTATTTATTTATTTATTATTTGTTCTACTAAAAGCGCTTCTAGACGAACTTATCTATTACAACTTGTAACATTAAGTAAACCGTCATTACCCGGGCCGGTTCGCAGGAATTACTTAAATGTCAGCTAAATTGCTTTAACAGTCCGAGAGAGGTAATAAGGTGATACACCCTGCTATTAGGTTCTGTATTCAATCGCTCGTACGAGGCGGTGTCACGACATACAGCTTATAAACTGATATGCTTCGGTCAGTTATTTATCTGATTTTGGTAAATGTCGTAGTCATTCTTCTTCTTCTTCTCTTCTATACCTAATGTCCTCTGTCTTCTTCTTCTTCTTCTCTTCATTAATGGCCTCTGTCCGTCATTTCGACAGACAATTTTGCCAATGTCAAGTGATATAATTGTAATAATATAAGTCAAGTCAAGTCATTTGTCAAGTCGGCTGCTTCTCTTTCCTCTGTCTTCTTCTTCTTCTCTTCATTAATGGCCTCTGTCCGTCATTTCGACAGACAATTTTGCCAATGTCAAGTGATATAATTGTAATAATATAAGTCAAGTCAAGTCATTTGTCAAGTCGGCTGTCGTTTGTTTTGAAAAGAAAATGGTGGATTTTCTCTTCAAAACCTAACAAGAATTTTCACATTCAGAAAAACCACTTTACACATTTATTCCAATGGCTCACGTCCGTTATTTCGGCAGACAATTTTGCGTGATAGTCATGAAATTATGACGTTTTGCGTATAAACTCAGAGTGTGTGATTTTTGACGTCTTCCGTTTTGGTCGTTTTGCGTCAAAACTCGTAATGTGTAATTTTTTATTATGTCATTTTCCGTGTAGCACCTAGTTAATTAATATAGTAGGGTTAGCAGAGTAATATTTTGCTAAAATATATACAAGCATGTGTCCAACTATTCTGATTCAATCGGATAGCTTTTTTTGGATCGATAGATTTAGAATCTTCGAAATCTCCTTCGGAAGTTTCTGATATCAATTTGAAGAGGCTTTCCGAATGAATTGTCTTATTGAATAAATAAGGTCAGTCTATTTGCTAGAGTATTTAAATACCAGAAGCTTGGTATAATGCTTGACTAAATTAGCCTACTGGTAGAAAATAAACGTTAGTCCGAAATACACCTTTAGCCCGCATTCAATACATTGTCATACAATGTTTCATTTCAAAACTAAACAAATTCAGTGCCAATTACGCGTGCACATTAGCAACGAAATGAGTTCGGCTCTCGTGGCAACCCTATCGAACTCCCTACAGAATATCAACGCAAAATCAACCTTATTACACAGAAACAAAACTCAATATCCTTGCAATTATCAACGGCAGTATACATGGTTCTGATGAAAAATAACTTTTCGCTCGCTAGCAATAAAATTCAATTTATATTGTTAGTTGTTTGCGGTGATAGTTCTTAGAGCCAGTAGTAATATTCCTTCTGTGCTAATAACATAGTGGCTGTGTTATGAAGGGTAATTACTTGGTGCTACGAAATCCGGTAGTTAATTATCCTAAATTGTTTAATGGCGGGCTGGCGGGTTGTAATCGCTGCCCGCGGGCGCTCTCTTGTACAAGACAAGTGATGTTTGGAGCCTGGTTTTAGTGACAATCAATGTGATCGAATAAACGGGCTGATGGCGACTGTTTCAACTGTTCAAACGGCAGGCCTTTGCATCTAATCCAGATTTTATTTACACAGCATTTGGGACACTTTTTATCCGTGCCACGACGAACGGGACGCTGAAGTGCCTGGGACAATAGAAACATCTCCCCTCAGATTTCTATGTATTTTTTTAGTTATCAATTTGTTTTCATCATCATCATCATCACTACCCAGGCAGTTTAGACTAGACGTTCGCCAAACTATAATTCAAACATAAAAATCGCATAATAAAAATTTGACAAATATTGAGCGATAAGACCGCCTATTGTACATGTAATGCAACCTGTTTTGTTTTTTATCATAAGAATATGTTTCGGTGTTATTTATGTACAATAAAGCGTTTTCATTCATTCATTCACTCTATCAATTACGTCCACATTGTCCACAACAAGTCGAAAATATCTTATGAAAAATCTTTTTTTTTAATCTTACACAAACACACCTACCTGCCCACACACCCTGGAAGGATAGAACTTTCACAGCTAATTTTATCAACTCCGATGTCTATCAAACGTAAATCAAAACATCTGTCTCGGTACGTGACTAATTACGTGTCGCGATTGCTATCAAAAAGGGATCACCGATCGTTTACATAAAGCAATTTACATGTTAAAATGGCGTCTGACAGCGCGTCAGTGACGGGACGACTGAGGCTGGATTAAAAGTGTCAGGAGACACTGCTATTAATTGTGTGCTAATTGGCAATTCCTCGTATCAGGAATTTCTGTCGTATTTTTAGTATTTTTAATAGGAGTTAGATTTGATGGGGAATGCAAAACTGGCCTATATTTATGTTATTTTTTTTTCAATAACAAGTAAGTAAATAAAATGGATTACCTACTAATGCAATTTAATTCTTAGTTTAATCTAGTAATTCACTGCAAATCTACGACGAGAAAAATATTTTTTTATACATTATGCACATTTTGTTTCTGACGATATAATTACATTTTGATAGTTTTCCGTAAACTTTGAAAATGACACTATTGTCTTTGATTATGAATCGGAAGCGCTCGCTATTTTACGGTCGCCATGCTTGTCACAGTTTATAGAAAACTATAGTTTATATAATCCACTTAATAACCGCCTCCATTTCCATCGAGATACGTAATTACGAATCGGCAGTCACCGCCCGAGGCGCGGCTGACGTACGACGTGCAAACTCAATAATTATCCCACAATCGAATTACTGGTTAAACTCCGCTTAAATTGTACTGTAAGGCGAATGAACTACTCGATTGCGGAATTACAAAGTCTCTGCTTTTTCTGTCTGACAAGTGACAGCAATGTCAGCAAGGTCGCTAGAGGATTCGAGTTTTGTCATTTTTTGAAAAACATAATATAGCACTTTTATTTTAATAGTTTTTCTTGTGTTACTGTGAGTGTTGTTGTTTAATTTTGGTGGAATTTTAACCAATAATACTTAGGTCGTAACATAAAGTGTGAACCATTGGAATAAATGTGTGAAGTGATTTTTCTGAATGTGAAAATTCGTTTCAGGTTTTGAGGGGAAAGTCCACCATTTTCTGTTCAAAACAAACGACTTGAGGAAGACTTGACTTATCATTATTTCAAATTCATCACGTGACACTGGCAAAATTGTCTGTCAAAATGACGGACAGAGGCCTTAAAGGTAGGTATATAGAAGAAGAAGATACAGGGCAACACTAATGTAGGTGCAAACTCTCGGTGGCATTATAATATTTGTATGACATAATAGGTGCATGCGCGCACTTGTGTTCCAATATGACAAAAGTGAATAAAAAAAAAAACGCCTATAACAAAAAAAAAATTGTCTATGTACCAAGTTGCTAGGCGCCATGCCACGCATGGCGTAAGTAGGTAGGTATTTGTTTCCATAATATATTGTCCACACCGAATCAACACAATTATTACTTATTATTTGAATCACAATAATAAAGCCGCAAGTACTGACCGGGATATTTTAGGGAGGGAATAAATTAACGTGTTAATTATATCGTGAGTGGTCGGCGGCACAAAGGAGCGGCGCGCGTGTTGATTTTCAGTTTATTTCATTAGATTTGCGCTGCGGGGCGCGGGTTCCGAGCCGTGGGTAGGGTGACACACTTTCACGGATGTTTGTTGATTTTAGAGACAAACACCACAAAAAAGGTTAAAATAAAAAATGTATTCGCATTATAAATAGGTAAAATAGAAATAATGATGCAAATAGGAAATATTTTATTATTAAGCTTGTTAAATAGCTAAGTGGACTAAAGATAAAAATTATTTTTACATAAGTAAAGTAAATACTTAACGAATTATTTTTTACCGTCTAACACGTAGGTATATCACTGTTAAGAGTCCGCCGTAACTACTTTTACGTTGAAACACAATATCAGAATCAAGAATACAAAAAGTAAAAATGACGATACGAACCAAACCCATTGGTAATTTTGATCGAATGATAAAATCATGGTCACCCTACGTTCCGCCATAGGGTTCACCTGTCTGCTTAAAAATGGTAAAATATAGCATTTTTAATGAAGTGAACCTTTTCAATTTTCGGCTTTACGAGCTTATCCGCGTGACATCGGCCCTAATCAAGCTCGTTTACTTGTTTCTAAATGGTTCTGTTGATATTTTACTATTTTATTTATGTTATTTACTGCCGCAGATGATTACCTTTCTTTTTTAATTTTAAACATATGAAAGCTTGAGAAAATATTTGATAATTGAATTTTTGTGATCGTTATAGTGGCCAGACGAGTGACTTTTTGTGTAGTATAAGTTTTTTTATGATAAAAACCAAAAAAAAAATTATAATACCATAGAGTCTATGTATTTTTTTTGTCTATGGCATAAACCTACCATATGGCGTCATAATACAAGTGGTAGAATAAGTAATAGAATATCGGTTAGTCTCAAAATCCCCATCGAATTATTCTTGGATGTCTCCAAAAAAACTTTACAAGAAAACCACGCTAGTTCATGACAAAGTTAGTGATTAGGTAGGTAGGTAATGTAAGTATAGGTGTAGTACGCACATAGGTAGGCACCTAGGTACGCTAGATATTTACGTAATGTTAAACAAAGTATAAAATAAGATTATAACAATAATTAATAGTTAATAAGTACGCCCGATATGGGTAAGCCTGTTGAAACCTTCAATTTGTAAGATCTCTTTTACACAGTTTTACATTAAATGATTCTTACTCATATTGACAGTTGTGCCAACTTAAAAACAGTCGTGTGGCCTGAGATCTATAGAGCGGCTTGTTTGAAGACTGTCACAATAATTCTCATTTGAACAAGTTTGGGATGGGTTTTATATTGCATTTATAAAATTAATATTTATCTCTAATCGACATAAACGTTTCGGGAATTAAGTATAAAATTTAGACTATGTAGGTATGTAAACTATAGCAAAGGTACCTACCTAACTTTATATTAATTATTTAGGAAAATATATAACGAAATATTTTCTATAGCCTTTATCAGTTTATGAGTTTTTAAAGAGAAAAAATCTTTACTTTACCTTAGATTCTAGTGAATAAAGGATTGATAAATATATATAAATATATAAGTCTAGCCGTCGCCCGCGGCGTTGCTCGCGTTCTAGACCCTTTAGAGTGCGACTTTTCAAAATTACTTTCTTAGTGCGCCCCTACACTATATAAGGATCCTACCCTCCAAATTTCATACCTCTAGGATTTATAGTTTAGGCTGTGCGTTGATTCTCAGTCAGCTTCAAAAGAGTTTTATATATATTGATAAATAAGTTATTTATTCACGAGGAAAACGAATACTAATTTAATGTAATACTTATAAAATTCACAATACTTACAAAAGACACATGAAACAGTTTCAAACGATTTATAGATTGCTCAACGGGATAGCTTTAATTAACTTATTATTTATTCATTAAATTGTATTCAATTAAAAACCACCTTGTATAGCAAGTCCCACGGTTCCGCGAATCCATGGCCACATCACTAATTGCATCTCGATGACGGCTTCATCACACTGAATAATAATATCAGACTAATGACACGCGCACTAACACCCTTTTTGCTAGTGTAATAACTTTCATGTAATCTAGATATCTATCTTAATCTCAATACCTAGAAATGTAGAGAAAATTGTACCATTTGTGTTTCCTTATTGACTTGTACTGTTAGGAGTATTGGTATTACCAGATATTGCTTTGCTGAGAAACGGTGGCCGTAAAATTTTAGACCACTAAAGAATTGGTCTAATAATAGTTGGACCACTAAAGGATTGGTCTAATAATAGTTAGACCACTAAAAGATTGGTTCAATAATAGCAGACTACTAATGGATTGGTCTAATAATAGTTGGACCACTTAAGGATTGGTCCAATAATAGCTAGACTACTAAAGGATTGGTCTAATAATAGTTGGACACCTAAAGGATTGGTCTAATAATAGTTGGACCACTAAAGGATTGGTCTAATAATAGTTGGACCACTAAAGGATTGGTCTAATAATAGTTAGATCAATAATTATTTATTGATCTAATAATAATAGTTTACTAACTGCGTGTTTCGACTAAAACCATTCACAACAAAATCCTTACAAGCGATTTGTTTTTACAACTAAGAAAATCCTTATAAAAATCTGCACAAGATTCAAAATGTCAAACATGCACAAGGTTTGGCGGTGGAAACGCAAATCGATATCTTCACAGAGTTGTGCATGTTTTATTGTAAAAGTTTTGCAATGGAAACCTACGGTAAGTAATGGTTATTAACTGTAAGTTTGCAGGGAGAACATTGGGCCGCGTCCATCTTTACTATTTGACTATCCTCTGTATTTACAAGGTTCATTGGGTGTTAAAAAACTATGTCCAAGAATATGAGTGTCGAATCCGCAACACTGAAGTAACTGTCCCTCAAGCTCACCGCTATTGGAGGTAAGCGGCTCCGTGTTATTGGAAAAGGCTCCCGCTGTGTTTTGAAGTGATTGTATATTAGGGGTGCCACTATCAATTGCTATTGATTATTAAAAAATTAAATTGAATTTAAACAAAAGTCAGATTTGTTAACAATAATGGTTAATGAACAAAAATTACGTTGTCAAATATAATGACTTGACTTGACTGATATTATTTCAAATATCTCACTTGACACCGATGACGGACAGAGGCCATAAATAGAAGAAAAAAGAGGTTGCTGTATTCCGGTTTGAAGGGTAAGGGCGCTGGTGTAATTACAGGCACATGAGACTTCAAGATCTTTAATTCTTTACGTCTCAGAGTGATGGACGCAGTGCATTGCCTTACAGGACACGTCCTCATTGGACTTGCTCTGTGAGGTAATGCATTGTTATAGGCAGAAAGTTACTACTTAACATCAGGTGAGCTATCAGGTTGCTCCATTACTTTTATCATAAAAAAAATATAAATTATTGTATTTATAAGCAATTGACATAACATGTCGCTGTAGTGTAGTTATCGTGCCGTGCGCAAAAGCCACTGGCACGATATGGCTAAATCTGATAGTACAAAATTAAGCTAATTTAAAATAATTCTTATCTACGTACTTTTGACAAAATATAAAATTTTTGACAGTAGGTTTAAATTCGTGACGGATTGCAAGTCCAACATCTCCAATCGGTGCTTTTAGAAGTTATAAGCAAAAAGTTAAATTGTTAAAAAGTTAAATTGTGTGGCAGCCCTGACCCCAAGCTGTGAGTAAATCATTAATTAGTTCAAGAGGTAACCCTAAAGAAAGGTTGTAATAATTTGGACTCATAATTGGCTGTTAAAACGAAAATATACGAAAAATGAGTTCATTTGTATCAAGCCATTTAGTTTCAACTCATTTATATTGTTTGCCTACGGGATTCAAGCAGATGTATTGTTTTCTGACGTTTTTAGTTTATTGTAAGAAATGGGAAGATGAGAGACCTTTTCTATTAATAAAATTAATAATTATTAATAAAATAATAATTATATAAATTTAGGTAGTATAATTTATTAAAATAATAGATAGATAGATAGATAGATTTATTCTTTATTGGACACCAAGAAAAGAAGAAAAACAGTAAAAGAGAAATAAGTTTTAAGTATGAGGTACAATGAGCGGTCTTATCGCTATAAGCGATCTCTTCCAGACAACCTTTGGATGGACAGAAGCATGTCGATTAGGTAAGAACGGGGCGCACATAAAAGTAAATACTTACGTAAAAAATGTTAATAATTTATCAGTAATATATACCTATATAATATACATAATACATAAATACATAATACATAATAATACTTGTAAATTATTTTTTTACAATGTAATTTTTGGTAGGCGTCACAGCTCAGTCGGTAATAGCTCTGCCTTCCGTGCTGTGGGTCGTGGGTTCGATCCCCACCGAGAACAAACATTTGTGTGTTGTAAAACATAGATGTTTGTTCTGTGTCTGGGTGTTTCTATGTACTATAAGTATGTATTTACAAAAAAAAATGTATGTATGTATTCTATCAGCCATCTAGTTTCCATCGTACAAGCTTTGCTTAGTTTTGGACTAGAAGGCGTTGTGTTAAGTGTCCGTGAATATTTATTTATTTATTTAATTATTCTGTAAAACAACTTTTTTATTTGTATCATTTAGTAACAAAAGAAATAACACCTAGGTACAAAGAAATATTTCTAAAATATCGACAAAATAATCCTAACTATTTTTTTTAGGTTTGTAGTTCGAGTATTGATCATCAAACAATTTAATCAATCACAGCTCGATCCAATAAGAAGCGCCACAATGATCTACGACTGTCAGTACAAACTGACAGATAGACCGACTGACAGACGACTAACTGACAGATACGTGGGCCACTCGCTCCCTGATCGTGAGCTCCACGCTCCAGAGATTAATATAGGTAATCGTGGGAACCCACTGGACTCATTTGATTTATTAGATCAATGGATTGTATTGTTTAGAATTGTAATAAGAAGTATTGTTTTCTGTGATCATGGCTATTAGTAATGTTCTATAGTAGTCGTAACGTTTTTTTCTTTAAACATCCTTGGAAAATGTTCAAACGAACACTGAAATGGTACTTTTTAGTGGCCTGATTGATTTCAATATATTATCTAGCTTAGTTAGTACCTACTTAGAACTGACAGTATTTTTGTTCTGATTTTCTAGAATTATTTTAACTAGATACTCAACTAAAAATAAAACAAATGTTTTTAGAGAATATCTTGAAGTTATAGGTAGATAGATACATAATAAATAACGCGAGAAAAAATATTTACAGTAGAAAGCCGCAATATGACGAAACAAATACCGTCCATTTGCATGTGAAAAGGCAGTAAATTGACGTGAAATTCCTCAATAACAATCAGACAGACAAACCAGACGTAACGCTGTTAATTATAAACGCAATTAAATATAACATTATTGTTTCGATTCGGCGCTAGCAATTTACTTTGTTAACTAATTGAAATTGGTCATCATTTCAATTTTAACAATTTGATACGTGTTTTAATTTTGCGCACGAAATTGTTTCCTTGTCTTTATTATTCATGGTCACCCTAGTTTTTGTTTATCCGGATATAGGGTGGTATTATGGGTGTTTTATGTCAAATTCGTAAAAATAAAATCTAGTAAAGGACACGAGTTTTGACATTTTTTGAAACGACACAGCACTTTTATTTTAATAGTTTTTCTTGTGTTATTGTGAGTATTGTTGTTTAATTTTGGTGGAATTTTAACCAATAATACTTAGGTCGTAACATAAAGTGTGAGCCATTGGAATAAATGTGTGTAAAGTGGTTTTTCTGAATGTGAAAATTCGTGTTAGGTTTTGAAGAGAAAATCCACCATTTTCTTTTCAAAACAAACGACAGCCGACTTAACAAATGACTTGACTTGACTTATTTATTACAATTTTAACACTTGACATTGGCAAAATTGTCGGTCGAAATGACGGACACAGGCTATTATTGAAGAGAAGAAGAAGAAATCTAGTAAAAATATTTGTGACTTTTAATTTATGACAAAACATCCTAACCCGACAAAATCACCTATTCATTATGTCAATTTAACTATTCATACGAATTTTTCATATTTCAATGCCTTACTTACATTTATCATCGTATTCGTAGATATAGTATGTACAATCCGTTATTAGAATTGATTAGTGAGGGCGGATCGGTTTAACGAGGTCTGCCGATCCTGTGTTTGCTTAATTACAGGAATACGCCCTCGGACCACCGATCCAGGTATTGTTGCTTCTGGTCTTCATGTCCTGCTTGTTGGTAACCACAGAGGCTGGACGCCAAGGTTGAATCGCACCCAGGGGCTAACGTAAGCAGCCAGAAAATATATTGTCAGCAGACGCAGGAATCTATTTAACTTCAAATGAACAAAGGAGTTTGATTTTCTTGATTATTCAACTGTCATATTATGAAGATAAAAGAAAAAGAAGTACACAAACGTCACGAGACGTCACGAACCAAAATAGAACGCTCGAATTTTAAATGCTCAACAAATTGACTTTTGACTTTAAAAAATATTGGAAACCGTTCTGAAAATCGAGGTCAAACTCTTCAGATACGCAGTAATATTCTTTGTTCGTCAGGATCTCTCCGCGGTAAAGAGTAATACAGTAAAGAGTTTTTCTATGGATAAAAAGAAAAGGAAAGAACTCGATATTTGTAGATTGTGAACTGACATCGAGGAGCGCGTTTATGTCTTTTCTACGAACCATCGACCAATTGTTTAGTTTTTAGATAATAATGTAACCATAACACATTGTCATGTAGTTTACGACTATTTTTTGGGCCTGTTTTATGATAGCTTGTGGGTACCAGAGGCAATGGTATTTTAAAAGTTAATAAATAACAGCTATTTCTGAAATCTAAAAAAAACAAAAAAAAAATTATAGAAAAATGCCGTGAAATTCGTTTCCTTTTTTTCGGACAGGACAAACATCTTATTTTATAGTTTGCAGCTTATTTTTTTTTCTTGAAGTTTTAACGTGGCAAAATTAGTTTTCAGAGAACTCAAGGTTACTTTAAAATCAAATATCGCTATAGTACAGTTATCAAATTGATCCAAACAAAACACACAGGTCTCGTCCTGTCCGCTTTTTGTGTGTGAACTCATAATTAGATTTGGCGAAGGTCCACCCTGCTAAGTAACTTTTTAAATGGTCCAAGACACAAGCTAACAGATATTTTACAATAAGTTTACTATGTAGCTTAATTTGACTTGCCTGTAAACTTAGCCTGTAAATACTTCCAGATTTCAAGGCAAGCATTTGCATCTAGATAATTTATACAGAATCAGAGGCACCTTTTACTCATGCCTCTATGAACGATATATAGACTTCAAGGATGAATGAATACAGCATGAAAAAAGATCTTAGGGATGTCTACCAGTCGTGAGCATAAGATCTAATACGTCACGTAGGTACGTAGGTAGGTATACGTCACAGCATGTATATTGTAGCAACATGAAATTTCAATGTTACGTATATAGACAAGGTTAATTCGTCCTTGTACGTACGTCACTATGTCAGCGGCGCGATCGGTGTGCTGCCTTACTTAAGCCTGGCAGGTTTTCTGAACTGTTTTGGTACTAAATAATAGGTATTCAGTGACTAAATAGTGACATTAGAGCATTTCAGCGCGTTTTTTGCCGTCAAAAGCTGCTTGTTTTCGTATATCTGTAGCCACGTCACTTGACATTATGCTGGGCAGCGAAAGCAGTTCAGAGCATGCGATACGGGGGCAGAGCTAGTAGCCATTTTGTTATAGCTCGTTTGTTGCACTCATGTAGTTAGTAACACGACTCGCCACGACTGTCTTTATTTGAAAGTTGTTACTAGCGACTAGTGGCGAGTGGCGCCAAGTTGAAACATATACCCGCTTCAGGTAATGAATCGCACCGGAACTTAATAAAAGGCTGCGGAGAGGCGTTCCCAGTAGATGAGCTCGGGAGGATAAAAATTCGATTACAATTAAATTAACCTCACTCTTGGCTCACTCTTATTTATTTTTCGACAAACATCTGTTTTTTAATAATATTTTTGTGTTTGTGGAGTTTTAATTTGAGCTGAGACAAATTAAGGATCGCTTGATTGTTTTAATTTGTGTTATGTTTCACAATATATTTCGTTAAACCCATCCATATCCACTTGACCGGGTTCGATGGGATTTTATTTTCCCATCGGCCCCACCAGTGCCCTAGCCGGTGGGCTCGATGGGAATAACCCTTTCTTTCTTGCAGTGTTTATGAAAAATAAGTTTTTTTTCCCAAATAAAAACGTAATTATGTCTAAGGTAGGTAGCTATTTGTAAATTAATTGCTCTGAAGTATAGATCATTATTTCACCGAGGTTTATGCTTGATTTACACACTGAAAAGTACAGTGGCGTAGTGAGCTACGAATACAAGTAGCGAATTGATTCGAGTTCTGTCATTTTTAGGGGAAACATCGTCTCTTTCATTTTAATGGTTTTTCTTGTGTTACCTATGGTGAGTATTGTTGTTTAATTTTGGTGGAATTTTAACCAACAATACTTGTGGTCGTGGCGTAAAGTGTGAGCCATTGGAATAAAAGGGTTTAAGGTGATTTCCTTGAAGTGGTAGATTTATGGTATATCTTATAAAAAGTTAGAGTAGACATTATGTCTTATTTACCATACGTAATCAGGACATAATGTCTACTCTAACTTTTTATAAGATAGGGGGTTTAAAGAGTTTAAGATAGGGTTTTTATGTTTTGAAGGTAAAGTTGTACCATTTTCCCTTCAAAACAAACGACAGCCGACTTGACTGATATTAAACACTTCACTTGATATTGACAAAATTGCCTGTCAAAATTACGGACAGAGGCCATATAGAAGAGAAGAAAAAGAAGAAGAAGAAGCGAGTGGCACGTACGTCGCGCGTCAGTTAGGTACCTACTAGGTAATTGTCGCTGTCGTGTCACCGTGCAGTGCAGCTCTACTGTTACTTAACTCACCACTGTACTTATGAGTGTGTATCTCGGCCAGAAAATTACTGTCCTCTATTTACCTTACTAATTAGTCAGCACTTGCATATTACAAACTTGCAGTAATAAATGATTGCATGTGGAAATTATTTCATTAGTTTCATATTCGATTGTTCGCGGTGTCCGTAATTTAGTAACTAATTATTGGATACGATGAAGCCATGGTTTATAAAAGCTGCAGGTTTTATAGGGCCGTGATTGTGGCGGCACTGATAGTTAGCTTTTAGCGCCATCTGGCTTGCTACATGAGAACTACTGGAGTTACGCCCGATAGATGGCACTGTCACTAATACAGACAAAGTCTTGATCACGCAAGCGAAGTTATCACGGAGTTTGAACAAAAGTTAACCATCGGATACCATCCATTGGTCTTTGAACTCTGAGTTAAAGGTATGTCGCTCGCCGTGGAAGATCTTCTCTTTTCGTAGGAGGACACAGATCGGAATCTTCTCAAACTCTGATATATCAGTTATACTTACCTAGGAACGTAATGAAACGGTAATCGCTTCTCAAACAACTGCAGCTTCATCACTTTGCAAAACGATAGTCGAATGTAAGGTATGATAAAACATTTGAGCTATATTGCGCGCTTGCCTGTGCAATATTCGAGTCTAAGCGGAATGTTACCTAGTAAAGGCGCATTGTAACTAAAAGTCGCAAATATTTTGCCTATCGTTTTATTCAGTAGATCCCCAGACCACAGATCATATAACTCTATGCTCCCAGACTAAAGGCACAGATTAAATATACTAAAGGTTATTCTTGTACCTGGATTGGGTTGTTCATGTTCATGCCAATTTGGTGAGTAGTGGTGAGCTCATCTTGACGTCTAAAAGGTCGTAAGTTCAGATGGCGAGATGCGTAGGAAATATTTCAATTAGTTAACTAAATTTTTTGAATAAGCTTTGGCAAAATATTACTTACAGGTAAGGTAATAAGACCCAATCTCAAAAACTTGGGAGGGTTGAAATAGGTACTTAGAGGCATTCCACTTTCCGCACCAAAAATTTGCGCACTAAGAACTTCCGAACCTACGATATTCCCCTTATAGGTAAGTTAAGTAGATACTTAGTCCAGATGGCTTCAAAGCTTAGTTTGTAGTCGCTCTGCTTTATGTGCTGTAAGATAGTGGGTTCGATTCCTAATGATCAATGTGATTTATCTTTTGGTTCGTAGTTTCTATGTCTGGATGTAGATAATAACGAACTCTTGCACTTAGGTACGTACTTATATTAAGAGGTACCTAGGTATTACTTTTATCAGCTTTCTGATTGCTTTTTATCACAAAATTGTCTTAGTTTATGGCTAAATAACGCTTTGTTATTTAAAAATCTACCTATAATTACATAAGTAGTTGAATAATTATTGCAGTAGCCTGTATTCGTGACATGCGGCAACCCTATCACCGCTGCCGAATACTAATTAGTTTCTCAATGTTTTTCTTCACCGTTTGAGTGGCTGCAGTAAATGGATGTTTGCACTCGGGCCGATAACGACACCTACATGAGACCGATGC
Organism: Eulithis prunata; assembly: GCA_918843925.1. Lineage (NCBI taxonomy): Eukaryota > Metazoa > Arthropoda > Insecta > Lepidoptera > Geometridae > Eulithis > Eulithis prunata. Next base: position 2,384,192 of record OU974007.1, read on the forward strand.
CTAAGTCATGTCGTGTCGTGCGTGACTGACTCCGAAAAATATATGTGAACGGGGTATCAAAGTGTCTAGTGCTAAGAGTACTTACCTATACCTAACATTGGTGTTAATTATGCTGTTGCATTTTTGAACGAACCAAATTTACAGCACTAAGATTGTGGCTATCCTTTTTCTATTATTTCCTATGAACTAAAACGACGAAGACCGCTATCATTTTAGCGCTTTCAAATTAGTTTAGAAAATGCACCAAAAAATCTGGTCCCGCTGAGATCGTGTCGGCGGCAACGTAAAAACGCCCAATAAGCATTTTCCGATACGACTGTTAATTTAAAGTTAATTGGTACATACTCATTAAAACAAACGTGAGGCCTCATTCTTTTTTTTTTAATTAATCTTCTCTGAATCAATTGGTTAATTGAATTTTAGATTAATAGTAGTAAATCGAAATCCAATCATGCTCCACCCACCGACTCTTCCCACGAAATGTTAACAACTAATCAAATAAGGGAGTACGTACGGTGCATGTTGAAATACGATGAGGCTACCAGTGCTTTGATCACGAATAAATGTGACAATCGTAAATGTATCGTAAAGCTAGCGTATGGAGATACACTGCGCGGTGACGCTATAAATGTGTCTCAGTCGAGATGACGTTGACGTGCAATATGATTAGAATTTGTTAAGTTTACGTAACGCAGCAACTGTCAGATTTTGTAGATTGGTGGTTGTCAAAAGAGAAAAAAAATTCAGGTTTTAACTAATAGGTACTATAATAATGACTACCATCAGTGGTCTAGAGGCAAGGGCGCTAAAGCAAGACTCGAATTCCGGGGTATTCCATGTTCCGCACCAAACAGTGCTTTAGATAGTGCTAAGATGTTAAGCTTGGTGCAAAAAAACGATAATTCTTGGTGCGCAACTTTTTAGTGCGAAAACTGGAATGCCTTGGAATTCCAGACATGTTCCAATTTTAGCTCTTTTAAAATGGAAACGTTGGTTCTTTTCGCTGTCAATTGAACTCTCAAAAGCAATCTTCAACAAATCTCGATACCCCTAAGTAGGTACCTTTCTTACTTTTTTCTATAGTAGGTATATCTTGAAAGAAACTTCCTTTAGAGATCCTAGCAGTCAATAATTATTCGTTATTGAATTACGTTATAATTAGATGCTTAATAAATGGTTACCTCTTGATGAATGGTGCGCACAGCAGCTGTCAGACTGACGGGACTGATGTATGTGATTGATGACTGATGGGCTTTAGATTTGTTATGGTTCTAAATAGCGGAGGGACGAAAGTATTAGGCAAGTTAGTAGCAAGATTATTATTTTAGACTAAAATACACTTGTAGATACGGTAGACACACAAAGTCAGAGCTATTATCTGACTTTGAATTAGGGGAAGAAGGAGGGTGCTTTGTGTGAAAGAGATACAGGATAAAATAGAAAAGATATTCTGAATTTTGCAGACGTCCTGGCTTTCAGTTTTTTTTAATTAAGTCTGGTTTTCAGTGAGCTGGCTCGCGACTTAGAGTGTACTCCGATGTCTATCTACTCGGACGCTACTGGTATCGTGTAAACATGCAATCCGAGCGTACCTACTCGAACGTGCATAGTGTTTACACGATACGAGTAGCGTAATAGCGTAAGTAGACTTCGGAGTGCAATCTATGTCCGAGCCAACTCTGACTGTGAAAACCCGGCTTTATGCAAATGTCGACTTTCGATATGTGTAGTAAATATACACCTCTTAGGATAATGGTCTTTACTTATTAGTGAAAGTAAGTTCAAGATGGCTGTACCCACAATTGATTAATAAAAACTTTGTTTTGGTAATTATTATTTTAATGGGTGTTCAGTTCAAGACCGGTTGCCGGCTGTAACTCGTATATAACTGGTGTTTGCAAACATTAGCGCGTCATAAATTGTTCTAAGTTTCTTATAATTATTGAGGATCATTGAATATAAGTTCGATGATCTAAAAGAAGGACCACGAGAAATAGTTATACATTCATTCCCGTTCGTCCCACTGCAGCACTGGTGCGATGAATAGGAATGCAAATAAATTGTATTGAGTATTTTATACCCGTTCGTCCCGCTGAGCATGTTGGTGGGTCGAACGGGAATGAACGTAGTTATGTGTATATCCACGTCATCTAATATTACCTACACGTGTTGACCATTATCTACGTCTTTTATGTTCCTTCCTACATATTATGATTGTATAACTACAATAATAATTCTTTTTGGTCACATTCTACTGTCTAAACTCTTTCTCTAAACAAAAATAAAATTAAAACAATGCCATCATGTTTAGAATCCGTTTATTTAGGTATTTATACAATAGATATTGAATATTATTTATTGAAGTTTTTATATTGTGCTCAGCTTTGATTTCTTTGAAGTATTACCTATGTTTTTACCACTAAGGGCTAACGCAAAAATAATACAAGTGTCCCATTGACCCCTAATGCGATTGACAATGGTGTCGATTCTATTGTTGCATTTATCTAAACTAATCTAATTTGTCAGAAATATTGCCGTACGTTTGTGATAAATTTAAACTACAAAGACAGCTATAATTTCCGCGTTGTCAAGTTTAAGTCAGTTTAGAAAAATGCAACTACAGAATCGAGGACAATGACAATATAAATATACTTATTACATTGTAAATTGTCAAAATGATTTAGGTAACAATTTTTAGTCTAACACCAAAAATGCAAACAGCACAAAAGGCACTATTTTTGATACTCACAAGTTAATAATATTCTTATTTAATTTGTATAACATATTCAAGAGACCACCTTTGAATGCACCAGGTTTAAATATTTATGTCTATTAAATATGTAAGTATTTCACATTTTTATATCACTAATTCTAAAATAAATAATATTTTTATTTAAGGCCTATCATGGACGGAACCGAAGTCTTAATAAAAATATTTTACATTTAAATCTAATATTCAGTAATTTACAAGAATTTGCACCAAATTATAATTAGGAATTTAGTACCTACTTTATCTTTTCGTATTTTCTCGTTCATCCCACTCGCGTTCGATCGGACAGTGGAGAATTTTTCCTCATTTTGATCGATATTCTTTGTAAATTGCACAGTATTCATTCTATACTCATTCTATCAACACTAGGTACAAAGTATTTTTTAGTATTCATAGAATTAAGTAGGTATAACCAAGTTTTTTGTAAAGATACGAATCCAGCCAAATCTTTATTAGGTATAGGTTATTTCGATAAATAGGATAGCATTTAGGCATCTTTTGCCTAAATTTGTTGAGCAAAGTTCCTTATAAGCAAACTAAGTTAAATGGATATAAAACCTAAGCTGAACTTAGGGCTGATAAAGTCCTAGAATGACGTCAAGGAACTTTATTAGTTCATTTTAACCATCTCCTCCCAATCTTAACGTAATTAGGTACCACTCCAAACCGTAATCACTAAAACGTATTCAAACGTCACCAAAATCTCACTTCTATTAAACAGTCTCAACTAATAAGGTCGTTCTGATGTCTCTGCCGTAATATTTCCAGCCGCAGCTCATGTTCCCTCGCAGCCATCCTCAAAGCCGCTATACTTGAGGATCTCCTTTCAACTTCCACTGGGGTTGGTTGAGGGGGTGATTCACTTCCAGGAGATATAGGGGGTGATACTGATGGTGGTTCGGGAGAATGCCGTGGAGGGGCAGCTAGACCGGCGAGGAGGGAGTGGAATGGTGGGGAGGAGGTGTAGAGAGGGGTTGAAAAGAGAGGAGGGCGGGATAGAGGCGCTCCGAGGTATTGGCCACCTAGGACGGGCGCTCCAGCGTATCTGTGGATGGAGGTGTTTGTTTAAAACGTTACAATGTAATTTGATGGAGATTTGTCTAAGCTAAACAAAATTATCTTAAACTAGCTTCCGGCCACCACTTAGTTTGAGTCCCGTTAGATCCCGTTGATTTTCCGGAATATAAAGTAGCCTGCGTGTTAGATAATCCAAGTTACGGACAATATATTTCTGGATCAGTAGTTTTTGCGTGAAAGAGTAACAAACATCCGTACTTATATACAACTTTCGCGTTTGTAATTTTAGTGGGATAGGGTGGTTTTAGAGGTCCCTTACAATACTCACCGAAAACTAGCAAGAGCGTTGGTGTCAAACGGCTTCCGGAACCCGAAGCCGAGCTGAGTGAACGGGTTGGGCATAGACGCGATGGCCGACGGCGGTGGCGGACCCCCCGGTGTGCCCAGGTACGGGTTATAGGGGTGCCCTTGAGGACCCACCTTCTCCTGCTTCCTCCACTTTGCTCGACGGTTTTGGAACCATACCTGTTGGAGAGTTTAGAGCGTTTAGAGTTAATGACGTCACTTGGGAGGATTTCGATTCTTATTCTGGATAGATACCTATAGATTCAACGGCGTCATTACTCGGTATATATAATTCAGTGACGTCATTATGTATTAAAAAAGATTTAGTTTAAGGCATTTGAAGTCAAGTTTTATTAAGAAACAAGGGCTATAAAATACTCTATGAATTAGTAGTCCGACAGTGTAATCGGACGACGGAAACTCTTTTTCTATTGGTCCTAGGTACGCGGACCACGAGCACTGTAAAAGCAGTACCTAGCTGAAATTTGTAAATTTGAAGTAAACCAAAAAGTTTGGAATTCCAAATTTAATTTTATTAGTAGTGGCGCATCTAATTTTAGAACCGTTCTATACCTATTGTAATCTTTTTTTGCTGACAAAATAATGACAAAAACTACCTATGAGTGAATGACATTTACTTAAGTTAGTACCTATAGTCGTGTATAGGTAGTATTTTATGATCTGATTAAGCACAGCTTAAGTATAGGTACATATAAAATGACAGCATATAAAGTAACCCAGCGTCCTTATTAGATAAGTTAAAAAGTAACAGATAATAAATTGTAACTTTGTATTTTATGTGTCTGCTAATGTGCTGTTTTAAAACTAACAACATAATTAAAAGGCATTTAAGGTCACGCTCGACACGAGCAGACTAGTGTTAGTTAAGACGCAGAAATTACTTAAGGCACAGAACATAATAATATAATACTTTAAGGGTACGCTTTTAAGCTTTGGTCTCGCGTCGACGCTGCGGTATGCGACATGCGGCGCCGGACACATAATCGTATGGAAAACGTCTAGGATGATCTCTTGTTCCGTCGCAGTCTGCGTCAGCGGTGAAGAGCAAACGCGGTACGCTGCATTGACCCGCATACCGCAGCGTTGTACGTTGCGATCGCGAGACCAAAGCTTTACGCAACCAACTGATCAGTGTGATGATTTAGATATACGTTTTTAAACAGAGGAGTAATAACCCTGCAGTTTATATATAACAGTATATTATAGCAAAAAAAGGTGTATAATGCAAACTTAAGAACTTTGTCATCATCATCAGCCGTTATCAGTCCACTGCTGGATGTAGATCTGTCTCAAGATGAGCCATCCGGGCGTCGGCTCTTGTCATCTAGTGTTTTTACTAACAAAATGCACGTCTCGAGTATGAAGTACTTACTATTCTATCTATATCTATTATGTGCCTCGGTTTTTATTTTGTCGATAGCTGAAGTAAAGAGGTTTTACTTAAAAGATTTTTTTAATTGGTTTTTATATATTAGTAAAATTCAAGCCTATGCCTTAACTCGTTGATTTTATGTCTCAATCAGTAGCATTAATAAATCATAGAGTTAAGAAAATCTAATTGAATTCTATCGTTATTAGAACACATTTTTGCGAATAAATTATTTGACAGATATGTAGTAATTGCGGTAAAATTAACTAGCTCCTTTTTTTTTTTTTTAATTGGCGTTGCACTGTTTATCTAGCTCCTTTGATTTAATACAAAGTTATGATTTGGACCAGCCCCCGTATCTCTGAACTGCTTTCGTGGCTACAGATATACGAAAACAAGAAGCTTTTGATGGCAAAAAACGCGCTGAAATGCGCTAATGTCACTATTTAGTCACAGAATACCCATGATTTAGCTACCTGCCAGGGTTAAACCTGGCAGGTTTTTATGAGACAGCGATTGCCCCCCAGCTATCTATAACTCGCTTGCAACGGTTTGTAGATAGTTAAACTGTTTCATGTGTATGTTGTAAATATTAATTGTACCTAATACTGTATTAGTCGTAATTTTCTTTGTAAATATTTTAAAAAGTTATGATTTGACTACTTTATTCACCAACTGCCTGTATTGTCTAATATTTATATATTTTTATTGTTATTTCAGTTTATGAGAAAGGGACGGTAACAATAGCTTATTTTAGAAAATTGCAACAACAGAATCGATACCAGTGTGAGACACGTGACACGAATGTAAAAAGAAAAAATGACACTTGCTCGACCAAGCGCATGAAATATTTATAAAATATCATACAACATTTATGATCTGTAAAACAAAAACACGAAAACAATTATCATGTAAATTGAACTTTAATGGCATTTAAAATTCATTATTAATTCGCTTTACAAAGTTTCATTGCAAAAAATATAAAGTGTCCTTAAAATATTGAGATGAAACACGATAATTTTCTTACACGTTCATATAAAGCCCGGAACACACATAGCACGGAAATTTACACGGATGACATTCTAAACGAAAAAAGACGTAATAAAAAAATCTTTATCTTTACAAAATTAAATGACTTCTTAATTCGACTGTACTGACCTGCGTTTTGCCACAGAATAACAGGCCAGTACCTGCTACCCAACGAAGGTACGAATTGACCATAACCCATAGGCACAGATCATAATAATAATAATACTATACTAGCCATAAGTAGGTACCTACACAGAACGCGTGTGCGGGATACGCTCGTTAGAGTAGTATTGTTCAGAGCCCTGAGTCTGTGCATTTGTTTTGACCTTCGACTCGAGTATAGCACACGCAAACGCATTCGCAAAGCGAGAAATTTTGTATGAAACCCGGATAAGCGCCTCTAGCGGGAGATTTGGGAATTGTGCTATTCCCAAAAAAAATTATCGTTTTGCCAATGCGTTTGCGTGTGCTATACTCGAGTCGAAAGTCAAAACAAATGCACAGACTCGGGGCTCTGTGGGGATAGGCGCGTGTCGGGCTAAAACTCATCCAGTATACTGTATAGTCCGAATGTACTGGAAGACAAGTATACTGTAAGAGTTCGTATGTATTTAGAGTATCGAAAGATCAAAGAAAATATGTAGGTACTAACGGATTTTTTATGGAAATCTATTTTTGTCATGGAGAAATTACATACGTCAGCAAGTACCGTCAGAAAATAACGTTGTAATTGGCTGACGACGGCATGCGGGTAGGGTTGGCACAAAAAGTACCGCCGTCCTGTGCAGGCCCTAATAGGCTGGTCGAGTCGCGCATTAAGGTAAGTACTCATAGGTACCCATAGTAATGAGCACGTTCAGACTGTGGACAGGTGGCCGGTAAAATGACGCTTTGAGGTAGCACAACCTTGGTATGATGAAGAAAACGAAGGCAGGGAAGATTTTACAGTTTTTGAAGGCTTTTGACATATCTGTTGTTGCAGGCATCCAGAGGCTACGGTAACTTAACATCAGGTGGGCCGTAAGCTTATCTGCCTATAGGTAGTATAAAAATAGGTATTTTTTTACTATTGGACTTAGTTTTGTGGTTTTTGAGAAGTAAAATGGAGCTTGTACCCTCAGTGTAAACTAAGATGTAACTAAGTGTAAGGCGATATGCGCCATTTTAGCCCTTCAAACCAATCGAGTCAGCTTGAGGTAGTCATACAAGAAAACTGCTAATGATCTCATTTAATAAACAAGAGTTTGAAATATACCCGCATTACACAAAAGTGTAGCGTTTAGGCCTACTTTTTGCTAGTATGTTAGCAGGTTTGAAAAAAATGGTAAGTAGTTATTACCGGTATTTTCGATGGCAAAAATTTTTAAGCTCATTAGATACAAGTTTCTTCGTATAGGGCCTGTCTGTAAGTATAAGACAAGGAAAATATTGTATGAAGATGTGTATGTAGGTACCTAATTAAGGATCTTTTTAGAAGAACATTATTTAATTATTAATATATTTAAGAAATCCTTAAGTAACATAATATCCAATGAGTACCTAATTCCAACTTAAATTCCACTGCTGGCAATTTTAATTTCCGTTAAAAATCAATTACATTTAGAATAAACGATTTTTTAAATACGTGTAGGTTTGTGAAACCTTGTAAAAACTACTTGGGCGGTTTGTTCATGTACAGTTACAACCTAAGTGGCTTACAACATTTAAATTTATAGTTACGACAGTCACCTAGCTACATTGCATTCTCGCATTTACATTGAATCGACTGAAACTGGCGGATTCGATTCAATGCATCATTCGATTATGTTATCGTTACTAGCAATTTGTATTCGTATAATTGCATCGATTCAATACAAAAAGACAGACAACAAATAACCGAGTGCGGTTCCATTCTGTGTGATTAAAAGATTATTCGTATACGAAGTGAAGAGGTGGTATGGAGGTGGTATATTATAACAACTTTTAGTAACAATTTGTGGAGCCGATATCTATTTTCGCTGGTAGCACAGATCCTAAAGGTAAGTAAACTTAGTGCCGGAAGTAACGATTGATGAAATTATTGTTCAGAAAAATTGTAGAGCTTTCATTGAGTCCGTTCTTTCGGCGAAACGTTCGAACTGTAATTTACACTTCGCTGACGAACGTTTCACCGAATTACACGGCGTAATTGTGTAATTCGGTGAACCGTAAGTATTATATTATTATAATCTGTGGCAAGGTAAGCTTGCGTTAGCGAAATGCGCCAAGACAAAAGTTTTGTGTCTCAGTGTAACACTCAAAAGTCGTCATGTACGATGAAACCAGCAATTTGTTTATTAATTTAGAAAAAAAGCAGCATCTAATTATCGTGACGAGTATTATACCGATTGAGAAAAAAAATTGACCTGTGTTTTAAGGTCAAACTAGGTAAGTGTAAATAAATGTTTATGTTTTGAGTCTTAAAAATGCTCTACACTTTACACAGAGTTGGTTCATTAATACAATAACATGTCCATGTTTGAGCACAAATCGTTTCGTAGTTCCGCGTTGTGCAAACAGTATTATAGTGATTATTTCACGTTCTACCAGTGTCCCATTTGCCTCGGTCTGTGTTGATTATAGGGTTATTTCCAACCTAAATACGACAAGAATGAATTTATCATTTATTGTCTCTGGCTTTGCAACCACACAAATTACTGTCATTTTCTTATGAGATCTTATTTCTTATGAGTACGGGCAGGTAAGTTTATTATTAAAAATGAAATTATTTTATTAATTAGTACCTAGTACCTACCTTCGAGTACTAGACTAATTTTTGTGGCGTGAGTCGCTTTGGACTTCACAACACAAGTAAAAACTTACTTGTATTCTAGCTTCAGTCAGGCCGATTTTCATTGCAAGCTCCTCTCTGTAACAATGGACAAATCGACTTAGGTATGTTCACATTTTGACAGTCAAAATAATAAAAAAAAATCTTACTTCTCCATTTTTGTTTTGCTTAGGCAGAAGTAATTTTATTACTTTTAAATGGATTTAAAAAAGTTATATTAAACAACTTTTTTCCGTTTTGAATGAAGCATCGTATTTTCAGTTTTCACATAATAATTTACGTTTATATTTAATTGTTAGGTACATGTGTTATATCAAGGCTCTGATAACTATTCATTTTATTTACAAGTGGATTAAAATAATCTTACACAATTAATTAGCTTAGACAACATTATCTGCTAAGAAAGAACAGATTTAGATTATGCTAATTCAATTATCCTTATTACGAATCTACATTAAAATCGGATTTAAAAAAAGCAATTATCCAATAACGTGTAATAAGTTTTAAGGGATATATTGACTAGGTATTTCATAAATTGGTTTAACCTTTGCCAACAATAGAACTGTAAAAAGTCCTATATCAACTAGCTGATGTACGAGTGGATCAGATAGCAAAAAAAAATTGTTGGATTGCATTTTTGAGATACAATATTATTCTCCGGAAGTGAACTGCGCATTTCCGCAGAAGAAAATTGTAGAAAATCTCAACACCCGACGAGTGAAGTCCGATTGACAGCTCACAGTTTTTTTTATTTTAGCCGTATGGTACGTGTAGTGTAAAAGGGCATTAGGGATTAGCTAGTATTACATTATCGCGATAAAAATACAGATTATTGTAATCTGTCAGATATGTCTGAAAAGAGTATTAAATGTGGTTTTATAAATACATTCTCTAGTTGTAGGTGGAATGTGATTTTGACTGTCTAGACGCCTCATCTACCATACATATCAATATGTTACTCCTTCACCGACTGCAGAACATAGTAACTCATCTTCTGTAGAATATCAATTTGACAGAACTGGGCTGGTCTGGTCCACTTCAGGTTTATTTTTCAAAAAACCTATATCTCGTAATTTACAGTAAGTACCTAAGTAATCTCGTTGCCCATTTATTCATTTTTACTTGGTCACTGTGAGTGTCTAAGTATGGCCTTGAGTTGAGATCTATGACAAAAATAAATATCTACTAGAGTAGCAAAACAAAAATTTGCTGATAAAAACGCACCATACCTGGTAAATACGTCTGGATAATGAGTTCTGGAGAAAGCTTTCTCCAACTCCTCGAGCTGGAAGCTGGTAAAGGTGGTGCGGTACCGCCTTTGCTTCCTCTTCGGGGTGAAATCATCGGGATCGTCACTGTCTGCTGAACCTGGGTATAAAAAGTGGGGTGTTAAAACACTGCATCCTTGAACCACTTGCTAGACAACATTGACCTTTATATTCTCCCCCAAAAGCTCTGGGTTTACCCGAGTGTGAACCAGAGCTTATAGTCCTTTCCAACCCAAAACCAACTCCTGGATTCAGCAATTATTACTCCTCATATCACCCCCACAATAAGTCCTCTTCTTTTATTCTATTACCTGGTGGTGCCCCTGACGCTGGAGATTGGTCTGTCCGTGGCAGTTCCGGAGTTGTTCTAGGAGAGTCGTCTTTGGGTGCTTCTGATACCCCCATACTGCTGTATTTATGGTACGACTGGTCTTGGTTGTAGTAATCTGGAATAGAAGAAAACAATGCTTAATATGGTGGTTCAACCATACCAGAATCCAAAATGGTGAAGTTGCATTAATAAAAAGTTGAACTGTTAATCAAAATTGTATCAAATGCAGTCGCGTAAATAGAATATTCTTAATTGGTTTAAGTAAAATGCTTCCGAATAACACCGAATAAGGTGTTAAAAGATAAAGTACCAACCATGTATTTCAGTAAGTAAGTTTGTATGCGCTAGTGGCCAACTCTGGTGACAGAGTTTTTAGGCCGCCCTAAGGCCTCCGTCGTGGATTCTATGTATTTCAGTAACGGCAATTACTTTTCCCAGACCAACTTGAAGGCTAACGTCCATTCTGTGACGTCAAATCAATTTTGATACAGAATCACGCGACATAAACACCTTTCGTTCTAGCTTTATTACAGTAGTCACGGCATTCATTTAGCAATTGTTCCACTAATCGGTTAAAACAATTACCTTCATTAATACGGTGTCGGTAAACCGGCTGTCTTCGGGGAAACACTTTCCGTAATCGCGCAATGTAACAAACTATTATCTTGATGGCAGTTGATATAAGGAAAAAACAGCCGCGAGAACCCTTATTTTGAAGTCACTAAGTTGAGGGCCTCTTCAATTCAAACATGGTGAAGTCACATCGCAAATTGGTATTTGTATTTTATTAACATAATAATATGATTTTGTTTATTAGTGGATATAAAGTAGATAATAGATACGATGATTGGGTCGACTAATAATTATTTTTGACGCTATACAATAACGTTTCCTGGAAGTGCCTAAAAGGAGTCAACTCACACTTTTGTGAAAATACTCTTTGTAAAATCACATACCTCCTGATTATGTGTCTTTAAAAACCAAAGCATCTGTCTAATGAATGAATGAATTAAGTATTTATTTGACTGAAGGATACAAGGTCACATCACTCAGTTAACATTTTTAGAGTTAGGTATAAACTGTGAAGGTACACAGTGGGATTCTGGTAGGTTTTTGGTGAAATAGAATGAGAGTTGAAGGTAATATATCTACTAAAATTAAATGATAGTTTGAACGCGTTGCTCAATAGTTATAATGATCTATTAAAATCTGTCATCTAGCCATTAACTCATTCTAGAAGTGCATTGTCGTGATTAAAGACGATTAGGATGTTAATGCCGACCTGTTTCCAGTAATCGATTGTCATGTAATAAGTTAATGCAATTAACTTAATAACACTCCGATTATGGTGTTATGTCTTTAATTGATCTGTATTGTTTAGCTGGAATAAGATTTAATCGTTGGAGTTAATTTAGACAAAGGTTAACTATATAAATATTAAGGGGTATACTCATATTGGTTTTCTAAAGCTGAGCTAACTAAAATGATTGCAAAATCTGTTGTCACTTACATGACAACGATAGAGCATTTTTTAAAGCCGCGATAAAATGACAGTTGAATATGAATAATGAGGTAAGTAGATATTGCTCAACGTTATTATATTAAAAATATTAAGTGAAAAGGAATCGAACAATATCTTATTTACATTTTCTTAATGAAAAAAAGTTAAAATAAAAACACTTATGAAATATTTTTGTATTAAATAAATATCAGTTACACTTCGATCATTCTGGTGTTCATATTTAGTTGAACTTGTCAACAGTAATTAAAGATTGCGTGTAATTAGTCGATTTGATTGACCACATAAAAAGGATAATTATATTAAATAGGTTTTGCAGTATATAATAACGCAATTATTATTTTATTACTTTTTGTTACAGTAGTTTCAAAGTAAATAAACTAAATAAGTAGTAGGTAAGAAGATAAGTAAGTAAATAGTTTTTTTTTTAATTTCAGCATAATTATGGTACCCACCCAGTACCTACCTGTAAGTTTCGAGTGAGATCAGAAATCGCTTGCACACACGAACAATAAAATACTAAAATTCATTTTATCCCAAGTCAAAATTCAATTATAAAAAAATGTTCTTGATGTACGACTTTACTCTGTCACACGCGAGGTAACGTTTATGAATGAAAAGGTATATCTGCTTCGCAGTGACAAATAAATGATAAATATTAGATAGTATAGTTTCCTTTCTTATCGATTACCGTAACGATTAGTTTACCATTTTAAGTAGTTATTTTGTCGAACAGAATATTAATGATTATAGTAATTATTTTTAAATAATAAAATAATCTGCTAGTCATACGAGTATAACCTAAGAGTGGCTGACCTACTTGTAAAAAAATAAAAGTATACATATACACATTATCATTATACACGGTAGAAATATAACCTAATATAATTATAATAGGTATTACCTATTTTATTGACTTCAACCACACCAAGCAATTTTATTCATTTATGGCACTGATCTAAAATGGTAACTCATGTGGAATTGCCAGTTTATGGCAATAAAATTATAGGCTGCGTTGCGTATAAAACAATAATCGTCACAGTTTTATCGCGTCACATACAAAACAAATACTACATAGATAAACATCTAACTTTTATCATGAACCATCGCTCTATATCGATTCGATAAAACTTGTTATCTCGATTATAATTTGGCGTTTTATCTAATTAAATTAGCATCGGATCGGTGTAATAATAAAAGTACCGATGATTAAGATCTCACGCCGATTAGATGACAATTACGATTGTAATTAGGTACGTTATCTGGTGGGTAGGTAATGTGAGAATGTTTTTTTCTAGAAGTTGATTGAATCAGATTTAGCACGTTTCATTCATTATTTTTCTGGGAAAATTATATTTAAAAAAGTTTATGACGTTAGTAGTTATCGACAATCTACTTTTAAGGCGACGACTAACGTCACCATTCTAGTCAGTCAACCTTCTCGCTTGCACATTTCAATCACAATCTAGAAATAGCAATACCACAAATGCACCAATGTGACCAATTTGGTGCACATATTTTGGTCGAAAAACTTTACATCAAAATAAGGTTAGAAATTATTTATTTTCTCAAAAGAAATTTACATTTCACTTACCTATATGAGATATAATCTAAAAAGTAGGTATAAATAATTTGTGAAAACAAATTATTGAACCTTTGAAGTTCTTTGTCTTTACTGACACAGGTATGTAATATGTACTCACAATCTAGAAATAGCAATACCACAAATGCACCAATGTGACCAATTTGGTGCACATATTTTGGTCGAAAAACTTTACATCAAAATAAGGTTAGAAATTATTTATTTTCTCAAAAGAAATTTACATTTCACTTACCTATATGAGATATAATCTAAAAAGTAGGTATAAATAATTTGTGAAAACAAATTATTGAACCTTTGAAGTTCTTTGTCTTTACTGACACAGGTATGTAATATGTACTTGTACATTCTTACCTTTCTAATTAGCGATGTACTAAAGCTAAGTAGGTGTAGCTCATCTTTCTTAACATTGATTGTAATAAACAAAGCTTATGCGCTGTTAGGTACAGCTAGTTACCTCATAAAATAATGAAATGTATTTCCTTATTTTCTTCCCCGATTAAGTATAGAAAGTTATATTAGTTAACTTCACATGAACATGCAAAAAGAGCTAAATACATTTTAATGTGAGTGTGAACAGCAGATTCTATGGGAAAATGTTTTAATCAACATTCATAATAACATCAACATGGCTTCAACCGTCTTAAATAAAAAAAAAACAATTTTTAATTACAATTTTATTCGTCGGATTTTACGTTGTTACAATTTTATTCGTCAAAATTTTAGTAGTCATGTGACATTCATTCTACTTTTATGTCACTCTGGCCATCGGGATATGCGACCTTAACGGGGTACCTCCCGGACTTTTTCGTGGATATTTTGAAGAATCATTGTAATAAAAATACCATTATGTTGGTTTGGTAGTGTTAGTATGTTCCTACTGGTTTCTACGTTCCTAGTTATGGAATATTTTGAATTCATATTCTAGTATAGTTCTATTATTTTGGGTTGGCTAATATCGTACCTATTTAATTTCGCTTCTATATATATACAACCTAATCTAATTATGTTGGCGACAAGATCAAACTGTGATATTCTGATACAGATCTAACCAACAAGGTTTCTGATTCAACTATCTTTAACATGCGTAACTAAATCCTTTATCTGTATATCAACCTATTTTGAGGTGCTTAGGGCGTTTAGTTTCATATCTATAACATTATCTAATTAGTTTTTGGGAGCTCCGGTTTTCCACGGTATCGAAAAACCTAGGTACATACTAGATTGTATGAAATGTTAATAAATATAACTTCGTACCTAATACATATTGATTATTTTATTTAAAAAACACGAGTGTCGTTTGAGGGAGGAGGCTTATGCCCAGCAGTGGGTTACTGATTATTTAAATAGGCCTAACTAATATTTTCCACAAAACTTTTTATTTTTTTTAACTATTTAGGCGCCACCAGAAAAAGTTTTGAAACCTTCGTAGGTTTCAAAGTATTCAAACCCTTTATAAGGTGCCTTCTGGTAAGATCGGCGTAGTAGTATAAGTCCGGATAAATCACGTAACTAAGCAATTCGGCGATATTTTTAAAGATGGCAACATCACCTTACGCGCCATTTTGCTATGCCCCCTGTATAGCAAAATGGGGCGTAAGGCGATGTTGCCATCATTTAATAATATCGCCGAAGTGCTTAGTATCCAGACATACTACTACGCCGATCTTACCAGAAGGCACTATAACTGAAAAGTAAATAACGGAATTTCTTCTAAGTAAAATTGCAAGAGGATGAATTCCTTTTGATCAGCGCAGGGGAAAAAATATGATTTACAAACATAACTTGTAGCAGATAATTGATTTATCGCAAGTTTCCTGTAATTATAAGATTAAAAACAGGAACATGATGTCAGTAACGAGCTACGCGGAATTTCATTACGTGTTCTTGCGCCAATCGGTGACTATACTTATGTACATTTCATTTCCTTATGAATCAGTCTTGTGCAGCCGGCATGGAACTTTGTGAGACTGTAAAATGTATATTGATTTGCAGAGGTAACGGCTTAACATCTGGTGGCCTGTCGTTCCATCACATTTTCTCATAAAAACTGATTGTCAGTAGTCAGTACCAGCCAGTGTTTATTATCAGGGTTTTGTTTTCAAGAAATTCATCATACTCTTTTGAAGCTGACAGAGAATCAACGCACAGCCTAAACTATAATAGGATACTACCCTCCAAATTTCATACCTCTTATATAGTGTAGGGGTGCACTAAGAAAGGAATTTTGAAACGTCACACTCTAAAGGGTAGAACGCGAGCAACGCCGCGGGCGACGGCTAGTTGTAATACATTTTTAAAATGACACAAACACTCGCAGTGCTGAATATATATTAACAAATCGCTATTATTTCCGTAAATTACCCCTTAATAACACACCACCTTATCTGAACCTAAGACATCAGTTTCCACCAACTTACCCTTACAGCCACTTTACAGTTTACGACCTTATCACTACCTAATAAGGTATATTTTCTCGTGATGTGATGTTTTATAGTTGCAAGCTTAAGGCGGCGTACGTTCGTAATAAAACAAAGAGAATGATACAAACTAATTACGGTCAGAAACACAATTAGGTCTAATCTAATAGCTTGATCTTTTTGTACGTTTTGCTTTATCGCGAACCTTTTTGCTGTCGGTACGAAGTTAATAGTCGTGTTTTTGTAACTTAATTGAAATACACGTTGTATCTAATAACTAGCTGTCGCCCACGGCTTTGCTCGCGTGGTAGCAGCATTCGCATTATTTGGTTAAAATCTTTGATCCTAATTTTAGACCCTTTAGGGTGCGACTTTTCAAAACTCCTTTCTTAGTGCACCCCTACACTATATAAGGATACTACCAATTATCATAGATATAATCTCCATAAAATTCACAATGTAAATATACTGATGAAACGAGGAAGTTTTTGAAATACTTTTTGTCTAATATTTATAATATGATTTGTTTGAAACCACTATATAACCATAAAATCCTCTCAATACTAACGAACCCCATGAAAGTTAGTGAACGCAAAAACTGCGCGTTTCATATCATAACCCGTAATTATTATGATCAGCAAATTGTCTGGAGTTAGGGCTAGCCCTTACAATCCGGCTTTCATTCACCTTTTGTAGTTGTCATTATATTTTGTCGGTTTATTTGGATACACGCGGCAATGACAAGCTCTCTGACAAGCGTAAAAACGTCAATTTCAAAGTTGCCAAATTTACGCGTTTTTCGCAGGTGGCATTGACTTTTCCATATTAATAAATAGGTAATCTGTCTGTCCGACCTGTGTGTTATTTTATTAGAAACCTTAAAAAAGTATTAACTTTGCTCTAACTAAGCCTCTGACAAGCTTTTCGAGTTCGATACTTATAAGACAAGACGGTACGAGCTTACATTTGGTTTTTTATTCACAGGGTAAATGTTCATGAGGGAAACAATCACGAATGTATACAGACATGTAGGGGTCAGGCTTTAGGGTGCAAAAACGCGGGAAAAGCTGGACTTTCTATGTAATTATAGATCGGACAAGTGATAGTACGCATTACGCATGTCGTTATTTTCAAAATGGCGATAGTCTGACGCACATTAATTTTGTAAAGGTCAGATTCAACGAACTTTTAGAGTTAATTGTTAGAATAATTTTATTAGACACTATTTAATGTTCAATGTAAATAATGTTTTACGGTTATGCATAGACAACATTACTAAGTATAACATAATTAATATTATTGGTATAACTATGTGACTGGATATAATTTTATTGTTAGGGTGAGATACTAACTAACCATAAATATAAAATAAAATATTCACTTACACTTAACACAACGCCTTCTAGTCCCAAACTAAGCAAAGCTTTTACGATGGAAACTAGATGGCTGATAGAATACATACATACATATTTTTTTTGGAAATACATACTTATAATACATAGAAACACCCAGACACAGAACAAACATCTATGTTTACAACACACAATATTTGTTCTCGGTGGGGATCGAACCCACGACCCACAGCACGGAAGGCAGAGCTACTACCGACTGAGCCATGACGCCTGTCAACCATTATTTGTTCTAACTACTCTTAGCACTGTTCAAACCCAAAAATTGTGATACTTATTTGTTCATTAACCCCTAAATGACGTGACATTAGTAGAAATATTCAACTAAGAACGATTGATGTATAAAAAAAATAACCCGTAAGACCAAGGTTGGTCTTATTGACCATGACAAATTTTTTTATAGTAGTTTTTATTTTATCCCAGAATGTTGTTAAGTTGTATATCAAGTGGCTAATTTCACATATCTCACAAAACACATTGGCATTCAAATTTTATTACAAGCAATTAAGTACCATAAATTTAAGTATTTTTTTAAGGTTTTTTTTTTATTTTATGAAAATCTTGTTCTAAAGTCAATTTCCAAGTTTCTGACAGCATGAAAAAAAAAACAAAAATTAAAGGCACGTCCCTCAACCCCCAACAAGAATGCAAGCGCATTTTTTGTTTCAATCACAGGGCTTGCTTCTAAAAAACTATACCTAATATAAAACACTAGCCGTCGCCCGCGGCGTTGCTCGCGATCTAGACCCTTTAGTCTGCGACTTTTCAAAATTCCTTTCTTAGTGCACCCCTACACTATATAAAGATACTACCCTCCAAATTTCATACCTCTAGGACTTATAGTTCAGGCTGTGCGTTGATTCTCTGTCAGCTTCAAAAGAGTTTTATATATATTGATTGATGATTGATGATGATGATGATGATGATTCCCTTTTATACATTCAACAGCAGTTGCTATCTTAATTAAGATCTAAAATAAACTTGAATCGTGATATTCTGAGATTAGATGGTATCATGCAGTAATTATGCAAGTACAAACGCGCTACCGAAATAAATTTGATACGACACCCGTATTGTAGTACCGACACAACAATCTACTGTTATTTACGTATCTATTTTTTTCAATTGATTGATTCCTTGTATTTGAGATATCGCTCGAGTATTAGCGCTTTTCATGCAATATTGAACCGTCTGCACCTCTTATAGTTTTTATTTTTGAGATCCAAAAATAACAACCTTTGGTTTATTTATAAGTATAAGCTTCTTCATTTTCTTTTAAACCTATATGGCCTGTGTCCGTCATTTCGACAGACAATTTTGCCAGAGTCAAGTGGTGAATTTTAAGCAATAAAAGTCAAGTCTAAGTCAAGTCGGCTGTCGTTTGTTTTGAAGGCAAAATGGTGGATATTTTTCTTCAAAACTTGGAGACGAATTTGTCGTTGAACCTTTCAACTGCTGTAAGAAACACTCGTTTAAGTTGTTATTTGAGAAAAACTCTGGAATAAAATTCTGTAGGTACAGTTAGTCTCTAGTTCACCTAGACATTCTAGACAGTCAAATAAATTCTGTTAAGAATCATCATCATTATCAATATACAGGGTGTTACCAGACCACTTCCGAAAACTTGGAGGTTCCAATCAGACCATGATACTGAAAACATTAAGCGAAAAAAATCGCGAAAAAAAAAATTGACTTGACTATCTCTTTTTAATTTTTTTTCTAGTTACATACACACAGTACAACATAATAAGACATATCTACCTAATTATCTCATTTAAAAAAGCAAAAAAAACCAATAAAATAAATAAAGCAGCAATGTACACGCAGCACGCAGATTACGTCTACTACAGCATGAACAGCTGAGAGTTCATCGCGGGTCATTCAAGTACGCGACGTGCGAGCGACCTACGTTAGTACCTACCTACGTTAGTAGGCACTTACGACACAGAATAAATAATAGTACTACGCCTCGACCTTACCTACGTGAATGCGTACATTGCGGGTTGGCGAAATAAATACAAATCTTTAAACATTGTTTTCTCCGGCTATAATTATTTTTCAGGATAACTGATTTTTTTTTGGTTGGGTTTTGGTGTGCTGTAGCTCCCCCTTTCGTTTTCGGAAGTGGTCTGGTAACACCCTGTAAATAAAACCCTTTTGAAGCTGACTGAGAATCAACGCACAGCCTAAACTATAAGTCCTAGGGGTATGAAATTTGGAGGGTAGTATCTTTATATAGTGTAGGGGCGCACTAAGAAAGGAATTTTGAAAAGTCGCACCCTAAAGAGTCTAGAACGCGGGCAACGCCGCGGGCGACGGCTAGTTACAAATGAAATTGAAATCAATTAAAAATAACGTTATGGAATCCAATGGCGGTTTGATGTGTTAGAGTTATGACGACCAATATTATCGCATTGTTTAAACATTGTCGCTGCTGCAGTGCAAGTACCGTTCTTGTCGATCGCATATTTTGACATGTAGAATCGTCAAAATTCGATAAAAATGGTTTTATCGACAGTTGCGGGTACGCTACCAACTTAGTCGATCGGTAGACAAATTCGTTAAATTTTAACGAATTGGCAATGTTTACTATGTTTTGATTCTGACAAACGAAAGTGATTAACAGTGAGATTGAAAGTAAACTAGTAAATCATGGCAGCAGTGAAAGAATGATTTCGATAAACTCTGACCTTATTTTTGGGAGTACGGATCTTTTATCGACGAGAGATCCGTACTCCCATGGAACGATACGATTCGATACGTTTATCGACTTTAGCGATCGACAACTAAGCGATCGATAAGAACGGTACTTGCACTGCTGAATCGGAAGGATCATTGCGTGCAAACAAGCAATTACAGCAAAAACAATAATTTTATTTGCACCACATGCTTTCAACTGCTTTTATTGTGAAAACATATATTGGTGTAATTACAGGCACATGAGACTACAAGATCTTTACGTCTCAGAGTGATGGACGCAGTGCATTGCCTTACAGGGCACGTCCTCATTGGACTTGCTCTGTGAGGTAATGCATTGTTATAGGCAGAAGTTACTACTTAACATCAGGTGAGCTATAAGCTTGTTCCATTAGTTTTATCATTAAAAAAAAACAGGCCACCAACGCTTATCTAACGTACACAGGTTATAGTAATTGTAAAATAGTCGTAATCACAGCTTAGCTAGAAATATCAACTGTCACATACCTATCTTTTAAGCAGCCAAGTTGGAGGATATTCCGTATTTAGCTTTTTACTTAGTTTTTAGCCTAATTAAATTTTATACTAATAACTACACAATTACTCTTAAAACAGTTTAGAATTTTTACTTCAACTCTACATTGTCATATAAGTTGATAAATAATTGTAACCAACATATTCTGCGTGTTAAGTTTATAGGTTTTTCTCGTTTCTATAAGGTTTGCTTTCTATGTAGATACGGGCTTACCAAGGTCTACTTTGCAATTTCAAACATGCATTGTAAGCTCACACGGATGTTACTAACCCGCCCTCGGTTAATTGCTGGAGGTGACAAGAAAAATGGGTCTCATCGTAACGGTTTTACAAATAAATGGAATAATGATAGGTCTCGATAAGGTTATAATGTGTAAACAAACTGTCCTACTTGCAAAATTTTATATTAATAAAAAAACAGATAAGAGTATAGTGGCATTGCGAAATTTTTAAAAAGAATGTGTTTTTTTTTTTTTTTAAATTGGCGTCAATAGTACTTCTTGCATCGGTACTGCTTTTTATTATCCTTTTCGATTGACGTAGCGGTGATACGACCAATTCAAGAAGTCGTTTGGGACGTTACGTTGTTATTCTGTTTGATTGACCTAGCCAGTAGTACGACCTATTCAAGAAGTTGATTGGGAGTTGTAAAGTTGACTTATTAGAATGTACAATAATGTAGTTGACAGGCGTCATGGCTCAGTCGGTAGTAGCTCTGCCTTCCGTGCTGTGGGTCGTGGGTTCGATCCCCACCGAGAACAAACATTTGTGTGTTGTAAACATAGATGTTTGTTCTGTGTCTGGGTGTTTCTATGTATTATAAGTATGTATTTACAAAAACAATATGTATATGTATGTATTCTATCAGCCATCTAGTTTCCATTGTACAAGCTTTGCTTAGTTTGGGACTAGAAGGCGTTGTGTTAAGTGTCCGTGAATATTTAAAAAAAAAAAAAAGTTTGTGGGAATCCTTGAATCGTATGGTAATGGAGTTCGTCCTGCTCGTAATAAGTCGGTTTTTAAATAAACATAAGATGCACTAGTGGTAACCCTACACTGTTCGCGGAAATGTCAGACTGGGGCAGCTGCGGGCGCCGCGCTGCCGGAGGCCCACGACTTCACTTAGTGCGACGTACTTTTGAGCCCATTCATTAGGTTTAAACTAAGGGTTGAATACATCGAGTTTACTGAGTAAGTAGGTCTATTGACTTTTTAATTCAGCCTGTCTTGTCTTATTTAATAACCATTTTCTTTCCATCTGGATCCCGTGCCAAATTAGACGAATGAATATGATGTATCCCAAGATCATCGACTATGAAGATCCACTACAGGGTGGGCCAAGATCACAGCTAATTTTGACCTTTCAGTTTAGCGTTTTCACATAATTTTGATAGTAATTTGTCACATTTTGTATCAAATGATAGACAATCGCGAGGCTGATTTTTAGGTACCTACTATAACTCCTCAGAAATGTCTTGGGCTTATTCAGGGGCATGTCAAAATATTATACTTGACAGTAGGCTGCAATTAGATAGGTTACTACTTTAATTAATTAACTTACGATGTAATTGTTTATTAATGATATTTTATTATTTCTATTAACACACCAGTTTTATATTTATAACCTCTGATCACTTTTAAAATGCTCATAATCACCCCTGAGGAGTAAAAAAAACTCCTCATTTGTGTCCTGGCAAAAAATACAAGCTGTCATAATTATAGGGCAGACAAATTAATATAAAAACTTGAACTCTAAATAGCTAATTAAACGTTATATTATAATTAGTTAGTTTTTATCGTAGTTTATTTAATAAAAGACATATAATTATGCATTCAAAAAGTCCTGGAGGGCTTGACCACACTTGACCACCGCCGCCGCTCCAAATTGGATTTGGATTCTGACAGATTTCGTGTCATTGTGTCATTTTGTACTTCAAAATGACAGGACTTCTGTCAAAATCTATGGATCCGGATTGGAACTGTGGCTGAGAGTAACCCATCTTCTCTACATAATATGCTTAGGAAGTGTAAATATTAGATTTTAAAATAAAAATCTACATATGTACCAAAAATTTTTCAACTACTGAAAAGTGTAGTCATTATATCTACAACTGAATGTTAGTTATAAAATTTTTTTTTGGCTTCAAATAACTTATTAAAAAAATGTTACTAATATTAAACCGTTGCAGTTGTGGGGTTAAAAAAAAAACTACGGATTCCTTATTTGGTAATTTATGTTTACCTCGAAGCGTTAACCGTTTACTAACACATTTACGCACTGGGAGCGACGTATCCTTTCACAAACGTGTTATTATCTACTGCATGGGAAATTTATAGCATTGTGTTAGTGCGCGTGTTTTTATGCAAAAGTTAATTGTATATAGCTTGTTTTGACCTGGATGATGATGGTGATGTTATCACGTGTTGGTGTTTTCGCTTTTGCCGTTAAGTTTTTAATGATTTTTGGAATTGTCCGTAAATAACGGCTTGAATTCAAAATTTGATAAAGTGATTTATTCTTGCCAGCTATGCAGCTACGTTAGGTACAACTATAATACTAATTTACGTACGAATAATACTAATGATTACTAATTCCTGTATCCACCTTGGGTACTAGTACAACCCCGACACGGCTTACTAGCTCTCGGCGAAAGTGAAAGATGTCTCTGTTTCTAACCTATATCTCTTTCGCTGCGCAAAGGACCCTTGCACTTCCCTTACACTCAAGGTCAGAGCTATTAAACCGTGTAGTGACCAATATGAACTGATTAAAAAAAGAAAACCAAAGGTAAAAAAAGTTTGGCTATAAGGAGACTTTATGAAATAACATTAAGAATAGAGCTGCAGTCAACAAAATAAATAAGACTTATAAATCTACAAGACAAGCGCGTATTATCGGCGAGCATGCGTCACGGTATGACGTGCATAAATCTCGCAAGTGCCCGATAGTGAGGATAAGTGGTTGTGGTCTGGCAGACTCTCGGAGCCGTGCGGTAGGGTTAACAAACAAAGTTGTAGAAAAAATGGGCAAATCCGTCATAAAAATATCTTGATTTACTGGTAAGAAAATACAAAGCAGTTTTATACCTATGTTTAACAATTAAAATAGTATTTTATGCAACTAGTGAATAAAAGACGGATTTAAAGCGAGGGCCATAAATGAATCACGAGCAAGTGAAGGATTCTAACGACTGAATCACGACAGTAGGGAGTGATTCATCAAGTGTTAGCATCCTGAACGACGTGAGTGCGCAGAAACAATAATTAGATAGAGGTCAAATATATTAGTGTGTTCTAAATTCAAACATCAAAACAGTGAATAAAATAAGCTTTTTAGAGGAGGTATGGTATAAAAAAATGTTCTTGCTTCTAGCCAAAATAAACGCAAGCATTACAGTTTTGGACGGATAGATATTTTGAAATGATGTTCGATGTTCTAACAATCGACGGGTATAAAGTACCCCTAGCAAATTAAACTGCAATGTGTGTTTCGTGTCCCGCATTGACGGGTTAAATACAAAGTTGATGAATAGAGTTGTTAGTTGGGCATTTATTTGATTTTGACACGCCAACTCTTTCTACGAAATGTAGAAAGCATTCAGTACAGGAATACATTTTAAACGCCATCGTAACGTGTTTGAGTTACATTGCGCAGTGACGCGACAGCACTCAGCAGTTGAGCTGTCAATGCCGCGCAGTGGAACTCGAATACGGTACTCGATACGGTAGCGATTGTCACGTTCGTACTCACCCCCCAAAACATGAAAGAAAGTTGGTTTTGGTTTAGTAATTTTTATTTTTTAATTTCATAATAGGTCTACTAAATCCCATGTCATTTATGAACGTTTGTGTGATCCCAACTTTAACAGTTTTAAAACTCTTCATATGAAACTCTGCTAAATTGGCATGGTCAGACTATACCAGGTACCTCCCTATATCTATGTGATGTATTCGGGTAAAACCTGCAGAGGTAGGTAGGTAGGTACACTGTGTGTGGTAAACCCTTCAATCTGCATGACGTTTTGAGTCAGTAATCTGCGCTGTCACTACTCAATGGAGGTTAATCGTATTTGCCACACAAATGATCAGCACTCGCGTGTTTCCCGCGGCTCAATTCACTAGGGCTGTATTGATGTATCGATAAAAGCTACGTTGGCACATCTCTAGTTAAAAGTAAGCAAACCGTAAAATAAAAGCGATATTATTTTTTCTACCGTATTTGTTTTACTTACAAAAGTAGAGTTGAAGACAGATTTAAGTGAAGACAACAGTACACAGACTAATGTAGAGCAGCTCCAATATAAAAAAAACAAAAAGATAATTTGCAAAATGACAGCTTACCGATCGCTAAACTGTCATTTTTATTGTAATTTTTTAGATTCTTATGGTATCAAAAGTTAAACAATCGGGGCGCAGGACTTTTTAGAGTATTCTCCAGTCATCGACTTTCCGAGATCTTGACAATGACGTCAGGCCATCAAATGGACCTCGTACACTTTGCTTTCCAGTACGTGGTCACGATTCTAGAATCCCCAGCTTTTAAAGTAGATTTACAACTATAAAACGCAGATTTATTTTAGCAACAATAATATTTTATTGCATTTTTCATCGAGCTGATTGCTTTTACGAAACGATTTCAAATACTAACACTATTAAATAATCACTTAATGGACTGTTAGACGTTCGTCTTTGTTGTGCCAATTTATTGCAAGTGATTGAAATCAACAGTGGCGGTTTCAAGATTTAGGTTTATTGGGGCCCAGGACTCCGATTTAGATGGGGCTTGAACCAGGATTTTTGTTTAGGAGGGGCTTAAAGCAGGATTTTGGTTTAAGGGGGGCTTAAAGCAGGATTTTGGTTTAGGAGGGGCTTAAAGCAGGATTTTGGTTTAGGCGGGGGCTTGATCCAGGATTTTGGTTTAGGGGGGGCTTAAAGCAGGATTTTGGTTTAGGGGGCTTGATCTAGGACGTGGGTTTAGGGAAGATTTTGGTTTAGGGGGGGCTTAAAGCAGGATTTTGGTTTAGGGGGCTTGATCTAGGACGTGGGTTTAGGGAAGATTTTGGTTTAGGGGGGCTTGATCTAGGACGTGGGTTTAGGGAAGATTTTGGTTTAGGGGGGCTTGATCTAGGACGTGGGTTTAGGGAAGATTTTGGTTTAGGGGGGCTTGATCTAGGACGTGGGTTTAGGGAAGATTTTGGTTTAGGGGGGCTTGATCTAGGACGTGGGTTTAGGGAAGATTTTGGTTTAGGGGGGCTTGATCTAGGACGTGGGTTTAGGGAAGATTTTGGTTTAGGGGGGTTTGATCCAAAATTTTGGTTTAGGGCCCCTCCTAAAGGCTCTTTAGACTCCCTTGTAGACTCGGAACTTATAAGGGGGGGCTTCAACCCCCAGTTCAGAACCCTTAGTTCCGCTAGTAGAAATCAATCAAAACGTTTATGAGTTTAACAGACTTTAGCGTGTAGGTAATGGCTGATTAGTTGAAAACGAAACTAGTTTTATGACGCAGCGACAGCAAAAAAGTTTATTTAAACATTTTATTTAATTTAAATGAGACATCTCTTCCTTAAATGGGAAATACAAATAATAGAACACCTTAACCCTGCAATGATAAGAATGTTAATGAATTATTTTAACTGATTGAGTATACCTACAACATAATATTATTCTAAGGATTATTCAGAATAAAATTAGGTCGGTTTATTTTTAATTCACAGATTGATTTATTTTTATTTAGAAATAAATACCTGTGTGTTTACAGTCTAAAGCAAAAACTAAGGGTCATCTGTAAAAACTTGTATATCGCGAAACTATGAATGCTAACATATTGAAATAAACTGTGTTTTAGTTTTTTTTATTACAACTGTGTACCTTTTAAATTGCATTATAAGCTTTCATAATTTTTCTAAACAAGCATTCATAGTTTCCAAGATATTCAAGTTTTTATAGATAACCCGGTATTTTTGCTCTCGAGTGTATTTGGCACATCCAACGAACCCTAATCAGGAGCTGAGTAGATTAATTACCGGTCTTTCAAACCGGCCCTTATTATTGATTGATTTTATTGCAATCTCTACCAGTTCGTTAAACTTATATCTATATTTGATTAATTAATCACATATATATATTCATAGAATATTGATTAATTTAAATGACTAACGAATTGTATCATATAATAAAAAAAATACGAGTTTCACTAGTGTCTTGACCTTGAATAAAATCGTAATATTTAATAACTGTTAAGTTGGTTTTATATAATGCTAACTGATTATTATAATAGGTATTTATAAATAATATGAAGTACCTATGTTACTTACGTACCTATTTCATACTTTACCGTACCATGTAACAAGATATCACTTTTGTCTTTTACGACGCATAAAACCATCTGTCAAATTCAATTAATACGACAGTTTCGCAATAAAACAATACCGGTTTATACACTTGCAAAGCTGTAAACTATTCACATCAACTTCACGAAGAAGTAAGTTGACGTGAATAGTGATGAAAGGTATCTTTAGACGCGCTAACTTTACTACCAATAAAACTATGCTGATTATCTGAGGAGTTACTGTTCTTGCGCCATTACTGTGATTATTATAATAAATTTATCAGTTATCTAGCGGTTCGCCTATAAAAACTTGAATATCTTGGAACTTATCGAAATTATTCAAGCTAATAATTCAATTAAACAATTACTTATAATTAAATAAGGAATATTAAATTGCCTATCAAATAAAATTTATTTCACCAAGTTAGCATTCATGGTTTCCACTATATTCAAGTTATTGTAAATAACCCTTGCTCTTAACTTAATCTGTATCTGAGTCCAGGTATTCGAACTTACGGGATAAGTTTGGCTGCCGAAAAAGATGGTAAGTCATACGGAAATATTACAAATATTATTACTGTGTTACTATTGTGCTGGGTCATATCAACCCGCGCGCATGAAAGGGTTAAGCAACCGCTCACATTCATTTTGAAATTCTTCGAAGTTCGTTTGCAAGGCTAATTAAGTTATTTTTATGCCATTGGAGGGTTCCACACTGTCCGATATCGACAAGACCGAAATGTATCGGGTGGCTTAGACAAAAATATCGTGTCGGCGCCGAAACCATGTAAAACCATTCATGTATGAGATAAGAGGCCGTAATCTTAGTTTTATTTAGCTGATTTGCAAAAAAAGTCATTCGCAATTTATGTATGGAATAAAATAGTAATAGTAGTTTTATGATAGTATTCTTCTCCATACAAAAATTTCGACTCACTTTTTGCGAACTAACCAAATTAAATTCAGACTCAAGCACAGCACAGAAGATAAAAATTGTTTACAAATCGTGTTCTGTGAACTCGAGGCTTAAGTATCCGATATCGTGTAGTTATCGTGTCGGTGGCAGTGTGCAACAGTCATTCTATAATTGTGAACATGTTTATTGCATTACAATTTAAATGGGGTTTAATTGAGTGGGCGCTGCAATTTTCTTCGTCTACGTGATTATGAGGACTCGGAATTAAAAATGATTGTTTAAAATAGACACAAGTAAGCAATTAAGGTTAAATAATGTTCTGTGCGCAATAATTCTAGGGACTGATTAAACTTGTAATATACTCGTGGAATTAAGTTAATTGCAATAAATAAGTAAAAACTATTTTAATTGAGTCTTAATTTATAATTTTTTTTTGGCAACGTCTTGACTAAGTATGCCTGAACATTGTTTTGTACTTAGTACGAGTCTAGTTTATCTGTCTATAAATATGTTATACCTGGTAATTTGGATACCTCGTAAGTACTTTTTTATTACTGTCACAAAGTTTCAAACTCAACATTGTAAGTTGTTGTTGTTTCAATACATCAAAACCGGACATAATGCAACAAAAAGTATGTCATCTTTAATTCAATAAAACCGATAAAATTAAGCTGCGTCCACAGTGGAGCATTCCATCAGATATGTAGAAAATTAGTCGTTTAAAATCCAATAAAATAAAGGCTCACACGCAGCGTTTTTTTATTATTTTTTTGTCAACTCTTAAATTTTGGTGGCGAATCTGCTGTTGCATTTTTCTAAACTAACTTAATTTGACAGATAACGCACTAAAAATGTTGATTTCCAGTTGGCTATAATGTTGTTAGCAGTAGCGTTGTCAAATTACGAGTAGGTTATTTTTTTCGCAGTTACTAATAAAAATGCAATAGTTTTGTTCGTTGAATTTTGAACAAACGTACCTATTTTATGATAATTTGTAAGATAAGTCAAACTACATTAAGCCGCAGCCACACTAGCGCCGCAAGTCCTGTCAGAGCGGCTTCGCGAAAGAATCCGCTAGCAATTACGCCAATCAATTATAATGGATGAGGAAATTGCTCGTTTCCGTACCCGCTTTGAAAGAACCTGAGACAGACTTGATGTCTAAGGCATACGTAGCAGGCGTTTAAGTCAAATAATAAATAAATTTATTTCGTTAATTTTTCGTAACCGGACCACAAAAAATAGAAAAGTACAGTTATATGCTGTACAATGTTATTCTTTTCTCAAAACTTTTTAAATTTGAAAACACGATTAGAAAATATATTCGTTAAAAAGTATTTGTTTTGCACACGTTTATATTTGTTTTTTTTTTCTATACAATATAGATTTATAATAAATATTATTTTTTATTGGTACATAAGTAATAAAATTTATCTTACTAGAAGTTGTAAGCTTTATTTTATGAGTAAATACTAGATTTTGATAATGCTCTATGACTTGCACCAGTCCAAGCTACTCAGAATCTATCACGCGACTGAGTATTTGCGCGGATCACGGTATATACTCTATTGTTCAAATGCCTTTGAAAATTACATTTTCCGCGATTATTGGTAACCTCTTTACAAATTAAATTTGTGTTTATTGTTGATTAGGTACTCTCTTAGTTTTGACTTAAGCAATTACTTTTTAATTGTTTATTGCGATGATTTACGATTGCTGCAGTAAATTGTAAAATGCCCTTAACGCAGATACGATTATTTACATTCTAGTATTTTTAAAGTTTTTTTATAGGTAGATAATATTTTTAATATGTACCTAAGGCTGTGCTTAAAAGCCAAAAATATTAGTATTCGTAAAAATATTAGCTAGTAGTTGAGTTATTATAAACCTGTGGTTCAGTGAAACGTAAACGACTCTTCTCTGGTTGCTATTATATTCAAAGCACGATTCTAAAACAGTAACGTTAACGTAAACGCAATATATCGTTACGTTACGTCACGTTGTAGGTTACGCAGTCTGTGCTTTTAGGGTTGTCAAATTATAGGAAAAACTAATTATGAAAAACAGTAAAAAAAATTAAGATAGATGAAGTGGGAACAAACACGCACTCTTAGATTCACGCACTTATATTTCCTGTACCGTTATTGCTAGGGTACCTACCTAGTACCTACTTAATCTACCTCTCAGTATGATAGAGTAAACAGTAAAAATGTTTCTGATTTCTGAGTATATAAGTATCTTGTACAATAATTATTAAAATGATTGCCCTAACTTATATTTCGTAATAATTGCAAGTTGATCAGAAAGTAATTACTTAAATATTGATTTCTACGTAAAGGTTGCTCGAGTAAATACGTTTCTGTAATTTAATAGCGTTGTGAAATTAATACCATAAAATTTAAAAAGATTTTCTTAGTTATTTTTTAACTTATCGACGACATTTTATCCTTTTTAACAAACGGCTAGAACGTTTTTTCAGACGCATAGAAACAGAACATGATACATTATAATATTATCAAAGTACAAGAGGGAAACAAGCTATTATGTAACTACTCCTTTACAAACATCTTCATTGGGTAAATTAAAGAAATTGGAAAACCGAAAAAATTTATATTGCTTCATTTCCGGTTTTACCTCGGAAAAAAGCCGGATAAAAGTCCACAAAACTGGAAGCTCTACGCTCTACTAAGTAACTATCTATCAATCTGCGGCGTACTCAGAAACGGTTTATTTAATTAAAGCAAGGGCGGCAATCAACGTGCCAGTCCACGTGCATGTGTGCTGTGAGCAATTGCATGTGTGTTGTGAGCAATTGCATGTGTGTTGTTTTCAATTGCATATGTGTTGTATGCAATTATTTGGTGGAGTATTGGTTTGTTGTCTTTGTTGTAATTGTTTAATGTAAGTCAAGTAATTATTTTTTGAATTATAGTATCTAATTCTAATTCGTTGTGGGGAATGTGGCACTGACGTCCCGCGTAGGGGTGTATTGTGCATTGTCCTCCTGCTGACCTCACCCCAACCAGCCCAACTCCTAGAATAATAGTATTTTAACTGTAGTAATATTTTGTTTATATTTGTTGAAGGTGAAACTGAACGTTATCATTACACAGAATTCGGGAAAGATCACAAACTCTCGACTAAGGTTAAAAATCTATATCTACCACTGTTCAAAAATGTTTTTTTACAAAAAATTTAAGTTTTGATGTGGTTTCTTTAAAATAAAATTGTCACCCATTCGGTGACAGTTACAAAACAGTTCGAATAGATTTTAAAAAGTTTATAAGGAACTGACGTGTGCTTAAAAAGGTAAGTAGAACTTCAAACAATGTTGCAAAACAGGTTGTTCCTTTTTAATTTCATTAAGGTTTTACCTAATAAAAACTCTTGATAGGTTACAGACGGGCCATCATGGACCGAGCCATTTATTTCCCTACATGCTCAAACGACTTACAAATGCGTATAGAAAGCTCCGATCCCACGAACGTATCTAATGGCTTTATAAACAGTTGGGATTGAAACGGAAACCGATATCCACTCTCATCTCTATCTCTCCACAAAAACCTAAAACCGGGACTAATGAAGACACGTGGAATAAACATGAGGTAGGTAATCGGAACGCAAAAACAAGAGCACAATCACCACAGGTAGCGGGTGACAAAAATGCAATTTAAGTTATGCCACAGACTAAAAACTCAATTCTGCAAACCTTCGCGCATAATGGCGTGCGCTAAAAACGATCATCCCATAGCATAATTAGTCACATGCTGCGCAAAACAAACCCTGATGGATATTAAGTTTCTTTTTTCTCGCATTGAATACAAGCAATTGCAATTTTATGTCCCCAATGTCGTTTGTAGTGATGTTTCTATCTTGGAGCAGTTTTTCTGTAATCCATTCTGTTTTTGCCGGGCGTTTAATGATTATTGCATTCGAGTTTCCATTGCTTGAATGCCTTATTTGTTTGTGTAAAGCTGTGTGTTCACGCCTTAGACTTTGTCGTACAACTATTTTACAACATCGAGCAACTAATTACAATAATATTCGATTGTTGAACAATTACGTTTTTAGTCTATGGTATAACTCAATATTTTGAGAGTTGCTTAGACATTGCTTTGCAACAGATAACTGCTACAATAATATTCGTTTGTGGCAGAGTTGAGTTTTTAGTCTATGGTATAACTCAATATTTTGAGAGTTGCTTAGTCAATAATATCACCCGATGAGAGCACAGCCTAATACGAATGATTGGATTTGAGTTTGTAGGTTACCTAAGTACTTATAACTTTATAAGTAAAGAAGTGTGTGCAAATAACATAGGTAGCTATTCATATCCTGTTGCCTAGCAGTGGCGGATTCAGGATTTTGATTTGTGAAGGGCATGACCCCGGATTTCTCCGTGGGTATATTTGATCCTGCCTGGTATTTAGGATTATCCCTAACAAACTCTGATCAACCCTCGGACAGACCCAGAGCTTTTGGAAGGGGATGGAAGAGGAAAGGGGGTGAGTGGGGTTGAGCCCCCCGGCAGTCTCACTAGAATCCACAAATGCTGCCTAGTGACTAAGTAGTGGGTTACATTAGTAACAGCTTAGGTATTCAAATGATATTAGTCTGTAAATGTTAGTGAAGTCAGAATATTATTTCTTCAATATAATATTCATTTCTGTATCGCGCTGTCATTTTAAATATGAAAATATCGAATCCACTTACAACTTCGATCAAGTTACATTCAAAGTAGCAAGGTACAGTCAGCGTCAATATTATGATAGAGCAAACTTTGAAACGCTTGGAATGTTTCATTAGTCAACATTTACAGCAAGATTTATTCTTCGAAAGCTGTAAGTTGTTTATAATTCTGAACTAAAGTATTAACGAGATATCATCACAAAATATACTTTTTTTACTTTTTTAACCTCGCGGTGCTTGTCGTAAGCGCCAAGACGTAGCGCATGTTATTTTAAACTTAAACTCAACGGTATTTAGAGCTAATTTTGAAATTACACGTGACGAAATATTAAGTTAGAATAAGTTTTAATTATTCTAAACGTCAGTGAAACAGTTGAAGTGTGGCGATCAACGGTTGCGGCAAATAACCCTTTGTTGTCTGGGAATGAATATTAGGTATCGTAATATAACAGACTAGCCGTCGCCCGCGGCGATGCTCGCGTTCTACCCTTTAGAGTGTGACGTTTCAAAATTCCTTTCTTAGTGCACCCCTACACTATATAAGGATACTACATTCCAAATTTCATACCTCTAGGACTTATAGTTTAGGCTGTGCGTTGATTCTAAGTCAGCTTCAAAAGAGTTTTATATATTTAGATAATGCCTTCATGATTGATTGATCTTAGCCATGTTTTCAATGGCGGTTCCACACTGCCGACACGATACTTACACGATATCGCCGAAGAGCTAAAACTTCATATATTTAGTAGTAGACGTTTTAACACCCTGTCGGCGCTGGCACGGTATTTTTGTACAATGTACTTAGAAAGAAAGAAAAGACATTTATTTTGGACACACTATTCATACATAACATCACAACAAAAAGAAAAAGCAACATAGGTATAAACTTATCATTAATACTTTGAGTAGAACAAGTAGGTAGGTATATGAATTAATATTCAAGCTGTATTAGTTGTAATTTTCTTTGTGAATAAAAATATTGAATATTTTGATATTCAACCTTTATATTTATGTCGATGATATAGGTATTGGTACGAGCAAAGTAACTGGTATAATGGATATTATGTCGATCGGTGTCGTGTAGGTGTCGGTATCGGCTAGTGTCCAAAATGTCCTTTGGTTATATCACTGCTCCTTTAGTAAAAGTAGCAGTAACTTCAAAGCTGTGGATATTTTGCCGTTATAAAATGTCACTGAGTTTATTCACAAAGAAAATTACAACTAATACAGTATTTACAATATTCATAATATTACAAAATACATATGAAACAGTTGAGCGATCTACAAACCGTTAACCGTTGCAGACGATTTATAGATAGACATTATAAAATGTTAGTTTGAGAATATTCATGTTTGTAACTATTATAGTACCATAATAATAAATAAATAAATAAAATAAATATTCACGGACACTTAACACAACGCCTTCTAGTCCCAAACTAAGCAAAGCTTGTACGATGGAAACTAGATGGCTGATAGAATACATACATACTTTTTTTTTTTTTTTTTTTGTAAATACATACTTATAATACATAGAAACACCCAGACACAGAACAAACATCTATATGTTTTTACAACACACAAATGTTTGTTCTCGGTGGGGATCGAACCCACGACCCACAGCACGGAAGGCAGAGCTACTACCGACTGAGCCATGACGCCTGTCATAATATATTAGTCCAATCTATATTAGGTATAGATGATCAATTCAATTCAATTCTTGTCTATGGCCTTTGCAGCGTTGCCCGCAATTTCGCCAAATATCAAAAAGATTATTTATTGGAATGTCATAAAAGTTACAAAATGGCAGTCGTAACTTTTATGACATCCTAAATCCAAAAGAAATTGCAATGATAATATTTTACTAGATTTTATTAAGAAAATTAAGTAAGTACCTACGCATGTTTCCAATTTTTAATAACACATATGTAACAAAAAGGCTCAGCCTAAGTAAATGTAAAAACAGCCAGATTTGTAAGCAAACTGCTAAAAAACTGGATCACCATCGGCCATTCGTGTGCTAAGTCCAGAGCTGGACACCCCGGATTCTTCGCGGAACCAGCCGAGCCACCAAGACTAGTTTTTACCAGCGAACGACTACTCATTTACAAGAAGAAGGGCTTAACTTTAATGTTGAGCTAATAAAACGTATAGATTTTACGTATACTCTTTGTGATTGTAACCTCTTAATATTGAGTGGCTTGGTGCTCCAGGGTGGCAAGTCGCCGGTTCTTGGACAGTTCTCCAATTCAGGAATTTATGTCATGCGAAATTCGGGCCGGTAAAAAGCGAATTCCGTTTAATTATGGACCATTTTTGAAATCTGTGAACAATGCCAGCCATCCTTTGTGGCCGACTCGCTTTTTACAAGAGATGAACCTAATTTGATAATTTGTTATTATAATGCAAGGAATGGTTTAGGTGTATAAAATGCTAATTAGAAACAAAGTATGGAAATTGTGGATAGCTTTTATGTTGTTTCAGTTGAACGAATGTCTGGTAAATTAGCATTTATTAGCACACTAAGGTCTGGACTTTTACCTATCATATCCCATTCTACTAATATGTAGGTGTTGGATGTTGGATGTTGGTGTTTTCATCATGTTGCAACTTACTGGTCTGATTTGGATGAAACTTAGAATATCCTATTTCTATTATTAATATTATAAACGCGAAAGTTTATTAGGATGTATGGATGTATGTATGTTTGTTCTTCTTTCACGCAAAAACTACTGATCCGATTTGGATGAAACTTAGAATATTATTGTCCGTGACCTGGATTAACACATTACGCTTTTATTATCCCGGAAAATCAACGGGATCCTACGGGACGCGGATGAGGTCGCGGGCGAAAGCTAGTTTACGATAGAATACACATGAAACAGTTCAGTTAATATGAGACCGTTCTTGCGTTGCAAGCTTGTTCGTCTACATTTCTTAGTTGGATAAAGTTTGTTAAAAACTCGTGCTAAGATCACTTACGGTTGAACAATTGAAATTCCTAACTACAAATCGCCTGCTTATACACATTCTTGAACTAAGAAAGAAGGTTAATTGAATTAACAAGCTGATTCTTAGAAGAAGTGCATTGGTGGTCTGGTGGTGACGAGCCCACCTTCTGATTTTAAAGTCGTGGGTTCAAGTAACAAAATCCCGTGAAAGAATAATTTATGTACTTAGGTACTTACGTAGTTAAGTGAGTACTGAACTTAGTATAGTTGAGCGACGTTATTGTGTGATCTATCTTTTTTAAACAGACATAGACATCGATATAGACATTTATTTATTTGCTAATGTAACACAAAATACAGGTAGGTAAAAATATAGATAATATATGTATATAGATTTGAAAATATTGCCAAAATTAAAGAAAAAAAGACTAGCTACAAAAAAGAGCAAAAACACAATACTGAGATTAAACATTCTCAAAAGTCTTGCAAATCAAAAAAACTTGAGGGAGTGACTATATCTAGAAGTATAGTATAGATACTAAGTAAACCAATACACCGAAAAAGTTTGTTATGTTCTTTGAACTAAAACACAAGTCATATTATAGAGATGACATCACAAACACTCAGCTATCACCGAACACTTGATAATTTTCACTTGTTGTGACGTCATCTAAGAATCACGATGATCTGGCAGAGCAAATATTAGTTCCGCGTAAAACTAGTAAGCCCAAACCAGTTTCCATTTCACAGAACTCCATCGTTCAGTGGTGGTCGCGTGTTCCACTAATTACACACGCCGGCTTTATCGTCCTCTGTCCACTCAGCCAGGGATGGAGTTAGGAGGGCTAGAGGGGTCTGACCTCTTAGTAAAACTGGACGGGGCTAAGGTGCTGGGAATTCAGAATAGTTCAAAGAGGCTTTTATTGCTTACTTTTAATCGGATGAAAGTAATAAGGATGGTGGTAGATGGGAGAATAGGAGACTATTCTTCTGTATACAGAGTAACCTGTCACCTACAACATCAAAGTATGAATAACTAGTGCCTGTCATTAAAATGACAGATCGTAATGATGCTAGAGTTCGTTAAATTTTACGAAAAAATAAATAAAAAATAATGACATGCAATGACTTCTTAATTATCCCACAAGGGTATGAACCAGACTGATTCAAAGCAGTCCTTTGGTCATTATAAAATGTCATACTACCTACACCTTTAATAATAATCACCTGTCATTTTAGAGCGGCTTTAAAAGCTTCTCTGTCAAAGGATATGACAACAGATTTAGCAGCTATTTTAACTTAATTTTAGAATTAGAAGACCGATATAAGACCATATCTTCAAATCAAGCCCCCGATTTATAATCCTAGTTACATCCCTGCCTTTTCTGCTTATCGTGCCTCATCCCAAACCTTTTAGTCAGTGACGACTCCGGACGACTAATAAATCTTCAAATAATATGGCGACACAACGCCTCTCTAATATTAATTACAGTTGTATTCATATCGATTGCGGTTTTGCAAAGGATATATCGCGGGTTTTCGACGAATAGTTAATGTAATATGTTGCTTTTTACTGATTTGTAGCTTACCTACCTAATTGAAGTTTTCTAGGGTTCATTTATGAGGATAGATAGATAGATAGATAGAAAACACTTTATTGTACACCACTTTTACAGAAGTTATAAAATAAACACAGAGTTCATTATTCTTGAGGATGGCTTTGACTAGCAGTGGACAAGAGTAAGTTTCCAGCAAACGCTAAAATGAGTGGTTCATCAGCTAGGAATAAAAATAAAGGGTATATAGAGCAAAAACTGGAGGTACGAAGGAGTTATATATGCTGTTCGAGGGATGGTAAGGAGAGGTGCTAAACGTTGACGTTGGGTGGCTATGGAGGTTATACCTAATCATGAACAATCCTGAAGCAATGAGAAACCCATTAAAGAGTGGGTTAAATCAGGCTAAATATGGTGACCTTGACAATTAAGACTCCTACAGCGGTTTCTTTGTATAATCCGTCTGAGCATAGCGTGTTAACCCTGCAACATTCCACCGACATTCCGTCCCCAATCGTCTTTATCACGAGGCGCCTGCGACAAATTACGACGGCTCCAAAAAATCAACGAGTTTATCACTAACTTTAGGGTCCGTGTTTAGTTGCTTGTCCGTCTTGTCCGTCGTTCCTTTTAATTTCGCCTGTAGAGTTTTTGTAAGTCTTCGTTTTAGAGTTATCTGCGGTTCCTTAGATTGTGGAACCTTTTTTGGATTCCCAGTTTTATGGGCTGTAATAGCTTGTTTGTTGTTTGGAATTCTGGAATCTTGTTTTGTCTGGACGAGGCTTGATCCAGAATGTGGTGAGGACTGTGTTGATATAATAATAGTTTGATTCTGATTCGAGTGAGTAAATGTTAGTGTATTTATAACTTCAATTTTGGTTATTTTAGATAGATCGTTATCAATACTAATATACAATGAACAGTTACAATAACGTAGGACATGAAAGTTACCATTTTTTTCTTTTTAGATGTTCTAAAATAGCTTACTTACTAAAAGATGAAACGACACAAGATTAAAAATAAAAGCTAAAATCAATCTTTTTATCATACCTACCAATTAAAAATATAATAATATAGCAACACATCACAGTTCCGTCGGCAACGTGATCTAAATGTAAACTCTATTTAAAAGAGATATTTTTATTATGACTGATTAAAATAAAAATCTTGAAAGTAATCAAATTAAAATTTTGCGTTATTTAATTAGCTATTCACTAATTTAAAACTTAAATATAGTCAATAGCCAAATAAAAATATCGTTAAGTAAATTAATTTATTCCGAAGTGGCCATTGACAGATTCGTGGGAAAAGTTAGCTAAAATGCAAATACAAAGAGATGCATGAGCAATTTCATTAAAATAATAGTTAACATCTAATAAAATGGAAAGAAAACCTGTTTTAAAACGATATTGGCATTACTCACGATCTCTCAGCAGGGGAGTCTTGCAACTGTATCACGTCTATTAAACTTTAAGCACTCAATTTCAGTTATTGCTGGCTAATTACAGAACAAGCTATTAAATGAAAACATCAATTAATTAGAAGGGGAGAGGCGAGCGGGCGCGAGGCTGCGAGGCCCACAACTGGTTTTGAGAAACGTTCGCGACGAGCTTCATCCATAATTCAAATAAAACATGGGGGCCAGACTCCGCCCCTGAGGCACGCCGGCCAATAGCCTCTCCAACGACTGCATTCGATAACTCCGCCTGCTATAAAACTTATTCCCCACTCTCCTATTCTAAATGAGTCTCGCTTGATTCTTCAGATAAATTAATAAGCGGCAATAAGATCATCCCGAGCTGGTCGACGGTGTCGAAAGCCGATGAAAGGACGAATTTACACGTAAAACAGATTCTAACTGGTTCTATCGGTGTAATACTATCAACTATTTAGATATTGGTATCAATTCTGTTGTTGCTAAACTAACTTAATTTAACAGCACTGAAATTAAGCCGTCTCTATCGTTTCAGTTTATGAGAAAGAAACGGCAAATAAATAAATAGCTTCACTTTATAAGTACAAGACTCTTTGACCACACGTCGAAAAACTCTATGGGTATTTTCAAGAATCGAGAGAATATCGATAAGAGACCTCGGTAAAAAAAGTTCAGGATTGTTCTCGATAAAACTGCGCTTCTTTATGTATACCTAGATCTTCTTAGAAACTGGAGTGGACTAAACTAGTGCTTGCCGGAAACCAACTTTCTACACAAATGCGCTTTTGCCGCTGCGACTGATCGAACTCATTACTTGCAATATTCAATTAATACCGATCATGATTTCGTCGATCACGACCAGCCTCTTTTACCGCCGTATTTTTAACGTCTCAATTTGACAGATTGAATTTCTAAAGATAAAAGCAATTACACGATTCGACTCAATACTTTAGTAGTCATTTATTTCTGGTCTAATACCGCTACCGGTGCAAATTGACTTTGAATCAGAAGCGATTTAATTTGCTGAAATTTGATTAGAAAAATAAATGAAAGATTATAAAAAATCATGTTGGTTCAGCATTCTATAATTAAAATTGTCAGCAGGTGCTTTGCAAATTGTAATTAAAAACCAATTGTGCCAACATCACGAACGCCTAACTAAAAACAATAACTTGTTGAATCGTAAATGACAAAAAAATATTAATAACACTTTTTTTGCTATTTAGATAGTTTGTAATTTGTGTTTGCGCCACAAGCTAGGTATATACGTGGGTAATCCACCAACAATGCTTACGTATGCTTTGGTAAGTATACCTAATTAAAAAAGTTGATTTTTACATTAAATTATTTTACGTATTTATTACCTATAAAAATATTTATTTTACCTCACACTCTCCCCATATTTTATTAAAAGAATTACCCTCTTTTCTTATCAGTGAAACCGCTAAAGCTAAAATTAGTTTGGTCTTGCCCGGGTTCAATGTCGACTCAGTCACGAATTCACGATCCACTTTGAGCACGACCAATTTATTTTTGAAGATTTTGTTTGACAGCTGACATCTCGCTAAGTCCTGGATGACACTGATAAGTGCCACCTGTCAACTTAAATACTTTTTACTCTTCAAACTTAGAATTATTACACCGTTTTCGACTTTTGAATTGACAAGCAGATTCCAACTCGATCGAAAGACACAAAATACGGTGTGACTATTCCACGCTTACATCGAGCTTATTATTAACAGGGCTAAAGATTTTTTTCATAGCATTTTCTGTCATTACAATAATGATGATTCAATGATTTACCTCAAAGAAGTAAACAAAGTTGATATCTACCTCGTCTTTATCTTCAACCTTAAGTACAAGACCTTAAGTTTTCTAAGAAGCATGCAATTTGGAATTTTTGAAATGCTGAATTAATGAATAGATTGAAAAACTAATGCAACAGCTTTTAAGCCCTCTAAAACGTCCCTTATCCTTTACTAAA
The DNA here is from genome assembly GCA_918843925.1 of Eulithis prunata. Lineage (NCBI taxonomy): Eukaryota > Metazoa > Arthropoda > Insecta > Lepidoptera > Geometridae > Eulithis > Eulithis prunata. The sequence continues at coordinate 2,425,189 of OU974007.1, forward strand.
GTGTAATACCATGAAGGGTAGCACCAAAAAGGATACACATAATTATTAACCATTGTCAAGGTACAAAAGGGGTTTACAGTTTTATTATCCTCTTACGTAAGTAGAGGATTAATCTTTGTTGCGAGGAAGTTCATTACTGAAGTTGTTGTCTGCTTTTCATTTTTTGTGACAATTTGTCAGTATGTTGTCCTTTGGGAATCAGTGCCATAGAATATATAGATACTGCATTTGATTAAAGTTTCTCTTTGTAGCTTTTCAACCCTTAAAGACCGGTGGTTGCAATAGCAGGTCTGAAATAATAATTTGAAATGTTGATGTTCCAAAAAAAATAATGTCATTATGACAGAAAAAAAATTGCAATTAGGTATACCTACCTACATTTTATTTACCTCTTCAAAGTGACTTAAAAATTACCTTTTGTGAATGAATCTCGGAATATTTCAATTAGACTTAGCAATTTGATTTAAGTTGAAGATAGTTCTGTTTAAGCTATTTAGAATCCAAACACATCGAGGTAAGGCTCATTTTAAATTAAAATCCAGGAAATAGTGAAAGAATCGTTCGAGATAGACATCGCAAAAAACACTCGCCCCTTTTCGGAAGTTAATAACAAGGCGCCATCGGTAGCTTTGCCGACTTTTTATGTCTGTGGCGTGAATTACAGGTATAAAAGAGTTTTGTACGCCATTGCGGGGTTTTTCGACGGTTCCAATCCTTAAATCAACTGTCTATAACATTGTATCACCCATTTGTGGTTTTCGGTTGACGCCACGCGTCGGCGAGTGTATGAGATTCGGAGGTTAATTATAGAGTAGCGCCATCTCTCGGTGTGGTCCGGAAGTCGACGCTGTCATCATGATTTCGGGGACATTTTCATTTCGCCCGGAAATACGTTTTCTATTACTGATATTAAATCGTGTTGTAATGCCGCTGAGATTATTCAAATTATTTGAACATTAGAGACAATCTAGATTGTTGTTTTCAAGTCTAAAGTGATTTGCGTTTTTGTAATACTTTGCTTTTTGACAATCACTAAGTATGTTCCTAATAGTTCTTTATATCGGCTATATTTTGATAATACTAAGAATTTAATAACCATGCCCAATACCGGTTATTCGTATTGTTTCTAAATTTATCACAGATTCGATGACTTGATCAAATAAAGCTAGCATTTACCTATACTTTTTTAAAGATGGTATGTTTTATGTGTATGTAATTGCACCGGCAAATACTCTTCAAACCGGAACACAGCAATCACTGCTTAGCAGAAATATGTACAGTGGTACATATTTCATTTTCTTCCCCGGACGAGCTCTTTTACAAACTCCTACATCTGCAATGCCTTCTACTTATGCACCATTATGTATTTTATGACATTCTGTAGCTCAGATTACATATCAGAAAGTTTATTTTCTATGTTCTTTAGCACCAAAATACGCGCTGCAATACACCGGGGGCAATCGCTGTCACATAAAAACCAGGTATGAGCCTGGCAGGTTTTCTGAACTGTTTTCATACGAAATTATAGGTATTCTGTGACTAAGTAATGACATTAGTGCGTTTCAGCTCGTTTTTTGCAGTTTTTTGCCGTCAAGAGCTTCTTGTTTTCGTATATCTGTAAGCACGCTGTCGCTTGACATGGGCAGCGAAAGCAGTTCAGAGCTGGTGATACGGGGGCAGACGTTCACTGTCTTTCCAAAAGCTGTAGCAAATCAGAAGAAAATAACCGAAACCACCCCCTCTACATTAGTATTAATGATGGTGTAAAACAATTTTCAAAATTACCCACACATTAAGCAATGCGTGCTGTAATTACAACCCAGGATGTGATTGTTTTATCAAAACCAACATCTAAATAAAATTAAGGGTAGATTTGGTTTGTATCTTTTAGATTAATATTTTTTAATGTTATAATATTTAATACATTTATTGCTTTCACGTGGTAATGTAGTGGTTACAGTGCAATGAGGTATCATACATAAAAAAAATATTTACATAATATTTTTGCAGATTTACAGCTAAGTATTTAAATCTATGGGTTTGGGCTCTAATATATTTCTAGATTCTATAAATTGTGCCTATTTGAAACTACAAATTACCAAAGTATCCCACGATCATGGTGTTACTAGGAAAATTCTTAGGGATAGGTATTATATTCATATTAGTCTACTAAACCTGCTCAAGGTAAAAATGACTGCATAATCTGCTGTCATCTCTTTTTGTTGTCATGCAAGTTACTAAAATCCGCACTCCGCAAGCCGCACTAAAATGACAGAAGAATATGAAGAAAGAGGTAGGAAGTTGGAACTCTTTGGTGACCTAAAAAAAACTAATTCGCTCTTCTTTTGTTTCCGGCTTCTGTCTTCTTGGTAAATCAACAACAACTTCTTGGTTTGTAGCTTTTGTGGCTAGTTGTCACAATTTTGCCAGTGTCGAGTTCGCTAATGCTAGTGTCATAAACAAGAGGGGAGTGCGGATAAGAATAAGGTCAGTGTACAAAGGGAGGTACAACCAAAATTTTGACAATGCTAAGTACCTACAGTATTTGTAAAGAGAATATACTTCTGACACTAGCAGCTGGCAGAATTGTAGCAACAAGTTGTAAAAACCATAAACCAAAAAGTTGAAGTTGAATATAGGTACCTACCTCAGCATGTCTAGTAGAGTCCATAAGATTTTTTTTATGTTCAGGTCTAGTGATTCAATTCTTGGTAGACAAACGAAAGCTTTATCTATAGTTGTAATAACAAATGTTTACGTGTAAATATACAGTAAACAGGCGATTGCTGCCAAGAAATTAGTTCAGAGCGATTACCGCGATAGGGATCTGTACGTAAATTATTTTGAACGTTAACGCGATTCCAAATCACCTCGGCACCTTAATTTATTACCCCTCGACACTTACAGAAATGATAATTTTATTTACGAAATATAGATGTTAATCGACAACGACAATTGTTAGTTTGTTATGTAAAGGTATGATGTTTCCAAAAGGCACATCGTTATATACTCGACAAAAACACTTGAAAATTTTAGTGGGAATGTACCAGGATTTATGACAAAACGCGTTAATGTCACTATTTAGTCACAGAATACGTATGAAGAATGAAAACAGTTCAGAAAACCTGCTTTTATGAAGCAACGATTGGCCCTGGTTGAATATTACCTGATTGTTGCAGTACAGGCAGTAGACTAAACAGTCGTGAAGGTATAGCCATATGCTTTTGCTCCCCTCTCACATTCCCTTCCTTATTTTCATTCCTCTTTAACATGCAGCCTGCCGCCGGTCCGCTAAACAAACTTCACGCCACCACATTAAATCGATTTCCTCGGATCGCATCTCCGCTCGGCCGCTTAACATCCATTGAGATTTTTTGTCGGCACAGATCTGTACTCAGAACTTTAGAAATAGATTTCTTGACAGCCTCTTTGACACTACAACACCTGGAGAATAAGACACGTCAGAGTAAGGAGTCAGTCACGTGACTTGTATTTTGAAAATGTAACTGTACACGTCATGTCTGTACATTTTTATTAGTTATTCATTCTGCATAAACTATCTAACATAGAAGGCAGTGTTACTCTACTCTACAAACCTACACAAAAGTTACCTACATGTAACTTTTGTAGCGTCTAATTGAACTGATATTAAATGATTCATAGAGTGTAGTAGACAAAATTTCTCTAAAATATACTAATTGGGTTCAATCCGTAAAATTATTTTCAAAGGTGACATTAAAGTTTCAAATCGCAAATACAGTTGCAATGTGGATTTGTCAAATTGTCAAACAAAAACCTTAGTTTTTCGATGTGCGAAACTTACCTACACCGACAAATTGGATATCTAAAGAATAAAAATAAACTATAAAATTATAGCGTCATTTTTTGTCTTTCGCTCCCAAGCATACCACCTGCTAGAAAAAAAACCTCATCAAAATCTATTAACCAAAGTATCGAACGGTTCTTGTTGTTAAACATCTTTGTCTATCAAATTGGCGTGATCGAATCCTTTCTCTGTATAATGATGGCGAAATCGGTAGAAATTAGATTCTGAAAATAATGATGATGGGGTCTGCGAGACGAAAGATATCATTAAGTTTTTCATGTGTGATGATTGAAAAGTCTAATTTGGTTGAATCGGATTAGAGAATAATAATTATAGCTGGTTCTTTTCTACAGTAAAAAAAAATATTCACATACATTTCACACAACGCTCTTTAGTTCCAAATTAAGCAAAGCTTGTACTAAGGGACTTTGCTGATACTTAGATACATTAAAAAATAAAAATATATTAAGAGGCTAAAAAAACACAGAAAAAAGTAAAAAATAAGCTTTCTTGTTGACGAGAGTACCTACGCTCATAGGAATATTCCCAATTTTGTACATTTTGGTACTCTAGCAATACAGGATGAATTAGTAAAATAAATATATTTTTTATACGTTAACAGTTTTAGTTTTTTATACGTTTTTTTAAAAACCTAGGTAATGAAGCCAGAGCTAGGTATCAGTTACTGTATATTGAACTCGTGGTTAGTCAGCGATTAGGGTTAAATTCATTCATGACGGAGAAAAACTGGTGAAGAAAAACAACGTGATTGATGCAATTTAAACGTTGACCATTGAGCGGGGGAAATAGAGCGGTGAAGTGACACGAGCCGCTGTGCAGGCAGTGGTCTGCAACATTTATTCTATTGTAGTTATTTTTCAAAGTGGAGTTTATATTTTCAAAGTTTTGTTGAATTTCAAACTAGCCAACTGATACTAATACGAAGAAAATAATTCTAAAGCTCTAGAGTTACACTTATGTAATATAAATAAGGTATGAGAAATAAGTTACTAAGTTATTTTGTTAATCCTATTTGAAAATTGATCTATGTTCAATAAAAATAAATAAAAAAACAATATGTATTGTATATGTATAAGAATTAAAAAAAAAGAATAAAAAAATACGCGGTTTAAGCAACAGCTAACACATTAAAATTTCTACTTTTAGTATTCAACATAATTACGTTTTAATACAAAAGGTAGAAATAAAGCTTTTAAAAATGTTAAGCCCTAACCTAGGTAAGTAGAGTAATTGTAATTTTTATTAGATCAATGAAAATGTTGTCGACCCCTATGCAAAAGCAACAGTTCAACAAACATAACTATCGAAGCAATGGAAATGGCTCTCGTTTGAGGTTTGGTGCGTCTGCATCTGGTTTTTGCGCGTGCGCCGGATGTGGTCCAGTTCAATCACTCAGCTCTACTTTAAAGTCGCTATCGGTTAATTTACTAGCTTCCTCTGGTGAGCTCTATAAATAATAATAAATACTTAATTTATACATACAATACATTACCTCACAGAGCAAGTCCAATGAGGACGTGCCCTGTAAGGCAATGCACTGCGTCCATCACTCTGAGACGTAAAGATGTTGAAGTCTCATGTGCCTGTAATTACACCGGCGCCCTTACCCTTCAAACCGGAACACAGCAATGCAAGCATCGCTGCTTGGCGGCAGAAATAGGTACGGTGGTAGTACTCTCACAAAGAGCTTGTTCCATTACTTTTACCATAAGAAAAAAAAAAATAACGTATATTTCCTAGTCGGCCTTAGACATCTTATTTTAAGCATACGAGATTACTTACTTTCTTAAAATGGAGATCAAAATAATGTATTTATAATCGCAAGTTAATTGCTAACTAAACAACTCTGCGCTAGTCATTACAATTGTATCACCATTAGCAATGATTTGATGGGAAAGAGAGATTTGTAAACTTTGTAAGCTCTATGTAGTTGCTACATGGTTTCACTTGCACCCACTTACCTACCTGATAAGTATATTCTACGTAAAATCAAAAATACTAAAATTGTTTTATTGTTAACCTCTTGTATACCTGAATTCCAAGAACACAGTAAAATATATATATAATTAATATATTTTATACTATATAGGCAACCGTTTGACCACAATATATTTACGTCTCGTCATACCAAAGGTTAATATAAGTTTTTACATATTAGAAGTGTTTTCTCTTTTCTTTGGCCGCTTTTAAAAGTAGATGTTACATAATGATCTTTTACATAGAATATCATTAATGACACGAAATATATAGAGCAACTTAATAACCATTGCTGGTTTTTAGCGAAAATGTATTTCATCAAACCAACAAATGGCGCAATGGGGAGATAACCAAGAGAAGTGAGGGGCTCGTATCGGCATTTATTTAGCGCATAGGTACATACTATTTGGTATTCTACATCGGGGGCAGGCCGGTATGGGGTCAGGCCAGACTAACCCGCTCGAAGTGCCTATTTTATTAATTGTTTTGTGTAAATTAAGGAAGCTACTCGTAAAATAAACTGTTGAAAACTATTTTTTTACCAAATTTTGTATACGATCTTGACTTCATTTCCAACAATCAGTCAACGTCAAAGTAACGACTTATTCAGAATAAAGTAGAACCCTCCTGTAATTTAGGCTACTTTGGTAATGAAAAATGACTCGAATCTGTTACTGTAACGGATTAATAGACGTTGAAAGGGTTAACAAAGGATTTAGTGTAAATATTTTACAACTGAATCTATTAAAAGTTGAATAAATAAATAGATAAATGAAAAAACAAACTTTTATAAAGATTTCCTTGTTTTAAGTAAACTTTGACTTAAAAGAAAAATATCATTGGGATTTTGTCATGATGTTTTGTCTACCTACTTAGAAACCTATTTTAATTTAAAAAAACCTTAATTTTTTTACCCACGTCGGAAAGTATATTTCGATAAAATTTGGTACAAATTACATACCAAGTTATAAGTTAATAAACCAGTAACCAAATATTAGACTCAATTCTGTTCCCATTACTCAGTATTGTTATACATTATGAAGACATCTATCAAACCAATAGGTAATAATTCCAGTTGTACCAACTATCAGACAATAACATTTTCGTTAACGACCTTTGTGAGCTTTATTGAGCAATTTCATACCAACATAATAACATTAATCCAATAATAATAAAATTCGGGTCAATTTGAACCTTATTGCAACGGTATAAGGACGAGCAGTGAAAGCTTTTTGATTGTCTAAATATTTGTGGTCTGATTGGTTAGATAAGTTAAGTAGACAAAGATTGGACCATTTACTATTTATGCTTTGTGTGATCAAATATTGGGCTGTAATAAAAGTGTGCGGTAATGGGTCAGTTATTGGAGTAGATAGGTAATCTACTTTTTACTTGTGTAATTGGTGGAAGTAAGGTACTCTACCTAATAGTAAAGAAGTCATTTATTAGAAGAAAATATATCAATCTAGCCGTCGCCCGCGGCGTTGCTCGCGTTCTAGACCCTTTAGGGTGCGACTTTTCAAAATTCCTTTCTTAGTGCACCTCTACACTATATAAAGATACTACCCTCCAAATTTCATACCTCTAGGACTTATGGTTTAGGCTGTGCGTTGATTCTCTGTCAGCTTCAAAAGAGTTTAATATATATTGATAATGATGATAGCGAGACTAATGTCTACATTATTAAGAACTACCCGTCGAGAATAGAAACCTATAAACGTAGTATCCAATCAAAATGATGGCCACGTGACATCTAAGCGATAGGACACGTGACCATATATTTTGAAGTTTTCTACCAATTGCAGTACCTATGTTCTGAAAAAGATTAAGTTAATTATTGTTAGCAAGATCATATACGGATTCGAGGCGCGCAAGCAAAAAAAGGCAAATAAAACTACCTATCTAGAAAACTAACCCAAACAAACATAAGTAAAAAGTATTTAAATATAAGTAATTAGTATTAGTACTTGTTATAGGCAGAAGTTACTACTTAACATCAGGTGAGCTATCAGCTTGTTCAATTACTTTTATCATAAAAAAAAAACGTCTAAAAAATGTCCTTAACCTTTATAAAAAGGTTTTCTTTCAATTTTGCACAGTTCTTTTTCATCATTTTCGTATAAATTTTCCAGTGTTTGACCAACTTCATACCTAAACAACAGATCACCTAAACACAGTGCAATTTTTTTAAAGTAGGTTACGTTGCTTGTCTTTACAAACAGTGACGACACAGACTACAGTTCTGTAAGTGAGCCGTTAATCGTTATAAAACCCTGTGTGAACAAAACAGGCTAATGTAGTTTTAATATTCAGTCCGGTAGCGGGCGGAGAGCGATTTGGGGAAAACATGGCCACCTACTGTCACGTAATGACAGACTAATTTACATGTGAGCATGCGGTGACATTACTGTGTTCTGTCATGTTATACGGACGTAATATTGACACGGCAAATACTACGAAGAAACAGACACTGGTTCTTCACCGGTCATTTTTCTTAACCTACCTACTCAGATCTCCGCTTTTTGTTAAAAGATTAGTAAATCGGTAAACGCCAAAAAACACTGACATTGGCAAATTCGTCGCAGCCCTAGCCACCAAACAGCCATAGCAACAAAAGAAGAAGAAGAACAGACACTGGCAGAATTGTAATAACAAGTTGAAAAAACTTTAAAAGTTGAAGTCTGAAACATATTCGTAGGGCAAAAAGGCGACAGCCGACTTGACGAATGACTTGATATGAGTGTTAATTCAAATGTTTCCCTTGACACTGGCAAAATTGTCTGTCAAAATGACGGACAGAGGCCTTAGGTATAGAAGAGAAAAAGAAGAAACATTTATGACAGTTTTGTAAAAAAAATAAAAAATTAACCTTTCTACGCTCGCGCTTGGTCTGTGAGACCGAAAAAATATTTTCGTTTTTATCGGTGACTCCTAACATAACCGATGGTTCCCCTTCAAAGGGGTAAGTGTCATGCGTTTACCCATCGCGTCAAATTGAATTTTATTACAGGTTTAAGTACAGCATGTGTGAGCTGACAATTGCTTTTAAATTGTAACCATCCTTTGAATGCTGATGTAAGTTTGATTGTAGGGATCGTTTTATCCATGTGTCAACTTATTGTAATTATACCTAATGTTGTGGAAATTGCTAGTTTGAAATACATATAACTACACTTACCCATAACCTACTACAATTAGTGTAGTAGGTAGGTTATGGCCTGGTTCATAATATTATACCGAAAATAGTTTCGGAATAGATTTTCGCACGATACATCAAAGGAAATAAACCTAATAGCCCTGGGACTATGAATCTTAGGGTCTCAGGGACCCCTGCATTAATAGCAAAAATTTTAACCTTGACAATTATTACGTAACTCTATAGAGAAAGGCAATCCTTCACTAAGTTTTTTGTATTGTGAATAACTGCATTGATGAACTGCCAGATGCCAGATTCATTCTTGATTTTAGAATTATGTTATGAATGCCAGATGCCTATCGAAATCTTTAGTTAAAATTTATTTTGCAACTATCTTGTCTCGGTGCAGTAATCGAGCCCGCATCTCATGTGTCCGATTTGTCGTCCACTCAGATAAAGAAGTTATCTCTTCCTTACTTGAAATCATGTAGTAATTACTGACACAGTAATAACGTAATAATAGCACCCCTAACATTAGCTGGCACAGTCGGTGGTACAGTAACGAAGTTGGAGAGACGTAGAGCAAGCTATGGGCCACCAAACTTTTTTTATATTTCATTGTTTTTTTGTACAACTAAGTAGACAAACAAGTGTACAGCTCATCTGATACTACGCGTGTATCGTAGCTTATGGACGCCTGCAACACCAGAGGTGTCACTCATGCCGAGAATGCCGACCCTCGAAGAGTTTTAAAACTCCCCGTTTGAAGAGTCTCCAACATGAGTTTTCGTGTGAGAAAATTCCTCTGAAACTGGACGGTGGACGACCAGCCTGTCTCTAGAGTATTTTATTGCAACTTTACTGTATCGTAAACTTAGGTAACGTTCATTATATTTCTAGTAATATCAGATAAATTCAATGAATCTCGACCCTTGTAACGTAAACTTAGGTAACTCTAATTATATTTCTGGTAATATCAAATAAATTCAATGAATCTGCCCTGACCTGACCCGTTTGCCGTTATGTTATACCATCCCTAATAGAAAAGGAAACAAATATATTGAAATATCAAATCACTAATAATATTGATATGATAGACGATAACCATTTGTAGTGTACCTACTTTGCTACGGCCCCAAGCAATTGAATCGCAGAAACTGTTTTGTAATAAGTCTTACTCTCAGAACTCCATCAAAATGATTAGGATCAGAACAAAGTGACAAAAGACCGTGGCGTAGTGTGCCAAATAGCATTTTAATTAGCCCGATAAGGCACGTCATTAGTAGCAAATTACCCACGAGCCGAGCACAGTTTGTTTTATTCCATAGTTTATCTTATGATGGTGCATCTTGTGGCAAATTACCGGAACGTCATTAGAGAGGGAATTAATAGAAAATTGTGAAGCTGAAGTATATTTTGAGATTGGGAAAAGCTCAGATTGTGTCAGCAAGTGCATCAGTATGCAAGTATTAGTGTAAAAAAAATCTACTCTCGAAAATTTTATGGGGTCTCTCAGACCATGCTACTCAGAGTTTGACTGCCTCAAAAATAGCCATAAAAGAGGTTGATAACTTAAAAATACTTTTAAAATAAAATTTTGTAAATAACCACTGTCGAAAATATAAACGGGCATATTAGACGCATCAAAATAGAGGTTTATCATCTAAATGAATTATGTTCCTTATTTTTTTTAGTTTTTTTTTAAAGCATAATTTTTTTCTTGCGGCTTTGAGTGGTAGATTACCTGACTGATATAATTTTCTTCCAAAAGTTTTTCTAGCAGAACTTAACTAGAGGGCGTTGTGTGAAATATCCAAGAATATCTATTTAAATAAGTAGATAAGTACAGTAAAACACAAACATTAGTGACAATCGTTAGTAATGGTATCGGAAGTCAAATAAAAAATTGTCTAGCGCCAGTCTCTGACTCACTCCTACTCAGGATTCTTGTAAAATGCCACTAAAACCAGATTAGGGAAATTCCATAGAACAGTAAATTTGTCTTAATCCATCCTCTTATCCTTAAGTGGTGACCAGGACAGAAGTCCTTCCATCAAGGGACCCTAATCAGGGTTCCGTACTTGAAGCATGTCAAGTCAACTAAAGTGACCACGGTAGAAAAAAAAATCTGAAAAAGAAAAAAATAATTTTGGCTCTTATTTTTACTGTACACTTACTTTAGCGTAGTCTCTATTAATAGGCTGTATTTTGTCTGTACTGTTTAATATATTCTTAACATTAATAAACAGGGATTGACATTTTTTATATTACAAATTCTTAAAAATTTGACTCCGCGAGTAAAAAAACCAAAATGAAAGATACAAATGAGAAAAAAACAAAAACAAAAGTTAAAAGAGCAAAAACACTGATAAAGTTTTGATGTTTCACCAAAACTATCAAAACTATATTGTTTTGACTTTTCTGTATCCTTCAAATCTTAGACGGATCCAGTGAAACCTTATTGTGCGTTTCAAACTCCCACTTGACCGTTTGTTTATTTTTAGTCTGTGGGGCCGCGCGTGCGCTACAAATGGGTCCCTGTGATAACTCTCACTTTTAAATCCTTTTATGCTCGTGTCACCTTCCTTTACCACCCACAACAAGTGAAGGAATTCAAGCTTAAAGCTATCGAGATAGGGTCTGAATTCGTTTGTATTGAAATCGCACTTAAAATTCCAAGAATATAAGTCATTTGTTAGGTTATCAGCACTTTATTTGGGACGATATTTGTGAATATCTGAAGTTTGTTTGTACGGATGTTTCGCGTTCTTTGAATACCTGAACCGTGTAATAGAGATTAACTGTTGGGATTCAATTATTAGAGCCTTATTAGGGCAAATGAGTGCGATGTGATCTTTGAGCTTTTTCTAACCTTATTATAACTAGGTAGTACCTACATTGATAATTAAAAATAATAGACCTTGTAGAGACATAGACATAAACATATATATAATATTTTTTTACAATTTTGCTACCTTTTAGTAAATCCATATATTAATTAACATTATTTACCCTGGAGGTCTTTATAAAAAAAATATAAAAACATTATCTAGAATTATTGTTTGACATGACAAACATCATAAAGTTATTAAGTAAAGGAAGAAGAGGCAACTAAAATGCAAAGACAAAAAAAAGTAAAAAAAAATTGCAAACTCATCATAGCTAAATTTACAATAAAAATGTATGAGCCTCATTATTAAAAAGCAATTATTTGTAATTTCCAATCAAACGTGGCGCAATAACTCCTTAAAGAATTATAGGGGTTTGCTTTCCCATAAATAACAATTTATAATAATAAAGAAAGGTGTGCATACTTTATAATGGCAATAGTACCTCGATCTATCTAAAGGCTTGACTACACTCGCGCGTAAAACAAGCACGAAACTTTTTTTTTTGTTCTGGCACTGGAGGCTTGTCCTTTTGCCAAGTCTTTTTTGGTTTTCACTTTTTGTTGTCACTTTTTTGTTCACTACATTTCACTTTTTTCTATCTTCTGAAGTAAGGAAGCACGAAACTTGTTTTGCACAATGACCCGTCGAGACGTTTGAGTTGTACAAAACAAAGAAGAAGAAGGTGTTGAAAGAAAAAGCACAATATAAAATTGCAAGTTGAATACCTCGGTATTTGCATTTGAATTTGACTTATAAGGCCTCAAACGCACTAGCGGTTAACCGCGGGGGCGGCTAACCGCGCGTTTCTAGTCTAAGCATTATGTTAGTTATAGCCTCCTTAAGTCTAGGCTTAGAAAGAGTATTATTATTATCTGTGCATAAGTAGTAAGCTTATATTCGCACAGTCTAGACTAGGGCTTAAAGAAATTGCTAATTATAACGTGACCATTTAAATTTTACTGCGCTGTGTAAATAAATTATGCAGCACATTTTGAGCGTGTTGTTTTGTAATTCTAGGCCATTTCCGAGCTTAAAATATTAGTGCATCGTGTAACTTTTGCAAATGTTTTTACTTAATAACTTTTATGTTATCTTAATTGACTTTGGTTTGGAACTTATTTGTTTGATAATTTTATACAAGACTGTAAACCGCGCTTTACTTTGCCAACACGTAAATACTGACGAAAGAATACTTACTAATTGTGAAAAAAAAAAACGTTAGGATATTTCTTTGACTTACCTACCTCTTTCAAGGCGTCTTCTAGAATTTGAAGTTGGTTCATCATAACATCTGTAGGGTAGGTAGGGCTATTCTGATTCATTAAAAAAGCTTTATTGTTCATTCTGGAAGTTTCTGATATCGGAAAGAACTCCATGCTAAGTAAATTGACTAAAAGTACTTATGTCAAGTGTGATATTGCGGTTCTACTTTTTATACCACTACTACTGCAAAAAATACTTTGATCATTGAAGTGGATAGTTCAGCAGCAGTGAACGAGGTATTTAATTAAAAAAGTAGGTAAAATTCAAATAGGTACATCTATCATGGTGTAATTTTACCCAAAGGGGATTTTGAGACTCAAGTATACCAAAATCCCCAAATCAAAATTTTCCAACACAAAAGGATTTGGAGACTTAACCTATAGAAAACTAGTGTAGTTACAATATTATTCGCCACGTTCACAAAAAGATATGGGGAAATTAACTTTGTACGCACCTGCTCTCCTCTGTGGCGTTGGTACATCAAAATTACTGTACGTACCTACTTATCTACTTGTGTATCGTGTTTATTACCTCGTAATGCGAGTGCGTGCGTAATGTTTCGTTAAATAACGGACGAATTTTGAAAAAAAAACGATAAACGTGACCGCCGTAAGGATTTTAAGGGAAGTATTTTTTAAGCGATTCTATTTACGATAAAAGCAAGACGAATTTAGTTAGGTACACATAGTATCTTAAGTCTTTAGTAAAAAAAAAAAAATAGGACAAAAAGTTACTGTCCGTACTGTTTGTTGTGCTAATAAGCTCTTTAAAGTTTAATGTTTTATATCTTAATTTAAAAGATCACGTAAGGTATAAGCATTTCGATATTATATTATGTTCTGAAAGTTCTGAAACTCAAAATTTGTTGCTGATAATTTTGGAATTTCTCAACTACCGTCTCGTCAAAGAACCGAGTTATTTTTCCCCCCTCTACAATCGTCAATATATATAAAACTCTTTTGAAACTGACTTAGAATCAACGCACAGCCTAAACTATAAGTCCTAGAGGTATGAAATTTAGAGGGTAGTATCCTTATAGTGTAGCGGTGCACTAAGAAAGGAATTTTGAAACGTCACACTCTAAAGGGTATACACGAGCAACGCCGCGGGCGACGACTAGTTATTTCAATAAACTTACTATATACCCTACCATTGTGAGTAACAACAGCCACCCACAACAGAACAATGCCCGTACAAAACCATAAAACGTATACTTTATGATCGATATTGTTGTTATTTTTATGATCCCGATACGATAAGTGTAAGGTATTGATAGGCTCAACTTTTACTGATAAAAATCTTTGATACGCAAGCTTTGCCGATTTGCAAACTGTTGTAAATTTACTCTGAATGATTTTTAACCTTTTTCCATTAAAAAGCATTCTCAATAGTCTAGTCACTAGACTCTAGTAAGACAAGTGGGAAGATTTTAAATAACTTCCTTTTCGTCCCACCAAAATGCTCAGTGGGACGAACGGGAATAAAATAGTATTGATTTTTTGCATTTTCATTCGTCACATAGCAGTGGGACGAACGGGAATGACGATAATCGAACCCATGCCCACAGTACTCGGAAAGACTGGAACTATATATTGCACCGTGCCGTGCCAGGCCGGCAGTGACGTCACGTCAGTAAGCAGCCGCTTCCGGGGCCAAATTGCTTTACGGCACATCGCCCTTCAATCCGTCATCCAGCCATTACGTTGAAGGGTCGTTTGATTGTAAACAATGTTGTTTAGCAATAACTGGAATAATGCAGGGTTGGCTCGGTTTTTTTGATAAAAGTAAACTTTACCTACTCTTTCTTACTGCAGTATTGTTATTTATGTGATGTGTGGTTTATATTTGCGTAGAATATCAGGATGCTATTTCCTACCGTAAAGCTCGTGTTAATGCGCATATAAATTTTCCGAACGAAAAATCGATGCACGGCCAGGATATGAACTCACGACCTTCGGATCGAAAGTCGAGGTGCAATCACACTCGGCCAACACTAGCTTTACGGTGAAGGAAAACATCGTGAGGAAACCCGCGGCTTAGTCAGCTCCGCACGTATTGACCTTGTCTTTCCTGTGGATATGGCTGACTAGGCTGAGAGGATGGTATAGGTGCTGGGCAAGCCTACTCCATCTAAACATTGTCCCAGGCACTACAGTGTCCCGTTAAGTGTAGGCATAGGTTGCCTCCTGACGCTGTATAAATCATCTTCAATAGATGTAAAGGCCTATTATATTTCCTACTCGTTAGCATCCTTTCTAATCTGTGTTCTTACTATTTTTTATTTTTTATAGTATTTTAAATTGTGGCGCAATTTTACCATATTTATTTTGTTTATGCATAAAAATATACGCTATTTTGTCACAAGCTAATTATAATTTATTGGTCTATATTTGAGTTTACTAATAGCTGTTATAATTAAATTTAATTTAGGCAGCTGATACAGATCTAAGCTGTTGACCTCCCAATGTCATAACCACTTTATTGACAGGCTAAGGTTAAATCATAACAAATCTTACCAAACACTGCATTTTAATGTTATTTATTATACCTAGCTAAGTCGTAGCAGTGGGGATTTCTGGAAAAAAACTGATATCCCCACTGGTAGGGATTTCTTAGTGGGAATTTCTGGAATATATCCTACTATTCCATATTTGTTATAAGTATTATTTATTCACAAAGAAAATTACAACTAATACAGTATTTACAATATTTACAATATTTACAAAATACACATGGAACAGTTGAGCTATCTACAAACCGTTGCAAACGATTTATAGATAGCTCAACGGGTCCAAATCAGTACCAATCGGAAGCGTGCCCAAGACACTGGCTGCATTGCCGCGCTGAATAGCAATGCTGATACGCTGGCCTAGATAATCACCAGCCCTCGGGTCACGCGTCGCTTCGACTAGACGCCCTGAAAGAATTTTGAAAACCCGGAGGGCCTCGGTACCCCTATTTGTTATTACTAAACACAGGCCTTTCCTGGCTTCACACGTGTTCAAACGAAAACCATCATCAATACCAGATCAAATTAGTTAAGGGGGGTGTTATGCTTAGTTTGGTAGAGATTTAATTCTAATAGCGATGACGTCATACCTTCACCAGTGGGGTAAAACGAGGTCATGTTTTTGACGACATGTCAACGTCATGCCTATTAGAATATAATCTATTTTTTTTTTTTTTTTTAGGAAAACTTACTCTTAAAAACACAATACACAAGCACTTAGAAATAGAAGGCTAATAACAAGTTTTCATTGATAGAGACATATTAGAGTTGAATGCACTTAGGAAAAATACAAACTAACCTATTTGACACCAGCTAAATTGGTAAATTAGGTACTAATATTTTAAACACAATATTATTAGGTATGTAAAGTAAACATTAGCTTGTAATAGTGACTAGACGATCAGATATTCGTCATGGCTCAGTCGGTAGTAGCTCTGCCTTCCGTGCTGTGGGTCGTGGGTTCGATCCCCACCGAGAACAAACTTGTGTGTTATAAACATAGATGTTTGTTCTGTGTCTGGGTGTTTCTATGTATTATAAGTATGTATTTACAAAAAAAAAAAGGATGTATGTATTCTATCAACCATCTAGTTTCCATCGTACAAGCTTTGCTTAGTTTGGGACTAGAAGGCATTGTGTTAAGTGTCCGTGAATATTTATTTATATTTTATTTATTTATTATATTCAAAGAATTCAGAGCTCAACATGTTATGTTATTTTTGTTTCATTGTTTTATAGTTTATAATATTTTTGTTTAAATTCACACCACATTATGAAAATGTTGCATGAGGTTTTATTGATAAAACCCCAAGGGATAAAATATATGAGCCGTGGTAGGTACCTAAATAAATTCATTAGAGTAGCACATTTAGTATGCACGTGGTGTAAGATGATAAATTAAACATGTCAGTCTGTCGAAACATTATGAACAGCTAATTAATACTAGCTAGCGTTGTAAACTATTCAAATCACCGTTTATTACCTAATAGGTGATGTGGGATCTTTGAAACTATTTAATTGTCGTCAACATTGTACATTTATTACCAATGCGTGGCAGTAAAACGTCAATAAAATCAATGTTACATACTAACGCGAGTGACGTCACGATGCCACGTCTAAAATCGTTATAGCAATGTAATGAATTACAAATTTGTCTGTTTGTTTGTCTACACTACATTATAAAATGAAGTAACCATACCTAGTTATTAATATTGCAGTTAACACAAACAGTTTAAAGTTTATTAGTTTATTTTCCAGTTTATGTTTATTGTTAGTAATAGAAACTTTTTTCTCTGTTATTAATTTTTTTACTAAATAAAATTTTACTTTTTTCAGAAATAAAGTAAGCATACAGAGATAAATAAAATTCACAAGATAATTAAGTAATTGATACTTCTCAAAGTGAGTAAAATACATTGTATCTGCTCAATTATTTAAACCAATATATTTTTACTGTCCCCTTACATAGTTTAAGCCAACACTAATTTAGTCACTATTTCTACAAATAAATAAACCTATAACAAAGTTAGTAGGTAACTCTAGGTATATCTAATCTACCGATTACGAAATAATGAGTATTTATCACTGTATTTGCAATGAACTTTCATTGTAAAAAAAAAAAGAATTTTTGAAATCTGTACATAAATGACGGAGTTCTGAGGTAACAAACATAAAAAAAAATACAACCTAATTAAGAACCTCCTCTGTTTTTTTGAAGACGGTTAAAGATAATAGATACAATACAACAGAGCGAAGTATCTAAAAGAATTCCAAAAGTTTCTAAACGAGAGTAATAAAAAAAAAGTTGTAATTTTCACTGAAAAAAAAAACTTTGCCTAAATTAACTATGACTATAAGCACCATACTATCAAAGTATCAACGCTTTACTTCTACTTTTAAATGTTTTTTTTATTGTAAAGTAGGTACTTGTAGGCCTTATAATAACATCGAGGTACCTACGAGTTTATAAAGTATACGGACTCACCATCATTTGTACTAGCATTCCTGTCTGGTGGTCGATCCGAGTCCTCCGTCCCCACCAAGTTCCGGATACTGAACGAGCTCGTCTTCCTGACCGGCGGCACTTCAGCTGTCACTCGCGTGACGTTATCTGTCACCTCACGGCATTGTTCCCGGTTTGACATCTCTTGAGCCTCTTCCAGTTCGCCGCGACGAGTTGTCAAATCCATGCTCACAGCTGACATTCAAAAAAGTTTTGCTTTTCATATTTATATTATGCGCATTTTTCAGCCCAGAAAAGAAACATTTCGTTACTTTTGTTATCACTTCCGATTGTCACTTCCGTTTTCACTGAATCCTTTTTTTAACCGTCAAAACACGTGATCTTCATTTGTTTAAAAAAAGAAACGTGTATACTTTTTTTTTAATCTTTAGAAAGGAATCGAATTAGCGCGTTCTTTTGTTTTTTTATTTTGTAAGCCGCGTATCGTTTTGCGCGATTTTTCGCGTGTTGTTTGCACGGAGCGCGCGCTGTCTTCGCGGTGGAAAAGGCGACTGGTCCTCTTTCCTCCTCAGAACGCAGTCAGGCGGCCCTCCCAACGCCTACAGGCGGAGCGGCCCGCCCCTTCACTCACATCACAATATAATTGCAATCCTACTTACAATTAAATTCTTTGATCTATTCGTATTAATGATTCGTAATTGCATTTATTGATAAAGTGAGTCGCGTGGCGGGCATAATGGCGGCTTCGCAATTGAGTCGGAGCTTGTACAAAGGCATGCTCATTGCTCATAAGTGTGTTTTATGAGTTGAAAGAATGCAGTTAACGCACTTAATGGTGCATTTAGATATTTGCCATTTAGGTCCGTGCTCGCATTACTCAAGCACTCACTGATCCGAACTCACGTTACATTTTTGTGTAAAAATCTCTACTCAAGCATAGATTTGAGATGTTTTTCTTTATACGGGCCTAAGAGCTTTAGACGATTTTACTAATTTTTGCAGAATTAACATTCTAAGTAACTAAACCAACATCTCTAACCCCGTCCCAAAATATTTTATACAAAACTAAATATAATTTGGTTGGCCACAGACGTTAGAGATAGAAAAAAAACACTAATTGTGAAATCAAAGCAGAAAAGTTGAACTTCTTCTTCGGCAAGCAAGTGATGGATGGAGTTGTAAGAGAAAAGAACATAGAAATAAAATACTCTTTAACAAGAGGAAAAGAAGTTTCTGAATTTTAATGTTGTGACAGAGAGCAGAGAAAAAGTTTTTTTGGCAATATTTTCAGTTTTATTTTACCTAAGAATACTCCCTTCCTCATAATTAATACTTACCTACATAAATAATACGTTAAAAACAAATACTTTTTACGGGTGGCTTTCACTTACTAGATGTAGGTACGTACTACCTAGAGTAGTTAGAAAAAACTACCTAACGTTTTTTATATAAAAAATACATATTAAATAACCACGATAATTTTTCCACATCCAAAATTATCGTATCAAGTTTAATCACCGTAATCCTAATAAAATTTAACGATGTGACAACCATAAGAAGTTAAAGGTACAGGTCCAACTGTATTCACACTGCCACCGATACGACTACTACACGATATCGTCGGTAGCAAGCAAGCTCGTAGCCGCCTCGTAGTGGCCAACTCTGGTGACGAAGTTTTTAGGCCGACTTATAAGGCTTCCGTCATGGCTTAACGACTGCTAGAGCCGGGACCGACAGTTTAACGTGCCCTCCGAAGCACGAGAGCGCTCAGATGTAAATGCCACTAACGGTCACCCATCCAAATTGTGACCGCGCAGATCGTCGCGATAGATAATCGGTGAAGATTGACTAAGCAACGCGCCACGAGCGATATCGTCGGTGAGCTAAATGTCATAGATTTAGTACCAGCCGCTTTTATACAGTTTTCGGCGCCAACACAGATATTTTAGAATTAAGCCTTTTTGTCGGACGTGGGTATCGTGTAGGTGTCGTATCGTTCAGTGTGCAAGTGTCCTTTGTGTGCCCAAGCCCTACATTTTGTCGTTAGGCCATAAATACTTGTTAGTACCGAATACGGCTCCAGGCGACTACACAATTTATTTACTTTAATTATTTGTTAGTATTTATTATTGTTTTAATTAAAATAATAACTTGTATTATAAATCATTATAAATGATATGTTTTTATCCGGAATTGTAATTGATTTCAATGTGTTTTATTCTAATGAATTAAATGAACTTTAATTAATCATACATCAATTCGTAAAACAAGTACCTATTAGTAGCAGGTAGGTATAAAATCGAGTTAGCAAAAATAAAAATATTTATTCCACGTAAGATCTAAAAACATTCTGGTGTAGAGGTATTGACAATAGATTGTTTTTTTTTTTTTTTAAATAGTCGAAAAACATCTGTGACAAAAAATCATTATTTTAGAGGTCCTATAAAATTATAGTGCATTTATACACTTAACTTTTGTATCTATGTGTGTAGTTAACATTGAAAATCACTTAGGTACTTTCAATTCAATTGAAAAAAGTAAGTCAATACCAAGTACAAAGAATTCCAAACAAAGAAGATCAATTAATATCTGTCTATTGATACTAGTACAATAAACTACCAATTCACAGAAACTGTAATCAATTGAACTTTGTTTTCAATGCAAAAGCTGAAAACTTTATGAAAAAAAATTGCCATCGGAAAAGGTACCTTAATTTTAGAGGCGTAAAGGTTGTAATAGCGTGATTATACTGGTTAGTAAGTAATTGAAGATGGACTGTACATTCAAACTTCAAATAAGCAAACCGCGAATAAAGTATACCAAATTTTAGTCGCAAATATGACACTTAAAGTCCTAAATATAAGGGTGATATCACTCTGAATAAAAGGTAGAAAGATTGTTGTGGAGTGTATTCGACACTCGGATTCCATAATGAACAAATAACAAGAGCCGCGTTTAATCACTATCGTACAATATTTGTAAAGCAATCGTCCAAGTGTATAAATTGCATTGGCTTGGTCCGATCGGCCTTGATCCAGGAATTTGCATGAGCGGAGCGATAAACTGAGCGATCTGACTCTTTCTGATTCTGATCGGTCGATAGTTTGCAGTCTGCGGAGGGTCGTATAGTAAAACGCTCATCGAATTAAGATAAATAAAAAAATATCAAAAACGATAGAGCATTTCAGATGTGATAAAAGTTATGAAGATAAGCTATGAAAATTTTTAAAAACGCCTCTATCTTTTTCATTTTTAAAACGCAATCTGTTATGTGACACCATAACTTAAAAAATAGGACACTATACTGTTTGGAGTAAACCACGCAGTGAACAAATAGGTTTTTAAACAAATCATTAGGTAGTCCAGAGGGGTGATCACGAACCAATCTGACAGTTGCCGCGTTACGTTAACTTAACGTATTCGAATCATATTGCTCGTCAACGCCACCTCGACTGCCAATCGCTGTAGCGTCACCGTGCAGTGTATCTCAAATACGCGTTACGATAAGTTTACGATTGTCACATATTCGTACACATCACAGACATCATAATACGCTGCATACTTTTCGTACGTGAGAGCAGTTTGTCGCTTACCGCTAAGTTTATCACTATGTGCGGTGGCTGCTCCGTCGGCGCGGGCACAAAGTGAGTCCACGGGGCGCCAGACCCAATTATACCACATCCTAAACTGATTCTATTTGTATGGTAATGTACTCATTACGGCAGACAAAGGTTAAATACGAATCAACGGATTTATGAGGAGATTTGGGAAAAATTAGGCATTTTGGAAATTAGTTTTTAGTGTCATTGGTAGATTGTTGATGTACAAAGTCATCTCTCATAGTACAAGCTTTGCTTAGTTTGGGACTAAAGGGGGTGGTGTGTAATGTCCAAGGATTTTTTTTTTATTATTTTGTTGCATCATTGAAGTCAGTTATCATCAGTTGTGGATTTGATCCCCACAAAGGACAAATATTTGTATAAAGGCGTTGTGTAAAATCTCCATGAATATTTATTTATTTATTTGTGTTCGCTAGCACTTTTTAGGTAAACCTGTATTTACTAAAAATATCAGCAATCTTATTCCCATAGTACAAGGACGCTGTGTAAAATGTCCATGAATATTTATTTAATTCACTTTATAATTTGGTAGCTAGCTAAACATAATCTTCTGTTGGAGGAAAGAGTCATTATGAACGTGCTTTCTTATTACAAATTTGAAACATTTTTTCGGCTTTTGCATTAAAAAGAATCACTTTCCAAAATTTCACACGTAGTTTCGTAAGGGACGGTTTCGTGCAGTATATACCTACGTGCGGCTCATCTGACAGCGTGCGGCGTCGTTTGAAACAATGTGCAACGTTGATTGGCACCCAATGACTTGCTATTATAGCTTATGGTGTAGCAGGGTACTTAGTGGTCTTTGGCAGTCATGGCACCAGTTTACTTTTTAAATGTAGTCAGGATGAGCGAGTCTTGTGCCATTGCTGGTAAATTGTAGAGAGGTAGAGTCGCTTTTAGGCTTCGAAAAAAATAAGCAGTCTGTTACTAAAAAGACGATGAGGTTTTCAAAATGAAACACCGTGGTTTTTATTCTTAAAACAATATTTGAAATCAATGAACCAAAGAGTATAAATATAAACTGAACCTCTCTGAGCACCTTGAAATTAGTCAAGTTCAAGTCAAGGATCTTAAATAAAGTAGGTGATAACTTCCAATATGAGCCCTGATATTAGCCGCTAGGTGGCTAAATGGTCTCGATTGTCTCATAAGACATTGGTTTCTGGGAAGACTATTGGAAGGAAGGGAAGAATCATTGTCTGAGAAGTCAAGGAGAAGTATAACTTTACTGGTCTGGTACTTTTATTTGCAGTGAACTTTTCAACCCTTGGGAGAAGAGAACGTCACAAACTAGTGCTCATCCCTGAAGGTCCAAATGCAGAGACGTGAAATTAATGACAAGACATGGTTCTGCATAGTTTCAAAATAAGGAAGATATTGTTTCTCAAAATTGGTGATTTCGTTGAATTTTTTGCCGTTTTTAATATGAAAGACAACCACGAAATTTGTATCTTTTTCATTTAACTATTTTCGTCATGAAATCAGTTAGTTATTATGAAACACTAATAAACTAACGTCGTGGGTTCAAACCCTTTGTGCACCAATGGATTTTTTATTCGAAAAAATTTGTGCAATGCCAGTTCTCTCAAACGGTGAAGGAAAACATCGTGAGAGAATCCGTGGCTTAGTCATCTCTAGTATAGTATTATATGATCGGTGTATCCGCACGTATTGACTATGTCTTTCCATGAGGCCGACTAGGCTGAGAGGATGGTATAGGTGCTGGCAAGCCTACTCCATATAAACCTAACGTCCCGTTTATATGGGTATGGGCACAGATCAATATATATAAAACTCTTTTGAAGCTGGCAGAGAATCAACGCACAGGCTAACTATAAGTCCTAGAGGTATGAAATTTGGAGGGTAGTATCCTTATATAGTGTAGGGGTGCACTAAGAAAGGAATTTTGAAACGTCACACTCTAAAGGGTAGAACGCGAGCAACGCCGCGGGCGACGGCTAGTCATATATAATACTATACGTATGGGTAAAAAGACTTTCTATAAAAGAATCTCTTCCCCAGACTTATACCATCTAGATTAGATGCAAAGGTCTGAATAAACTAAACCCGATGGTTGGCTTTCGCTCCATACTATCTATTATTCCGTATTTTTTTATTTCTATTTCTTTTTTACTAAGTAATGTTTTAAGTAGTTTCAGTTCTGCCTACCCCTAAAACTTCAATGCACCGTATCTATTACAAAGTAAGACGGCCTACTAATCTTATTTATTCAATAGTTCAAAACGCCCCGCCGCGGTCACTGGTTACCATGTAACTACCATCGCCCAAACAACGGTAGGAGACCAGGGATGGAGCCAGATCAATCATGGATAATGATTCATTTTGAACAGATAGCGGCTAACTTGATTAAGTTTAAAATGATTTGGGTAATTCTAAGACTGTAAATTAAGTTATGTCCAAAGTTTTCAAATTTCATTACACTTGGCGATAAGGTTGCTGCTCTCAATGACCTACAGTGCCTTGACTACAAATAAATGTGACAATCGTAAGCGTATCGTAACGCTAGGGTATATGAGATACACTACGCGGTGACGATACAGCGTTCGGCAGTCGAGGTGGGGTTGACGCGCAATATGATTCGAATACGCTATAGGTTTAGGCTGTCACATTTTGTTCGTGATCATCCCACTTCCTGGTGACGAAACAACGTTTGGCAGTTAACGCGCAATATGATTTGAATACGTTCTTCTTCTTTTCTTCAATCATGGCCGCTGTCCGTCATTTCGACAGACAATTCTGCCAATGTCAAGTGATATAATTGTAATAATATAAGTCAAGTCAAGTCATTTGTCAAGTCGGCTGTCGTTTGTTTTGGAAAGAAAATGGTGGATTTATTTGAATACGTTAAGTTTACGTTACGTGGTGACTGTCACTTATTCGTGACCACCCCTGAAATGACAACAACCACATTAGCCCCTTATTCAAATCACTCTCTTGCTCTTTCATTCCTGCCCTGTAAATAACCGGAGCTCTTTTATACAAGCCGCTTTCATGTAACTAAATGTAAATGGTGACTCGACACTTTGTGTACCGAATTCGATACACGCCTACTTGTTTTGTACCTCTATTTATTTGTCGGTGAATCTCTGAGCGATGTTCTGATAGATATAAGTAGCCGAGTTTTGTGTTCATTTCTTTTTTTAAGCTTAGTCTGCAGTAAAATAAACGGGCAACCCTAAATGTCAAATCATTTGGCACATCCGGTGTTTCCCACTTCATGTTTGTTTTGGGACGAAAAAGTAGTAGATTTTTTTTTTGAATTCAGTCGAGATCGACCTTGTTTTCCATCTAAAACAGGTCTTTAGGCTATTCCTAGACCCAAACTTAATTCGTAACCCTTGTCGTGACACAGTTGTCGGTCTGCGGTTGCTGTCGACCGGTAGTTAGCTTGTTATTACCCGCGGTTTCAGTTCGGAACCAGCACGAATAGAGTTGAAAACCATTGCGTTATGTATACCCACCGTATTCAAGATACACTGCACGTTAACTGTAACTCTACAGGATTTTACTGCGGGAAGTTTCAGCGACACGCGCAATGTAACTTGTATATTATGCCGTTACAATACCACTGTACCTAGATTTGTTCATGGTATCTAACAGTAATGAGTCATTTTGCTGTCATTACTAATGACAGCCATTAGCCGGCCTTTGTGGCTGAACTAGTTGGATTTCGGTTACAAAAGTAGCTAGGATTATAAGCTAGTTTAGTATGAAAATTACATAAAAATAAAAATTAGACTGTTGAATTTTTTTTTTAATTACCGTCCCTGAATTGCACACTATAATCACTTGAGTTTCTTGTGAAAGAGCTCGTACAGAGATAAATAAATAAATATTATTGGACAAAACACACAACGCTGTCTCTCTAGTCCCAAACTAAGCAAAGCTTACACTACGCCCGGGTTAGTTGGTAGATAATGCTAAATTCTACCATTAAACTCGCCTCTGTACGATTTTTTTTAAAAGTGTAATGTTAAATTTTCTAATCTAAAGCTTGACTATGAGAACTATTACATTGCTGATAGAATACTTGTCTTATATATACTTATGTCTCAGAGTGGTAGGCGCAGTGCATCACAAGGCACGTCCTCAGTGGATGTGCTCAGTGAGGCAATGCATCTTTATAGGCAGCGGTTACCACTTAACATCACGTGGGCCATCGGCTTGTTTCATCATTTAGTTGTATAAAAAATATACAGGACTAGCAGTCGCCCGCGGCGTCGCTCGCGTTCTACCCTTTACAGTGTAACTTTTCAAAATTCCTTTCTTAGTGCAGCCCTACTACCCTCCAAATTTTTTTTTTTTTGTTTTTTTTTTTTTTATTATTTTTTTTTTTTTTTTTTTTATTTTATTAAAATAGGATTCATACGCTTACTTCATACAATACTGCATACATCATAGGAATTTCATACCTCTAGGACTTATAGTTTAGGCACAGATTCTAAGTCAGCTTCAAAAGCGTTTTATATAATTATATTGATGATGATATTGATGATGATGTAACGAAAATCTTGTCAGGAATTTGATTACTTTTTTTTATCACATATCGATACTTTATCACACTCTTAAGCTTTGGTCTCGCGATCGTGACGCACAACGCTGCGGTATACGACATGCGGCGCCGGAAACATAATCTTATGGAAAACTTCTAGTATGGCCTCTTGTTCCGTCGCAGTCTGCGTCAGCGGCGAAGAGAAAACGCGGTACGCTGCGTTGAACCGCATACCGCAGCGTTGTACGTTGCGATCGCGAGACGAAAGCTTTAAGGATCACATGGCTTTTGTAACCCATGGTTATTGCAGTAGGTACAGTTATGTAAAAAAGTTAATTGAAATTAAAAGCATAGCACAGAAGCGGATTTAGGGCGGGTGCGGTCCCCGGAGTAATTACTGAGTTAAGTGAATACAGCCTCCTTGTTTCGCAAATCATCGTTGCTTATTAATTTTAACATGGAACTAGCATGGTACAGTCGTGTACAGACGTGAAAACTTTTTTAAAAGCTATCGAGAGCACCAGTTGTCTAGTAGCAGCATCCTCCTCTTCCGATACTAAGATCGTGGGATCAAATCTATGTGCGCAATGCTAGTGCTCTAAAACGGTGAAGGAAAACATTGTACGTAAACCCGCGACTTAATCAGCTCCGCACGTATTGAGCTTTCCTATGCGTACGGCCGACTAGGCTGCAACGATGATGGTATAGGTGCTGGGTAAGTCTACTCCATCTAAACTCATATCCCAGGCACTAGGGTCCCGTTCTTTTGAGGCATGGGTATAAAATGTCCTTGACGCTGCATAAATCATCTAGGTTAGATGCAAAGGTCTGATTATTGAATATTAAGTTTATTTTTCGTGACTCGCAGCGCGTAGTTATACAAAATACTATAAAATGAGGTATACTTAATCTTCTAAAAAGTTAGGACCCTCGTAACCATACTATAAACTGTTATAGACATTATTGTAAAAGAAAAAACATTATCAGATAATGTTTTTTCAACAATAACGTTCTTTTTCCCTTTTGTTTCGCAACAGTATCGGCATTTATTTAGTGCATACATACTATTTAGTAATCTACATCGGGGACAGGCCAGTATGGGATCAATCAATACTAACCCGTCATTTTGATAATAGAAAAACGTCAAGAATTCTCAAACAAATCACTTCCCAACACTTTTCCGCCTGCCAGTACAGGTACAGCAAACGATGTAAATTGAATTAGTGGGCGTGTAGCGCGGTCGTCGCGACTGTACCCATCATTTGTTCAAATGAATATTATAGCAGACGAGATACGGAAGCAGTGTAATAAAATAACTAGAAAAAAAACCTCTGAAATGCTCTCTGTGGTTTTTTAATAGATTTAAGAGCCAAAAAAACTTAGGCATAAAGTATTACAGATTTGTAGAAGATTTCTCTAATATGACAAAAGTTATGAACCCATCAGCAGGATGGGAACCCGCTACCGTCTTGATATGGGGATCGCTATCATAACTACGCTATCGACTCTACCCAAACGAACCACATTATTTAAAAAATTAAACAACTCTTTATTTTCAAGCATAAATATTATTTTCCCCAAAAAAAAAAACTAGCTTATCTAACGCATTATATAACCAATCCAATAACTTCTTGTTATCTATCCCACAAATTTTTAAACGTTCCGTAATCAAAATAAAACACCGGAAAACTTATTTATATCTGTAAAAAAATCCCGCCTTTCCATTGTTACGTGTAAAACTATCCAACTATTAAAAAAACCATTCACAAATACAGCTATTGCGATGAAACGCTAAATATAATTTGCGTAATTTCCATTGCAATAAACAATTTCGCGCCGACAATAGAATGGATCAATAATTGTCTCGGATGGGTACACAGATAAAATATCCGATTGCGGTTTTATGGTTGTACCTATCACTACTGGAGGTAGGAATCGATAGTTTTGGAGAAGGCGATTTGATTCAGCAGTGCAAGTACCGTTCTTATCGATCGCTTAGTTGTCGATCGCGAAAGTCGATAAACGTATCGAATCGTATCGTTCTATGGGAGTACGGATCTCTTGTCGACAAAAGATGATTCCCAAAAATAAGGTCAGAGTTTATCGAAATAATTCGTTCACTGCGGCCATGATTTACTAGTTTACTGTCAATATCACTGTTAATCACTTTAGTTTGTCACAATCAAAACATAGTAAACATACACCATTGCTAATTCGTTAAAATTTAAAGAATTTGTCTACCTATCGACTAAGTTGGTAACGTACCCTGTCGATAAAACCATTTTTATCGAATTTTGACGATTCTAAATGTCAAATTATGCGATCGACAAGAACGGTACTTGCACTGCTGTTCTAGTCATCACCAGCAGCATGTCCATGCTGCTTCGACTGGCCCCTACAGCCCACAGTTCAGGCGCCTATTTATACTAGTTTACAACAGTTGACGTTCAATTCAGTACCAACAATGGTTCAACCGATCTGCATCTTAGCTGAAACGTCACTGTACAGATGGATCAAAATGGCCTAAAAACAATCTTTTATGGTTTTGACTTCTTGAGAAAATAAAAACGAATATATGTGTGACTTTTTCTTCAGAAATTTCATTTCTAAATTTCATACTAACACTTTGGTTAGTTTCTCATTTTCAACTTGACTAGAAGGCAGTCTGGTTGTCTTGTTCAGATGCCATGAGTTTTTTGACAAATTGAAATCCCAAATGACAATTCACAATCACCCTCCACTCCACTGGTTTCCACAGTAGTATGAATAAAATAAAAGAACCTTTATAATTCCTTAAAATTACTTATCTTAATATCGGAAGGAACAATAGATACCTACCTACATATAATATCAGCTATCCAGTGTATCATTTCATATCTTCGTAGCTCATTGGCACTATCACCTCGTTACGGCGTCGCACGCGACTGCGGCGACCGCAGCTATTACGGCAATCGATAGACAATCCGCGATCCGCCATTACTGATTGTATTTGTTTTATTGCGATTATCTGTGCCTGGCTTTGAGCAAATATTGAAGAGAGAGATATTATTCGAACAGGGTGTAAAAACATAATCTGTAGTAATTTTTTTCACCTTCTACCTCAGTGGATGATTAATTTCAACTGAATTTGAAATTGATTAATTATTATTATATTATGTATGAAAAGTATTCGAAAATAACGAATTACACTTTTTCACACCAAAAAGATGCGCACCAAGAACTTCCCCACTACGCTATTCCACTTTTGCGCACCAATCGATTTTAAGCTTAGTGCGCAAAAGTGGAATAGTTTTAAATGTTTATATATGATGTACTGGATTTTCGAAAAGCGACAAAAATATGTAAGTTATTATCAGATTTTGGTGGACGATCATTTTGCTTAGCTTATCAACTTTGCTTAGACACTTATAAAAACTCATACTGAACGAGCCCACTATGCAAATGAGTGGGCTCGATGGGATTTTTTTTCCATCTGGCCCACCAGGCTGGCTGGTGGCCTCGAATAAACAGCCGTGAGATATTATATAAAAAAAATATCAAGTAAAGTTTCGGTAGGTACCTATTACTATAGCCAGTTCAAAAGCACCTCAAATAGATACGATAAGGTCAAACAAATCATACAATGCATGAGTATGACATAAATAACCACGATACCAAAGTCTAGACGCAATTTATACAGACAGAAGTTTTTGAATTTAGCATCTTTCAAATGAGGTTTAACCATAAATGTCATTTGTTTGTCGACTTCGGCGCGTGCCCGCTAATGGAAAGGTTCGTTTTAAAAAAAAAAACTAGAGTTGTCACTTGTCACGAACTTTTCAGCCTATACTATTTTAAACTCTAATGTTATAACAATTTTGGTTTATTTTTGAGTGAATTTGATTTGAAGTTCAGATATTTTTCTTTTCTCGCGTGTTGTTATCAGCCAGCATTATTTGCTCGGATTTACGATGTATCTTTTGAACCTTTTATCGAATTTCTAAAAGTGTTTCGAATTAAAACATTATTTGCGTGTCTTGAGCGAGTTTCGAGTGATCCTCGATTAATCATTCGAGTGATCTATAGCATAAATCGAATTATTTGTCTGGCAAGTGTATCTTATAATTTACATTGAACTAAAAACGCCAATAATTTTAGAAAAGTTCAATTTATTTTCTACTTTCAAAAAGTTATTGGCCTTTTACACATAATTATACAATAAGTAGGCAATAAATACGTATTTTTCCCCCCACCAATTTTCATAACACGTTTTCGAGTTACGTACGAGTGCCTATCTGAAACGTCATTTTTTTTTTGCAGATCCATCAAATGATTCAGAGCAATATAACATGTACACTCTATTTAGATGATGCACGTCTAATCATTTTACTTATTTCTCAAGAATATCTCTTCTAATTTCTTATGAAGCTATATTTATTTTTAATAATGGCGTAATGACCAGTTAAAAATTAAAATAAAATCTCCTTCTAAAAGTGGTGGTTTAGCTTAAAAATTCTACAGTATTTTATACGTAGGTCATTCGTAGCACTCTTGATTGTATTGGAAAGATTTCAACGCGCTCGCTC
The DNA here is from genome assembly GCA_918843925.1 of Eulithis prunata. Taxonomy (NCBI): domain Eukaryota; kingdom Metazoa; phylum Arthropoda; class Insecta; order Lepidoptera; family Geometridae; genus Eulithis; species Eulithis prunata. Next base: position 2,455,974 of record OU974007.1, read on the forward strand.
TTCTCGAACTAAAATTGTTTTATATTATGTATTTAGTTAAGATAGAAGATTTTTTTATTAAAAAAATTATAGAAAAGCCTATGAGCCACCTGATATATAGCCTTTACATTTACCTATAATTTTAATTTTATGAATGCGCTCTGTTTGTATTCGTTGATTTGGCTAAAAGTTACGAACATATCGCATGATTTTATTTATCCTAATACAAAACAAAAAATATTCTGTTAAATTTTTTTACTATAGTACCTACCTTACCTACCCGTCCACGGTCATAATGTTTATTGGTTTGAATATTATGATTCTCACTGTACCGTCCAAAGTGTTGATAGTTTTCTATTATGAATTCAATCAGCATAAATTATATTTAATTTGGACTATGACGTCAACCGGCGCTTTTGACCCTCTCTGATTCTAAACCTATTTTCACAGAAAACAGGTAAAAAAACCTGAGACGGTTACCTGTCTCGCTGAAAAACCAACCTGATTTTTCTATGTCCATGGTCCAACTGTACAGTTTGTACTTCTTGAACTCCTAACGTTATTAAACAACAGCATACGTGTTTTTAATTAATTGAATAAAATAGTTCAACTGGTTACAGTAGTCACAACCATACTTTATCTCTCTGAAGATAAGCACTACACCCGCACTCCACGCTTTCCCCAAATCCAAGCCAAGAATAGAGTCTGCGGTGTTTCCTGCGGCTAGGTTCGGAGAGACATAGATCCAGTGTGGCTATTTAAGTCTACAGGCACACGGAACGTTGTTGCATGGATACAACTTTCAGTAAACCCGTGGACTTTTTCGTAGAGCACATAGCAATGGCGTAGACGGTTTACAGTGTAAATGCGCCCGCTGATTGTGGTCGTAATCAATTTTTTGTTTAAGATTATTTGGATTTATGAATCCAGAAAGGTTGTGAGTTGTGACTTACCTATATTTTAAGATAGTTAGCAGCATATATTTTAATGTGTTAGAGCTTAGAAAATGGCCATAAAAAGTTTCTATATTCTAAAGATATTATTAAAAACACAAAGGTATTTATGTCTATAAAACCATAGGTACAAAGTAATTCAGTGAAATATTGTGAAAAATAATATTTTACTCCGAGTTTTCGATCACTTTACAAAATGGTTTCAGAGTTTTCCATTTTAGAAAAATTACTTTTTTATTACTTGTTTTTAAATATGTACCTAATTATTACTTTTCTTATAATTATAATTTAGTTAAAAAAATAAATAAATATTTTATATCACACAACGCTCAATTAATTGATTTTATTAGTGTTTTTCATATAAACTATTAAATATTCTGTGTCTGTGGTTTTGAAATGACCGTGAGCTGTCAATTTTGAATAATGTTCAAGGTAAATGTGCTAATTCAACCACAAAAGAATGTTGTATTGGTGATTGGCGAAATTACGATGATATACTTAACTGTTATAATTTTTTTTCTTTTTTAGAGACTAAAATGATGTTTTTTACTTAACATTCTGTTGGAAAGAAGTTTTACATACTTAGCTTATTGCTGAGTTGTTGGATTCTTTTTAAATCCAGTATATTTTCTATTGGATCCATTTTTTAGTCCATCTTTTTTATTGAAAACATGTCTTCTTCAGGTTTTCTAGAAGGGCACTTAAGAAAAGTTGTCGATGAAAAATTGTACGCATTGTTTTGTGTGTGTGTATATAATGTGTTTGGATTCGCAGTGTTTACTTACTATGACTGTAATTTTTATTTTCTTCCTAATTAAAAATTAAAAAATAGATTATGTTTTGTTATACCCAGGACTCAGACTCTTAAGAGACTGGCGTGGATCAGGAAACCCACCTACACACCATACACACACCCTTTACACATTCTCACAAACCAATTCTCCCTTCACACTTGTCTTGTCTTAGCTGTAGGTAATCATTTATTTGTTAGTTTTTGTTTATTAGTTTGTTTGTAGTATAAGAGGGGTGGGCACTGAGTATCGGGAAACAGAATTTCTTGTCCGATGCTCAGGGTTCCCCATAGTGTTTATGAATGGCTACACATTCTGCGTCATGTGTAGTCTTTAGCTCATAAGCGCTCATTTTTGTTTACTTTACTTTACCTGAATAAAGAATTACTCATAAAAAAAAAAAAAAAATACCCAGGACTAATAGAAAACCTGCACATTTCCATACAGCCAGAGTATTTTACTTAGTAACGAGGTACTTAAAACTGGTTTACTCATTGTCATTACACTGATGAAGCCATAATATCCAATTAACTTAAAACTATCCCAAATACACCGGACCCAACTAATTGTAATATTATTTACAACATAAAGGCGTTTTCACACTACCACCGACACGACACCTACACGATATCGGTGAAAAGCTTATTGTACGCTTTCACGGTTGACGGCGACGCCGATATTTTTGTTTGAGCCAGTGACGTCGGTATCGTGTCGTTGTCGTTATCGGCCAGTGTGCAAACACCCATACAGACTGACGTAAACATTTACAGCGCTATACATTGATTAGTATAACGACCCGGCCGACTGTTTGATGATCGAATTAACATTTTATAGAAATTAATCGATTCTGTATTTATATCGATTATGGTATTCGGATAGATCGTGCTATAAATGCCTCGTTATCGCTAATGGTAACATATGGGAGTTTTGTGGGAAACGGGATCGGTTTCCTGTTTATTTTTAATCAGGGGCCTTTTCAGAGAACTCTTCAACTTCAGCTACGTAAAGCCAGATCTCCGGCTAGGCGGGGTGACGATCTGAGACATGTAGCTGGCAAAAACTGGATGAGAAGAGCCGAAGACCGGGCTCAGTGGCGCGTCTTGGGAGAGACCTACGTCCAGCAGTGGACCGATATAGGTTGATGATGGTGATGAAAGCCAGATACAGATCAATTAAAGGTTAGCAAGGTAACTGAAGGCGGGTAATGAACAAACTTCAGTGACCCCGCCGGCGGGGTTGTTATACCTACCCTCTATCAGAACTTGAAAGTTTGATTGTTTTTTATCATAATGTCTTCAGAAGCTTGTTCTGCTTATTTAATCCAATAAGCGTGGTAGTTGTTGTGTTAAAGTAACGCACGGGTCATACTGAATCACAACGCAGCGAAAAAAGAGCTTGAATGCTTTAATAAATAAATATTCACGGACACTTAACACAACGCCTTCTAGTCCCAAACTATAAGCAAAGCTTGTACGATGAAAACTAGATGGCTGATAGAATACTATACATTTTTTTTTTGTAAATACATACTTATAATACATAGAAACACCCAGACACAGAACAAACATCTATATTTACAACGCACAAATGTTTGTTCTCGGTGGGGATCGAACCCACGACCCACAGCACGGAAGGCAGAGCTACTACCGACTGAGCCATGACGCCTGTCATGGCAGCTTTCCTGGAATGGTCCCCAAGCTATTCAATAATGAGGTTTGTTACAAAGGTTTTGTTTTTATACTGATTTGGTTGGTTCGTGATATGGCATAATAGGTACAAGGTTAGACGAAAGAAGAATATTTATAATAGTGTTGCCAAAAGTTTTAACAGATAGTTATCGATAAAACCAACAAGAATATAAACCACGCTCGTGACTCACGATGGCGAATATTAAAAAGTAATTGATTCAACACAAAGCTTATTACAAATACTGAATTAAATTGGAATGCGTTTAAAATATTTTTAATGGAAATGTCTTGCCGTCGTGCAACGTACACAAAACGTCTTTATTCGTTACTGTTATTTACGACAGGCTATAAAACGTTGTACCTAAAGATCGGTGAATAAAAGTTAGGCAGCAAGCGCCTGCGTCTGCGCCAACTATCGAGGGGACGATACTAAAAAATCAAACATCGTAGTGTTGTTTTGGTTCATCGATATCGATGGTGTAGTAAATGCGTGGTAAATTGAAAGATAAAGATAAAGATCATTTATTTGCTTAACATGTGCAAATTGTGCAAGTTAGGATAATAATTTATTTTTATTTTTGCTATTTCTGTCTGTATATTTTTCCGTGGTAAAATATAAAATCTCATTGGTTGACTGTTGACTGTAGGTACGTGTTATTAATTATTGGTAAATGTATTTTTAATATTAAAAAAAAAACATCGTATAAAATAATGACATGTGATGTCAAAAATAATACAAAAAATATACTAAATATAAAAAGGTTTCTAAGTATAGATGGACAAACGCCAAATAGTTTCATCAACATAACTAATCTACCTACTCCATCTAGTTATAAATTGTATGTTTCCCATCCCTAGTCGGCCGAGACAGGCAAGGCGAAACTCGTAAAATATTATAATAAGCGCCATTATCATCACAAAGGATGCGTGTAATTGTTTGTCAAATAAATACTAATAAAATTTTGATGTTTATTAAATATAATTTCGAAAAAGACCCTTTTATGTTCGCTTGATTGTCGTAAACGAATAGTGTTTTTTAGCGATTACGCTGGCACCATTCAATTTGAAATGTGAATTTTATGGAATTGGTTCTTAAATTAGGTATACCTACTGTGAAGTCTATAGAAGTAGTAAAAATACCATACCTCCTACGAGAATAAACTAACTTGTCATAGTACAAGCATTGCTTAGTTTGGGTCTAGAGGGCTTTGTGTGATATGTTAAAATTTTTAGAAATAAATTATATATTCTCTGTAATGTCTCGTGTATTATTATCTCTGTAGAAATTAACTTACTCAAAAAATTATTCACACGTCTGAAATATTATAGTTTAGGGGGTAATCGTTGTCTCATAATAACCTGCCAGGTTTAAGCCTGGCAGTTTTTCTGAACTGTTTTCATACTAAATCATAGGTATTCTGTGACTAAATAGTGACATTAGCGCGTTCCAGCGCGTTTTTTGCCGTCAAAAGCTTCTTGTTTTCCAATATCTGTGGCCACATCGCTTGACATTATGCTGGATAGCGAAAGCAGTTCAGAGCCCGTAGTCTGAGTTTTGTTTTGTTGATCGAAACACATATTATCATCGAGAAGCGACCTGCAAGATATTTTGTATGAAAATCCAATAAGCCCCCCAATAAGGAGAAAAATAGTTTGAAAATCTCCCGCTAGAGGCCTGCGGGAGATTTGCAAACTATTTTTCTCCAAAAAACTGCTAGTTTTTCAGACTACGGACTCAGAGTCAGAGCTAACAATACGGGAGCAGACGGATAATCTACTCAATGGTTTTTAGAACAATTATGATAGTAACTGGGATTTTAGTGCTCACCTCAGTGAACCTGGGTTGCGGTTGGTCCTAGGTTGCGTAATCAGTCACGTACAGATGCACCCTTCACCGGCCTTGAGTGACTAACGCGAAATTAGTGAGGATTCTCTGATTGTGTGTGATTTACCGTGAGTCAGTGAGTGTGGTGTAAGTTAGAGAAAATAGCGTTTTGTTTAAATTTAATTTAACTTTTACTTTAATCGTCATCATCAGCCTGTAGAAGTACACTGTTAGACGGGCCTCCTCCATAAATCTCCAAAGAGAAAAAATTATGTAAAATTCATGTAAACCATGTGAAAGCAATACATATATTGAGTATTGGGAATGGTTTTGCGCTATTTCCGTCAATCAACTTCCCGCGATCCTAAATAATATGTCGTCAATTTATCGGGAGGATGTTCATCGTTTTAGACTCTGCCTTCCGGTTCGTGGTCGTCATTTGCCTGTCGACTTTTATTTTTTTTGTGGTTAGCAGTTAACTTTTGCTATAGGTTCTCGCAGTCCTACTAAAGTAAAAGTGAAACTTTTCAGTGATCCATTACTTTTCAGTGATCCATTAGGATACAATATAGGCTATATAAATAAATATACCTACCGCTGACTAATTAAAGCTTTGACTGGCCAATCGTTTCCTATTGGCTCGGCTCTTAGTTAAAAATTGACTCAAAATTTTTAATCGCTACTCGCTTACACTTTGACCATACCTTACTTAAAATACCCGACGGCTGATTGTATAATTTTTCAAATTAGAGATATACGTGACTTGACTAATTCCACGAATGTAGCTTTATTTATTTCTATTTTATTAATTTAAAAGTTAATTGCTTTTGATTTATTACCAAATTGACTGGTCCTTAATGGATGTGTCAAATATGTTGTATGCTAGGTACGAATATAAAGATCAGTGAGGTAGACGTTATTTAAAAAAAAAAAATATGGTTAAGTTTGTAACATTTTATTCAAACTGCTTTCGCTTAAGTTAACATAAATAAGGACGGAAAATTACAATTAAAATACTATATTTTATTAAAAAATACTTAGGTATACAAAACAATTTCTTTGCAAATTGAATAATAGAGGTAGCTACTTACAATTATTATTTTCGACAAATAAGTTTATCTAATAATCCATCTCAATAAAAGTAAAACATATTGAACGCTTAAATTAAGAATAGGAAATATATTTATTTACAAATAATTCGTTAAGGTACTGAACCCACACCATGTCTTTTCTAAAATTACAAGAATTAACAGATCAAATCGGCTCTCTGTCTCAATATTTCCAATCTCAATTCATGTTCCCGAGCTGCTAATCTCAATGCAGCGATACTCGAGCTCCTTACATCATCCATTGCTGGCTGCATAGGCAGCGTCTCACTACCCGGCGATATTGGAGGAGAGATAGACGGCGCAGGCGATCGGGTAGCTTCGGAAGACGTTCGGAGATCTTCGGAGGTTCGGCTACGTTCAGGGGAAAGCCGATGATCGGGCGAGAGGCGTGGAAGCTCTGGCGCCGCTAAACTCGCGAATAGAGAGTGGAAGTGAGCGGACGAGGTAGCATATAGAGGACCTCCGAAAAGTGGGGGGCGAGAGAGCGGTGGAAGGTACTGACCGCTGAATAAGGGTGAGTTTGCGTACCTGTGGATAAAAGAGAAATACTTTAGAATTACAATACCTACAATATAAATATGTAGTTTTCTTTGACATCAAAGACACCTTCGTATCCCAAATAATTATACAAACTGGCTAGCAAGCAACTTTAAATAGAAGTAGGCCAATAACGGCATATGGGAAAAATACCACAGTGCAAAATGTAATGGTTTAATCATCATCATCAACTGAAAAGTCCACTGCTAGATATTTAACAGAAGATGGCTTATGAGAACTCTTGTTAACCAAAAAGACAATTTGTTTACCGAAATGATGCCAAAGCGGCATCAAAAGGCTTCCTCAGTCCAAACCCTAGTCCCAGCGGATGCGGCGGCGCTTGCAGAGCGGACGACGGCAGCGGCTGTCCCGTGAGATATCCGCTGTACGGGTGCGCGTGTGGCCCCACCTTTTCTTGCTTCCGCCATTTCGCCCGCCGGTTTTGAAACCATACCTGATTACCAAAGAGAATCACTAATTTAATAAAATTGATTGGAATTTTAAAGTGAAGAAGTTTTAAAACTTTTTTCCAAATTTTTTTATATTACCAGACTAAACTTAACTACCTATCATCGCTAAATTAGAGTTAAAAAATCGATTTTTACTGCACACAATCAAGGCCTGTATAGGTATTCAATATGATAGCTCTAGCAGTGAAAAAGCCTTGGCAGCCAGACAAAAAAACACACAGCAAAGTAATATCTAAGTAAAGGTTTCTATTTTTTCTTCTGTTGGAATATATTATAACCCTAAAACAAGGTGTAATCGAGTTATTCAAACGTAACATACATCACGTTAGCCAGAGGCACTATTATTGCATGTCTCACACTCTTCTTAAGGTAAGCAGTAATGGACGACATAAATCCAACTAATTACTAAAGCCAAGTTGCCAAGTCCCAATTCAGACATAAAAGGAGTTGCCAGTAACGGGCGAGTGCAAAAACGTTTTTAATTATAACGGGTAATGAAATGTTATGGGTTACGTTAAAAATGGTAATGCGTATAATTTTTATTTATTTACTTAGTAAATATTGAAATAGGTTTTTATGTAACTAATTTTAATTTGAAAAAGGAGTTGTACTGTAATAAAATGAATTTTATTCACAAAGAAAATTACAACTAATACAGTATTTATAATATTCACAATATTTACAAAATAAACATGAAACAGTTGATAAAATTGTCTTTATAAACCTTTCTTATTGACACAACTGTATTTTATGCAGCACAAACTTTACTAAGGATAAGAAGAATCTAAGTTTCATTGAAATTGGCTCAACCGTTACGGTGATACATTCACAAGCTTTCGTACTTTTAACTTTTGTATACGCTAAAGTTTTTGTATGAACAAAATCGTGCCTCCGATTCTGTGGTTACATTTTTTCTAAACTAACCTAAAAATATGGTCGAGCCTTTCCCATGAACTGAAACGACAAAGACGGCTATAATTTTAGCGGTGTTAAATTAGGTTAGTTTAGAAAAACGGAACAGCAAAATTGACCCTAATAACCTTTGGATACGGCGATTTATAGGGTTAGGCCCATTCTCACCCAGTCCCGTACTCACCCGGTCCGTTCTCCCCCGATTTGATTTAAGTACGACCTATTAATCGCTAGTACAATGCGTGTATGTTGCAAATGTGTAGGTACCTAACTAGAAACTACAGTGCCCCGTGAAGTGTAGGCATAGGCTGCCTCCTGACGCTGTATCATCTTCAATAGATGTAAAGGCCTAGGTAACTAGAAAGCGCTGAAAACGCGCGGAATAAAATACCCTGTCTGCAAGCCTTAGGTATGCAGTTCCGTCTGCATTCCCCTTAGTTTTTAATGAAAATGTCTATGCCTTTCTTGATTAAGTGATCATTACAGTGTCGTTACACTACGCGAGGGACTGGCGTGCCTGTCCTTTATGGAAGCTTGAATGTGTACTGTGCCCATAATTTGGGGACATAATGAGACATTAATCGCAGTTAATCTGCGCTGACGGCGTCAGTTGAGACGTAGCTTTTTGTGGAGGTAATGAGTTTGTGATTTAACAGTAAATAGCGGCAGCTGAACGATTACTTTATTTCTTTTTTATTTGGTAGTAATATTCGTTCAATTTCTTGGTGATGTTTCTGTCAAGTGACATGTAGACATGTAGTTATGATACCTATAAGCTAACCACCACTAAAGAAAAGTTGAGCTCATTTGCTTTTAGTATATTTATAACTGAAACAGCTTTTAAGGAAAAGCATATTGTAACGAAAAAGCTATTAAAACAGCATGCTTTAAAAAAAAAATCTCTCCGACCCAATTTTTGCTTTCTCATGTAGTTTGACGCTGAAGGGGACATAGTAAATTGTGACATTTGACTTATGAGTACACTGCGCGGCGATCGCTGAAGACGCGGTAGCAGCGCGTTGCGTCTGACGCGTTGCTGCGCAATGTATTCGGATCCTATTACGAATTCTAATTTCCGTACTAAGTGCGGATTCTGAGTGGATTTCAAGTCGTGTACCTTAATTTCATATTATTTCCTACTAGTACTACTAACACGCGGAGGTCCTATTAAAAAGCCGTTGGGTTTTCCAATAGAATAAAGAACGTCTTATAATCATAATAATGTCCTAGCGGTGTCATCTTCAAATGAGGCGTCCTGTCGCGCGGCCGCGGGGGGCCTGAAGTGCGACTTTTTGTCGCGAGACTGCACACGTCTCGCTTCTTTATTTAAATTGCTATTGAATAAACTACACTGGGGTCTTATTAAGAATTCTCTTGGTGATTATATGTAGACTTTTATATTTGTATGTAATTTTTGTCCTCGAGTTTGTTTGCTTACAAAAGTCGCAAGTTTGTGGACAGTAAGGACTTTTTTAGTTTAGCAACTAACCGAGTAGTTTCATTTGTTAGTTTGGTTTATGTTCGCTTGTCAAATTCTCACCTGAATTCTAGCTTCAGTTAGACCGATTTTCAAGGCGAGTTCTTCTCTGCAACAAAAAAAAAATTATCAGAAAATTGATTCATACATTTTATTGTAATCAAAGATGATCTATGAAATATATTTTTACGAGATGGGGTATGTATTACTTTTAGGGGTGCATTTTGCTATACTTACCTACTTAGACAATATATTTTATACTGTCTCTACTATTTCCCCTACATCATGGCGACCTTAATTATTATCACACTAAGATGGACAAAAAAAGTTTCTAGAATTTCTAGTCTAGACTAAACCTTACCTAGTAAAAACATCAGGATAATGTGTCCTTCCAAATGCCTTCTCCAGCTCATCGAGCTGATAACTGGTGAAGGTAGTCCTATACCTCCTCTGCTTCCTCCTAGGGATATCTTCATCGTCAACACCGCTGCCCGAGCCAGGCCGGTCGGGGAGGTCGGGCGTCGATGAACCAGGCTCCGACACGCCCATTTTGATGAAGTAGTACGGATAAATAGTTACGGTTTAGTGGATGATGGCTGCAACAATAAGATTTATTTTTAATTAGCTTGGTTATAGTGCCAACAATACCCCAAAATCTTGTTATGTAAGTTTTTTGGGTAAATAGTGATGAGATTTGACTGTAATCATTATCACAGAATATATTCCCCCAGAACTCTTGGTTCTCAAGACGTTTAAGGGGGCTAGTCAGAGTGAAGTCACACAATACTTATCATTGAAAATTTTGTCATTATTAAGTGAATTAAAAACGAATGTTATTACAAGTATCCAGTTAACTTTGATAAACTAAGTACCTACCTTAGTACATGTTATTAAAATGGTATATTAAGTAAATTGGTTTAATAATAACTAAATTTAATTGGTTGAGTAGCGACTTTTTTTCGCAATAATGAGGCTCTTAAATACTAGACTTAACACTAAACCTTCTTCCTTTCTATACTCTTTGTCAAAATGTTTTTACTTATCTTTCTGCTCTTATACTACCTACCTTATTGTTTTTATGTTTTGTTCACATTTTTTCTGTATCTATTTCTTTTCTAGTCGTGAAAACCTTTTATTGGCCTACTGTTTCCATTTTTGTACCTAATCTATGTTATGTGCTGTCGGTTTTCCTATAAATAAATAAATAAATAAATAAATAAATAAATAAATAAATAATAATAGCAAGCTAAAAAATCAGCTTTCCTTTCGGTAATGAACATATTGAATATTATTTGAAAAAATCGTATAATTATGTAAATTGCTCCGCGACACAATTGAAAAATAAATGACGTTGCATTATCTAAATTATCTAAATACAAAAATTTGCAGACTATTCAGATAGTAAATTATTCTATGGTAGGTTCAATTTACCCGGTGCATCAGATTGTATAAAATAAATAATAATTACTAAGTACTTTTAGAAATTACGTCAGGCACAATTAACCAGAGTATCATGAGCCGCATCTAAATTGCAATGTGCATACATCCGCTGTTCTAATGTATTTTTATTGAAAAACATTAAGTTACAATAATAAGTAATTTGCATTCCTTTTTTTTTGATATCTTATAACATCATGGTGAGTAACGCCAAAAGCATTTTAAAAGAATACTTAATCTGCAAGATGATCTAATTCAAAATTATTTATCTGTCTCTTAAGCTATTAGTACAGAAAAATCATAGATCTAGGTCCCTTCTCTCGGAAGAGTTAAACAAGTAAATCCTAATCATAATACTAAGTAACCTAAATCTAACTAAACTATGTTATGATTTAAGAGCTGGTGCCCAAAAGGTTTTAAATGAAAACCTGCAACGCGGGTCACCATGCCCACCTCTATAGGTGGCAGTGTATTGCAAATTGTTTAATCGTAGAGAACGCTGTGTCTGGATCATCATCATCATCATCATCAACCTATATCGGTCCACTGCTGGACGTAGGTCTCTCCCAAGACGCGCCACTGAGCCCGGTCTTCGGCTCTTCTCATCCAGTCTGTCTGGATACTTGCATAAAAAAACATAGTAAGCTCCAGTGTCTACTGAATCGAGGGTTATGATTTTAAATGAATTGTGATCCATTGTAAAATATATTTTTAATATTTTCTTGCGCAGATAAAAGTGAAATGTACCAGTTGATGTTTTTTTTTATTTATTTTTTATGATAATAGTAATGGAACAAGCTGATAGCTCACCTGATGTTAAGTAGTAACTTCTGCCTATAACAATGCATTACCTCACAGAGCAAGTCCAATGAGGACGTGCCCTGTAAGGCTATGCACTGCGTCCATCACTCTGAGACGTAAAAAGATCTTGAAGTCTCATGTGCCTGTAATTACACCGGCGCCCTTACCCTTCAAACCGGAACACAGCAATGCGAGCATCGCTGCTTGGCGGCAGAAATAGGTCCGGTGGTAGTACTTCCCCGGACGAGCTCTCACAAAGAGCCCTACTACTACTAATGTGGTGTTATTTGTACATTAGAAACCAATTTGTATGTGGGAGAAACGAATGTAAATACATACATACATTGTATGTAGAAAGCTGTATTTAATGTGTTTTGTAATAATGAGTAAACATCACAATGAGTCGTAAACATTACCCATTGATATTAGTTTACACAGTCGTAATAATTTAAGCAAAAAATTATTAGATATACGGTTGGTCGCGTCTACAGACGCACAGTCACTAACCTGTGACGTAAGGAAGTAACAAAAACATGTGCGACTTTTTGTAAGGATTATGCGTAAGTACGTTTTTGCCGCTCCTCCCCTATGCACTTGCAATGTTCATGGAAGTATGTTAAAATGTCTTTATTGATTTACGAGCTTATTGTCCCATATTTGCTATAAAAGTCATAATTAATGGGGTTGACTTGGTGTTACTGGTAGTTAAACCATTTCCTGTAGGTAATAAGTTAGTGTTTCTACAATCAAAGATTTTATAGAGGACTAGCCGTCTCCCGCGGCGTTGCTCACGTTAGACTGGGACTTTTCAAAATTCCTTTCTTAGTGCGCCCCTACACTGTATAAGGAACCTACCCTCAAAATTTCATACCTCTAGGACTTATAGTTTAGGCTGTGCGTTGATTCTCTGTCAGCTTCAAAAGAGTTTTATATATATTGATGATGATGATGATGATAAAAAACTAGCCGTCTCCCGCGGCGTTGCTCGCGTTAGAGTGTGACTTTTCAAAATTCCTTTCTTAGTGCGCCCCTACACTATATAAGGAACCTACCTTCCAAATTTCATACCTCTAGGACTTTTAGTTTAGGCTGTGCGTTGATTCTCTGTCAGCTTCAAAAGAGTTTTATATATATTGATGATAAAAAAAAAAAAGATTAATTAGCACTATAAAAGTGGTAGTTACCTGTACTGTATAATGATTGTGATTTTTGATGAATGTAGATCTTTTTCTTCACAAGTTTTTTACTTATACCTTTACCAAAAACTTTTTTTGGCATAAGAGTGGTACCTACTTATTGTAGTGAGGTGTCAAAAAGTTTTTTTTTAATACTATTAGCTGGTGAAACAAGCAGATGGTCCACCTGATGTTAAGTGGTAACCATCACCTATAGCAAAGCAGTGCCTCGTAGTCATGAACGATATAATAGAAACGTTAGATAGAACGAAAGTTATGCATTAAGTATTTTTTATAATTGTTTACTGAAATAGCACTAAAAAATTAGTACAAGTAGTAACTTACTACCGCAGTTTTAATTGTAAAATAAGTTAAAAAGTTATTAAAGATTTTTTTGAGTCCGCTCCATTTTTTTCATACCAATTTATTTAACAAAATAGCTAAATACAATTACCGATAATTGTCACTGCAACGTAATTAACCGCTTATAAATTGGATCTCGAACTAATTAGTCACACTAATTGTTTTTCAAGTAAATCTAATTGCTCTTTGTCATTGGTACGATACGTAAGTAATTAGT